>CM068723.1:11593158-12793158 GCA_035079005.1 Fraxinus americana
TCACAAATTTGTATCGAAACGATATATGGACGTCGTTATGTTATTTTGTAGATTTGATACATAACGATATCCATATCGTTTCAGTACAATCTTGACGACATTGATATCGTTTCAGTTTAAATCATAACTAGAACGATACATATATCGTTTTAGTTTATATAAAACGATAATTATATCGTTTTTGCTAAAAACGACGATTCAACTGTCCACGACAATGCGACATGCATTCGACATATGTAGGATGATCGAAATAGGTCATCAAGTGAGTTCGATCACACTCAAAAGAAACTATAGGAATATTTGTGTTCTCATGACTATATACAACATTCAAACTATTCCAATAGAAAGAGTATATTCGTTTGTTCTTTCTAAGTCGTTCGAGTGGCATCAACCCACTTGATGACCTTTTCGATCGTCCTACGTATGTTGAAAGCATGTTGGGTGGTTGTGGACGATCGAATCGTTATTTTTAGCCAACACGATATAATTATCGTTTTTCATGAAAAGAAACGATATCTATATCGTTATAGTTATTATTTGAACTGGAACGATTTCAAACTCACAAATTTGTGATCTTGAAAAGCGATATGGACGTCGTTATGTTATTTTGTGGATTTGATACATAACAATATCCATATCGTTTCAGTACAATCTTGACGACATTGATATCGTTTCAATTTAAATCATAACTAGAATGATACATATATCGTTTTAGTTTATATAAAAACGATAATTATATCGTTTTTGCTAAAAACGACGATTCAACTGTCCACGACAACTCGACATGCATTCGACATATGTAGGATGATCGAAATAGGTCATCAAGTGAGTTCGATCACACTCAAAAGAAACTATGAGAATATTTGTGGTCTCATGACTATATACAACATTCAAAAATTGCACGGATTATTGAAACGATATTGATATCGTTCCTTAAAAAGGAAAACGATTTGAATATCGTTTCAGCGTAAAATACACTGCTTCCCTGATTTTCATAACGACGTTGATATCGTTCCTGTGTCTTAAAACGATATAGATGTCGTTTCCATTCAACTTATCGATTTTTTCCTTCACTTACCGGATATTGAAATTATCGGATTTCAACTTACCGAATTTGGCTAAACTTACTGGATTTAAACATACGCTAAAACGACATCTATGTCGTTTGATTCATTATAGAACGACATGGATTTAGATTATGCGTAAAATCGTTATTTTTAGCCAAAACGATATAATTATCGTTTTTCATGAAAAGAAACGATATATATATCGTTATAGTTATTATTTGAATTGGAACGATTTCAAACTCGTCAAATTTGTACTGAAACGATATGGACGTCGTTATGTTATTTTGTAGATTTGATACATAACGATATCCATATCGTTTCAGTACAATTTTGACGACATTGATATCGTTTTAGTTTAAATCATAACTAGAACGATATATATATCGTTTTAGTTTATATAAAACGATAATTATATTGATATCGTTTCAATTTTAATCTTAATTAAAATGACATATATATATTGTTTTAAGATATATAAAACGACAATTATATTTTTTAAGGTATATAAAAAGTATATCTTGCACGTCGTAAAAAGTTTAAGTGCGGGTGAAGGGGAAAAAATAAAAAAAATTAATGGTTGGACCGGTGGACGATTACTTAAAAATATAAAAAAAAATATTTGAAATAAAATTAAAGATTTTAATTCAATTGTCACTAATTATTTATATATTTCGAAATCATAAATTTTGTAGACATTCAATTCATCTTAATTAAAATTAATCTTTCAATACATAATACGTATATAAATTAAAATGAAATATTTAACTATAATTTTTAAAGATATTCAGAATTATAGGGTTATATATATGTTATTGCATTAAAAACAAAAAAAATACTGTTCAATGTCTTAGTGGTGAGAGAAACATCATTTTTATTAGAAGTTGACTGTTTAAATATTTGGATATTGAAAATTTGACTATAATTTTTCAAGATATATGTAAGTTATTGTAACAAAGTAAACAACAATATTCAATGTCCTAGTGGTGGGGATAACATTATAATAATTTTTTTCTTAAAAGTTGAAGGTTCAAATCCTTGTACCTTGTAAATTTGAATATAATTTGTCAAGATATATATATAGGTTATTGAAATAAAATAAACAATATCTTTCAATGTCCTAGTGGTGTGAGGAGCTTCTTTTTTCCTAGATGTCAAAGGTTCGAAGCCTTAAACCTTCAAAAAAAAATTTAGATACCCAAAATTCTTTATTTATTTGATTATTCAATGGAGGGTAAATGAGTCTTTTAACAGTTTTAAATAATTAAAATTACTTTTCTTTTGTTCACTTTAGTCAAAGGGTATTTACACAAAATGTTTGAGATGATTGGGCATTTGAACTCATTCCCCTAAAAGTTTGGACTACATGGTCGAAATATCACAAGTAAAAAATTCATTTGTCAGATTTTTATAACGTATTATTTCAAAAATAAGAAAATAACTTTCAAATTTCTAAAATCAGATATTTGACATATACATACATATATATATCAGGTTCCTAAAAAAAAGGCGTGACTTATCATCAATGCCGAATTTTCTGTTCTAAAAAATTCACCTCCCCAAAATACAATACGTTACGCAGCCGATGATTAAACGCCACAGAGATCTGAAATTGCCTTTCTAAAGCCACCAGCAGTCTCAGAAAAGCGACGTTAATCGGAAATTTCAAGTCACTATTCGAAGAATGCATTGAGATTATATCCACCAAGAAATCGGATAATTCATGAAAAAAAATTCACTACGTCAATCATCTTCTAAATCAGTAGACTCGTATAAAACGGGTATGTCATTCTAAATCAATTAATTGCATGTTCGTGTAATGTCACGATGTTCTTGTTAATAGGTGAATTTATGACATTGGAATTCCGTGAATTGACAATTTGACATTAATAAAACAACTAACGGTGATAATGTTGTAACTATTAGCATTAATCTGTAATCGTGTTCGCTTCATGAAAAAAACTGAAATCATAATATGTGACCTGCGTTTTAAAAAAATCGCGTCGTGCTTTTGTTCTAGCTTAGATCGAGGTCACTAGCCTAATCACTCATGTGCTTCGAATCTTCTAATATGTCTGTGACCATTAGTGTTTAGGTTGAATTCATAATATATGACCTGCAATTTTAAAAGCTGTGACATACTTTTATTCTGAATCAGAATTATGTCAGCAACCTAGGCACACATGTACTTCGAAATCTGCAACAAGTCTGTGATAGCTAGCGTTCATGTTGTGTAATTAAATATAAAAATGTGACATACAGATATACAACATGTGACCATGATTAATAAAGTGTGACGTGTTTTCGTTGTTACTTAGAATTTTATTATTCACGGATACTATTTAAGTTGATTTCTTTTGCAGAAATGGAAAACAATCACGTTTGTTTGATGAATGAATCACATCTATCATTGGTGTTGATCGATCGTAACTGCGAGTATACGAAGCTTCTAGATACAATTATGACAGAGTTTGGGTTGGATCTTACTAAGGTCGCAGTCACAATGAGTTATGAGTTGGTTAGCGATCTGCCTCCTGTCACAATCAAGAATGACAATAACGTGTTGTCATACATGGTGTTGAAAAATATGCATCAAGACCCTTCCAAGTATCCAATTAAAATTGAGGTCACAGCTGCAGAATGCGTCAAACAGTGTATTACATTACCAATTTGTGTACAATCAAATGAAAAGGAATTCTCGTTACTAGATATGTCGACAGATATATGTGGATTAATAATACAACTATCATGTCACGATTTCAAACATGTGATCACGATTGTATCAACAGCTGACTCTAGAGAAGTAGAGAAATGAGTGATTTTCCGTAACAATGAGATTCTGAAGCTGAGCTTGTTCTTGTATGCAATCCAAAATATGTTTGAATTTGTAGGTATTCGATCAGACAAGAAAGACTACCTTGTTAAGTGTAGTCATGCCGAATGTGATTGGATATGTAGAGCATCAAAGTTAGCCGGAACAGAGATGTTTAAAATTAAACACATTGCAGAAGGTCACACATGTGCTTCAAACATTGTTTAGGTATTCATAGACAAGTGACAAAGTCAGTTGTGTTATCTTGCATCAAATACAAATTCACATCATCGCGCACCGTATACACTCCAAAGATATACATAATGACATGTTGCATACATATGGAATATCTTTGAACTATGTGAAGGTTTGGAGATCTCGTGAGGAAACTTTGAAAATGATTAGAGGTGATCCGAAAGATTCATTTAGTTAGATCCAGAGATTCTTTTCCATGTTGCAGCAAACAAATCCTGGGATGGTCGCATGAATACAGCTTGATGGTCACAATGGGTTCAAATATGTTTCATGGCATTCGGCGCATCAGTTTATGGATGGAAACATTGTAGGCATGTTATTGTGGTCGGTAGCACGTATATAAATGGACATTATGGTGGGACTCTGTTCACGGCATGTATACATGATGAAAATAGTAGCATATTCATACTTGCTTTCGGGATTGGTGATAATGAGAATGACAAATCTTGGTCGTGGTTTTTTTTGAAAACTTGAGAAAGGCATACGGGGATAGAGAAGGGTTGTGCTTTATATCAGATGGTCACAATAGTATCAAAAATGCAATTGAGAATGTATATCCTGGAACATGTCACGAGATTTGTTCATATCATCTCCTACAAAATCTGAAATCACGCTATGGAAGATCGGGTCACAACATAACGCAAGCATTCAACTCAGTGGTTCATGCTTATACATTATCGGAATACGAATATAACATGCTACAACTCGACGTAATTAATAAAAAGATCAGGGGTTACGTAGTAATATAATACATTTTATCTGCAATCTACATTCGTATACATGTATCGAACTATTGTAAAATATGTGACTAGTGTCATCATTATTTTTATCGTGGGATGTTGTTGGGCCTGAGAAATGGTCAAGATTTCACATGCCCACGAACAGATATTCCACAATGATATCGAATATAGTCTCCATTTGGTGTACATTTTGAAGGTAAGAATGCATTTTTACTGTTGATGTAATGGGGAATATGTGGTTGAAAAAGAATGAAAAGTTATTGATGTGATGAAAAATATTATTTTATTGAAGAATGTATGGTTGAAAATGAGTAGAAGAATGAGAATGAAAAAATAATGTGGACCAAACAGGGATATAGTAGAGTCAGTTAATGCATTCACAAAGTCTCCCAGAACTACCCTGTCATAGCTTTGTTGGAGTCATTGCGTGAAACTATACAATCTTGGTTCTGCAAACATAGGCAGATCGCACAAAGCTTTTTCACAGCCTTGTAAAGGAAGTACGAGAAGCGGTTAAGGGAAATGAGTACAGATATGAGAAACTTGAGAGTAATCTCTATGTTTGTGACCTGAATTTCAAATTTGTGACCTAGCACATCTGACCTGTGACCTAAGGCATCTTTATCTTCGTTTCTATAACTTGTTGTTTACATGACTTTGATTGTTCATTGCAGGTTTCTCTTGTAAATGATGCAACATTTTCAGTTACTTGTGAAAGTACATCTTTCGTTGTTGATATAGAACAACGTACTTGCACATGTAAAATGCTTCAAGTTGATCAACTACCGTGTCCACATACATTGGCTGTCATTGCACGTATGAAGATGAAGCCATATGAGTTCTGTTCATACTATTACACAAGAGAAGCATATCAGAATACTTACCAAGGAAGCATTTTTCCTGTTGGAAATCCAAATGAATGGATAGTGCCCAAAGAATTACGGGACAATGTTGTGCTAGCACATAATCAAAAGAAAAGTTGTGGAAGACCTACCGAGAAGAGATCCAAATTAGCATGTGAAGTGAGCATAACTATCGAATGCAGACGATGTAATGAAAGTAGTCACAACCGCAGAACTTGCACCAGTTTAGTTCCGTTAAGTCACAGTCAATTGAAAAACAAAAGAACGAAAAGAAAGTCAAACAATGATAGACAGTGACCATAATTCGATGAATTAATTCTTTTCTCATTCAATTTTCATATGTAGTGTCTTAAAGAACAAATATACTCATTCAGACTACATATTTGTTTATTTTTTCATTCATTTTGTTACAAATGATGTGACCATTGAACAACTATTGCATGTGGTGACCATTTGAAAATCTATCGGTCACATTTGGTTTGCTCAGTATATAAAAACCTATGACTTTTGCTGTGACCATTTAAAACTAAATTGTGACCATTGAAAAAATCTGAGATATGTGGACAAAACCCTGTGACTTGCGTCGTAACCATTTAAAATTAACCCGTGTGACCATTAACAAAAATCTAAGACATGCATAAAACCCTGTGACCTGTGTTGTGACCTTTGAAGTCATAATCTGTGACCATTACTAAAATTACACAAAAATCTGTGACATGTACTGTGACTATTTAAAAATAACATTTGAACATTAATAAAATTTAGAGACTGGGGCTCTATCATGTTATCATTCATTGTACAACAATCTGTGACTTGTGCTGTGACCATTACAAAAATAAGATGTGACCATGATTTGAAGTCCAGAAAACAACTTTGAACAAATAAAAAGATCTGATTAAATGAAATTGATTAGCATCCCAAGTCAACAGAGTAAAATCTCAATTAATTCCATCTATTACATGTTCATATTTAATATTAAGACTGCATTTCAACCGTCACTCTATGTCAATACTTGCTCCTCCAGTTTGCTGCGCCTTCTTTGTGGCCTTTTTGATTTTCCGATGTTTAAATAGCAAGGATGCTATATCCAACCATGTTCTACCCGCATCAAATTTCATCAACATTGATCCTATATTGTAATGTAGCATGTATTCAGCATATTTCACCATGTATATGCCACAGTCATGTCTGAAAAGAAAATAACAGAATATTAATATATAACTCCAAGGAATAATGGTAGTACCTTTAATGTGGATGTCATAAACTTACCCATTTTTCTGTTGCGGAAGAGAGAAATCAAGCTTCACCTTCAATTCAACCAAATCTTTCCAGATTCCAATAACTTTCATGAGGTGAGAGATAACTTTCACAAATAGTTCAATTCCAAAAAGGACCTTGACATCGTTGTATGCCTTCCTAGATGAATTGAATACAAGTAACATTCGCTTCTTTATGTCGAGCACTGCAAGCATCCAAATTGCTTTATTGGTAGGCAGTATTGGCAAAAACACATGCTTCACGTCAGCCAAGGGAGTGCTCAACAGGATGCGTGCACCTGTAATGTCGTCAATTAGTTGTGAATCGATGGCAATTACTCTTGGATTTTTCTTGAACGTTTGATATATGTTCTTAAGCTTGGCCTGAAACAACGAATCAGTTGTTGTAGCGCTGAATTTTACATTTGGCCCATATCTTGCTAACTAATGAATGTAGTAGAAGCACACATCCATATGCTATTACAATGCAAGGATAAGAAAAAAATCAGAAAGTTATACAATTGAAACAACAGTGATGTCTAAACTAAAATAGAAAAATGACGTGAAGAATGTCAAGTATTTTAGTGGATTTAATTCATATAAGTTGTGAACTATAAATACAAAATATGTGACCTATAAATACTGATATGTGACCATATAAATATAACATGTGACCTATAAATACTGATATGTGACCATATAACTAATGATACGTGACCAACAATACAAACTCTGTGACGTATAAATTCTATTATGTGACCATACGAATGGAACACTTGACCTACCAATACACGTGACATATCGGTTATATAACATATATTTAGCAACACTCACTCGATACGAGTTCATACCACCATGATTTATTTCCCACAAGGAACTGACCAACTACAAAAGGTGGTTTAATAAGATCATTTTTTCATTAAACTTCTTCCTGCAAATGAAAATAAATTCATTGAAAATGCAGTTAGAATTGTTTCTAAACCACACATTAGATTATAGATGACATTCATACTTATTCTAGGGTTTGTATCCTCTTTGGAACCAGTTCTGAAAATCAGCAATATCATAATCATCTACATGTTGACTATAATTTTGGAAGACAATTACGTTTCCTTGAGGATTTGTTCGTTTCCCTTCTACGCCAACATACAGAGACTGTAATGCTTTAGCAGGCCTAGGAGCCCTCTTAACCGACAATCCGGAGCTTGGTGGGGGAACAGGCGATTCCTAAAAACGGAAATTAAAATCAAACATGTAAAATAATTGTATTTATACCATACGGATACGGTGTGACCTGTGACTTGTACATAATCTGCAACATAAACCTGAGTTGAAGAAATGTGACAGTAATAATTATTAATACCTTATTCGCATAAGAGTCTGTCTCCTTCAAGACATTGGAAATGACAAAGTCAACATACTCTTGCAATTCTTTGGACTTCATTGCTTCTGATTGGGTTGCTTGTGTATATCCAATACCCAGATCAAATGATGAACTGTGCAGACTGGGCGGAAAAAAATCGTCTGCAGGATCCATCTTATCCTTCCCTTTCACATCAACTGTTTTTCTCCCTAAAAAGTAAAGTGAATAATTGAACGTCAATAGTTAAACAAAATCGAATTTCGGAAGTCAACTGTTATAACAATAACTTACTTAGTCTACATGTTTAGAATCTCCCACAACATGTACCACAAATTTCTCTCTAAATTTGTTCAAAATTTCATCCGTTGAACTGGAAATCAAGGCAGTAACAGATTCGGATAAAAATTGCATATTCGATTTGATGTCCAACAAGTCCGTACGGATTTCACCTTGCATTTGCACAATAATATTCATTTTCTTCTGCGGATCAGACTTGAACATGGTCATCTGTGACTTCATCTCATCAATCTGTCGATTCAACAACTGATTCTTGCACTGGAGTTCAGAGATTTGTCCACTGAACTGTTTTCTCAGTTCAGCAACCACCTGCACCACATGAATACCTATAATCAGTTCCAAGTTCATTGTCAAAAACACTAATAATACCACAACTGTGGCTAATTCAAAGTAGCCTAAAAACTGCGACCTCTTAACTGTGACATGATTCGCATACAAGTGACATGCACGCAGTCGAACCTACTATCTATGTGAAAATATGAAAAATTATGTTGATCACGCAGCATGTGATGCACTAACATTAAACGAACTACTTACATCATTTGATGGAGACCTAGCTGAATGAGGTGTACGTGGATTACTTGCGTTACCAGAACGACCCTCCACAATCGGAGAATTACCATAGAATGATGTCCCCTACCATCTGGGTGGGAGGTTCACAAAATCATCATCATCAACTTCAATATCGGCATGTCCAATTCTACCATCGGTTATCATGAGAAGAGGTATAGATGGTTTTACACCAGAGAAACATGGTTTCCTGCTTGTATCAGTTTGGTGAACTAATCTATTCATATTTCTACCCTTTCTCTTCTCCACATGTGAAAGTTTTCGTTGGATAGGTTTGATATATAGCACTTTGGACATGTATGGCATTGGCATTTCATTGTCAAGCAGGTCCAAATCTGATTTTAGAAATATATATATGTTGTATCTCATTAAAAAATATCTGATTTTGAAAAATAAAATTTCAAATCTGATTTTAGAAATATATATCTTAGCCCATGTTTAAGCCACATTAAAATTTTTATTCTCATTCTTCTACTCATTTTCAACCACACATTTTTCAATAAAATAATATTTTCCATCACATCAATAATATTTCCTTCTTTTTCAACCACACATTTTTCATCAATCTACTATTTCAAAATACATTCTTCCAAAATAATGTGATTCAAACACATCCTTATTTTTATATTGTATAATTGTATCAATTTTTTTTATTAAGCCTCTATCCAAGCTCCATTTTAATGTGATTTTGGAAGAAAATATATTTTGGAGTAGTAATTTTTTTTTGAAAAAAGAGTAGTCAAAAGATAAAAAATTGGATTTACGTGTAATATTACCTTATAGAAGAATGTTTAATTAAAAATGAATTCTGAAAAAATATATTTTGAGCATAATGAAGCCCAAACGTTGGCTAAAATGTCTCGTGAGAGAGACACTCCATTTTTTCGAAGAGCAAAATAAGAAAACATTTATTTTAATGGGCAACATGTTTTGGACCAAAATGTCTTGATGGAAAGATTATATACTAAATTGTGATTGCAAAATACATTGAAAACCAATACTACATTTTTTTTCATATCATAAATACTTTCATACTTTAATGTTTGAGAAAACATATATTGACAAAAACTTGAGAAGAATGTCATTTTTCATTGTATTTTAAAGAATCTAGGGGTGTATTCAATTGAGACTTTTATAAACTTTTAAAAAGTCTCTATAAGATTTGGGGTATTCAATTTTTTATGACTTTTAGAGAGTTTAATAAAAATCTTCATGGTACTAACTTTTAAGCAGAAAGTACTTAAATAAATTCTTAAAATTTGTCTCTCATTAATCACAAGATTTTGGGAGACTTTTACACAAAAAAAAAAGGAAAAAGAAATTAATATGTATTTTTTCTTCAATATTTCTCTTTCATTTTCCATTCTACAAACATTGGAGTTATGATTAAAATTTATTTTTTTCTATTGATTGTATTAATTTCTATTTTTCAATATTGTATCGATTGAATACACCCCCACCTAGTTTTTTTTTTTTTTGGTGGTAATGATTTATTGAATTGTAACGGAGAAATGATTTCATGGAAATTTATTCGTGGTTGAAAGGTGGAGTAGGCAACACTCTTATTGGCCTAGTAACCGGAAAAATTCATATCTATATCATTACAAAATAAAATTTCAAAATATACTATGTGACTTATATAATTTATTAAATACCGTGTGATTTGGTAAATATTTTAAGAAATACTATATACCAAATATAGATCCTAAACATTAATGTTTCTTCAAAATTAATACAGAATTCAAAAAAGCAGAATGGGCAAATGGTATCTCGGGATGGTCTGTAGAGATAACCATCCTCTCTTTGTTTTCTTCTTATCTATCCATCAAGAAGGAGGCTCTGTTGCGAAAACGTATAATCTGTGATTGACCTCCAGTTTGCAAGCCAATTTATTCCTCTTAAGCATTTGATCAAATACCTTGTGGGCCTTTTCAACGTACCCAATACAGTAGTACAACCTAAGAAACCTAGATGAAATGCTCACATTTAAAAAAATAATAATAAAAAAAATGGAATGAGTTTATATATCAATGATCAATGGCTTTCAAATGAGAGCAGGTTTCTAAAAGTGAAGCAAATATCATTGATTTTGACGCCATTTTTGACGAAGGCTTCTATTTTGTTAATGACGATTTCAAGGGCTTCAAGTTTTACAATTTGAATGGATATTTTAGCTGTTTAGGAGTGGCATTTGGGATGATTGGGGAAATTGAGGTTTTGGCTTTGTCTTTTGATTTTATTTTATTTTTTCTCGTGGTGTTCTTGTTTAAAGAAGAGTGGAGGGTGTATGGATATTTGATTTCTTGTTTTGTTTTCTTTTGGGAAATATGGTTTCACCATACAAAATCTCTAATCCCATTTTGTGTTGACTTGATTGCAATTCATGTTGGCATATGGATATTTGCTATTCAAATGAAATGTAATTCGTATTTTTTCTATATAACAGTGTAATGTAATCTCATTTGTAGAAAATATTCGGATCTACATCTTTCCAGGTTCTAAGAACTACTACAAAAATTATTTTTTCTCAACGTTTATTTTTTTTGTAATTCGTATTTTTTCTATATGACAGTGTAATGTAATCTCATCTGTAGAAAATATTCGGATCTACATCTTTCTAGGTTATAAGAACTACTACAAAAATTATTTTTTCTCAACATTTATTTTTTCGCAATGTTCAAAAAACGTTGTGAAAGACCTTTTACAATGTTTGTATATATGTTGCGGGCTTCAGTGTTGCCGTAGAGTAAAACGATACGGCAACGTTTATCCACCGTTGCAAAAGGACAAATCCAAACACTACCATTTAGTTTTTGCAATGTTTTAAAAATGTTGTGGAAAGTAATTTGCAACGTTTATTAAACGTTGTCGAAATTTTTGTGTCCATTTTTTGCGACGTTTCAAAAATGTTATTAATATTTCTAGAAAGTGCCTTTAACGTATTATCTAAGTGTTATCTTAACGTATTAGCAATGTTTTGTTGAGTGTTATTGTTACTTTTATTTTTAACTTTTCGTAACGTTTTTTAAATGAAGTCGTTCATCTTTTGCAACATTTTTTTGAATGTTATCTTAACCTATTTGTAAATTTTGTTCACCATTTCGCAACATTAAGCGAACGTTGCAGAAGATTATATATTTAATTATCAGCAACGATCAATAAACTCTGCTACAGAATGAATTTTTAGCAACACCCGATAAACATTGTAATAAATAAAACTTTTGACAACACTCAATAAATGTTGCAAAATGCGATATTAGCAACATTCATTTAAAAAATGTTGTCAAATCTCAATTATGTTAACCAATTATAATATTTACTTATTAGAATGTTGCGATAGACACTTTTAACAACACTCAATTACCGAATGTTGCATTTTACATGTTGCAAATGGTGATTTTTGTTTTAGTGAAATTTGTGCTTGATTTGTGTTATTCAACTTCAAAATTACTACACCATTGATCATTTGATGTGTCTGTGTTAGTGATATATGTTTTGTGAATTTTATATTTCATATAAGGTTCTATATAAAAGCATGAATTTGGTAATATGCACAGTAAGAATAATGATGAATCATTAAATATATATTACTCCATCAATCCACAATCAAAATTATGAGCTTGTTTGGTGCACATTAAAATGAGAGAATGTATTTTTTTGAAGTGATGTGATTAAGAATATGTGGTTGAAAAAGAAGGAAAAGTTATTAATGTGATGAAAAATATTATTTTATTGAAAAATGTGTGGTTGAAAATGAGTAGAAGAATGAAAATGAAAAAAATAATGTAACTCAAAAGGAGCTATATGAGAATCCAATATCATCTAAGAACAAGTGCAGATTTAAAATGTCTAACAACTTTACTTTATCCAAAGATATAAAGTAAAACTAGGAGTTCAGTATACCTATGTTATTTCGAAATGTTTGATTCTACAACGGGGCAATATATTTCATGGATTGCATTTTGGGATATGCTGTTAGATTCAAAATGAATTCAGTTGTTACCTATAAAACAATCATATACACTTCCAACGAAACTTTACAAGGTCAAGAATTATGAAGAGAAGTCACTTGTTTAAACTCAAGGAGTATGAATCAAAAAATTCAAAGCATTATGAATCGAAATCACTTGTAAAAGAATTGGTGTGCTATGATGAGTTTAGATTTCTTGAGAAGATTCTAGATGGAGAAAATTAGGAATCTATATATATATATAAAAACAGAAGTGCCGTCAAAAAAAATTTCCCGCCAAAATGTACTTTCCTCTTATAGAATTCTGATTAAAGTCCGTCTACCCATTAGTCAAACATTACAGCATGCTTTTATTGATAGTAACAATTTCATTTATTGAGTTTTGTGTTCATTAAATCATTCTTTTTATAAAAAAAAATATTGGAAAATCGAAAAGTCACTATAACCTGCCTTTTATATATAAACTTCTTTGGATTATTATCATTTTAAACGTTTAAATTGTTTTGTGTGTGTTAATTACATTATTATTATGGTTTTGAAACTTAATTAATGTTTGATTATTATTATTATTATTATTATTATTATTATTATTATTATTATTATTATAACAGTATTCGTGAAATGTGTGCCATATTAAATATCACGTTAATATGGTGCAAGTAAATATAAATTACTGAATGGTTAGCTCAAATCATGGATTAAAATTCTGACTTATGAAACCCAGTAGATATTTAGATGCCCAAATAATTAATAATTATTAATAGTAAAATGAGGTAAACCAATGTTACAAAAGTTGTTCTGTATTAATTATTTCTATTTTTCCTTTAAATTTGATTTGCACATAAAGAGGCGATGGTATTAGTTTCCGAGTAGGGACGTGCAACCATTTTGAAATACTATAATTTTGTTAATATTTTACTTCAAAATCCATCATTCTATCTCATTGCTCATCATTTTAGCAGTGTAAATAAGACTTCAAATTTGATTTATGCAAGCACATTTACAAGAAATATGAAGACTTCGTTTTCTATTCATCTCGGGAGAACTATTTTTGCGGGTGCAACATTTTTGTGAGTATATCGTTTAAGTCGCAGATCAGGGTGACATTCTAACAATTAATTCGAATACATCTGTTAATGACCTTTTTTTTTTGTTTCACGATTTTAACTTTTTTTTCACCTACCACGTCGAAGATAGATAAGTGCATATGGCACCGATATTTGATTTTGTGCGAGATATCAACGTCACGAAAACTAATTAGGCGCTAAAAGTGCGTGTTATCCGTGTTTATGAGTTGCCAAATATCACAAATCCGAATGAAACATATAGATTGGAGTTCATTTCGCGTGACAGTGAAGTAAGTTTTCATATCCCATTCCAAACTTTACATGTGGATCTGGTATTAACATATGTAATGCAACATGTTAATTGCATATTGAAATTTAAGATATGAAAGTGAGAAAAGAATTATAAATATTGCATAAAATAAATTTTTAAGGTATAATTTGTATTCTTTTCGTCGAGAGGTATAATTTTCTGAAAATTATAAATTTGCTACTATAAGCCATGGAAGAAAATGTCTATATGTTTGTTTTGAAATTTGAAGATGAATATCAGTAAAGGAAAAAAAATAATAAGAACAAAAAATTAAATTAGTACTTTGTAAATTATCAAACAATTATTTTTCCACTATAATTTTTTTTCAAGATGAAATGAGATATGATCGGAAAGCATTGGTGGAAGAACACAAGAACATGGTCTCTAATTTGACAATTGAGCAACGACATGTTTATGACACAGCATTGAATTCAGTTCAATCGGATAAATGTAGTATTTTTTTGTTTATGATTATGGAGGTACATGGAAGACCTTTGTATGGAAAACTTTATCTGCCGCTTTAAGATCAAAAACAGAAATTGTATTGAATGTGGCGTTAAGGGTAAAGTATCGTTACTTTTGGACGGTGGTAGAACTCCACATTCAAGATTTGCGATACCGCTAAATCCAAATGAAGATTCCACGTGCAACATTAAGCAGGGTAGTCCTCTCGCGGAATTGATTGTTAGATACAAGCTTATAATTTGGGATGAAGCGCCTATGATGAACAAATATTGTTTTGAGACTTTGGATAGAAGCATGCGAGACATTTTGAGATTCAACAATTCCACGAGCAACGACATGTTTATGACACAATATTGAATTCAGTTCAATCAGATAAAGGTGGTGTTTTTTTTTTGTTTATGGTTATGGAGGTACATGGAAGACCTTTGTATGGAAAACTTTATTTGTGGCTTTAAGATCAAAGCAGAAATTATGTTGAATGTGGCGTCAAGCGGTAAAGCATTGTTACTTTTGGATGGTGGTAGAACTCCACATTCAAGATTTGCGATACCGCTTAATCCAAATGAAGATTCCACGTGCAACATTAAGCAGGATAGTCCTCTAGCGGAATTGATTGTTAGATGCAAGCTTATAATTTGGGATGAAGCGCCTATGATGAACAAATATTGTTTTGAGGCTTTGAATAGAAGAATGTGAGACATTTTGAGATTCAACAATTCACAGAGTATGGAACTACCTTTTGGAGGAAAAACTGTTGTTTTTTTGAAGAGATTTTCGACAGATCTTGCCTGTGATTCCAAAAGGAAGTAGACAAGATATTGTGCTTGCAACTATCAATTCATCATATTCATGGAAGAATTATAAGGTTTTGAGATTGTCCAAAAACATGAGACTACAAAATATCGAGTCAGATGCTAAGTGCGTTGAATTAAATGCATTTTCTGATTGGATTACGAGTATAGGGGATGTAACAATTGGCTGTGCGAATGATGGCCATGCAACAATTGAAATTTCGGATGATATTTTGTTACGTGGATTCGACAATCCAGTCAAAGCAATCGTGGATAGTATGTATCCGTTGTTTACTTGCGACGTTAATAAGGCAAATTATCTGCAAGGAAGAGCTATTCTCATGCAGAACACTTGATGTGGTTGAATCTGTCAATTATTATATGATTCGCTAAATGCGGCTGAAGGAAATACTTATTTAAGTTCTGATTCAACTTGCAAGTCAGATGCCAATGTTGACATGTTACGTGACCTTCATACGCCTGAGTTTTTGAATGGAATTAGACGGTCTGGTGTGCCCAACCATAAATTGAAATTGAAGGTCGGCACTCCTGTTATGCTTTTACACAACATAGACCATTCCGCCGGCTTATGCAACGATACAAGATTGATTATTACGAGGCTCAAAAGTCATGTTCTGGAAGCAAATATTCTCCCTGGAACTAATGCAGGTCATAAGGTTCTTATCGCTAGAATGACGTTGACTCCATCTAATCCAAGGCTGTCATTCAAGTTTCAACGAAGATAATTTCCTCTTATTGTATCATACGCAATGACAATCAACAAAAGTTAGGGTCAATCGCTATCTCATGTTGGTTTGTATTTGAAAAAATCAGTTTTTAGCCATGGTCAGTTATACGTTGCTATGTCTAGAGTTACAAATCACAAAGGGTTAAAGATTTTGATTTGCGATAAGGATGACGGATAAGACAATTTAACGACAAATGTGTTTTCAAGGAACTTTTCCAAAATTTGTAGTAGTTGGAATATCGGTTTAATTTTTTTATGACAATTGTAACGCATATGTGATATTTATTTCATATACTTTTATAACAACCTCAATAATCCTTTTTAAGTCAAATGAAATATTTAATCTCAACGTTTATAAATTTATTTTTTTAGTACAATATCCGTGCATCGCACGGGTGACACACTAGTGAATATAAAGAGACGTAAGGATTTGGTACTAAATTTGTTTAGTTAATGGTGTGTTTGTTAGGTCTTAAATTAATCGCGTGTTTATTGGATCATAATTTAAGGGCACATTCTAGCATCGTAAATGATAGTTGTATTATTTGACTAACTTTTAACATTTCTATTTTACTACAAAAAAAAATAGTATTTGTAGTTAAGAAAAAGAAGTTGAAAAGTATAATCTTAAATATTATTTAAAAATAGGTATGTGGGTTCAATCTACATATTTATTTAAAAATATAATCTAAATGGTTCAATCTACATTATCAATTGGGTCAATGGTACAGATTCAAAAGTGCATTTGTTTCAATTTATTTTTTTAACAGAATGCTTCCTGGACTGGATGACGACTAACCATATGAATTAAGAATTATCAGTCTTATTGCCTAAGCATTTCAAGCAGTTATGCTATTCAATTCTCACTGAGAACAGACGGTCAGTCCATTATGGATTTTAATAATACTGATACATTTCAATCCTCACAAGGAAATTTAAAAAGTTCAATACTGAGTAGAAAACTGTAAATCTTGTTTCTAAACAATCATTTAGGAGATGAGGAGAAGTCAGTCTGGTTCGCTTCTGGTCCGTCCTTTAAGGACACTAGCTTTAAATACACCCTAAATAAATTGAGCGCGCTTGCTCAACATTAACACTTTAAAATTTAGAGGACAGGAATACCGTTCACGGCAGTAAACATCTGGACCTCTTCGAGCCACAATCTTTAGAAACCTTTTTTTTTTTTTTCTAATTATGTTGAATTTTCTAGCAAAGACGTACTTGGTCAACTGGAGACAGCAAAGAAACTTCTTGAATAACCAAGGGAGAAATGGAACTCCTACTTCGGTATCATTGGCCCCAAATGCATGCCCTATAACAAAAGCAGATGAGTTTTATATCAACGTCCCATGAGAAAGCGAACAAAAACCATAAGTTAGTTACCGTAAAAACATTATGTTATACAGAATAAAAGCTATGATTTAGAGAAACGTGAATAATTTATATTCAAGACAAGGAAAAACGATACAGAATGAGAAAGATAAAAACAATGATGAGCTAACATACAGCAGAAAGCAAGGGTAAGAATTATCACAACAAAAAGGTCAAAAGGCTTAGATCAGTGTAATCACTCATCAATTCTATACATAAGAAGACACTTGTGTGAATCCCATAACAAATATCAAGTTCTGAGCTGCAGAAGAATACAAGACTCTTGTGGAATGTGGATCATATTTGTTATCCAGGATCTTTGTGCGAGACTGCTAGTATACTTCACCACATCCATTTCTCAAGACAACTTCACTAGCATGTAGTACTAGAATATAAGCCCCATTTGTCTACCATTCTCCAAAAACACTTTTTTTTCTAAAACTCATTTTCAACCGTACGTTCTCATAATAAAATATTTTGCAAATAAACCCAAAACTATTAGCATATTATTTACTTACAGCTAAGTAGGTAGTTTCCTTGTAAATAATAATTAGTTTCCATGTATATTTTGTATCCTTAAATATCTTGTAACATTATATAAAGAAGAGGAATACACATGAAAAATTCATTCCGCAAAATTGGCATGGTATCAAAGCCAAAAAATTACTTACATCAGCGTGTGAAATACGATTTTGGCTCTTTGTTCATAGTATTTCGTGGTCGGCGTCTCAAGCAATCGTCCGACATGCTACAATCATCCTCTGTTCATAGTAATCTCCGATTGAAACTCGCATCTCAAGCAACATTGGCGTTTGGTTCTCTGTCCTCCTCTTCGACGTTCTTTACGTGTGTATTGGGGGATAGAATTTTCTGGGTTATTGCCGCCCCTGTGTAGTCTTCGATTTCCGGCAAGCCTCGTCGTTCAATTCTTGGTTGGAGTGTCTCAGGTTTCCCTTCGTCGTCGTCTCCATTTGATTGGGTCACTACGTGGATTGGGTTGTGTTATTTGGGCCGTGAGTATTCTATTTAGCCCAGCAGTGTTATTTGTTGGACTTAGGCTTCCTGTCTTGGCTATTTTTCTTTTTTTCACAATTTGGAAAAATTCGTTGGCCATGTGATTGAGGACCATTGCATTAGTTGGGCTAATTCTTTGTGATAAGCAGAATTTATTTGAGTTGAGATTAATTATCTACACAATATCATCATGTCAATTGAGAAGAACAGCTCTGTTTGCATTCCTTTTCCTGGCAAGAACTATTCTTCATGGGCATTTCATTTTCAGTTATTAATTAAAGGCAAAGGTGATCTATGAGGATATATTGACGAGGACTATTCCCCTCCCGATCAAGAAAAGGAAAGGGACCAAGTATCTTGCTTGGAAAACAAAGAATTCTCGACTTATGGCTTTGATCATTAGATCGGTTGATACTCAAATTAATCTCAAGACCTTATAAGTGATGTGCTATGTGGGAGTACTTGAAAAAGATTTACACTCAAAGCAACAATGCTCTGAGGCTTCAGTTGGAGTTTGAATTGGCAAATTTCACTCGGGACTCTCGGTTTATTGAAGAATATTATTCTAATTTTTCTAACATTTGGACAAAGCATACGGATATTATCTATTCTTCAGTTTCACCTGACAGTTTGGAGGATGTCTAAGCTGTGGATGAAGTCACCAAAAGAGATCAAATTTCTCATGAAATTGCAAAGCGAATTTGAATCCATTCTAGCCTTATGAATCGTGAATCACTTCCGACTTTGGATGGTTGTTTGGGCGAGTTACTGAGAGAAGAGCATCGACTTATCACTCGTACCTCGTTGGAGCAACATCATAATCAAGTAGCAAGAATTCTTGTTGCATATGCTGCTTAAGGAAAATTTAAAAATCGAGATATGTCTAGTATTTAGTGTTGCAGCAGTAAGGGGTTTGGTTATATGACTCTTCAGTGTCCAAGAAAAATATGTAATTATTGCAAGAAGTTTGGTCATGTCATTAAGGAGTGTCCTATACGTCTTTTACGCAAGACTGGACCAGGTTATGTTGCTGCGGCTACATTAGCATCAAGTTCTATTTCGCCAGTTGCTCCCACTTAAGTTCCAGCCTCTCACAATTCTACCCAACACTCTACCACTACTGAGATTATCCAACAAATGGTTATTTCTGCTTTGTCTGCATTAGGTGTTTCAGGTAAAACATCAACTGCTCCTTCTTGGTTACTGGACTCGGGTGCTTCTAATCATATGACTCATGATACTCAATTACTTAGTAACCTTAGACCATAGACTGGACATCTCCATATACATACTGCCGATGGTAATACTCTTCATATTACGGTCATGGGTGATGTATCGCCAGATTTACCTAATATTTTACTCTTATAGTTTATCAACTTATCTTATATCTATTGGTCAACTTGTTGATAACAATTGCACCGTATCTTTTTCTTCTTCTAGTTGTCTTGTCCAAGATCAGGTGTCCAAGAGGACAATCATGAGAGGCCTAAGAAGTGACGTCTCTTTCCTACTTCACCAAAGCACGTTCCATCTTTTTCTATTGTTTGTAATTCTGCTGCTTTCGATATTTTTTATTGGCATAAGATTTTGGGACACCCAAATTCTAATGTATTACATCATTTGTTAAACTCTAGTTAACTTGGTAATAAGAATTCTACTTCGGTTTCATCTATCTCACTTGATTGTGCCTCATGTAAATTTGCTAAAATCAAGGTTTTATCGTTCCCTTCTTATAGTTCTCATGTTTCACATATTTTTGATATTATTCATAGTGATATATGGGGTTTAACACATGTAGTATCCCATACTCATTATAAATACTTTCTTATATTTATTGATGACTATAGTCACTTCACATGGATTTACTTTCTTCACGCAAAGAGTGAGGTTTTATCTACCTTTTAGTCTTTCATTGCTCTCATTGACAATCAATTTTCCTTTTCCATCAAGATCTTACGATCTGATCCCGGAGGCAAATATATGTCTAATGCGTATCAATCTTTCTTACAAATACAAAAAAAAATTCCTACTTTTTAACCACACATCCTCCAATAAATCCCTTCCAAAACTCATTTTCCCAACCAAAAAAAAAAAAAAATACAATTTTCAATGGGCATCAAACAGGGGCTATATATTCCCAGGAAAATGAAAACCTCTTGTACCTGAAAATTGATAGCAAAGGCTCTGCATTGAATCTCAAAGTGATTATATGAAGTCTCAAAGCTTCTCAGAGCCTTTTTCTTTCTCAGTAATAACTGACAAATGGAATTTGATTGCAGAATTTTTACAAGTCTAGCTAACAGAAAGGGAGGCAGAACTAACAACTTTGTCTTCATTCCACTTTACAACACATAAAAGCTAAGCACGGCCACGAAACGACATGGACACCAACACGCCAGGACACGTTGATTTAAATTTTTTAAAATTGAACATTATATCGTATAGTTTTATTTTTTATAAAATCTGGTACCTTTTATAGTTTTAATGTTTGCTGGTAAAATCTTCTAAATCAGAAGACTAGCTAGTTGTTATGTCAAAATAACTTCCAGTTAAATCACATGTTATGACTACCAAAGAAAATGCATACAGTAGTGTATCCAAAGAGTGTCCATGCTTCATAGAATGAAAGTATCATCTCTAAACTAGGTACAAGTGCGCTGTCAGCACATTTTTTTCAACCAGTCATTTCTACGCGATCAAATTAAAATTCATATTACCAGCTAAATCATAGTGGGCAATATTTTTTTAATTCAATATATTTTATTCTTCGAATAGTAACTTCAACAATTAATTTCAGGACGTGTTTTTCGTGTCGAAGTCCCCAAGCCTGGGTAAAATCTCATGTCGAAACCAACTTCAATCATTGCTGAACAGGAACACTCCTTTCACTTTTGGTAAATCAACAAAACCTCTCCCTGTTAGAAACACAAGAATTAAATCAAGATCAATCTATTTCCTACCCTAAATGTGCTTGTTCATTATTCATAGGAAAAGCCTATATTCTCTGTTCCCATGCTCATTCCACAAACACAAATCACCCCTCTTATGTATCTTCATTTTCACCATTGAAACTGTCAAACTGATGAGCACAACTATAACTTCCTTCATTAAACATAAACATAAGCATAAACACACTAGTTCCTCTGTAGAACCAACCAATAAACATCTTCTTTTTACTTTATTAATATTTGAAGCATTCTTTATCATTTCTTTCTATCATTCCACCATAAGAAGCCTCACTCTTGCTCACTTCAACATAAACCCATTACTTATCAGTAAAACCAAATACAGAACCAATGTTCTCTTTCAGTTGATAAACATTTCCTCTTTTTTAAATTCTGTTCAGAATCACATACGATGGTATTTAACACGATGTGAAAATGAGGGAGGTCACAGCTCTTACTACCAACCTAATCAGCTAGTGTTATGAATACTGTTAGACAAGATAAAAGCATATCCCTTGATTTTAAGGAGATTAATCCCAATCCCAAACATGAAGGGATTTAGGGGTCACAATCCCATGAATTATGTGCCACAACCGGCAGCTAAAATCTGGACTGCTAATGGTATGTGCTAGTTGGAATGGAAATCAAACTTCAACATGCACAGCTCCGTATATCAGATCGTACCACTGGCCAGATCATCGTCATTTACATCACCGTGATGTTGGACAGGCCTGATAAATGACAAATATCTTCCTTTTGCGGGACAATCCCTTAAATGGCTACTAGTTCTCAGCTGTTACAGATCTCATCACTCTATTTGAAGCCCAGTCGTCCATTGGGGCATTTCATTGTTTCAATGGCCACATTTCTATGTGACAGCTATGCATGTAGAGTTGCATCAATTTTCAAAACAAGCAAGCTCAAACCTTGCAATAGGTTAGAATGACCACCAAATTCATCTCCAAAGCACCAACTATTGATTATCCTAAGTAGACTAATCTCAATTGAATAACCTAAAGTTATTTTTGTACTTGACTCTTTTTGTCTCTGAAAAATACCTCCATCCGAAAATGTTCAGAATGTCACATTTGAATGCAGACAATCACCAATACTCACATGGCATGAACCTAATTGAAAAACACGTGAATGTGGATTTCAAAACTGTAAATTAAAATTGAATAAAGCTTTACCCTAGAAAATAAATCTTTGTGCTAATTTTACTTGCTTCCATCAATCTCAAAATAGAATAGTATTACTAGAATTTTGGAGAGGATGTATTACGAGATGACCATATCTAACCGAAATACTAAATTCAACAAAACCTCACCCCATCCTCATCTAGGGCTGTCTACATGGATCGTTTTTAACTCCACTCATCGAGGACCATCTCTAAAAATTAAATCACAGAAGTTCACATCTATTTTAATTCCCTCATCCCATGTAATTTTAGGTCAAATCTATTTTCCCCAATTGTGCATATTTTGGCCTTCATTGAATGAACTCAAATAATCTCAATCTGTTCTTACATAATGTATCTTCAATTAGCACCTACTTTAACCAATTCACAAACATAATTGTTCTTTATATCTCCATCTTTTAATGCAAAAATTCTCACTTCAACTAACTCAATCTATGTTTCTACATTATTTAAGTGTGGCTGAGTGCAAATTCTAGTTTCTTGATATCACCTCAAGGCCAACTTTATAACATATCTAACCATAATTATTTCAAGTTTGAGCAAACCATAAGCTCCCATCTGAAAAGAGGGAAAGGGGCCTTAAATGCTTCCATTCTGAAAAAGAAAGGAGTGAAACCACCATCAGTTCAAATAGAATTTAGACAATCTCATTACACGCCCAACTTCATTCAACCAATCTATATGCTAAGGTTATAAAAGACAATGGTGTTGTTGGCAAATTAACTTCCATGTTTGAAGAACTTGTCTAGATGCTTCTATCCTTTCCTCATTCGAAATTGGATTATATTTTACCTATGCTTGTATATATGATATTTGCAAGCTATGGTTTGTATGACTGGAAGATCCATAAAAGTTGTTAAATGTTACTTGGAGGCACCGCAGTGGGTTCCTTCCCTTCTTTCATAAACATAGGCCCCTCCTTGAATTTCCATACTACTATCAATCAATGGGAGACAAAATCTCTACTTCTCTCGTCCTTGTATACAGTCCCCTGGTCCACATAACTGCCCTGCACCTGATAAGGGATATGAAATGCACTAAAATGTTTAAGTTTCCTTCCCCACTTAACAATGTAATGCACTTGATCTCTTATCCGCAAATTCTTCTGGATTTTACACATTTAAAAGCCATTAAATTTAACGGAGAAATGATAAGAAATCTCCTATAAAAGCGTCTGCAAAAGTCCATAGAAATTTTTTATATATGCTAATCATAAGTTAATAGAAAATTAATCTACAGATTCTGTAGTACCTCGATTTTTGCATTCAAGCCTGCACAACAAACTTGTATCAAAAAAAGGACAAGAAGAGTGAAATTAGACCAACAAGTTTATTTACCATGTAGCATCCACAAGAGTTCACAATAAAACCGTAATGTCATCCATCCACGGGATAATAACTATTAGGTGGCCAATGATCAATAAATTATATAAACAACCCTTACTAGTCACTAGCATAGAGACAAATGTATATGAATAATGTTATACGATGATTAATTAGAACAATGCAGATAATTCTATGTACCAAATGATGATGAATTCAAAGTTAAAGGGGACAATTACCCAAAATTTCCAATGCCATTAACTGATTCCAGAAACTGCAACTGATGATGCTGCCGCTCATCCTGCTGTGGCTCAATCTGTTGCAGTGGCTGCATGATATTACCCTCCAGTGCCATTGTAGTCCCAGCTGCTGGGGTCCCCTTCCCCTCAACAAACCGCCACATGTACCACGCCCCAACTGACCTGTACGGCTTCCACTTCTCACACAACTGCTCCATCTGTGAAGGCCTAGGCAAATCCTCCAAACTGTACAACAACTGCACACCTTTCCTAACCCCTAAATCACTCACAGGCAACACATCCGGCCGGTGCAGTGAGAATATCATGAACATGTGGACTGACCAGGAACCTATCCCCTTCACCATTGAGAGCATCGTGAACAGTGACCTGTCATCCATTTTCACCACTGATTCATCTGACAGAATCCCGGAATTATACTTATTAGCGAGATCATATAAATAGCTAGCCTTGCGCCCAGAAATCCCGATTTGCTTGAGCTGTTGCGCAGAGAGGGCAAGGACAGTGTCAGGGCGTACAAAGTCTTCACCACCACAAAGCGAGATGAAGCGTGTATATATAGAAGCGCCGGCCTTGTAGGCAAGCTGCTGATAGAGAATGCTCTTAGTGAGCGCTAGGAAAGGGGGGTGGTGGAACTCAAATTGAGGGGGCGGATGGGTATCAATGAGCGAGACAAGCAAGGGGTCTGCAGATCGGAGGTGGCGAATGGCCAATTCAATCTCCCCATTGGCCGACAGAGGTTTGATGATCTGGGGCAGCGGTCTCGAAAATTGGGATGCATTCCGCCGCCGGTTCTTGGTTGTTATATTGGTTGCAGGAGGCTCTGCAGTAACGGTGGAGATGCTCGATTTGGAAGAGGCGGAGGAATCATCGAAGGTGATTTGAGGTGGAAGTGATTCTTTGTCGGCGGCCGAGGTTGTGTCTGTGTTGGTGCTCGACAGTTTCCGTATTTTCTGGGGTCGAATTGGAATCTTCGAAGGGTTGGATTGGTTTTTGGAATTCTGCAAAAACTCGTCGGCGGAGGTGGCGGCGGGGTCAGCCGAGGGAGTTGGTTGCGGCGGAGATTGCGAATTTGAGTCCAAATTCGGCTCAGATTTCATGGGCCGAGACGGAGAAGGAGGTTTAGAATCTTGAGATTGGGTTGCAGTTTGTGTCCGCGTCTGCTCACCCATGTGCACGGAAGGTAATAAAGGAGAACGACTCAAATTTATGGTGGTTTCGGCGGTGACGATTGCCGGCGGAGATGGTGGAGGTGGGATCAGGGCGAAGTGAATACTTTAAAAGGGATGGGAGGGCCAGTTTTATTTAGCCCCTGTTTGTCTGTCCTTTAAATTTTTAAATTATTTGTTAAGTATATTTTAACTATACGTTTTCTGTCAATCTATTATTTTATAATACATTACAAGAAATTAATAGCTCTCAAACACGACCTTAGATGAAAATTGATTTTGCTTTTTTAAAAGAATAAATATGCAGTAAAAAGGTTAAAAATAAAGATAAAATTATACATCTCATGATAGTTTGTCGAAAAAAATCACTCCAAACAAGCCCTTTTTTTTTTTATGATTGTCTATACTGTGTACAACTTCCCCATAGTGAATCCAGCTTCGGGGTCTAGTTTCAAATTCAAATGTTAGTAATCCTCTGTTTGATTGTAAAGGTGAAAAATTGTTGAAAAAAAAATGAATTCTAGAAAATTGAATTGCTTAAAAATTATTTTACTGAGAATTGTAATTAACTGTGTTTGAATGGTATAATTTTTCCACCTGAAAAATTTTGAAAGTTTGGTGTCCGTTTAACATTCTTTTTCATGAAAATTGTCTATTAAAGTGATAATTTCCTTTACCATTGGGTCTAAAATTTGTTTCACTTGCCAAAAAAAAATTTTTTTAAAAATTTATCATACCAAATACCATTTGTTTGTCTTTATTTTGTATGAAAATTGTCAATAAAAGTGATAAATTTTTTTAATATTGTATCTAAAAAAAATTTCAATTGCTTAAAAAAAAGATAGAAAATGGTGGGTATTGGTTTTCCACGAAACCAAGGAATTGGGGAGCTAAATGTGGAAAAAATTTTCCATGGAAAATAAAGTGTATCAAACAAGACAAAAGTGGAAGTCGGAATTTGTTTTCCATTTTTCATGGAAAATAATGTCCTATCAAACAGTGCCTAAGAGCATGTTTGATACATATTTTATTGTAAAAATATATTTTTAAATAATAAATGACAGAGAATGTATGATTAAAAAATAAGAAAAAATATTAAATTTGCGTAGAATATTATTTTAATGAAAAATGTGAGGTTGAAACTTGAAAGAAGAGATGGAAAAATGTAATTTGAAAATAATGAAAATCAAACGAAAACTAAATATTACTGAACAATGTGATCGTAAATCATATTTTTCTTAACAAACAAAATGAAACCAAGATCCTAATAGTGATAAATTGCGTTACTCGTTTCTTAATATGTATTCAATTCGCAATTTTTTTTTCTAAAGTCTTTCATTGAAGTTGATGTATAGCTATTTGATGAAATCATGGTAACGAGACACGTGTGAAATATAGACTATTGTGCAATATGTAGAAAAAATCACTATCTTCATTGATCATTCATCCGGATAATTAATTACATAGTTGTCACTCACCTAGCGTGTACGCATTTACAATCCAACAAAGTAATTGAGCTCAAAGCTATAAGGGTTATACTCTAATATTGATGATAAGGTCGTAAAATAAGTTCAATCATCTTGACAAAACAGACATTTTCTGCTCGTACGAATATGAGCCTGGATTTTTTAGATTACAATCGAGTCCTATCTATCATGTTGTGCTACCCACTCTTGTACTTCAAAATAGTTCACCATCCCAAAACCCGACTGTGGAAGAAAATGGGAATTTGAAAACATTTTCTTATGTTTCAAGTCATGCACCTAGGTCATCTCCAATCCTACACTAAAATTAGAGGTAAGTTTTGCACCATTTTGCATCAAATTGAAAATTATCTCCAACTTATTATACTAAATGAACAATGTTCAATCATTTTCTTCATTTTTTTATTCGTAACAATTTATTTTATTTGAGAAATTATTTATTTATTTATTTACAACCACATAAAGTACTAAATAAATAATTACATTATATTAATGAAAATATTAAATTCATTAAAAAGTTTTAAAAATATAATACAATAATAGAAACACTGTAAATAAGAAAAATATTAAATCAGGTCATTAAAAAATAATAGTGTTTGTGATATATTTCGTGTTAATTTTAAATAATCGTGTTTGTTACTTTTTTTTTTTTTTTTGCATTCTTATTCTAATTCAATCATTAACTATTATTGATTACATTATTATAAATTATTATAAAAGCATATAATAATAATAATAATAATAATAATAATAATAATAATAATAATAATAATAATAATAATATTTTTTCTATTAAAAAATATATAACCGAAATGGACACAAATACCCCATAACCAATTTTATTGCAAAGTGAAACAGAAGGGCAAATTTGTATTTACCACTTTTATGCAAAGTACGATGTTGAGTTGGAAAGAGTTTGCACCTTTTTTTAATGCAAAATGGTATTTTGAGAATAGCGTTGGAGATGGCCTTACCAATTATTTGGTTTGCTCATGGTCATTTGTGTAAAGTCTACCTTTTTAAAGAAGAAGTAACTAACTATAAAGTATGTAAAAACTCACTCTTTGTTATTCTTTTTACCCGTTTGACTGAGTTCAACTTGTCATTGCAATGTCAAACATACTTCCAAACTAAGTGCTTAGTTCGAGGCTGTAGCTTCCACATTTACTATTCTCGACGGCCAATTTGGTTTTCATTCAGTTGGTTCATCATATAAAAGATTTATATGTATTTGGCTAATAGCATGGTTTGGCCTAACTAGGGGCGACAAATGGATTGAGTCACTCACGGACTCAATTTGACATCACCACACAAATCACACCCGTCGTCTCATCTTTCCCAAACTATCGCCCGGCTGTGCAACGCCATGTGGCAATTTTGTTCTCCACAACAACACATGGTCATCTTATTCCTAATTAAAGCCCCAATATACTTTTCTTCTCCATACCAACCCATGTTGAAAAATACAAAAGGTGGACAAACAATGAGTGATATTCTTGGCCCCAAAAAAATCATAGGAGTTGTCTAAATTAAATTAAAAACTGATTTTCCGGTGGGCAATGGGTGGAAGGTGGCAATGAGTGAAGAAGTTTAGTTTATGGGATGCGGTGTTTGGGGAAGAATATTCAATTTTCTGGTTTTAGTGGTTTGGTGGGAATAGCAGATGAAGTTATTTTTGTTGTGATTTTTAATAATTTGTTTGGGACTCATTTGTAATTTTTTGAAAAATTTGGGTCTATGGTTGCAATTAATTCTTTATTTTTTCTTTTCTTTTATTTTTCTTTTATTTAAATAAGATGTTATATTTGTCATTTCATGAATTTTTATTGAGAAATTGGATAAAATGAATAAAAATGATGTTTTTTACAATAAAAATTGCAAATAAGGATGAAAATACAAAAAATTGAAACGTATAGACGTTTTACACACTAAATGTCAGACTTATGGACGTTTTGTACTATTAAGCCTTCACAATAGCATGGTTTTGCCTAATTAGAGGGTGACAAATGGATCGAGTCACTCGCGGACTTAGTTCGAGCTCATTTTAAAAGAAGTCATGAATCGAGTTAAGCTCACTTTTTTGAAGAGTCGAGTAGCTCGTTTTTTGCTTTGATTTTTGGACTTCATTAATTCTTTAAAAATAATAATTTTGCTTTGATTTTTGGACTTATTTCGTTAGGCCATGATGCCCTGAGCCAAAATGGCCGGACAAAGATGAGCCGAGCATAGAATTTGGATACGAGCCAACTCAACTCAATCATTATCACTTATAGGCATTATTAGCAAAGTATTAAGAATTAAATCTCACATCAAATGAATATATAAGAACTTGAATTACTCTTTTAACGAGGTCAATTGGGTAAGATGGAATTCAAGTCTTAGTATAAAGTTCATAATCATGTGATAATAGAATTAAGGATTTACATGTTTTACACGCGATTTAGTGGTTATTTCAAAGAAAAATACTAAGTGTACAAAGGTTTTCTTCACATATTTTTACAGGTGTTGCTGTAGCAACATCCGTGTGGTTCATTTTTTTTTTTTACCATCTTTCAACCAGAATTGTCAAGTACCCTCTATATGAATTATGTGAATCAACTCCTGTAAAGTAATAAGGTTCTATTATTAGAATGTGCATGCAGCATTTGTCATACTAATTTTCTTTTGATTTTCTTCCTAAGCAACCAATGCAAACACTTTGTTAATGGGAGGAATATGATCCATTAACAGTATTGTTCCTTAGTTTGATCAACGATTCATGTAGTCCCATTAAAAAGGACATGACATACTCCATTTGGTGATGATCAATCAGTCTCTTAGTTCTCCCACATACACATTTACCACATGAACAAGTGGACTTATAATTGCCAAGCTCTTCCCAAATTGTCTTCAATTTGGTGAAATAGGTACTGACAGAAGAATCCCCATGCGTATGATTCATTAGTTCTCGCTTTAGTTGAAAAATCTGCGAACCATTCCTCTGTTGATAACGTTCCTTCAAGTCTATCCATTTTTCATAAGCTGACTCAGAATAAAGTACAAGTACACTGCCCAAAATGTCCTTAGACGCAGAATTGAGGATCCAAGAAGTAACAATGTTATTGTTTCAGATCCACAAATTGAACAACTCTTGATTGTCTTCAGGTCAAGTAATTGTTCCATCAATAAACTCCAGTTTATTCTTCACAGAAAAAGCAATCATCATTAATCTGCTCCAAGAAGTATAGTTATCTCCCCTTAGTGACTGAAACAAGGATCAAACCGGGATTATCTTAGTGATGCAAAAAATATGAATTAGAACCATCACGAGTTGCTGAATTGCTCACTGATGATGTATGATTATTTGACGCCACCTTATCCATTGGCAAAATAGTAAAGTAATCGTGATGAAATGAAGCATCAGGAACAACTGGTTCAACGGCTTTTTATGCTCAAAATAATTATAAGAGGATGAGTTAGAATGATGCTAGGAAGGCTATAGAATAGCAGTATAGCAGGCTTCAAAAGAAGGAGATGCCAATATGTAACTATTGTGGTTACAATGGTCATATTGTGGATAAGTGTTATAAGCTTCATGGCTATCCACCGTGGTACAAACCTAAGCAAAAATTTGGACTAAATGTGCTAGCTAGTCCAAAACAATCAAGCCATGGCTAATCAGATTTCTGAGCACGTAGCTGACATAGATTAGAAACAGGACAATGATGGAAGTGTTGGTAGTTTCATGCAGACACTCAATCCCGCTTAGTATCAACATCTAATGAACGTGCTGAATACTCATCTCAAGGCAGCTAAATTGGATTCAGAGATAGGAGCCAGTGCAGGTAAGGATTCAGGTACCTATTTCTCAATCTCTATTACTCCAGCCTTTAGTTCATCTAGACATTGGGTGGTAGACTCAGGTGCTACGAGTCATTTATGTTATGATCAATCAGCATTTTACACATTGAAGTCAATTGAGAATGCATATGTTACACTACCAAATCATGTATAAGTCCCTGTACAGTCGATTGGAAATGTGAAAATCACACCTAAATTGATGCTTAATGATGTTCTGTATGTTTCTCAGTTCAAATTCAACATGTTGTTAGTGAGTACTCTAACAAAGAATACTTTATTGTGTGTCAAGTTCCTCACTAATTCTTGTATGGTTCAGGACTTGATCACATCGAGGATGATTGGCAGGGATGAAAGGAAGGCAGATTTCTATGTTATTGAATCCAGTCTATCAGTTTGTGATAATATTTGTCAGTAATCTATGTCAAATAGTGAAACTAGTCAAGTTTGGCATGATAGACTTGGGCATTTGTCATATCAGAAATTAGATTTGTTGAAAATTTGATGCACATTGATTGTGCTCGTTATAAGCGAAATACCTTAATTCCTTGTTCTATTTGCCATTTGGCAAAACGAAGAAGACTTTCATTTGTATCGAATGATCATCTATCAAACAATGCTTTTGATATGGTGCGTTGCGATATATGGGGACCATATCATACTCCAACATATGCTGGCCATTAGTTTTTCCTCACTTTGGTGGATGATTGTACAAGGTTTAGTTGGATTTATTTGATGAAACAAAATCAAATGCAAAGTTCATTATACCTAAATTTCTTACCCTTATTGAAAATCAATTTCACAAAGTTGTCAAAAAATTTAGATCTGATAATGCTCAAGAGCTAAAGTTCACAGAACTACTTGATGATAAGGGCATTGTTCATCAATTTTCTTGTGTCGAACGGCCTGAGCAGAATTCTGTAGTTGAAAGGAAATATCAACACCTTTTTAATATAGCATGAGCACTATATTTTCAGTCAAGGGTGCCCATTCAATTCTAGGGTGACTGTGTTCTTACAGCCACTTTTCTAATTAATAGAACACCCTCTCCAATACTAAAAAACATGACTCATTTTTCTTTAATGTATGATACTTCATTTGATTACAATTCACTGAAGGTGTTTGGAAGCCTTTGCTTCGCTACACTCTCCTCTCATAGAAACAAGTTCTATCCTATAGCTAAAGTTTGTGTCTTCTTTGGTTAACCTCCAGGAATCAAAGGATACAAACTCTATTATATATCCTCAAAATCCTTTCTTACTTCCAGAGATGTGATATTTCATGCGAAAGACTTCCCTTCCCACTCTATAGTCTCTACCTTAGACCTGATAGATCCCTTTCTTGATGTTGTATTACCAATTGTCACATCTGATTTAAATGTTCATCATCCAGCCTCATATTCCTCTAATTCTGCCAACAATGAAATTTCGACTGAACATACTACATCACCACTCATTGAACCTTCTTCCAATTCTTCTTCTAATTAAACTCAAATCCCTCAAAGTCTTAATTGCAATCATCCTTCATGCTCTGATACAATATTGAAGAAAAGAAGAAATTGAAAATGGAAGATGATTCTCATTCAATTGAATTAAAACTAACTATTTTCAACAAACAAAAATTAACTAACTAATTTGACAACTGTACATAACTACTTCCTAACTAACATCGGCGACAATTTAGCCGAAATTGAGCTGGTTGAACTGCTCACTTGAGCTGAGTTGCATGTACATTCTAATATCTATTTCAAAAGCTTTTAAGATTAAAGAAAAGTACGAAACCCTGCATGTCAAATAATGTTAGTCATATCAATTAATGTAGCACTTACCTCATGCTAGCATGTTCTTTACATTTTTCTTGCCTTTTACCTTGTCCATTACTTTGATTCTAAGATTTATTAATAACAATACTAACAAATATATTAAGATTTGAAGTTCTATATCTATTTGGTCATCATTAAACTAAAATTTATTTTTCTCTCTCTTTTATTAACCACACATTTTTCAATAAAATAATATTACACGTAAATATAAAAAAATTTCCTTCTTTTTTAACCATAAATTCTCAAAAAATTACCAATCTCCACATTAAAATGTAAAATAATGGATCTCAAATAGAGACTTAGATCCTGTTTGATGGATATTAAAATCATATTTTAATAAATTTTGAAAAAAGTTGTTGGAATGTGTGATTGAAAAGTTATGAGTCCCATAAAATGTGTAGTTAAAGTTAGTTGTTAATCTTGACTTAAATTAAAATATAAATTTTAATTTTCACCAAACAAGAGCTTAAAGTCTATACGTTAGTTAATTTTTTTATGCTTGACCAATATAAAATTTGCCTTTAACATTCTATTCAATTGTCCCTACTTTTGAGGAAGACTATCGAACCATTTATAACTTGTTCTACTAAATATTTATTTTGATCTAGATTTGATAAATATATATCAGCCTGAAAAGTGTAATGCAATGTAGATAGGGTAAAGTCATTTGTATAGAAAATCGCTACACCCTGACTTACAATTTGCATACATGACGAAAGATGAATAGTTGGATAAAAATGTTTTTTTTTTAGAAGATAGTGTGAGATGGTGTCAAGTATAAATTTTGTAAATTAGGGTAAAAAGGGGGAGGAAGAAAATAATGCCTTGAAGATCGAATCTAAAATATATATTTATATATTTGTTAGAGTTGATAACAAATGGTCCCATGGTCTAGTGGTTAGGACATTGGACTCTGAATCCAGTAACCCGAGTTCAAATCTCGGTGGGACCTTTTTTAATTTTTTCTTCTCCTTTTCCATTCCTGTTTCTATGAACGCCGCAAATAATCCTTCCTCGAGTTTTACATGGAAATAAATTAATTTTGCGGCAACTTTGTTTCACAATCCTCTGCTAGTAATAAGAGTTTGCGTCTGGGGTGATTGGGCTCATATCGAATTGCAGATCAAAGAAAATCTTCCAGAAACCAAACAACTTTCAGGTAAAAACACAATCTTTACTCTTTCGTGTATATCCATTGAAAGTTGCAAAAAGAAATGCTATACTTTTATTCAGGCGCTTTGTTTTGACATCTTTTTTATCTGTTCACCCTGTTATGCGATTTTATTTCGTTAATAAACTATTTTTTTTAAAGATACAAATGTTTCTTGGTACATCACTCTCTGTTTATTTAGGAAAATGGGTTTAGTGCAAACAAATTGCATATGTAGTGTTTGATAAATTGCCTGTATGAGCTGATATGCTGTATAAGAAGAGATGAGATTCATTGATACGGACTTTGTCTGAAATCTTTGCTGGCAGTTTTACTCTTGGCTTTGAAATGTTTGATATTCGTAAGAAGATAGGATTCATTGAGATGGGCTTTGTTTGAAATCCTTGTTTGCAATTTTACAATGGAGTTTGAGAATGGATGCTAAGCAGTAAGCAATGATTTGGTACTGTTTGATTCCTCCCACTAGCCAGTGGACTGGACAGATGGTTGGATAAGAATTACTGATTTAAGCCTACACTTTCCACTTTTTATGTTCCTTTTTATAAGTAAATACTTTTCTCTAAAGCCCTGTTTGATAGGCCTTCAATTCCAGGCAAGATGGAAAACTTCCCACCACTTTTTGGTTGTTTGATAGGATATATTTTCCAGGCAAAACATTTTCCATTTTACGAGCACGTGACCCTCTTTTCCTCAAAATACTGGAATTCGTTTTCCCATGATTCAGCTAGGTTTTTGTTTTCTTGGCAAGTGGGAATTGCAACCAAATTCATCCACTACACTGGCACCTTCGACTCCAAATTCATCAAGTATGCCGCCGGACAAACCACCGGATTTCCACACCGTCAACATGTCCTCATCCCACTCTTCAATTCCAAACCAAAAACCGGACACAACACCTCCAAAATCAGACGAAATTCGGGCTCAAAATCAAGCCTTCACACACGGTTTCAACACCAATTCCGGCCAACCCTCCAACATTGACGGCCATACTCCATTACAGGCCCTAATACTCATCACGGAGAGCAGTTTCATGGTCCCATATCATCAAGAAACGATTTAAATCAGGTTCAATTCCATACCAGTTCGAATGCAGCGAACCACGCACAGTTCATCCCAAATTTCGGCACCGACGTTGAGATTCACGGTCGTGTACCACCACCATTACCTCCTCCTCCTTATGATGGACAACATATATATATATATATGGGTCTTCGTCAATTTAGCTCGAATCATGCTAGCCAATCCTTTTTGCTACGCTCCACCAACAACCGGACATTGAGTACCTTGTCACGAACGTTGGAGCTGGTGGTGGTGCTGCTGCAGTAGCAGTTGCTACCCCTCCTGGTGGCGCTGGTTTTGTTGCCGGAGAAGACGGAGGAGCCAAGGAGGAGAGCAGGAGAGACGGAGCCAAGGAGGAGATTAGGAAACTGGCCTCAGTTTTGTATTAGAAGGGCCTTTTATAATTTTGTCAATTTCAAAGTTTTTTTTTTTTTTGCAATTCAAACAAAGTATATCCTCAATTGTAATAAATTATATCCCTTTAATAGACAATTTCAATGAAAAATAAAGTCAAACGAATACCAAAAGATCCAAAATTTCAATATTTTTCAGGTGGAAAATTATACCAATCAAACACAGTTAATTGGCAATTCCCAGTAAAATAAATTTCAGACAATTCAATTCCCTAGAATTCATTTTCTTTCCACCCAAATTTCACCCTTACAATCAAACGCACCCTAAGTTTTTTCACAGAAAAAATAAATCGATATCAACCGGTCACTTTAGTAAATTATTTTTGCCTTTTCCCTGCTGCCTCTTTTCTCTCCTGCAGATTGGCCTGGGGGTCGGCCATCTCAGAGGTGAGTATATTTCTTAATGGGCCTGGGCATGCAATCTACTTGTGTAGATAAATATGATTTTCCACTGTTGCATTTACTCTAATTTGTTGATCCTAGTTGATGAAGAGAAGATTATAATAGGATTCTTAGTGTTACTAAGAGATGTGATTATTGTTTTATCCAAGATCTTTTTCCTTTTCCGTGTCTTAGAGCTTGAGGAGAAGATTATTTTGTTTTATTTCTTTTTTTTTTCTTAGGGTGGAGTGGGTTTCTGGAGGTGAGCACTGAACAGAAATAGAGAAGCTCGTATTCATTTGCTTTTTATAGATGCCATTTTGAGGAATTCCGTTGTTAAGGCACCTCGGGGCGTGTCTTATCCATGTTTGCTTCATCTTGCACATCTTTGTTTGTTAGTGTCCATATGCGATTAGATATAGGTTTACAAGAATCCTATTAGGTACAATTTTTTAACATTGTTTAGGCTTAAGACCCAAAAAGACATTTAATAAACACCTGAATTTCTCTGTTTAAATCTATGTGATGATAATCTAATCCTATCTTGTTTTTCACTTTTCCCTTGATGCGTGCATGCCTGTGCATTGAATTTATCACACGTGTCATTTTATCATATAGGGTGCTGCACTTAAGTCAAATAATTCATTTTTAATCTCCCCAAACCGCTTTCTGATTGAGAACTCACAATATTATTGACTTGTATTTCGTCGTTTCTTATTTCCTTTTATTATTTGTTTATGCACGTTGTTGACCTAATGTGGTTGTTGCCTGATTCAGGTGATTGGTTTTTGTCCTACAATGGAAGCCAAATTCTTTCGCTTTCTTAAGATTGTGGGAGTTGGTTTCAAAGCCAGAGCAGAAGCAGAAGGTCGTCTCTTGTACCTTAAACTTGGTTATAGCCATGAGGTCGAACTTACTGTACCTCCAGCAGTTCGCGTGTTCTGCTTCAAAAACAACGTAGTCTGCTGCACTGGGATTGACAAGGAAAGGGTGCATCAATTTGCCGCTGCTGTCCGTAATTGCAAGCCTCCTGAAGTTTACAAAGGAAAAGGTATAATGTACATTGATGAAGTTATAAAGAAAAAGGAGGGAAAGAGATCAAAATAACTTGGGAGATGCTTGGCTTTCTTTGAATGGTGTTTGACCTTAATAGTTACAAATAACATGTCTCCAGCCCTTTTTTTTCTCTTATTTTTTTACCTGATTAATATGCTTTAGTAATGTCACTGATATTTGTGTTTCATTTAATATTTTCTTCCACTGTGAAGAATAGATCGTGTTGTAGTGTTGATCGTTATCGACATCTTTTGATTAGAACTCTTAAACTGTTAACTACTTCTGATTTCTGAACGGGAAAGAATAATCCTACATCTAATTGTGTTAGCTTTCTAATGTAACTACTTTGTTGACCTCGATCTGACTTATCTGCTGTCAACAAACCCATGCCACCTCTCTTTGTCAACATATAATACCTGCACACTAGGACAACTCGTAAGAATGGAAGATTGCTCCCCTGAGAGGTGGTTCAACAATTGTTTTCACTCCGAATCAAGTTAAAATATGGAAGTTGGTGGGAAGACAATTTGACAGAGTTTTGGCTGGATTTCACATACCCTACATTGCTATTCTAAAGTGTATTTAGGGGGAAGGATTCATGAGAAGGATTCTCAACTCCTTGGGTGGGTCTTTTACCACCAATCTTCAGCCAGCGGATAGGTAGCCGACCCATCACTATCCTTCCCCAAATTGAGTCTATGATGGAAGCCACTACTGAAAAAAGGCGCCAGTTGCCTTTTCTCACTTTGTGTAATCTAGTGATTCTAGTGATTTGTCTTTCCTTTTTTATGTGACTTGACAAGTGACCGCTTGATGGGATGGACTGACACATACCATATGAGGGTGCAATCTTGATGCGCGGTAACTGTCATCTGACGTTGTGGCAGTATATCTTTGGCTCTCTGCCCTATGTCAGAAGACGTACTCTTTTCCCTCTCCAGACTTTGACAGGCTTGCCTATGCTTTAGATAGCGACCCTTGCATCGCCCACTATGGTGATGATGAAGCGGTTTGTGCATGTGCCTTGCCCCGGACGGGGCATTAGAAGGGTCAAGGCATTTGCCTTGCCTCAGCTGGTGTGTTATCACTTTTATTTGCAGGTGGTGCGCTAGGGGCAAAGTATACTCTTTGGCTTGTGCTGGCGTGATGTGTTTGCCTCTTCTAGGTGCCCACATGGATTCTACGTGGTCATTTCGTATAGGCCTCCATGTGGGTTGGTGGTAAGGCTCCACATGTTGTGGAGGTGTAACAATAGTCCCCCAATTGGGTCTAACATTTATGTTAGGCTAGGACTTAGGTGCTTGATTGGTGCCAACTTGCTCCCCTTTTCGATGGCAAGCCATTGTGGTATTCAACCTCGGCCTTTTCTTGGTTTCCTTAGGGCCAAAGTGATTTCCGCATGGATGTTAAAGGCTCAACACAAGGTGGAGGCACCTTATAAAGAGGATGAGACAAATGAGTTTTGAGTTTGCATATAGAAGTGTAATATGATTTTCCTTGATTACTTTTCCATCATCAAGAAAAAAAGGAGTCTTTTCTGCTAGTCTAATTTTTAGAACAAGTACTATGAGAAAGGCCTTCGATAATTACATTTATGGATTGTTGGACTAAGACAGTATTGACGGATTAAGGAAGAGAGTGAGGGCTTGCTATCTGTCGAAGTGTTATTACCGGCAATTCTGGAGGAGCAGTTCAGAAGTATCACTCACACTCTTGAATCAGTCATTTATTGTCCTTACTTACAAGTAACTGTAAGAGCGCCAGCAACGTTGAAGAGGTCCACCTGGGGGGGGGGGGGGGGGGGGTGGGGAGAGCTCATTACTATGTTCAAAGAGATCCCAAAAAGTCGTTCTCCTGAAATATAAGCTGTCATTGCCCGTTCTTTTTGCAATAAGGTTAGTATAGAATATCAATTATAATCAACCAGTCACTTGGGGCTAGTAGTCCAAATTTCACGGGTCATTGTCAGGGAGAATTGTTGGCCATGGCTGCCAACTTATCTTATTGCTCGTTATGAGAAGCATCTGAAAGATGTAATCGCAACCTTCTATTTTGGGATCCTAATATTCCGATCAACTTTCCTACTCTTCAAGCCAACATATGCTGGGCACTAATGCCATTGGATGTAATTGAAAGTTTATGCTCTGAGTTTGCAGTTGTAGAGGACGTCTTCTGTAGTTTCAAGGCAGTTCAGAAATCCGATTGGGATTTTACTTTGTTCTTAATCTCTAGAAAACTGATTAATGTTGTGGATGGTGTTGAAGTTTTTAGGCTGCAATTTCTTGAATGGTTGGAAGTAGAGGTGTCAGGACGGACGGCTGGCCTGACCTGTGAAAATCGGCTCGGATTGTCTTGGGACCGCGGACCGACCCGTGACCCTAGCGGGCGGTTCACGGGTCAAGAATGTGTGACCAGCGGGTTTCGCGGGTGGCACCTTCACGGGCTGCGATTAACCCGCTGGCCCATGAATTTTTTTTTTTTTTAAATTTGAAAAAAAAAGGGGGAGGTGCCAACCTAGTTGGAATGTACTTATGCTATAAATATTTGATAATAGTAATTAGAAATGCGTTTAATTGTTATTTGTTTAAATTAAATTTAACTTTGCAAATTTATAAATAATTCATGTAATATTAAATTTGAATTTTATGTAAACATTTCTTGGTATAAATATGAATTTATTATTTTGTTCAATTCTTAATTTATATTTAACAAAAAAATATTTTTTGCTATAAATATGAAAAATTCTATATTTTTATAATTTTATTTATACAATAATACGGGCCAAATCGGAACAAACAGCGACCCTCGTGACGCGTGACCCGCGACCTGCGACCCGCATGAGCTCGACCCAGATGAGTCAGCGGGCGGGCCTGAATTGTAGTACAAAATTTGTGGGCCGACCCGGAACCTGTAGAGGACATGCTTTTTTTTCACGTGGGTCGTTACTGAGCTCATATGTTGACGGACCGACCCTACCCGAACTACCCGGATTGACACCTCTAGTTGGAAGCCGGGGGTATAAAATTTTGGCGTGTTTGTTATGCTCGAGTGTCGACAAGACACTACGATATTATGACGTGTTAAAATCTCGTTTGCTTTCTTGCTCTATATTAGGTCACAACATACAATGTGGGATGCAGGAGAAGTTGCATTTACTTCATTATCGAGTGAATAGTAGGTGGATTTTTTACCGGGTTGCATTTTAGCAGTTTCTGGAATTGAAGCCCTTGTTTGAGTCCCATTTTCTAGAATAGATTTTGTAAAATGTCATTTTTTTAGATAATGTGTAAAAAGTAGGACAAAGTTGAGTTTTCGTGTAAAATATTATATGCAAAGTTAGTTAACCACAACAGATACAAATGACCAGTACAGCTAGGGTTGTCTGTAGGTCGGTTCGGTTCTGAAGAGATCCGAACCGACCCAAAACTTTCGGGTATTTAATAAATGGAACCGTCGGATCCAAATATAATTATGGAACCATTCGGGTTCGGTTCCGTACCATAATTAAATTTTTTAATATATACAGTAACGCTACATAAATACAACTAATGACATTTCATTCGTAACTTTTACAAATTAACGTAGCACGATTCAAAAACATATAAATAAATAACCGTCCAATAAAATTAATTAAATGCATACAAATACCAAAAAGTAGATATTAATATTACAGCAACACTACATAAAGTATATTCTTTTGTTTCAAATTAAAATTGGCTAATGGGTTTTAAAAATGATTTGGGCTTTAAAATTAAAATTATGAAATAATCTGATTTATTTAATTAATTTTCTAATTTGTTTAGAAAAAAATAAAATAATTTAATTAATTCAATATAAAAAATAAAAAAATTATTTAGTTTCGGTTCTTATTCAATTTTTCGGTTCTTGGTCTAGACCCGACCCAAACCCATCGGTTCTCGATTCGGATACCCGTTCGGGTATTTAATTTATGAAGAACCGCTCGGTTCGGTTCGGGATTGGTTCGATCCGGTTCGATTCGGGACTTTTGGACACCCTACAGTACAACAACTTTAGATTAGGCCCGTTTGGTTTAGTTAAATTCTAGATTTCAATAGATTTTAATAATAATAAATGATAAAATAATAATTGAAAAGTTGATAAAAATTGTGCGTTTCTTAAAATATGTGATTAAAAATGAGTTTTAGACAAATGGAAGCCAAACAATGACTTATTATGGCTCGTAGATTATTTGCGCAATTATTTTATCCTTAATCACGTCTATCGTAGCATGATGCTTCCATTATATACACCAAACTTGGACCGTCGTTGGTGAAAATGAGAATGAGGTATCGGTTATCTAGAACATCTCCAAAGTCGTTAAGACGAAGTGACACAAGACACGCAACTCACCGTTTTGAAATCGATACCAAACAAAATAAGAGTCAATTGTCCCATTTTTCATGCACGAGGGGAAGACATTATTAGCACAAGAGTACATTATGACATTAAAGCCAACTAATCATTTTCAAACCAAGTATAGTTTTCCTCTTTTTCATTTTTCTTTGTTGTTTTCTTCTTGTTTATCCACTTTTATCTTATACGAGCTCGTGGACATAACTACTGTCTCTTTTTTTCCAACTAGAATCTCAGATAACATGCGTGACATGTTATGTCTTCGCACACCACTTGACAAAATTAGTGTTTGAGGACCCACTTGCTACCAAAATTAAAACGAAACTCAACCACACATTTAGCCCCCGTTTGTTGTAGATTAAGCCCCTGTTTGTTTCCTCTATTAAGCAGAATTTTTACTGTTGCTATAGTTGGTGAGCCGCAATAGTGGATCATTTTGTGTCATAGCGTGCTCCACTTTTTTGAAAAAAAATGTCAAAAAAATCATTTTCTTGTTGAAATAATGTGAAACAAACGAGGCTAAAATCAGATTTTTAGCAGATTTTGATAAAAGTTGATGACATGAGTAGTTGAAAAGTTGTAGATATCATGAAATGAGTAGTTAAAATTAATTGTTGTCTTTAACTTGAGATTAAAATCAAATTTTAATTTATACCAAACAGGGCCTTAATAATAAGTTAAAAATATAGAAAAGGAATTAACCTACTTTCTTTACTCTCAATTGGGATGTAAGAAATTCACTTTATTTTCATTGGACAAAAATCAAAATAATGAAATTAGTACTTATTCCGCACATAGATCATCCAACCCCAACCGCAAGAATGTGCACATCCAGTTGTTTTCTATTGAGTAGAAAGTTGAAACTGCTGTGAAGAAAAAGATTTTGTAATCTTGCAAGATTTGAACAGCAGTATTATATTTCACCATGGTCCCCAAAGGACAAAATTGAAAATTATTTTATTTCAGAATCCCAAATTGAAAATATTTTCTCTCTCCCTTCTAGTCCTAGGTTTTCTATTTTATTAAAATTAAATAAAACACATTTTCTATAATCCTTTACACGTTCCGAAATGCTATTGGACATAGATAAAAAAATGTTATCCAGTGATTTTTTTAATCTTTTGGGAAATCCCAAATTGTTTTTTTAATATAATAGTAATTTACAGCTTGCAAATTACTAATAATAATTTTTGATACAACCACCGCGTTAGGGTTAAAGCATGGGGAGTGGATCCAACAATAATTCTTAATAGTTCTCTTTCTCTCTCTCTCAATACATCTTTATATATATATATATATATATGGAAAATTATGTAAATCACTTTTAGAATTTTAACTTGTTGTGCTTATAATACAAAGAAACTATTAGAGTAATCGAGGTTATATCACGATTTCGATTTCAACTAGGTTATTATGCTTCATTATGTCACAATCAAGTCATTGGACTAAAATTTTGTTTCATCAAGATACATCCGCCGAATGTCATTCTTTAATACACTCATTAAACTGGATACTTTGACGTTGTAGCTACAATAGTATACATGTCAACACGCACGACGCCTTTGATGTGTTCGCCAAAGTGAAAAAGAAGTTTATTGTAGACGAACATGACTATAGCAAACTACCTACGATCAGAAGAAGACAACTTTCTCTCTCTCAACTCCTTGTACCAAATAGGTGCGTATGATTTTTCTTTAGTTTATCTCTCTACATTTTTTTAATCGAGTCTCTCATGATATGGATGCACGTTACTACCTGCTTGAATTCACATCACCTTGTTGCGAAACACAATTCTTCTGAATACAATACCATGAATTTATAGAAAAGACTTTTGAACTCCTTTGGTAAGTTTTCTTCTACTATTCAAATATTATTTCTTTGCTAATTTAGCGCATGTTTGATCCCCATTTTTTCCTGTCAAAATACATTATTAAACAGTGATTTGACCACATTTCAACCACACATTTTTTAATAAAATAATATTACATGCAAACTCAAAAATTTCTTATTTTTTAACCACGCATTCTGCATCATAACACTTACAAAATGAATTTTTATTTTTTTTGAAAAAAATGGGTCTCAACCACCCCCTTAATTGTCTTTTGATCTTTATGCAATGAATTTGGACCAATCTTTTGTCACATGATGGCTACCAAAACAATGAATTTAGAGTTAAATCCCTTGTATAGGGGAGATTGTCGAGAAGAATGCTAGGAAAACCGGTGGCGTCTATTTCTTGATCAAAGTTCAATGAATGCATGCTACCATGTTCCCCTGCAATGCAGTCCGACAATTCTCCTTGTACATGTAGTAGGGTCGATGAATCTAAAGCTTAAATCAAGTCTCAAAAGATACAAATCAATCAAGTCATAAAGTTACAAAGACAAGCTTGAACATATAAATGTATTTAATTGAATAGTTAAAGTTTTTTTTTTTTTTCCCCTCCAGTGGGAAAGGTAATAGTTTTAGTCTTTCAACGGCGCAAGCATACAAAATAATGTTATGCATTCAAGTCTTATCCTCACTTATTTATCTTGAAAATAAAAATAACATGAATAAAATTTCTAGTTTAAAAAAGTATGTTTGAGAGTTGTTTACAGTCGATTTAAATTATAAATAAATAAAAATGAATAAGCGTATAATACTTATATATCACATGAAACATGTGAATAAAATGTAGGTTTGAACGATGATAAACATTGACAAACAAAGGTTAGTCAATCGAATCTATCATTAATGGAAAAAATATATTTACTGCCTAAACCATAATAGAGACATTTCTTGGAATGTATTCAGTCAAAATATAAATGTGTTAAAAGATTCTTCTTTCACATCGAAACTCCTTTATATAGAAAGATTAATAATTACATTTTAAAGAAATGCCTTATATATATAATTATTGAATAGGAAAATAATCAGGATTCAGGGGTGTTTAAGCCCTATTATTTTTTAAGAATGTATTTTGAAATAATAGATTGATGGAGAAAGCGTTGTTAAAAAATAAGGAAAATTCTTTTAATTACGTGTCATATTATTTTAATAAAAGATGTGTAATTGAAATAGATAGAAAAAAAAATATTTTGAAAAAGAACATCGCTATGCTGTTAGGGAGGGTGGGTTTGACAGCTCCTGACAGCCCCCTCACAATAAGGAAAGAATTTTTTGTCTTTTTTAATTCATATAGGTCCCGCGTGGATCTCACCACATGTGAGTGAACGTCAAAAAGCATGAAAAAATTTCCTGGCAAACTTGTTTAATTCTTTGGAGAAAATGGGAATCAAACATCCCCTCCCTCAAGTAACGCTTTTTGAAAAATGGAAATTTATTCTAATTTTGTAAAGGTATTTGTCAATTTATTTTACTATTTTTGTTCCAAGAACTGTTCTCCAACTGTCAACGATCTATACGTTCAGACAACAATATCAAAATTCCAAACCACTTTTACAAAACCCTCTGTCCAATGAGTGCGGTTTCTGAGACTCCGAGGTACCCATTATCTCTACTCTCTCGAGTATACAATTATAGTACTCGCTCTGTCCGTGACATTAGGAGATTGAAACTGCGTATTTTAGCAAAGTCAATGCTAATGTTTGCTTTGGTATGACAGTTGGGCAAATTTCGTGGCGAGTAGGGTTTTCGTACAAGAAAACCGCTAAACCGCTCCATGTTTTGAAAACCGCTTCGTGCTTTCCACATAAAGCTAAGAATTGCTTCAAACGCACTTCCAGCTCCAAAAAGATATCCCAAAAATTCTCTCTCACACACACAAACACGCACTAGTCTTCAATCAAAGCTCAAATTAGTAAGATCTTTTGTCTCTCTCTCTCTCTCTCTCTCTTGAATCTGTCTTTTTTGTCAATTTGTGAGAGTGGGATTTGATTAAATCCCTCTATTTTGATTACTCTCTTCGATCTATTCGTACAGCAGATCAAGAAAAAATGGGAAGAGGGAAGATTGTGATCCGCAGGATCGACAATTCCTCGAGTAGGCAAGTCACTTTCTCGAAGAGAAGAAATGGGTTGCTGAAGAAGGCTAAGGAGCTTGCAATTCTTTGTGATGCACAAGTTGGATTGATTATTTTCTCCAGCACTGGAAAGCTCTATGATTTTGCAAGCACCAGGTAATTACTCTTTATTTTCTTGCAAATTTCTTAATTATAATTAATCTCTATTAATTTTGTGCAAATAAGTTACTATATTAGAATGCTTATCTTCCTTAACTTGATTTTTTCTCTTTGATTTTATGTGGTAGATAAGGATTTTTTTTATGTAGGAAAAATAATTTAAGATCCAAACTTTTCTGTAAAAATTACAAAGAAATAATCCATCCATCCATCCACCCATGCATGCATGTGTGTATGTGTCCATGTTTTCTTAATTATTTCGATTCAAGAAAATATGTAGCCGATCTTATTAATTATCTTCATTTTTTAGTCCAACCATAAATTATTCTAATCGATTCGAAGTTCATAGTACAGTGGTCCAAAAGTTTCTGAGCAAAATATATTGGGATGCTTGGAAATATAAGTTTTTTCCCTCAATGTTATGCTTTCTGTGGTTTCTTTAGTATATATCAGTGTTCATGCTCGTGCTCGTCATAGAATCTAGTGACAATGAAGTGGTCCTTCAGATAATTAGTTCAGTACTGAGAGAAAAAGAATTTTGAAAGAGCATATGATATATTAATGAAGTACACAAACTCACTTTTCTTTAATATATCTTTTGACTAAGTTTTGCAGCATTCATCAATATCTACTGGAAAACGTATTATCCTTAAGCATATTGAATTGAATGAGTACTTTCAATTAGTACCTTGTCATTTTAATCAGTAATTGCAATTCCAAATAATAAATTTAAAAAGAAATAAAATTTGAACCGAACGTGGGTTTTGATTCATCAAAACTGTATTGGAATGACATTTAATGTGATGACAAGTTCGGGATAAATGTGTTTATATAGCAAAGAAAGCGTTCGTCGAAACTGGAGCTTAGGCGTAACAAAACTCTCGCTTCTCTTTGTATCGTTGCACAACAAGCTTCACAAACGTCGTTTCTTCCATATTCTTTCGAACAATTTCTTTCAATTATTTGATCTTCGATGAGTTTCAAGTTTCAAGTGTCTATTTGTGTTCTTTAATTTGTTGCAATGCAAGGTCTTTTTTTTTTCCCCACCTTATGATTTAAATTCTAAGTTCGAATTTTTCTTTGTAGGGAATCGGGAGTTTATCCCATAAAGTTGACTCATTAAGTGAAGTAGTTCAATCAGTTATAAACCCAATATTTACCCACATGTCTAAGTTAAGATGAGATTTTGTTCGCACTTTTCGTACAGTGCTCCCTCGAATGAAGCAACAAACCATCTTGGCCCCTCTACAATTGATAGTCTGAGATCTCTCTTCATCAAACTAGGAAGGAATACACAATCTATCAAGACCAAATTCTTCCACACCGCCTTGCTTGGGTGCTACCGCTTTTGGGGAATCTATCTCATGCGTCCATATGGCTAACTTTGGGGCCTAGATCTCATACAGTCATACTAAGTTGAAAATAATGAAGATAGTTGCTGAAATTCTTGTTATCTTTACTGATAGATTACAGGATATTTATAGAGATTATACAAGGCATGAATATTCTAGAATCATTCACCATGTGCATGACTAACTAATTAACAAAGCTGGCTAACAAAATTGAGCTCCCACTCCTGAATTTAAGGAGCTGCAACGTTCATCCACCATGGCAGTTGGGAAGCTGTCTGCTACAATGGTTTATTCTAACATCCCCTCTTAAGGTGGAGTGTGATCTAACACGCCAAGCTTGTCTCTAAGAAATTGAAATCTGGAACACGACATAGGTTTGGTTAACACATCTGCTGTTTGATCTGAAGTGGGCACATATTTGATTTTTAGTTGATTTTCAAGCACTTTGTCCCTCACAAAATGAGCATCTAACTCTATGTGCTTCGTGCGGGCGTGATAGACTGGATTAGAAGCCAAAGCACTTGCACTCAAGCTATCACACCAAATAATTGGAGTCGACTTCTGTGGCAATTTCAACTCTTGCATCAGTGACTGAATCCAGGTGATCTCTGAGGCACAATGAGCAAGCGCCCTGTATTCGGCTTCTGTGCTGGACCTGGCCACTACATGTTGTTTTTTGGAGCACCATGACACTAGATTATCCCCAATGTATACACAATATCCGGCAGTTGACCTTCTGTCATCTGGGCAAGTTGCCCAATCAGAATCAGCGAATGCAATTATGTCTAGGCTGTCAGTTTTATGAATGGCAAGTCCATAGTTCAGCGTTCCTTTTAGGTACCTGAATACTCGTTTAAGCACCTTCCAATGTATCTCTGTTGGCGCCTGAAGGAATTGGCTTAGTCTATTTACTGAGTAAGTCATGTCTGGTCTTGTATGAATCAGGTATTGCAGTCCACCGATGGCACTTCTGTACAAAGTGGGATCTTTCATGGCTTGTCCTTCAGTTTTGGAGATTGGTTTCCCAACTGCCATGGGTGTTAGACTAGGTTTCAAACTTTCATAGCCAAATTTCTTTAGTAGTTCAGTGGCATATCTTGTTTGATTTAGATATAGACCTGTTGAATCCCTTAGTGCTTCAATTCCCAGAAACATCTTCAGGTCACCCATGTCTTTGAGTGCAAAGCTGATGTTCAATTTATCGATAAACTCCTGCAGCTGTTGATTGTTATTGCTTGTTATTACTATATCGTCTACATAAATTAATGCAAACAACACATCAGTTTCTTCTGCCAGAAAGAATAAGGAGTTATCTGCTTTCGATTGCTTGAAGTTCCATTCTAACAGAGTTTGCTTCAGTCTATCGTGCCATGCTCTTGGAGCTTGTCTTAAGCCATAAAGTGCTTTCTTCAATCTGCACACATGGTTAGGCTGATCTTTATTTACAAAACCAAGTGGCTGATTAATGTAGACACTCTCACTTAGGCTGCCATTCAGGAAGGCGTTATTTATGTCGACTTGCCTGATTTTCCAATCCCTTGCTACAGCAAGTGTCAAGATAATTTTCAGAGTTGAGGCCTTGACAACAGGACTAAAGGTCTCATTGAAATCAACCCCTGCAGTCTGAAGAAATCCCTTGGCAACAAGCCTGGCTTTGTGCCTTTCTACCTTCCCCTGCGAATTTCGTTTTACCTTGAACACCCATTTGTTTCCAATGACTTTCATTCCATCTTCATGTGGTACTAACTCCCATGTATCATTTCTTATTAAGGCATCATATTCTTCTTGCATAGCCTTCTTCCAACACTTGATTGACAAAGCCTCTTCAGCATCCACTGGTTCAACTTCTGAGAAGTCATTTGCTGTTAGGCTTGTATACACCTTTGGCTTAAAAATTCCAGCCTTGCTTCTGGTTATCATTTGATGTTCTGTGTTCCAAGCCATATTTCTGTTCTCTGCAGGTGCTTCATTCTGCGTTTCAATTTCATCTTGCTGACTTTGAAGTGTTTCAGAAGTAACTGGTTTAATTGTATCTATCTCATCACAGTGATACTGAGGTTCTGGATTAACTCCCTCATTTGTTCTTCTATCTTCATCAAGAGGATCTACTGAAGGTGAAGCATCAGGTTGGGTTGTAGCAGTTGTATTTTGTGATGAAGGTTTGTGACTGATATCTATGATAGGAAGGAGACTCAGAGTATTTTCATCAGTGTATGATTTGACTCTTTTGTTCAGAAAACCTGACTCAAACGGGAATTCATTTTCATTAAACACAACATGTCTGGAAATATACAATCTACCACTGGAACTCAGACATTTGTAACCCTTTTGTGAATCACCATGACCAAGATACACACATCTTTCAGAGTGAAAATCAAACTTGTGGTTTTGATAAGGTCTAAGATTTGGATAGCATACACAGCCAAAGACTCTAAGCTGTTTATGATCAAAGTCCTTTTTGAATAGCTTCTGGAAAGGTGAGCTGTGATTGAGTACTGGTGTGGGTAGTCTATTAATTAGAAACGTAGCAGCTTTGAATGCTTCCCACCAGTAATGAAGGGGCATTCGAGCTTGAGCCAAAAGGGTTAAGCCAACTTCTGTAATGTGTCTATGCTTTCGTTCGACTCTACCATTCTGAGCTGATGTGTGAGGGCAGGAATGTCTCAGTTCTATACCTGAATCTAAGGCAATTTTGTTGAAATTCCTAAACTCCCCTCCCCAATCAGATTGTAATGTTTTGATTTTCCTATCTAGTTGATTTTCAGCCAATTTTTTGAAGTGAATGAAGGTGGTCAAGGCATCTGACTTGTGTTTCATGGGGTATATCCATGTGAATCTGGAATGATCATCTACAAAAATTATGTAAAACCTATGTCCTGTGGTAGATTTTAATGGGGCAGGTCCCCAGACATCTGTGTAGACAAGATCTAAGGGATTTTCAGCATGTGATGAAGAGATGTTAAACGGTAAAGCATGTGATTTCCCAAATTTGCACGATTCACAGAAGAAAGGAATTCCATTGGTTTTGATAACTTTATTACACGATTTTAGAACTTGACTCATTACATAATCTGAGGGATGACCCAAACGTCTATGCCATACATCAAGTTCAGACTCTAAAACTTTAACTGGAGACGAAGATCTACTGACTGACTCCACTGTAAAACAGTGAGGGACTAAGTAATCTGGTTTGTGACTTGGCTGCTGCAACTGGTACAACCCTTCCTTAAGCACTCCTTGCAGTAAAATCCTCCTCGTTTGAAGATCCTTAATAACACAATAGTTAGAATAGAATTCAACGAACACATTATTATCATAAGTGAGCTGTGAGATGCTGACTAAATTCTTTTTAACTGAGGGAACATGAAGCAATTTTTTCAATGCTAGAGGCCTATCATTCACTGTGAGTAATTTTCCATTTCCTATATGTGAAATGTGCGGCATATTACCATCACCAACAGCCAATTTTTCCTTACCTTCGTACTTGTTTACGGTTTGCAGGTTACCTTTGTCTGTGGTGACATGATTGCTTGCTCCAGAGTCAATGAACCAGGCTGGATCTTCAAGAACTCCAGGTGATGCTATATATGCAGAGGGAGTTGAGTTGAGATTCTGTGACCCTTGGTTACTTGGTCTACTTCCCATAAACCTCTCATCATATCTATTGAAACACCAGCTCGCAGAATGATTGTTAAGGCCACAAATCTGGCAGGGTCCTTTGATATCGTTCTGTCTCCCAGTTGAGGTTCTACCTCTACCTCTTGATCTGCCTCTGAAACTTGAAAATCTCCCACTGTTGGTACCTCTGAAACCTCTGCTATTAGATCTGTGTGCTAGTTGCACACTTGATTGATTGATGCTCAATGAAGTTAGGTTGTTCCTAACCTGATTTAGATGTTCAAGGCGACTTTCAAAGGTCATAAGAACAGAGGATAGTTCATGCCACGATATGTTTTCTCTACTATTAACTTGTACAACAATTGGTGTGTACTCATCATCTAAGCCTGATAAAACCTGTGTTATCAGATCGCTTTGATCTATAACCTTTCCAGCTATTTCTAGATTATCAGCCAACTGCTTAATGGCTGACAAATACTGATCCATTGACATAGAGCCTTTTCTGGTTCTCTGCAGTTCTCCGGTAAGGAACATCACTCTTGATTTGTTAAGTATTCCAAAACTTTCCTCTACTGATTTCCACAGCCTGCTTGCACTTGCACACCCCATGACTTTCATCGCAATTTCAGGGGTCATTGCTGAATATAGCCAGCCCATTAGTAGCTGATCAGCTGAGTTCCATTTGATAAACTCAGGATTTTTTGTCATTTCTACTGCTTCTTCCTGTCCAGCAGTGGTTTCAGTGGTCACTTGAGTTGCTAGGAACTCTGGAGGACACTCCCTTGTCCCCAGTAGATATCCATCGAGGTTGTGCCCTTTGATTATGGGCATGATCATGTTTTTCCATAGAAGGAAATTGTTTCTGTCGAGTTTAACAGATGGCAAATGAGTGATATTCATTCCAGCTAACGAGCTTTGATTGGCAACTGTATGCGTGATTGGAGCTGTATTAAACTCAGACGGATTTGATTGATTTCCTGATCCGGTGTTGGCCATTTTGGCTCTGATACCAAGTTGAAAATAATGAAGATAGTTGCTGAAATTCTTGTTATCTTTACTGATAGATTACAGGATATTTATAGAGATTATACAAGGCATGAATATTCTAGAATCATTCACCATGTGCATGACTAACTAATTAACAAGGCTGGCTAACAAAATTGAGCTCCCACTCCTGAATTTAAGGAGCTGCAACGTACATCCACCATGGCAGTTGGGAAGCTGTCTGCTACAATGGTTTATTCTAACATACTAGTAGTGAATTAGGATACAATCTAAAAGGTTAACCCATAAGTAATCAAATCCCTTATAAGCCCATCATTTACGCCATGTCTAGTCGACATAGGAATTAATTTGTTTGCACTTTCTCTAGAATGTGCATGGTATTTCATATCTCCAGCTTCCTCAAAAGATGAATCCTTGTGATACCTAAAACTTTCACTTTCAGCTCCCACTACACCAAAAAAAGCCTTTTGCAACGGTCAAAAAACGCTGCAAAAGGCCTTTTGCAACGTTTTGGCGTGTGTTGCAAAGTTCAGTGTTGCTGTTGAGGGAAGAGATACGGCAACGTTTAAAAAACGTTGCAAAAGAGGTCTTTTGCAGCGTTTAAAAAACGTTGCAAAAGACCCCTTTTGCAACGTTTTTTAAATGTTGCCCTTTTTTTTTTTAATATAGCAATTTATGTAAATTGAATAGTAAAATTGAAAATGAATCTTTGTGAACAAATTTTGAAATTGCATAAAAATTGATAATTTCATTACAAATATCTGAATCAATACATTTGAACATTAGAATGTAATACAATAAGAGAAAGCTAGCTAACTCAACATTAGCCTGAAACCAGTAAAGATGGAGTGAAAAGAGCCCCACAAGAAGAAATGGAGAACCTTCTCCTTCTATTCACCAGGGATACATCTGCCTGTATCTGATTTCTTGTTGTCATGGCATTTGGCACATTTTGTTCGTCTGTGCCACTTCTTAGCTTCAGTTCATCGTAGTACAGTGCGTGAAGAACTATCTGTACAGGCAATCGTTTGTTCTGCGAAGCATGAACCCTGGCTTCATAGGATAGTTTGAGTGGATCCATCACGCTGCAGACCTTCAGATCAACATCAGTAGCAATCTCCCCAAGGTATGCATCAACTGTCTTGGCAACTCTCTGCATAGCTGTGGAACACACTTCTCTAAAATCGCCTCCATTGAAGACAGCCACGTTCTTCTCTTTCTCCACAGAAGATCATCCAATGTCACATGCTCTAAAATCACTGAAATTCTCTTTTCTAGCTCGTTCTTGCAACTATTTCCTGCCCTCAAGAAAATAGCATTGTCCAGTGCAATCTTTGCAAAGCTATAAGCATGAAATGCCACCATAAGTAGATGAAATAATTAATTTATGCCACTAGATCAATACATAATTCAGCAGTGTCCAGTGCAATCTTTGCAAAGCTATAGGCTTATATCTTTACCGTATCAGCAATCTGTAGTGGTTGAATCCACCAAGAAAATGAAGGAAAAATTATGGACAAACAAACCAAAGAACTTCACGGGGAAAGAATAAAAACCAACTTCGATTTGGATGCATATTTTCAGTTCAAAAAACTAAGAGGGATGAACCGACAAAAACTCCAATGAAGCTAATAGCAGTTGAGCAAATTGCAGTAGCACCATTTGGAGGAGGAGGATGAGATTCATGAGAAGGAGCTGAAGCTGGGTTTTCGTCCCCAGAGGGAGGTGGAGAAGGAGACTCTTTACCTGCAGGCGCTGGAGATGGGGGCACTTCCGCTGAGGGAGGTGGAAAATGGGACTCTTCACTGGCAGGCGCTGGAGATGGTGTTTTTTGGTCAGAGTTTGAAGAATGGTTGCTTCTATCTGCCATCACAACCACTACCAGTTTTTCATCCTTCAAGAAAATAGCACAAGAGGATTTCAAAAGTGTTATAATCAATCCTCAATATAGTTTCGTAAATGCTATTCCCAATATGAAAGTCTCACGTCACTTACAAGCAAAAACTCTAACAGTCAATCTATCGAACATTTTGAATATGAAACCCAACTTCGTCTATGGCACAACAGTGGTAAACCAATAGCCAACCATAGAAATTTCAAAAAAACGGGCGTATTGCTTATTACCTAGGGAAATGGTCCAAAGCCTCTGCCAATTGAAGCGATGGAGAAGAAGCTTTGAGTCCTCTGTGACCATGGCAAGTAAATCCTTCTCTGGGTTCCATTCAGCTATCTTAACCTGTCGAATCAGCATAAATTCATTTATACAGATGAAACTGACACTGGCGAAAACATCTCATTCAGAATACTACACGTTCTGCTATGTGGTGTGGGAGAATGAAAATAGTAGAGTGAGGGCAAAAGCGAAAAAGAATGACCTGAGAAGCTATGGGTTTGTCAAATTCCAACTGAAATGGAACAACTCTTCGAGATTCTTCTTCTTCCATGGATCCTACGAGACGGAAAGCTCGGATTGCGAGGTTTTCGAAGTGGTCTGATTGATCTGGCAAGAGGACGGGATTTTAGTCGGGTTCTGTGGAGGGTGTTCCGGGGATTAGGAGAGGAGGAGAGGAGGTGGAACGTAGAGGAGAGGAGGCGGAGCGGAGGAGGCGGAGAGGAGAGGAGAGGAGAGGAGAGGAGGCGATCTAGGGTTGAGGAGGAGAATGAGAAATGAAATGGGAAATGCAAGGATCGTGTTGTAAGACGCGGGTTGGGCCTCTTTAATTTCGCGGGTTGGGCCTCTTTAATTTTCTCGGGTTGGGCCTCTTTACTTTTCGCAACGTTTATTAAACGTTGCTAAAATGATCTTTTGCAACGTTTAATAAACTTTGCTAAAGGCACTTTTCGCAACGTTGATTAAACGTTGCAAAAACATTTATATTTTGCAACGTTTATTAAACGTTGCAAAATATCAACTATTTTTGCAACGTTTAATAAACGTTGCGAAAGGCACTTTTTGCAACATTTATTTATAAAATGTTGCTAAAACTCAATTATACTAATCAATTGCAACATTCACTTATCAAAATGTTGCGATAGACCCCTTTAGCAACACTTAACTATCAAATGTTGCCTTTTATGTGTTGTAAAAGCTCATTTTTGGCGTAGTGTCCCTTTTTCTCAAGCTTATCTTCATGAATTTACAAACTTACCTTTAGCAACCCCAATTTTTCTAGTTTCCTCGTTAACTTTCAAATTTGCTTCAATTAGTATCTCATTCTCTTTAAGCATGTAATTGACTTCTTTACTGCGCCAGCCACTCACTTGAGAGTAGTATGATTTGCAGAGTTTCTTCCGAGCTTGCTTCTTGGGTGGCTCGCACCCTGGGTGGTGCGGCTAAGCCAGAGAGGGCTCAGAAGTTTGCCTATGTTTTTGGGCTCACGCGTGAAGGCACGTCTCCTCTCATTTTATAAGCAAATTTCGTGGGCAAGATTTAGTTTGCTTGCCTCCCATTTCAAGTGATCAAATTTCATTTTCTTCTCTCCTTGAACGACTCCTTCCATGCTTGTTTTGCTAACATAGCTTTTGAGATTGTTTCGTAAAATCTTCATTTATGCTCAATAAGAAATAAAGAAAATGCCCATGTACTTGCGGTATCAGTTCTTCAATTTTATACTCGTATATGTTAGATATTTATACAATAAATATAATATGTGAAAGAAATAATTAATTCTCATGAAGTGCCCAATTGGTGAAAAGTGTGGAATTTAGGACTCAACATGGTCCGGTTTGGTTCGGTCCTCTTTAGAACCGAACCGAACCAAAATTTTCGGGTATTTAATAAATAGAACCGTCGGGTCCAAATATAATTATGGAATCATTCGGTTCAATTCAGTTCGGTTCCGTACCATAATTAAATTTATTAACAGATTTTTAATGGTCAATAATCGTTGGTCGTGGTTGGAGGTCGCGTTGATGGGCATTGGAGAGGGGAAGTCGAACTCGGTAGTCGGTAATTTCGATTTGGGCATGTAGATATAGGTTTTCAATTTATCAAATGATTTGGGATTATTGATTCAGTGATTACCGAATGAAAGTGTGAAATTGGAAAGAATGATAAAAACTTAAAAAAGTTTAGATCTTGGGCTAAGAATGAAATTAATAATATGACCAAAAAATTGAATTTAGAAATTGGGTTGGGCTGGGCTGGGCTAGGCATTGACTTGACATGGGAATGTTTACATTAAGAGGAAATTACACCTAACCCTAGATTTAAAGTACCAATTTCATAAATCCTAAATCAAGTTCCATATTACAAAAATCAGGTTTTAATTAATAATTTAAAAATATTTTTTATATCTAATTAAATACTAATTAATAATTTTTATTCCAATTAATAATTTCATCCTAAAGTCAAAACCTAATTTCATTTCTTTTCCCACCGTCGCTGTCGCCGTTGCCGTCTCCTCTCCTCTCATCCCCTCCCATCTCCATCTTCTCTCCTCCCGTCCAGTCTTCGTCGTCGCTCTTCTCCCTCACCGGCGACGACGATGCTTGTAACCCATGCCGGCTTCTCTCTTCTCAATTCTGTGATGTTGAAACACTACCTCACCGTTATTCTCTCTCACACACTTCGCTCTTCGATCCGGCGAAATAGCAGGTGCAGTCGTGCCCGTGACGGCGCCCTTATGTCCTCTTGTGGAGGGCGGTTTGGTGTGTGTGAGTGCGTGTGGAGGCAGATCCGGTGGGTGTGTTCATGGGTGCGTTGCGAATGGTGTGTGTGGACGCGAACGGGTGTGTTGTGCGTGCGTGAAACAGTTGGGTGTGGTCTTGGTTTGTATGAGATGTTGACGTCGCTATTGGGTGACAATGGTGGTGGTGCTACTGGTGGAAGCAGTGGCGATGTAGTGGTGCGATGTGGGGCGAGGGGGTGAATCTGGGTGTGTGGTGTGGTGCGTGATGTGCAGTGGCGAATCTGTGCGGTGTGGTGGTCACAAGTGATTTGGTTGATTGTGACCAATAATTGGGTCGTGTGTGACCAATGAAATAGATAAATTGCGACCAATGCATGCTGTGTGACCTAAAAATTATTAATGTTGACGGTTTGGTGTAGTGGTGGTGGTGAAAATGTTGGCTGCGATGTTTGAAACTGTGATTTTGTTGCTGGGAAGTGGTGGTGATGGTGATGGGTGTTGGCGGCGGTTGTGCGTTTATGTGGTGTTGGTGTTGGCGGCGATGGTGCGATTCTGTGGTGTTGTGTTGGTGGTGGTGGTCACAAGTGATATGTTGATTGTGACCAATGAATTGGTTAATATGTAACCAATGAAGAATAAATTGTGACCAATAAATATTGTGTGACCTATAAATTTATTAATTTGTGACCAATAAAAGTAATTTGTGACCTATAATTTTATGTTTTGTGACCATAAAATAAATTGTGTGACTTATAAATTTTGTGATTTGTGACCAATAAGCAAATTGTGACTTTTAAATTTTTAATTTGTGACCGATGAACGAACCATGACCTATAAAAATTTTGAATTGTGACCTTAAATTGTTCGAATTGTGACCAAATTGCATAAATATATGACATTTATATATTTATTAATTAAATATATAATTAATTAATTAATTCAATATAAAAAATTTAAATAAATTTTATTGAAAACCTAATTTTTGAAATTTAAAATCTCAAATCTTAATTTTAAAATGGTGATACTTAAATACCTTATTTATGTGTTGTTCCCTTACATTAATTACTAAATTAGTTAATTTGTTTAGAAAAAATAAAAAAAATAATTAATTCAATATAAAAAATTTTAAAAATTATTTAAATTCGGTTCTTATCCGATTCTTCGATTTTGGATCTAGAATCGAGAACCGAATCGAACATGTCGGTTCTCGATTCAGATACTCATTCGAGAATTTAGCTTATGAAAAATCGTTCGATTCGGTTCTGGTTCGGTTCGAGAGTTTTGTCTAGGCCTAGTGGAATTTGTGTGGGAGGTCAGGGTTCGAGTCACACCTTACGCATTATATTAAAATGTTTTTTATTGGGGCCTTGGGCTTTCTTAATTCTAATAATAATTATTATTTTTTAATCATTTTTGAAATTATTTAATGGATCAACTAGCCATAAAAATTGTAAATAATATTGGATCACTGTGGAGGCAATTACATCATTTTTCTACTTATATAAATACACATCTGGGCATTAGAAAATTATTAACAAATACGAAATTGTATCTTCATATTCAGTAAAATATTATACTCAATTTTACATATTTTCTGTTCTGAAAAACATTTGTAATTGCTGTACAATTGATTTATTTGATCGTTCTATCCTGGAGGTAATTGTCCACAAAGGTCGCAGTAGTTATACGAGTGCTTCAAAAGAAGAAGAAACAACCACGTCGACGAGAACTCACTCTTGAAATCGACTTGTAAAAAATTGATGTTCAAAGTGCTTATGACGCCGCAAGGCAAGCATTCCTCGAGCCAAAATGATACGATTAAAGTTATTTACTACCCTCCTCTTCAGAAACGAAGTCTATGATAAGCCATTCTTCCGATCTAGATTCTAAGAAGGGATGTTTGTTCCAATATTAATTGTAACGACCACTTTGGGTAAAACCACTCTTCAAACAGACTTGTAAAGAGACGATGAGATAGAATGCAATTACAGCAACTCACTTGAGAGTAATGTGACTTGTAGAGTTTATTCTCAAGTTTTCCTCTCTTTCATTCTCGTCTGCAAAACTTTCTATAAAACTCTTTTTTCTATTTTTTCGAATTATTTTCTGAAAATCTGTTGCTAATCTTGTTTTATCAGCATGAAATCTTTAATTGAAAGATACAATAAAGCAAAAGAGGAGCATTACCAACTGCTGAATCCTACTTCAGAGATCAAGGTACTTAATTTCAGTGGCATGTAATTCTTCTTTTTAATTAGTTTTCTCTTATGATTGCTCTGTCAAGAACACCAGTAATATTTTTTATCATTCGATTGGTCAAAAATTTATCTGTTTGCTTTGCTATGTGCCTTTTACAAAGTAAGAGTAAAGCATAGCAATCCATATGAACTTTGTTCTTTGTATCGTTTCTTCGACTAGAGGATTAAATTCAAGGGTTCGATTTGAATTCTTTCAATGTCAACTTCCTCTAATGATCTTACTAATTTGAAAGAACACTAAAAAATAATAATAATAATAACTAAATAATTACCCTTTTTCCTACAAAAATAAGTCCGATAATTTCTGCTTTTGACTCTCTGATGTTCAAGTTAGTACACGACTCTAATAAAAAAGGTAAAAAGAATAATTTTTATCATAGTTGCACGACTAGTATAATGACAAAAATCGTCTAAGCAGATAGAGTAAATTAAAATCTCGAGTCAAAATCAAAAATTAATTATAACCACATATTTTATAAACCCACAACTTTTTAAAAATACATTTAATCAATTTTTATCAAAATATACTAAAAATTTGGTTTTAATCTATATCAAACAAGGGTTAAATGTTTACGAAAATAGCATACAAGGCGTTAAGCACTATTTTGAAGGGAAGGGTGGTAAACACAAATAATTTCATAAAAAATAAATAAAAGAAATAGGAGAGAAAAAAAATAAGATAAAGAAAAATGAAAAATGTTGTGTAGATCCACAACTTTGGAATATACAATTTACGGTCCCCAAGACTAAGGGTCCATTTGACAATGTCGTTGGAAAAATTACAACAATGGAGAAACAAGGATGAATATGGAATCATCTAAGAAATGAACTAAATGGCAAGACTTGAACACATTTTAAAAGCGTTGTCCTCAAACGATATTTGTCCCCTCTCCAAATGCTTTTAAGGGTTTTCGACAAATAATTCGAAAGATTAATCAAGTCTTTCAAAGAAAACATCAAAGCACTAGTGTTCTTCCCATATGAACAAAAATGAAAACTGATGTTTGAATATGTAAAGGAAATTGTAATAATTTTTCAAAGATTGGATGAATTGAATTATGATTTCTTGTTCTTAGGGATGAATATTGGTCTCTATTTATAGTTTTCAATCATCCCACCACGAAATGATTCCAACCTTCCATGAAAAGGTGAAGCTTTTCGACCTGGCCACTAGATTTCAAATCCGAAAATCAGTCTAACGGCTATTTTCAATGCCCATGCGACTGCTTGGGTTGTTTCCATGTAGTCACATGGTGCAACCACTTTTGATCTCGAGTAAATTTAAGAGCTTTATGCGACTGCAAGCTCCATTTGCCAATGCAACCGCATAGGCAAAATGCAATTCCCCTAAGCTTTGATTTTACAAATGCAAATTTTTGATTTTAGAATTCATTTCCAATTCATCCACACACTTGGTCCATTTAAGTCCCAACTCCAAACATGATTTTGAACAAAAATATAAGAGGAACTTCTTGAAAAGTCAAAAGCTATATTTGAACTTATTTAGATAATGTACCCAAAGTTCTTTGTTTGAGGAATTGACTCAAAGTAACTTCCCTAGGAAACTCATGCTGTATTGACCCGACCTCATGTCCAAATTGTTAACCTACGTACTGCCTATTTTAAGAAAACTTAAACACATCTTACCTCTCATGAATTTTCATCAGCCCCCTCCTCTTCTGAGCCCGTGCTCCTCTTCTGAGCCCGTGCTGGATCATTACACTTAAAGTGCAATGTCAACGACAGCTCTTATTGGTTCTATGTTCCTTTGACACGTTGTATACTGTTACTCATCCATGTACTCAGGTACACGAGTACAAACTGACTTATTGCTATAATAAGAAATTGAAGAGGGACTTTTTTCACCTTTTTTTTTTCCTTTTTTTTTCCTTTATATTTATTTTATAAGAATGTGGTATTTTTTAGAGGAATTGACTTAAAGTAATTTCCCTAGGAAACTCATGGTATATTGACCCGACCCCATGTCCAAATCGTTAACTTCCGTACTGCCCATTTTAAGAGAACTTCAACACATCTTACCTCTCATGAATTTTCATATACTCCCTCCTCTGAGCCCTTGCTGGATCATTACACTTTCAAAGTGCAATGTCAATGACTGCTCTTATGGGTTCTATGTTTCCTTTGATACGTTGTATACGGTTACTCATCCATGTACTCAGGTACACGAGTACAAACTGACTTATTGCTATAATAAGAATTTGAAGAGGGACTTTTTTCACCTTTTTTTTTTCTTTATATTTAATTGATAAGAATATGGCATTTTTTTAGTTCAATCTTCTACATATACATTTTTACATTACGAATGACATTCTTGTAATCGACAAGTTTTTATACATTGATTTTAACAATATTTTAAACAATCAATGTCACAGATTTTGACTAACTCACAATGTCAACAACAATGTCATCCAGGAATGTAAATCTAAATTAATTCTTTTTAGTATAGAAAACGTTCGGACATAATTTTTTTTCACTATGACTAGTTACAACTATAATGAAATGTTGAGAACAAAATTGCTTTTTAAAATATGAAAGACTAATTTATGATTTTACCTGTTTCTCCTTATATAAATTTATATACAATGTGAATGGAAAATATAAGCCTCTTTTCGAAAGGCCTAAATGAATAGTAATAGCTTTTTAAGAACAAAAAAGATTCAATGAGAAGCGAGGACATAAATGCTATAAATGACCCAATATCTAATAATGGTAATGATATCAATAAAAGAACATCTTCTTGTACTTGACATGCTCAACTCCACATATTTGGATCAATTCTGTAGAAGAGAAGATTAGCACCAGGCAATCACTGAAATTTCAACCTTCTTTTCAATCTTGTACCGATGGCATTTTTAAAGTGGTACAAACTAGTAACTATCCTTCATAGAATTCAAGAGAATGTTAGGGCAAGACGAGTCATTTTCACTAAGCTAGGTGTCAAATGGAAGTGCACTGCATATACACAATTGTATCGTCCTAACAGACTAGTGGACTCGAACTTATTCCTCATGACCTCATTATTTTGATAGTAACTCGCATTAATTTTCATTGTCTTATTTGATGACATGAAAAACCATTATTCAAAGAACTCATAACAAGAAAACCAAAAGCTCTACCCTCCCTCGATAAATAAATATGCATATACATCAAATGGGAGGAATAGAGTACTTAAAACTCCACCTTCAAATAAATTTTGTTGGTCGATAATGTTGTCATAAGAAAATTATAGGAAGGTTTTGTGCTTACATGAGCACTCAGGTGTTGTATAGTTAGGAAGTGCTTATAAACCTTTGAAATTATTAAGAAAAAAATTTGAAAACTCTATATAACAAAAATACTTCTTCAATAAACTCACATGTAATTTTTTTGCGAGGGCATAACATAGAGAGGCTTACCAAATGACAAGTTGCGTCAACTTTCACTTCGTCCACATTAAATGTGAATTACCTGGTATCTTCTGAAAAAAGGCTGATCATATATCAATTCTCGTGTGGGAATTCTGCAACAATCAAAGCAAAATTTAAGTTTGTCCATTCTTAAATAGTTTAAGACGCGATGGTTCAACATGGAAGATAGGGGTTCTTAATATAATCGACTTGGATTTGGGTACCCATTATAATTCATTCATTTATTTACAACCTTGAATACATATTTTAGAGACCATTGCTAACTGTGAAACAGGCATTGTGCCTTAATCTAATGTAGTACGATGATTGAGTTTAACTAAGGTAAAACAATCAATCATATAAAATACAGCTGTCTACTCATCTTCAAGAATTATGCAGGGTTTCATGTTTGCTATCATGCCCCCGCAAGCTTGAGCATCTGTCAAGGAGGCTAGTCTTGGAGCTATTAAGATGAATAATTTTCAACATACAAATGCTTATGCTATTAAGGGATAAATCACACATCAGTTAAATATGAATAATTTTTAACATACAAGGGTTTAAACTCCTCCTGTTAACAAGATTGATTGTTTAAGATGGAACCTCAAGTGTTAGCTCTTGTTTGGTAATCATTCTTTCAAAATTCTTCTAATTTTTAACCACATATTCTCACAATAAAATAATCTTCATGAAAACCCAAAGTAGCATAAGAGTTGTGCTATATAGAGAAAATAATGATAACACGAGTTCTAGACCACAATTCGAGTATGTGCTTTGTAGAGAAGAAACTAAAGGTAGCACCTCCTCATTTACTGCTTTCTTTCCACTTAATGCTTTTTGGAGGCTAGATTTACGTTATCCTTCCTTATCTTCTTGAGAGTTCCATACATTTCGTGGTAGGGGCATCCTAGCCCATCATCCTTCTTTGGTGTAGCTTAAAAGCCCACTGAGGTTGTGATGGTGCTTTGCTTATAAAAAAGTAGTAAAGCCAGCATGAGTTATTGGAATACCATTAACATCTCCAACCATCATATTGAGAATGGATTGGAAATCTTGGAGAATGGATGTCGTTTAGTAAAGAGGACCATGTCAACTACCCAATTACAGTGACTTCCACATGAATTAATATTCATACGATTTGCTTGAGGCTTCTATGGTATAAAGTAAGGCTAACGACAACAGCAACACGCTTTTGCAGTTGTCTTTTTTGTCAAATAATTGACAAATAATTTTGACTCGAGAGTGTCCATGACATCGATTGGAATTCTAAAGTCATTGAGATTGAGCATTGTGTGGATAACCTTGGTTGAAGAAGCTTCAATGGCCATGTCGGTTGCAATTGCTAGCTGGGGTTGGAGATTATTTCCAAAGTTCAGATGGAATAGTCTGAAATTTCCACTGCCAGATTGTGGTCCTTTGCCCTTGTTAACTGAAGTTCTTTGACAGAGTTGTACAGCAATCACTAATCCGAATTGTAACTTTCTTTGTTGTTTCTCATCGCACCTACAACTCTCCGTTGAGTAAGAGTGACGATCACGAATGGTAGCAACCACTTCCTTGAATAGATCCAGGCCAATTAAGAACATTAATGACAATTTCTTTTCCCTTAAAGAGTGTCCGATTAAAGTCAACACTTTTGATAGCCTGCATATACTCAGCAATTGACTTCCTTCTCAATTTTGGTCAGAGAAAGAAGTCCAAGCATAAGAATTCAAGACCAGTTGGCAAACATGGTTTCCAATTTAGCATTTGAATGACTAAGTAGTATTTGATGATCTTGTCGCAGCCATAGCATGTGATCCAGATTAGTGATAGTCGGGTCCTATGAAGCACCGACACGGACACATGTATCCGACACGACACGTGTCAAACACACCAACGCGTGGTATTTTTAAAAAGTACTGACACGACACGCCGTCGATACGTTGATTAGATTCTTTAAAAAAAATCATTTATTTAGTATAAGTTTAGTTTTATATTTGTTATTAATTTTTCTTGTTAAAATATTTTAAATATGAATACCTATTTGTTATTTAATAACAACTTTAAGTTAAAAATATATAATATTTTTTTATAAGAAAAAAACCATGGCAGAATATTCGAGGAATGTCGGTTTTCGACACGTGTTGGACACGGATACGCTAACCCTAGTTGAAGTTTTCGTGCTACAAATGTCAGGGCAAAGTCAGAAGATGGCAGGGTATCCTGGTTGACATGAACATCAGCTCAAAATTCAGGTCCACTTTCAAGAGATCAGATTGCTGGTTTCATTGGTCTAGTCTACTATATGCAATCGTTTGAGAGATGAGGTCTCTCTGTTCATGCATCAATAAGTTTTAAGTAACTTATCCACATATGTTGGGAAACAAAAAGTTACTTAAAAGGAGCTTTTACTTATTCGCAAGTTTAGTGCTATCAGCTGTATACTAACTTTCCCTAAAGTAGCAATTACTTCATGACTATTCTCGAAGGCATTCTGCAGGTTCTGCCTGTAAAGTAAGCCAGCACCACCTCAAATGTTAAGTTTCAAGCTTCAAAACCATTGTCCATATAGGTTATTCTACCCAGCATAGATATCCAAATACAATTCTTAAACCCATATGAATTACTAAACTTCCATATATGACACTTGAAATTCATTGTGCATCACATTTATTACTCACGCAATTGCAGAATATCAAGAATAATCCAACTTGATAACATTCGGAAAAAATGACTATTTCTACAAGCATATGCAACCCCCACTAGCATTTCAGACAAAAATAAGAAAATTTGCTAGATAACTATTAATTCTTACGCTCATCACAATGCAGTAAGTACCAGAATGGCTAAAAACTCACTGCCAATATACTTGCATCTTTCAGATTTCTTTTTGTGAAACTAATGGAATAACTTAAAACTCACAACGTTGAAGAGAAGAACACAATACGCAGGCAAAAATGGATACACTCGTTAACATTTCATTTAATAGGATTTCAAATTTTCATCTGCACACTAGTCTAAGTAATGAATAACTCAATCTACTCTTAACTACATAGGTCATTTTTAGAAGCCTTAGAAAATCCAGTGTTGAGGATTAGGAATCCCTGTTATTCTTCTTGACGTTTTGGGACCCTATAATCCTGCGTGGATTTCTTGGATATTAGCCATTTCTTTCTTCCTGTGTCTACTGCTTGCCTACTAGAGTTTTCTTTCTTTTAATGAAATTTTAGTTTATCAAAAACTGTTTATAAACCACTGCGATGAATATAATGATGATTGTGACCACGAATATAATGTTTCTGATAATATGATATGATATCCTAGCATATTGATTCTATTTTAGACCCCAATATATCAATACCTCTGACCTTCTCTTTCAATTTAACCATGTAATCCTCCGCATTTTATGCACTAGGGGAACTAATCATTTTGCATAATACCTTGCTAGTTCTGGCAAACTGAAGCAGAAAGCTTGAGAAGACAGCTGCAGTACTTGCAAGAAAGCTACAGGTACATTTGTCTCTAAAGTAATAAATAGATGCCTGTATCGAAGTAGCAGATTGAATATAGATGAAGTGAAGGACTGAAGAGATAGCATTCGAAATATAAACGATAATGTCTATCTCAATGATGAACAGGATCCAGATGGAGGGAAGTAAATGAAGAGGTAGTACCTGGCCCAAAGTGGCGTAGGATAAAGTTTCATTGAGTTGATTGCATGTCAAGCTGAAGGAATAAAGACAATATCAAATGTTTCTTATGTCTTACTTGCCACAAGTTTGATTGCGTATATGCAATGATCCCGTAGCATCACTATATGGCAAAACACCTTGACAAACAGCAGATATTTTTGCTCTAATACCATGTTAGCAACTATGAAGGGAATACAATTCAGATAAAAATAGTGATAATAAGGCTTCTATAATTTTGTTGCTAGAAACCACAATGAGAATGACCCACTTTTGTAGTAGGAATGGCTATAAATGGAAAGTATATACAAATTTAACGATCAAACTATTATAGAGATAATCACAGAGAAAATAGAAATAGTTCCACATCTTTAACACCAGTGGAACCATTGTGTTGTGTCTGAATAAAAAGCAATGTATCATAATAGAATGCTAAAAGTGACCAAAAACAAATAGGAACTTGTAGATCAAAATCCATTCCTAAATAACCATTGAGGAAGCACAAAAGGGTAAATTCACAAAATAGACAATACATTACTTTAAGCATCAAACTGAACTTTGGAGGGAGCATTAAGACAGAGTTGGGCTGAAAACTATGGTGTTTGGCTCAGGATCTCACTATCACACATACATGTACAAAGTTGTGATACTGTAGAGGCCAACGGATTTCATCAAGCAGTATGGAACCCCGCACTCATAACTTACTTATAGGACTAGGTTTAAGATCTGAGCTCTTTGTCCCCCTCCAAAGTACTCTGTATCCTTCATTTTAATAAGCTAGGTGTCCATGTAAAAAATAAGCCAAGTTGGAAGGATCCAAAAAGTACAAGCAAATGATATTATTTAGATAAACACATGTTAAATAAATAAAGAGAATAGATATGGTGATACTTCTGATTCTCAAAAAAAAAAATCTCATACAGATAGTTGAGGAAAGGTTCATACAGGACAAGAACATACCATATACTTCTGTCATGATATATGCAGGAAACTTTTGGGAGAAGAACTTTCTGGATTGAGCATCATAGATCTACAAAATCTGGAAAATCAACTAGAAATGAGTTTGAAAAGCATCCGGATGAAAAAGGTTAAGGGGGTTCTGCCTAACATAATTGTTAATTAGAAGTACTGCAACTTCTGATATATTAAGTACATGAAAATCCACAATAATTGCTATTTCTTGCAGGAGCAAATTTTAACGGATGAAATCAAAGAGTTAAACCAGAAGGTCCTCTTGGAAACACAGTTAGATATAACAATTTTTGTTATCATTCATGTTTAAATTCAGGAATGACTTCATCAAACTTGTTGCAGGGAAATCTCATGCATCAAGAAAACATAGAGCTGTATAAGAAGGTAAGCCTTGTTTCTCAAGAGAATGCAGGCTTGCAGACAAAGGTATTGGCAGACCGACAACATTGACAGATAAAAAGGACTTTTCTTGCGCATTTTGCTACGTATGCAAAACAATTTGCCGGCTGAACTTAATCACAAGTTTTGGTCCAGGTTTATGGCGCAGGAGGTACAAACACAGCAAACAGGGTTCCGCACATAACATGCGGAATTAGTCATGGTTATGATTTGCCTGTACCTGTCAATCTCCAGCTAAGCCAGCCACAGACAGAGAAGAATGATACACCAGCAAATGGGATAAAATTGGGGTAATTCTCTTCTCAAGACATCCATGTCTGATGGGTAGCTATTGCTCTTTAAGAATTTTTTTCTTCTTTCGTCCATATTAACCCCAGTAACATTATAGTTTGGCCATTGCCACAGGCTACAACTGCATTAGATAGCCAGATGGAAGCTGCACATATATTGGTTCTGCTGCACAATTGAAAAGATTAGTCTTCAATCAATAACATTTCACAGTTGAACAAGAAGATGAATGTCAATAAAGCATCAAAACCATCCAATTTTTGTTCGACGTATGGAACAGCTTTAGAATCTTCATATGTACAGCCATGTAAATTAGACCTAATACTGAAAGGAACCAAATGGGGTGTGAACAGTTTGCTCTAGCTAAAATGTCTGTGATTATTAATGATTGTGATACTGGTACTTGAACCGCTTGATTTGAAATATATTTAGAATGAAAATGTCCTTCCTCAGAAAACATAACTTGGAATCCTTGTGTAATTAATAAATATAATTTCCGCTTTGAAAGATGTAGCAATTTGCAGCTAGAAATGGTCTATGAACAAGTCATATCATGTCACCAGAGAACTGGCATATGGACCACCTTAAGGGATGAAAAGGTCTTATATGCAATATAATTCCATTTCTGTATCTAATTTGGATACATTGCAGAATCATAAGTTGTTCCACATAATTAAGATACATAGCATGTTTGATTGTAATTAAAAATGAAAATTACTTTTAAGTTGCTTGTTTAGTCAAATATGATTTTCGAAGTAAACTTCTTGTCTCTGTAGCACACACACTTCAATTAGGGTAGCGTGTTCGTGTCCGACATGTCGATACCGACACTTATCGAACACTCTACGTTATCATTTTTCTTTTTATATTAGAAATATTATATATTGTTAATTCAAAATTATTAGCAAGTAACAAATGGGTACTCATGTTTAAAAGATTTCAACAAGAAAAATTAATAAAAAGTATAAAACTAAATTTATACTATATAAATGAAGAATTTTTAATAATTTAATCAACGTGTCGTCTCTGTACTTTTTTTAAAAAATTGCTTGTCGGCATGTCCGTGTCGGTGCATCATAGCTTCTTGTTAACAAAGCCTAATTTCTACAAAAGTAACTTTTAAGCACAACCAAAATGTTTCAAGAAGATGAATGGTATTTTGGGATTCATGAGAAGACTGATTGGAATGCATTGCTCTATAATTTTAAGCACAACTGATTGGAAAGCATGCACAACCAATTCAAGAGTAAAAGATTGTTATTACAAAAGCCATCGTTCTTGTCCCTTGTTCAAATGAGGTAATAAAAATTAGTCAACAAACCAAGATTCAGCATTCCAAGTTCAATAGCTATGTTTAAAAGTTTGGAAATTTTGGATTGTGCATGATAAGGAGAAAAAAATTATTCAATTAAGAATCAGACGCCTAATACATTTAACATTTCAAGCATCATTAGAAGAGGGAAATTATTAACCAATCCATGGCAATCTATAGAAAATTAATTTTTGATTTCGTAGATATTCAATTCCTTACCAGCTCCAATCATAGGAAATCTCACAATACAGAATAACATTTTTTAGTTTAAACATAAAAATAAGTAATATATCCCTTCAGCAACACCGCTGACCATTTAAATTTTTCCAATTTTGACTCCTCACTAGGTTCCATTAGTCCACGCCACCCTCTTCAATTCACAAATTTCTAATCCAGGCCATTGAGGCCATAATAATAGAATGTATCATTCAAAATCTCAAATACAATCAATAAACTGTCGTGCTTGTTGATGAGTGTTCTACACTCATTATATTTATGTCACTTAATTCGTTATTTTGTTATCCTTGAGTGAGTTTTAAAACGTTTGAATGTGTGTTTTGATGTTGTGATATAAGTTGATGAAATTGAAAGAAATAAGTAAGAGTTGGCAAAATTGGAGAAAATTGCTAAATTGTAAGAGATTCAAAGTTCGGGGACTAAAGTGCAAATACTCAAAAGTTGTGTCGGACCTCAAAATGAAGATTCGAGAATGTTTGGAGTCAATTGGATGAAGAACGAAGTCAAAGGAATCAAATATAGTCAAAGTTTGATCACACATCATTTTCCAACCGAAAAAGTTATGCTCCAGATTTGTAGTCTCATATTGAGATTCATTTTTGACATAGCAAACGTTTGAATTGCAAAATGATATCTGAAGCAAAGTTGTAGCCCTTTAATTTATCTTTCCAAAACATCTTGAATTTCCTCAATCGGATATCGGGAGAAACGGTTATGATAAAAATACTGAAAGACGCGCAGTGCAGTTTTCCCACCCGAAGATGGGCGTCGCAGCGCCGGGTTGCGGGCGCTGCATTACCACATTACTAAAAAAAAAAAGAATTATGGGCGCCAAGACACCGCTGTGCAAGAAATAGGTTTTTGAATTTTTTAAACTCTTTTCTTGGCCCAATACAACTCCAACCGTCCAAAATTTCATGATAATATAAATACAACCCTAAAGACCACTTTTGAGGGGGAATTCAACACACAATTGAAGGAGACAAAGTAGGCATAATTCAAGAAATCAAAGGGAAGCAAGAACAACATCAATGAATAAAATGAAGATCTATCCAAAAACTAGTTTTTTCTATTCTCTTCTTTATGTTCTTTATTTTGAATTGTATAGTTTTCATGTTCTTATCATTAACTAAAATATTCTTCTAGGATTTGATTGTAACCAAAACTTGAGAGTGATTTGAATTTATTTAAGTTATTTCTATGAAATTTTCCATTCCGTTTATTTGAGTTATGATTTTAATGCTTTCAATTAATTGGCCACTAATTGAATGAGTAGATGCTAGTCAATTCTGGTACTCGAGAGAGGAGAATTTAGGCGCGATTATAAGATTAACACAACATAGATTTTATAGATTTCGAGAAAGAGTATAGGATCTATATAGTTTACTCCATAAACGAATCATGAACTTGATAATTTCTAGATTTTAATTCGAAATAGTGATATTGGAATCAGTTTCTAAGATTAATTTTTATCCGGCACTTGAGAGAGGGGGCAGAATCACATTAAGGTTCTTGCTTATAAACATGAAAAATTGAATAGAGATAACTAAGTTTTTTAGAATCATATTTGATAGTTAGGTGAAATCATTCCCTAGACTTTTCCATCTTGATTAAATTCATATAATTTGTATTCATTGAATTCGTCACCAAAATTATTGTTAGATGAGTTAACAATGTTGATTCATAACTCATTCGTCTACATAAAATAAAGTCTACATAATTATAGTACTTTGTACAAAATTAAATTACAATCCCTGTGGGTTCGACACTCTTAACTCTATTGCTATATTGATGTAGTTGGGCTGGAATATGGATGTCAGGTGGAGGAATGTGTCCAAATGTTCAATTCATCGAATATCAAGATTTGGATAACATGGTTAACAAATATTACTCCCTCTGTCCGCAATTGAAACTACAAATTTTTAAATTGATACAGACGTGAGATGTTTAGGTAAGAATTGCAAATGTGCCTGTAGTTTAACTTTTTCATGTTTACCTCAAAAAAGAGGTCAACTCCTGATTATATAGTATACTTCAACTAAGGCATTATATCATATACTACAAATTTGGCATTTTTTGGAAGGAAAACAATTATTTTTGGAAAGGCCTCACTATCTTTGGACAAATCTAGAATATTAAGATCATTCAATGTGAACAAGTGGAATATTTTGCAACCTTTTTTTATTTATTTTATGGTATAACCTATATGAAATAGCTAGAATAAATCTAACATATTTAATGTACTTCCAAAATTTACAATCTCTGTAAATTTTTAGAGGTACTCGATATCCTAGGAGAGCAATAGGTCTCTTAAGTCTATATAAATGACCTACCACCTGTTGTAAAACCTACCAAGAGAGAAGTATGAGAACCCTTTAATTGGAAAGAGCATAAATGATTTTGTTTCTTTTTGCAGTTTTTTGTGTTGGAGATCCTCAACATTACCTTAAAAGAACTTCACTGTTGCCATAAGAAGTCCAGGGTATGCTTTTGCAATGTGAACCTCTAACCTTCACCCAAGTCAAGAAAGCAAACCCATTACACTCACATAGGCACATAACCCCGCAACAGGTCCAAGCCCATAACTCTTCGCATGAGCCTTCACTTTCAATGCTTAACATAAGTGGTTGTTCAATCGATCATGTAAACAATGTGAAAATTGAAAAACGAAATTTGAAGAAGATGAGGCCATGACAACCAGAATCGTAGAGCACGTGACAATGACTCTAAATCCAGGGAAAACGTTTATTTGCACCAAGTCTTGAGATATACGGTCACCACCAGCTCCACCACTTCATGTTGTGAGAAATAATAACACCAATTATTAGAATATCAATTACGAAAGATATCGGAAAGAGGGAACAGAGCGAAACATTTTAGGGTTATTGGACCCTATGTTGAGCAAGGGTTACGAAAGCAATGGGTATGTGTCATTTCTTGGCACTCTCTTTCTATATTGTGTCAACCTAGACCATATGCTACACCATCAAATACTAGATTAGAACCTGGAATAAATATCGAGGATGAGATACGTTTTGGTATCTAGATTACAAGATCTAGAAAAGGGATATTTTTTTCAGAAAGAAAGTATGTCTTAGATCTTCTTAAAGAAATGGATATGTTGGGCTATCAAACCAGAAGATACTCTAATTGACCAAAACATAAATTGGGAGCTATTATTTAGAGTGCTCAGTCGACAAGGGGCAATACCAGAGATTGGTTTGTAAGCTAATATATTTATCTCCCAGTAGACCTAATATTACATTTGTTGTAAGTTAGTAGTCAATGTATGCACTCTCCTTGTGAATCCCATATGGAAGTAGTTTCAAAGATCCTATGGTATCTGAAAGGAACACCTGAAAAGGACTTACTTTTCTCAAAGAACTCTTCGAGTAAAAAAGCTTACATAGAGGCTCTATAGAATACAAAAGGTCAACGTCCAGACATTACACATTTATTCGAGGAAATCTAGTTACTTGGTGAAGTAAGAAACAATCTATGGTAGCAAGAACAAGTGATGAAGCTCAGTTTAGAGCAATAGCACAAGGAATGTGTGAGTTGATGTGGTTAAAGGCATTGCTCAAGGAACTAAGAGTTATCGAGACAGAGACGACGAAGCTTTATTGTGATAGTAAAGTCGTTATAAACATTGATCACGAACCTGTTCAGCAAGATTAACTAAACACGTTGAAATTAACAAACATTTTATCAAGGAGAGGATTGAAAGTGGTCAGATTTGCATTCCATTTGTCATAAGTGGAAAACAACCCGCAGATGTTCTTACCAAAAGGTTATCTTGACCTATGTTTCTTTCATGTGTTGTGTTACCAAGCTGGAATGATAGATAATTTTTATCCAGCTTGAGGTCTCTATGTGATGTTTGATATATAAAAATGAAATTCAGATTTTCTAACGAGAAGATAGCGCCAACTTGGATGTGTAGCGCAAACTCCAACTGAGTTTGACATGCCATCCACATCAACCAATGATGATCAAAAGTTCCCATGTCACTGGTTTTGTGGCACACATCTTAAGTAGTCTACTCTAAAATTGATGTGACTAGGACATTTACCGATCTAGAATCTATATAATCATCAATACAAGCAAGTTACTTTCTGTTACTCAAATTTACTATCTATTTACCTCAAATTATTTTCCGACCTCATTGACTTTAGCACTGAATAGTCATATAACGATTTAACTAACAAGGTGTCCATTTGCAGGATTTATTCCCAAATTTGGTGGGGAAATAGGGTAAAACTTAGTCACTCAGAATTTAACATCAACAACTTACATGCCAGAGTCGAGAACAATGACATACAGGTACAGTGATGAAAGCAAATTTCATAAATATTAAATGGTTATTCAAAAAAAATGAGACAAACTAAAACAAGAACTTCAAACAAAAGCAGAAATATGTTTTACCTGTTTTTGGGCTCTGTATTTCGTCTAATCAAGAGAGAAATAGATTCAGCTCTGAAAGAAAATTCAGATGTATTCACTATTTAGTCATTCAAAAAATAAAAATATGAAGCAACCAAAAGACGAGTGCACTGTGTAATGCATGTAAATAATATTACGATAATCAAAGCAAGAAAAGATAAACGAAGATTACAATACGCAAAATTACAGAAAATAAAAAGATATGGGTCATGATTAATTCTGTAACAGAAGAAAGAAATGATAATAGAAAAAGGAAAATGATCGCTTATCGATAAATAATCACTTGTTCACTTCAAGATCATGAATGTTTTTAGTACAGATCAAATTCTGCGAGTTTCGCGTAAATGTTCATTCGACGCGTACCTTTTGATGAAGAAAAGCTTGAAGAATAATGCAGTACTACATATACAATAATAAAAAATTTCTGTTCTTAATGAACACTTGTTGAGAAGGGGAGGAGAGAGAAGAAAATATCTTAGCGGTAGGGTGTGGTGACGAGGTCGGATAATTCGATGCATTTGGTGTTTCAAAACCGGAGATTGAGGATCCACTCTGGCCAATTTGATTGGATGGCTTGTTGGAGTGACGTGTTATGACATCATCTTTTGTGGGGTAAGGGAGGAAACAAGTTGGAAAATTATAAAATCGGGGGACAGGACAGGCCACATATTTATAAACAGACGTGTAAATTTTAAAATATATATGAGTAGGGTGAAAAATAAGTAAGCCCCTGTTTGGACCCCATTATTATAGATTTTTAGGGGGTTGAAAATTTTTAGAATAGTGATTGATGGGAGATGTGTGGTTGAAAAGTTTTAGATTTGTATGTATTATTATTTTATTTGATGAATGTATGGTTGAGATGAAGAGAGAAAAAAATTTAATGTAATGTAATGAGATATAATGGGGGGCAAACAAGGGCTAAATTATGGACATGTTCGGTAGATATTGAAATTTGATTAAAATTAAAAAATTAGTCGTTATTGTTAACTTTTATTAAACGAGTGAGATCCAATAACAGCTATATTTTGAATTTTAATTAAATTTTAAGCTTAGCCAAACATGCTCTATATATTTTAACAGTAAGAATTATTTTTATGATAATTAATTTTTGTGAATATAAGAAATTGAGGAAAAAGACTTAGCCCTTGATCCACATTCTACAAAAAATTATTCTTTTAAAATTCGTTTTCAATCACACTTTTTTCAATAAAATAATATTTTACATCACATCCAAAACTTTTCTTTATTTTTTAACCACATATTCTCTATCAATCTACTATTCCAAAATAGTATGGCCCCAACACACATTTACCCAAACATAGTATTTTTCAAAAGGACAGAGCAAGTGTAGGTAAGAATTCGTTTGATATGCAAAGATGGAAATGAGTTCAAATTTCATGTCAGTTGGAAAATAAAAACTCATCAAACTCATAGAAATTCGTTTTCCATGAAAACAAATAAAATGCAGTTTAAAGTGGTTATACCTTGAAATTCGATTTCCATTTTCACGTTGCAATCAAATTGTCAAAGTGAAATTCATTTTCCTCGAATATGACATTTCTCGTGGAATTCGTTGCTATCAAATGGACCCTAATATTTTATTCTTTAATGTTTAATCAAGCATGGTGTTCATATTTGACCAGTCTTTTGCTGAGTTCATGCAACGTTAGATCTTAAAAATTGTACTACGAAAAATAAAATATTATCGAGAGGATAATCAGCACAAAACGTCCTTACCTTTCAATATTATTATACAAAACATATGTACCTTTCATTTTTTGCATTTTCAACTTTATTTCTAAGGGTAATTAGCACATAACGTCTTTACATTTCTTTGTTATCATGTAAAACGCCTCTACCTTTTATTTTTTGACATTTTCATACTTATTTTCACTTTTTGTTGTGCAAAATATCATTTTCATCAATTAAAAATTGTGATATTATGAATATACAATTAGGGATGGCAATGCCCCCCCCCCCCCCCCCGGGGTCCCGTTACCCGTTTAAGGCGGGGTCGGGGCCGGTCCTTTCCCCGTTTAAAAAAAAAATTTAATTTTTGATAATTTATTTTTATTGCCAATATTCATTAAATTTAGACAAATAATTTTAGTTATTATTTTCTATTAGAACTAATGAAATTTTTTATTTAAAGTATTGAATTCTAAAAAAAAATAAAAAAAAAATTTTATGGGGCGGGACCCCCGTTACCAATCCCCGCCCCGGGGCAAAATTCCTCGTCCCCGCCCCGTTACCCGTTTAAGTGGGTTTTCCCCACCCCGTTCGGGGCGAGGCCGCGCGAGTATCGAGTTTGGCAGATTTTTTTACCATCCCTATATACAATTTTCTTTAAATAAAAGAAAAGGAAAAAAATTGCAATCATAGTCCAAAGTTATTTTAAAAGCGTAAATGAGTTACAAATAAATTATTAAAAGGGTAATTAGTACATAGCGTCCATATCTTTCACCGTTATTAAGAAAAAGTCCCTACCTTTCTCTCCCCCCCCCCCCGCCCCCCCCTCTTTTTTTTTTTTTTTTGCATTTTCACCATTAATTGCACATTTAATTGTACAAATCATCATTTTCATCTAATTTATCAATAAAAAACTGTGAAATAATGAATATACCCTCATATTTAAATATTTTTTTAATTTATAATTATTTAATAATTTATTTGCGACTTGTTTACACTTTTTAAATTTTTGACTAAATTAAATTGGGACACGTTTGCACTTTAAAAAAATTGGAACTATGGTTGCTATTAATTCTTTAGCTTTTCCATTTAAATATGAGGGTATATTCGTTATTTCACAGCTTTTTATTTAGAAATTTGATGAAAATTGATAGAAATTTTGGCTTGCGCAATTGAATGTGTAATTAAATGTGAAAATATAATATAAAAAAAGGTACATTTTTTACAATAACGGTGAAATGTATGGACATTATGTACTAATTACTCTTTTAATAATTTATTTGGAACTCATTTACACTTTTTAAAAAAATTTGGGACAATGATTGCAATTATTTTTTCTTTTTCTTTTGCTTTATTTAAAGAGAATGATATATTTGTTATTTTACAATTTTTAATTGAGAAAATGGATAAAAATGACCTTCTGAGCAATGAATGGTGAAAATAAAGGTGAAAATGCAAAAAAAAAGAAAAGAAAGGTAAGATAAGGACATTTTCCACGAGATAGTGAAATGTGGGGACGTTATGTACTAATTACCCTATTTCTAGCTTTCATTACCAAAAAGATTCTTCCATCCACTTACCTTCAGTTGCTCCATTAATTTATTGCAAAACGTCCATACCTTTCAATATTATTATGCAGAACGTCAATACCTTTATTTATTTTATCTTTGACATTTTCACCCTTATTTCCACATTTCGCTGCCAAAAAATAATTCCATCCACTTATTGCTAATTACTCCGTTACAAAAAATCAATTTTTTTTTCAAACACCGATGGTAAAATCTCGACCCATTTAACCCATTCTTACAGCATTCAAAATAGTTATTTCGCCCCGTTTGGTACACATTCTTTCAAAATATATTTTTTCAAAACTCATTTTCAACCACACATTTTTCAATAAAATAATATTTATCATCACATCAATAACTTTTTCTTTCTTTTTTTCCACATATTTTCCATCATATCACTATTTAAAATATATTATTTTCTTAATAATATCGATCAAACACACCCTCCATAAGTAACAATAACGTGAATACGAAAATGATTTATAAAATTATTGCATTAAATAAAGAAAAAATGGCGTAAAAAATATTGTATTTCATTAGGGGGCTGTAGAAGGGCGATTAGGCTAGATGAAATGCAATGTTCTTTATGCCATTTTTTCTTTATTTAATGCAATAATTTTATAAATTATTTTCATATTCATGTTATTATTATTTATGGAATAACTATTTTGAAGGTGAGAAGAACGGGTTTAATGGGTCGAGACTATTTTACACTCGTTGTTTGAAAATAAAATTGGGTTTTTGTATTAAATTAGTAGAGAAATTGACGGTAAATGAATGAAATGACTTTTTGGCAAAGAAATGTGGAAATAAAGAGGAAAATGCCAAAAATGAAAAATAATGACTTTTTTGAAAAAATAATATTGCAAGGTAGTAACGTTTTGTGCTAAATATCTTGGCTTTTCTATTGAATTAACGGATCAACTAACGTTAAGTGAATGGGGGACATTTTTGGTAATTAAAGGTAAAAATAAGGGTGAAACTGTCAAAAAAATTGAAATGTGAGAACGTTTTGTACAATAATATTGAAAAGTATAGATGTTTTGTGCTAATTACCCTTATGGAGATTATGATTTTCATTCAAATCTTCACTTTACTTTGTCATTATTAAGTCGAGCAAATAATATTTGTAGTCGTTAAAGTGTGTTTAAAATAAATATAATATATTGTATTTCTAATTGTTTACTTCTTGTTTTGTTAAATGTTGGAACTATTTTAGAGCAAATCGTCAACTTGTTTACTATATTGAAAATAATTCATGTTTGGTATTATTTGAAATCTAAATTTTAGTTAATATTTAATTTTAATTATATATTTTATGGGTACGTCTTTTCAATCGCACATTTCATTAGTTTCTATCAAAATTTATTAAATATCTGATTTTAATACCCATCAATCAGGGGTTAATGATATTTTGACAATTTCATGACTTGAATAAAAAGGCAATGCGAAGCTAAACTCGAAATCTGCGATAGCACTGGGACCTACTCTCAACCATATATTATACAAACTTCAGATCGAATATATAAGCTTATTGGAGTTGGATACCTAATCGCGACGAAGACTATCTAGCTAACCTCACATCATTCTAATCTCGATATGTTAGGCTGGGAATAATGTATGCTTAACAATGTAAATGGGCCAAACTAAATGTTCTCCTTCAATATATGTTGACGAAAAGGGTGATCATTTCGTTAAACCTGACTTGTTCCAAATTGCCAATTGTTTTCAACCATATATGCTAATCTAGGACCTCAAAAATATGCCTAAAGGTCCTAAGTTCTCATGACGTTGCTAGTGTTGCCCTCTTTAGCTAATCAGAATTCGAAAAAGTAGTTGAGTAGCCTGATTACCAATGCGCAGTCACGAATTGATTGACAAGACCAAGGCGGTGTTGCTTTCTTGTGCGATATAAAAAGATCATTTCTTCATTTGAAAGATATGCAATTCAACTCCGTTTTACATCTACTAGTATTTCACACTATATTTTTGGGCCGCGCTTTATAAATCCCACAATGGAGGACTTTCGACCATTGCTTCCCCAATTATGTGCGTGGTTGCGAGGTTCATTGTTCTCTTTATTTATTTTTCATATCAAATCCGTTCAATAAATCCTCAAAAGTTGATCAAAAGATAACTTGAGCCTGTTTGGTATAATTTTTGAAAAGTCAAAATGAGATTTTGAGATTCAAAAGCTGCTTTTTGACCCGTCTCCCTACTTTTATTTAAGTTTTTTTTTTGTTAAAATAATTTTTAGAGAAAACTGGTCCAACATGTTTTTTCTCCGAAATATGAAGCTCTTTTGAAAATTAAGAACTTTCTCAAACAATTCTTCTACGAAGAATAAAAGTAAAGGCATGACCGCGTAAGCTATGCTGAACAACCAAAGTTATTTTTTGTCACCAAGCACTAAAAGTAAAATAGTAAAGAGCCCGTTTGACAAAAAATTTAAAAAGTTTGAAGAAGTTTTAGAGATTCAAAAGCAACCTTTTGAGTTTTGACCCGTTTGCCTAATTTTCTATAAGTATTTTTTTATTAGAAGAATATTTAGAGAGAGTTGATCCAACATGATTTTGTTTGAAATATGAAGTTTTTAAAAAATTAAGATAACTTTCTCAAACAATTCTTCTACGAGGATTAAAAGTAAAGGCATAAGCTATGCTGAACAACCTAAGTTATTTTTTGTCACCAAGCACTAAAATAGGTCAAACACTACCTAAATTATTGGAAGAACAAAATTGTTGCTCACATCAACTTGATTCAAGCCAGGTTAACATATCTACGATCAAGTTATCATTCCTCCAATTAAAAAAATTGCAATTCGATGGCAGACGAGACACAAAAATTATTCGCACCAAAAAAATTTTCTTTGTTCTTCCAAGAAAAAAAAAAAATTGAGTTGAACTGGCACCGCGACAGTTTTCGCGTTTGGCAAACCCACAAAAGAAAGAACCAGCAGTTAACCGGAAAAGGCACCCGGACGCGGCGCCCGCCGCAGCCTGTGACAAATCAAAGTCAAATGGGCGTCTCAGTTTCCTCATACCGGAGACTCGTCTCTTCTCTTTCCCTAACACCACTGCCACTCCTACGCCGGAAATTCCGATCAGACGCAGCTCTGGAAGCTCTAAGAAAGGCATCGGAAGCACGGACCCCAAACGTAGTCTTGTACAATTACCCCTCTTTCTCCGGCGCGTTTTCAGCTCTCTTTGCTCACATTTACCACTCTCGACTGAACCTCCCTTGCATCATATTGCCTTTCTCTTCCGTGGAACCCTTCAGGTTTTCACTCTCATAGTTATACATTTACTTGTCGATGCCTGCAATATAGCATTTTCTATGTATGCATGCTGTATAGATTATGTGTTTTTGTTATTATTGAATTTTCACGAGTCTCTTTTGAGAAATACCAACAAGACAAGACTTACTCGTTTCGTTTGGTGTCATTGGTTTAAACATTTTGCCCGTTCAATTCTTTGTCGCAACTGTGTATTACTGCATTGAAATCCGCAATCCTTCCTCTCCGCTGCTAATAGCTCTCCATCAAATTTCTTTTGGTAATTAAAGTCGAATTAATCTATATAGACACAGACCAACGTCCAAAGGGTGCTAATTGGTTCAAAACTTGTAACTTTATAATACATGTGGGGTACCTGTTACGAGTCATCTATACACAGACTATTTTTACACTTTGCTCACGGACACACTCCTGTCATGCTTGCGATATCTATACTAGTGTGCCAAATGGAATTCGTCTCTTGTTTGCATGAATTTCAATGGAAAATACTGGATTGGCCGACGTAAAACGAGATTCCTCAAAATATAAGAAGCATAGTTTTGAATGTACAATTATCAATGAAAAGGAGCTCCACCAAAATTTTCATTCTTCTATTTAAGTTAACAATTCATAAAATTCAGAGTTATTTGACCTCCTCATTCGCTCCTGATTTACCAAATATTATTTCAAATGTCGTCCTTTTCATTTTGCCATAGGATTGAAGATATATTTATTGAAGGATTGAAGAAATGCTACTTTCTAGATTTTATTGGTCCGAAAGGGTTTGCTGTGGAGCTTTCCAGGCGAACCTCATGCACGTATGCAAATCTCGGAGTTTGTTTTCAAATAAGCAATATTATTCTTTTCTTCAAAGATGTTTGGAAAATTTAGTGGTTAAATCACTAAATTAGAATTTATTGTTATTAGAGTAATTGGTTTTGATCATCGGAAATCAGCGCATGCCATAATACCATCTGGCGAAGAGTGTAATGCAAAGCTCGTGTTTCATGTCAATCTTGAGAAGAGTAGCTCTACTGCTGTATATGAATATTTCTCCGCAAAACTTTCAGAAACTGGGTTTGATAATGTAAGTGTTGGTGCCTGTAAATCATATTTTAGTGATATCAGTTATAATGGTGTAAGTGATGTTGTCTGATTCATTATGGATGTGTATCCTACATGGTTAAATTCCTATGGGAAATTTATGTTTGTTTATAAATTTGAAATAGGAGGATACTAAGAGCCTGCTAAACCATAAAGTTCAAGATCAGGTAGAGATGATTCTCAAATATACTGAAGATGGAGATCTTCGCAAGTGGGATTTACCAGATACTAAGGCGTTCAATCTTGGACTCCGTGAATGGCTCTCAAAGTTAAACTGCATTAGTAATTCAAGCTTGTACGAGCAGGTTAAAGCTGACTCTAACTTACGTTATCTGCATAGCATTACTTTCTCAAGCAGTACTCCGGGAGGGTTTTTTAAGTGAATTTTTTAGCAGGGGAACATAATATCATAGATAATGAACATAATATGGCACCTTATAATTGACTTAAGAGTTTCAACCTGCCAAACTGACTCCCTCTTCTGTCAATAAAAAGGAGAAGCTACAGGGCCCTCCACAATCAAACTTTTATAGTTTAGTTCACATTTACTTAATTTGGTTCCAGTTGTCCATGTAAACAGTTGATGGACATACACGTTGACGACCTAATCTCAAAGGGGAAGGCCTATCTCTCGTGTCGGCAGACTGCTTCAAATAAATTGCTGGATAAAGTTTTTAGAGTCCGGTTGGGCAGAGGACTTTATGGGGAGTGTTTGGTAAAATGCTTTTACCATCTTTCAACAATTTAAGTTATGGCCCCTTCATATTTTAATGCTGAAATCCATTGGGAATATTGATACTGTTGTTTGTCCATTATATTTGTATAGGGTGTTAGAGCTGATGGGAATTCAGATTTAAGTGATGAAATGGGTAAGGAACTCAGCCGAAGGAGTGCTGCAGCTGGATTAAGGTGGTTTTCTTTCGTTGCTGTCATTTTTAGGTTAATATGTGATGTGCTTCTTTAGTAATTTTTTCTACTGTGATCTCTCCATAGCATAAAAACATTTGTCTTTGTTGATTGTTGGGAATGGGATTGAGTTTTAGAGTCAATGACTCAATGTCTAGCCATTGACCTGAGTCATTACAACCTTAAGCACTGATAATATCATAATGTCATTACGCTAATATTATGGGCAAACCTCATGTGATACTGGACTGCAAAAGGTGGCTCTCATTTTGTTTGCTAGCCTTGCTTAATTACTATTTGTCTTAGATATGCCAAGCCACGTTTTTCAACCTTACCATAGGCTTATCTACACCTGCAATCTTAATAAGTAGTTTTTTGTGGCATAGCAATTTTGATAGACCATAAGATGAAAAACTTTTTGGATAATTCAAATAAAGCTAGAAGCTTTTGTGTTCGACAAATTTCCTATTTCGTATGGGGAATAATCTCTAATTTTTGTATTATTTATATTTTTTTCTCATATTGCACTGGCATTGTCTGCTTTATGCATGAACTTACATTGAACTTCTACTTGTTTGAGTTATATTAGGTGTTCATATCAAATTCATTTATCTGGTTTGACTGCAATATACTAATTAATTTGTTAGCTAGGCTACGAAGCCACTTCTCAAATGAGATGACTTATTTTGTTTACTTGACATAAATTTGAAGTAAGGAAAAAACGATTTCCTTACCAAGAAATGGAAATGAGAAGCACCTTTCGGTTTTATAGGAAAAAGTTCTTTAAAGAAAATACGAGTATTAACGGTTACCTGCCTGCTCTGACAGTATAAAGACGGATTATTACGACCCTCACCTACCTCTAGACACTCCTAATGCATGGTTAAGAACACAGCTTAGACATAATTTTTCATCTCTAAGCAACAAAAAAGAATTAAATATTTGCACTTTCAAATATGACTTGCAATAAGGGTATATAGATCTATTCAAATGTTTCAAGGCCTCAGCAGCGTGACTTTCAGATCGACTAGATTGAAAAACTCACTCAATAAGTTTTGAATTGTCATAAAAAGGCCACAGTTGTCTATTGACCTGTTTTTTGTCTTGAACTTTGATTATATGATTTTTTTAAACTGCCCTAGTTCGTTATATTTGACATATTTTGCGTAGGTATGAATTTAGTGGACATAGTTTTGTTGGCATTAACCCTATTTATGGCCAGACAACACATTTTATCACACACTTCTATTGGATGGAGCCCATTACCAAATGTTACACTGTCAGCAATTAGTGTGAGAACTGTGGAGTGGGTATCAAATAATTCTATGATGTGAGCTATCTGTAGTCATGAATGATAAACTCCAAATTTTCCTCTTTTGACCAAAATTTGCTCTTGGTTCACTGGCTGAAACTTCATCTATCCTCTACGTGCAATTTTGTTTTATATTGCATTTTGGTCCTCTCCTGATTTACATATTGGGAGTGTCCAGGTAAAATTAAGAGTAACTTTTTAGGAGGAATAGTATTGGATCTCATGAAATGTGTGGTTGATATATTGGTAGTATTTGTGAATATGTGGTTGAAATAATGTTTGACTTTGACTGAATAGAAAAAATAACTTCTTAGCAACTTTTAGTTTTACACGACGACTAGAGGCAATGAAAAAAATGTTATCCTGGTTTGCAAATGGAAATTAGAGAAGCAGAAAGTGAAAATGAATGAGAGATAATGATAACCTTGTGAATTTCTTTTAAGAATGCTAGTGTTATGCACTTGCTTTGTTTCCAATTATTGGAGCACTGAAGTAGTTTGTAGCTGTTGCATGAAAGTCTTGCTTTGGCTTTGACCTCTGCAATTTCAAGTTACATGGGTACAACTACACTTTTCTGGGAGGAAAAAACACTATCAAATGCCTACATAAATATTGAATATCTGTTAATAGTCATGGCTATCTCTGCAGTTTTGAATTAAGTTATGGTTCCATTCATATCTAACTCAAATGTAAAATGAGATCATTGCTAACCAACTATGAGAATGATATTATTCTGAATGTATCTTTTGGTGACACAGGCCCATAGGAGCAGTCATATACATGCAGCGCAATAATCTGAAAATGTCTCTGAGGAGTATGGATGGCAGTGCTGATACCTCTGAAATTGCCAAGGTGAGCATCATCATGAAAAAAAATCTACTTTTTGCTTCCCCTTGCCTCAATATGTAATGCTACCCTAAGGAAATGTAATCGTGATATGAATACAATTTTGTCTTGCATATTCAAAACACCAAGGCATATGGTGGAGGGGGTTCCCCAAGTTCCAGCTCCTTTATCATTCGGATGGATGAGTATAACCAGTGGCTTTCAGTGTAATCATCGATAGCATGCTAAGGTACCAATCGTGTTCTTCTTGTTTCTCTTTAATTAACAAGGTCATACTACCCCTCCTCTCACCGAGGAAGAAAAGGATAAATGGGGGAAAAAGAAAGAAAGAAGGTAGCAGAGGACGAGGGTGGATACTATGACATTTACAAGAACAGCAGTGATAAAATTAAAATTTAGAGAAGAAACATCAAGCGTCGTAGATATCTCACGCAATATTGGAAGCGAATGGTTGCTGAAGTAAAGAAAATACCGCAGAAAGCAGGAGCGTCGTTTTGCAGTCGTTGGCTATATGCAGGAATGAATTAAGAAGAAGAACCACTTGACGAATCTGATTACTACAAGAAAGGCCACATGGACGATACAACTCAGGAAAGATCAGAACATTATATTTTGATTACTTATGCTTGTGTTATTATCTTGGCAATGTGTTAATATTAGCATTCACCAAGTTGAGTACTGTATTTGCTATTCTTCTTCTTTACTCTTCCGGGGTGAGGAATGATCAATCAAGTTTTCGTTAGTATTGAGTAATTCATATCTCCTCATTCAAGTTTACCTATACTGTTAGTAGTTCTATAGCCACTGCTTTTGTTGCAATTAGAATTAGAGGTGTCGAAAAGGGCGAGCCACTCATGCGTAGCCCTTACTTGGCTGGGCATGGGCCGATTCGTCGAAATTTTGATGATATGCGTCTCTATAATCATGGATTTTTTATTTCTTCTGATATGTCGAGAGTGCTGTTACATATTTTCTCGAGAAATTTTGGAGAACGTTGAGATGTTATATGCAACGCAAATGATACTTTAATATGTAAGTGTTTCTTGAAAATTGCAAGCTACTGGTAGTCATGAACCTATTCTAGACATTTGAAATGTGCAAATGGCCGAAGCAGCATCGGTTTTCAGTCTTGTTATACAAGGGAATTATGAATTTTTTGATAATTAAAGCAAATGCTTGCCTGGTGGGAGATTTTTCTTTGATCTTTTCTTTTCAAATAAATACTTGTCGAAATGAAACATGATCATTAATCAACATGCAATTCCAGAAAAAATTTCCAAAGAGAACGATATCTTTGGCCATAGACTATAATATTCTCCAAGTAAACTCATTTTTTATCTCCATAAATTGTCCTCTGCTGAATTTGAATAGTCATATTTCTAAAGGATTAATGTATTCACTTGCTTTGAGCAAAATGGCCATATTTACCTAAAGGCTTCTTTGGTAACATTTATGCAAAGCCAAAACATGCTCTAGACTATTTACTGTCAAGGCGGATTGCTGGAAAATTCAGCGCAAACAGAGCATTTCAACACGACGGAACTGCTTTCGATAGTGGGACGAAAGTCGCGAAAGCACTGAAACGTGGCTCAGGCAGAATTCTAGAAGATTTTTAAAACCATAAACCATTATTTTGATGCAAAAAATCTGTGGCATGAAACAGGGATTGGTTATTGAAAGGCTCAATGCAGATATGGAAGTGTGGAAAAGTTTATGAAGGATTCAGATTTTTTAAACTTTGCCTTGAATCAAATAAATCTTGGACATCCATTTGAATTGTATTTTCCTATAAATACCATGTTCATATCATTATTAAGCATAGAGTGAAAATGAGGATAAACACTTGTGTGATTGTTAAGTTATCTCTTGGAATATAAAAGGCGGATTCTCTTGACCTCTGTTGTTCTTGTTCTTCTATTTTTTTCCTTATTTTCCTTAAGCTCAAGAGAGCATTAAATCTCAAATGGTTAAATCCGTAGATTGATTGAATGTTGGCTTAACGTGTTTTTGCAAGGTACAGAAACTTTGAAATCTTAAGGAGTTGCAGTGCTAGAAATAGTTGGAAAAAAACTATCCATACACACCGATTAATGTAAAATGATTCACATCGATTGCAATTTTGAAGCCAATGGACAACAGTACTCACCAAGCCAAATTGGATCTTTTATTCTGACTAAGATGAAGGAAACTGCTGAGGCTTACCTAGGAAGTATTGAGAATTTACTTAATCATGAACAGTGGAAATAAAATAATTTTTTAATTCTCACCAAGGATTTGCGATGTGTTTAGATAGAAACTGTGATGAGAATTATACATTTGATGAATTCTGCAAACTCCTTTGCTGATTCACGAACTCCAAAGATCACGATTTGCAATTCAAGCTGTCCAATTGTCCAGCCTCCAATGGTGATCCACACAGAGAACAAGAATGATGGCTAGGGTTTCTTTTCTTGTGCTAGCAAGAATAATAAAAATCTCTACCATTTTCAAACCCTAGTATCATATTAATATAAACCCAAGTGGGCTTGGCCCTTCTCAAAACTAAACCCGGTCCGATACTTTATTAATCAAATTAATTAAACCCGGTCCACGAATTAATTAATCCAATTAATTAATTCGGGCATATTAATAAACAATCCAATTAATTAATTATCCAACACTTGTCAATTAATTAATTGGTAAATCTCATTTTTCTGGTTCTCTTTTGTGTGTGACCCATTAATTTCCCCATCACGATACCTAACGTCGTGAATTATTATTTTGATTTAATCAAAATATCGATAAATTAAAACACCCTTTTAATTTATCACTCATTCAGATTCGTCATCCCAAATTGACATCTAGCAATGTGTCGGACAATACATGTGATGAGAAATGTCACTAACAAACCAAACTTGTTCGTTTACCGTGAAATTTTAATCCTTTCGTCAATATGATCTAATCAATTATGAGATATGGATATGTGTCAATCTCAATTATCGATCATATCTTTTATCCCACTGTTTAGTCAATGTAATCGAAAACTCCTTTTCGACTTATGAGTTCACCTTGGCCAAGGATTTCATTATCAACTTAATTGGATAAAATGTAGATCATAATCTCTTACTATCTAAGAGTGACGAATTCTCTATCGATCATTCACAACCTTCATATGATTCTTGACATACTCGAAACGATGCTGTATTAGCGACACTTGACAGAGCAACATCCAACACCACCAAAGTATGACTGTCCTCATATAAGGTACTATGATGACCTCAAATCAAAGGACCAATTTCACTACCGAACGTTAGAGATTAACCACTAACACTCAGATAGTTATCCACGTGGAATCTCCCAGCGAGTCTCCAATGTTTTGTTCTATAACAAAACATCCACATGTTCATTCAAGTGTCACCACACTTTAGCTTGTGAGATCAGCTACTTACTTCTCAAGTAAGAATGCCACACGTGATGGTCTTTCCGTAATAACGATATCCGTATCTCGTTATCACTTCGACCATGGATAATTTAAGATTCAGTCATATTGCAATTTGTATCTCACAATTACAACTTCTTATGATTAACAAATTGAAAAGACTTAAATCTACGGATTCTATTATTTAATATAATATCAATAGAAAAGCAATATAAATAAATAATAGATCTTTCTAGAATTAAATGCATTAAACATATGAAAAGTGTTTATAACCTAAATCGATTGGGTCTAGGACATAACACTTACAAACTCCCACTTGCACTAGATCCAATCACTTATGTATCTAATACCATAAGAGTCTACATGACGATCATGTTTATACTGCGACAACGGCTTTGTCAACGGATCTGCAATATTATCATCTGTGGGAACTCGCTCTATCTTTACGCCATTTCTTTTGTACAATCTCCCTAATGAGATGGTACCGCCTCAGCACATGTTTGGACCGTTGATGAGACCTTGGTTCCTTCGCTTGCACGATGGCTCCATTGTTATCACAGTACAAAAGTATATGATCAACACTGCTAGGAACAACTCCAAGTTCACTAATGAACTTCTTGATCCAGACGACTTCCTTTCTTGCTGCGAAAGCAATATGCCTAAACGTTGTTGAATCGACTTGGTAATCTTTTGTTTGGAACTCTTCCAACTAACCGCTCCGTTGTTGAGAGTGAACACATATCCAGATTGAGATTTGCTATCATCCTTATCAGTTTGGAAGCTAGCATCAGTATATCCATGAATTCTTAATTCATCTCCTCCATATATTAAGAACAAAATTTTAGTCCTTCTTAAGTACTTGAGAATGTTCTTAACTGCTATCCAATGTTTCTCACAGGGTTTGCTTGAAACCTGCTCGTAACACTTAGAGCATATGAAACATCTGGTCTCGTATATAGCATCGCATACATGATAGATCATATTGCTAATGCATAAGGAATCTTATCCATGCGATTCCTCTCATCACGTGTTTTAGGACACATATCTTTTGAGAGATGGATCCCATGTGACATGGGACATAATCCTCTTTTGGATTCTTCCATGTTAAATCTTCTCAAGATTTATCTATGTACGAAGACTGGGATAAGCTAAGCAATCTTTTAGATCTATCTCTATAGATCTTAATTCCTAAGATATAAGCTGCTTCTCCCATGCCTTTCATGGAGAAATTCTTTGACAACCACAATTTTACTGATTGAAGCATTGGGATGTCGTTTCCCATTAATAATATGTCATCTACATATAAAATCAGGAATACGACAGCGCTCCCACTTGTCTTCTTGTAAACACACGGTTCATATTCATTCTTGATAAAATCAAACCTTTTGATTGTCTCATCAAAATGAAGATTCCAGCTCCTAGATGCTTGCTTTAATCCATAAATGGATCAATCAAGCTTGCATGTCTTGTTGGCTTCTTTGGATTCAAAACATTCAGGTTGTGTCATGTACACTTCCTCTTGCAAGTTTCCGTTAAGGAAAGCAGTTTTGACATCCATTTGCCATATTTCATAATCATGATATGCAGCTATTGCAAGCAAAATCCGGATGAACTTTAACATGGCTACAGGAGAAAAGGTTTCATCAAAGTCAACACCTTGCTTTTGTTTATAGTCTTTTGCTACTAGTCTTGCTTTGTATGTATGGATGTTTCCATCATCGTCAACCTTTTTCTTGTAAACCCATTTACAACCTATGGATTTTATCCCATCAGGAGGGTCAACCAAGGTCCATACCTTGGTTTCATACATTGAGTTCATTTCGGATTCCATGGCCTCCTGCCATCTCTTTGAGTCAACACTTGACTTTGCTTCTGCGTAATTAGTAGGTTCATCATCCTCGATTAATAATACTTGATTAGTGATCGTGAATTCGTACCTCTTAGGAGGTCGAATGGTCCTATTTGACCTACGCTGAGTTGGAGTGTCCTCAGGAGTTTCTATATCCTGATCAAGAGTTTGTCCCTCAGCAGGTGTGGGATCAGACTCAGGTTCATCTAATTGGTCAACAATATCTGTGGATTCACGAACTTCTTCAAATTCTAATTTGCTCCCACTGCCCTCTCCTAGAATGAACTCTTTCTCTAGGAATATGACATGTCTCGAGATAAACACATTCTTCTCAATGGGATTATAGAATTGATATCAAATAGTCTCTTTTGGATATCCCACAAATACACATTTATCGGATTTAGTCTCAAGCTTATCCGATTCAGTACGCTTCACATAAGCGTCACAGCCCCAAACTTTCATATGAGATAAATTGGGTATTTTACCCTTCCATAACTCATATGGAGTTTTGTCAACCGATTTAGATGAGACACGATTTAGTGTGTAGCACGCAGCAATTAGTGCATGACCCCAAAACGATTTTGGGAGATTTGCATGGCTCATCATTGATCGCACCATATCTAATAAAGTGCGATTCCTCCGTTCAGATACACCATTATGTTGCGGTGTATATGGCGGAGTCCACTGCGAGAGAATCCCATTCTCTTTTATATAATCTAAAAATTCTCCTTTCAAATATTCTCCACCTCGATCTGATCTTAGTGTGAGAATACTTTTACCTGTTTGTTTCTATACTTCAAGTCTAAACTCCTTGAACTTTTCAAGTGCTTCATGCTTGAACTTCATCAAATAAATATAACCATATCTAGAATGATCATCAGTAAATGTGATGAAGAGAAACCAGCTCTAGCAGTGATTGACATGGGTCCACATACTTCAACATGTATTGTTGACAAATGGTTGATCGTGACTTTAATGTTTTGATTATAACAAACAAGTCCATCTTGTTTACTAACAAATTGAATTGAGTGTTTAAGCCTTCAAAGTTATAAAGATTATTATTCACACTCAAATGAAGTACAAGTGAAGATTAAACGAGCATTCAAGACAAATCATTTGAGACAATAGTGATTTGCATGTGACAATCAAATTGGAACATAACAAAATTGCAAATCAAGATACAAGTCAAAGAGAGGCTCGAAGAGATCAAGAACATTGAAGATATAGTTATTTATCAAATATCATTTATATATGTAAAGGTATAACTCGTCAATATTTAACAAGTGCATAAAACTCAAGTATTTCTCATAAATTTATCACTTGCATAAATTGGTTTGACATGAAAATGATTTTGAAAAAATTAACATTTGTAATAAATCAAAAACCTTGAAAAACCATTGTTAAACGTCCCTCAAAAGATCACACTTTAACTTTCAATCAAAAAGTTATACTCTAATTTTCAATCTCATATTGGGACAGATTTTTGACATAGAAGATGATCTAATTTAAATATGATTTCTGAAGAAAAGTTATAGCTCTTTGAGTTAGCTTTCCAACCCATTTTGAATCACCTTAATCGGATATCGGAAGAGAAAGATATGATCAAAATACCGAAAGCTGTCCGGCCTGCATGCAACTTTCGGTCGACCTACCGGTCCACCGAAAGTTACTGTTTACTCAACCGAAAGTTTCTGCAGCTTGTTTTTCTTGCTCTATAAATACCTATCTCTTTTCCATTCAATTTCACCAACTTAGAAGAGATTTTTAAGAGCTTTTTTATTGAGAAATCATTGAGTTTACTTAAGTATAAATTCTATTTCATTTATTACAAAAGAGTTTCTTGATTGATTCAACATAGTTCATTCATTTTATCGAGAAATCTTTTTTGCAAAGAACTCTTCACAAACTTCATCTATTCTTCATTTTTGATAAAAATTTTCTTTGCCAATACTTTGATTTAAAGTGTAAATCTCTCTTCATACTTAAATTGTATTATTTGTTAAGAGAGATCATTGGTTTGAAAACTTTGATACAAAGAATTTCTTGATTGATCAAAACTAGTTTCATCTATTTCATCAAAAATTCTTTTTGCAAAGAACTTTCTCAATCCCATCTATTCTTCAATTCTTGATAAAGGTTTTCTTTGCCAACACTTTTATTAAAGTGTAAATCTCTCTTCATACTTAACTTGTATTATTTGTTAAGAGAGATCATTGGTTGAAAAACTTTGATATAAAGATACAAACTATTTTATCATCCATCATTCATCAAAGTTTACAACATCAACATTTGAGTTTTAGTATTTGCTATCTATTGAAGTGTTTACCTAACTCTCTAATACTTAACTTGATTATATCATTTGTTAAGAGAGTTTCTTTATTGTAAAATTATCACTTATTTCTTGACGGTTTCGAGAGCCTTGTGAAAACTCGATTGTAAGGATATGTGCTCCTTGTTGTAAGTCACCTAAGGATAAGTGCTCCTTGTTGTAAGTCACTTAAGGGTATCATTGGATTGAATCGAACCTCCATAACATATTGTTTGTATTCTCTATCCCTTTTACTTAACGCATTTACTTCGCACAAATTTACATTGTTTCATTTACGTGTTTACTTGTGTTTAAACTATTCTCTATCATTTGAGTGCTCACTTATTAAAATCTTGAGTGATTAACGAAAAAGTTTTAATAACCAATTCACCCTCCTCTTGATTAGTTATTCTTAGGCTAACATGTATTAGGCCCATTAAATGTGCAACTCTTTCTCCTGTTCCAATAAAAGGAAATTTAGCCATCTTGCCTAATAGGCATGATTCGTATTTGTCAAATGATTCAAAATCTTTTGATCCCAGGTATCCATCTTTATGTAACTTGGATATGCGTTTCTCATTTATATGACCAAGTCTGCAATGCCAAAGATAGGTATTGTTTAGACTATCATTCTTATGCCTTTTATTTTCTATACTCATGATAGACGACTCAGTATCAAGAATGTAAATGCCATTTTGTGCCATTTTGTAAAACACTACAACCATAAAAGATCTCATCTCGATAAAGGGAACAACGATTGTTCTTAACATTAATTGAAAAACCACTCATGTCCAAACATGAAATAGAAATAATGTTTTTAGTAATGGCGGGAACAAAATAGCAATTCTCTAATTTTAATACTAAGCCCAAAGGCAATGGTAAGAAGTATGTTCCTACAGCTAATGCAGCAACTCTTGTTCCATTTCCCACGCCTAGGTCAACTTCTCTTTTCTGCAGTGGTCTACTTTTCTTTAGTCTCTACATATTTATACAAATATGAGATCCACATCCTGTATCTAATACCCAAGAAGCTAATGAAGCAGACATATTAACCTTGATAACAAGTATACCTGAAGATGGAGCTTCAGAAGACTTCTTTCCCTTCAAGGCTGCGAGATAAGCCTTGCAGTTCCTTTTCCAATGACCTTTCACTCCACAGTAATAGCACGGATCATCAGATTTGGTATTGTCCTTGTTTGCTTTAACTGTTTTGAAATTGTTCTTAGCCTTCTTGGATGTTTTCTTAAAACTTCCTTTAATCTTCCTTTTAGTGCCCTTGGAGGATTGAATGGCTAAGACATGCCCACTACTAACTTTGACATTGGGCTCCACAGTCTTAAGCATGTTTAGCAACTCAGGGAGTGTGCATTCGAGTTTATTCATATTGAAATTCATGATGAATTGTGAATAACTCTCTGGCAGAGATTGAAGAACCAAGTCAACACTTAGTTCATGGTCCATTATTGAACCCAATTGAGCCAACTTCTCAATATAGCCAATCATCTTCAGCACATGAGCACTGACTGAAGATCCTTCTGCCATTTTGCACCGGTACAGTTGCTTGGAAGTCTCATATCTTTCCACACGTGATTGTTCATCATACAACTCCTTGAGATGAAAAATCATAGTGTAAGCATCCATACCCTTATGTTACTTTTGCAACTCAGGTGATATAGCTGCAAGCATCACACATGTTGCAGTGTTATCATCATCACTGTGTTTATTGTAAGCAGCCACCTCTTCCACAGTCGAGTCCTCAGTAGGCACCTCAGGAAAGGGCTGCTCCAGGACATAACCAATTTTCTCGTGCTTGAGAATAATTCTCAAATTGCAGTGCCAATCGAGAAAATTTGGCCCGGTCAGTTTATTGGCATCCAGTATGCCTCTCAAATTCATATGGTTACTCATGATTCAAAAACTGTAAATGACGAAAAATAAAGAATCAATATGTATTAAAATGCATTGCATAAATTTAATATGGACTTTAATTAAATTAAATATGCTCCCACTGTTTAAAATAAATTTATGACCCTCATACATAAATTAATAGAATCCATGCTCGATTCCCAGTGGGCTGAGATCCCATCTATTATGTTAAGACCTTGAGTGTACTCAGCAAGCCTTAATAAAATATTTGGGTAGATACTACTATCAATTGTATCTCCATACAATTCCCAGATCATTAAGCGACAACTCTTTGTCTTCACACATCTTATGTGTTAGTTTAATACGCCTCTAAAATTTATTTTCTTGAATGTACTCAACAAAAGATAAATTTTAGTTAAGTCAAACCCATCATTCAAAAATATCAAATATTTAATAGTGTCAAACATATCTCTAATGGATCGGCCTTGAGTGTACTTAACAGGCTGAGATTGATTTAGTACTCTCGTTTTTCACTATAATGATGGAAGACAAACAAAAATTCTGACTCAATATTTCAGTGAGGGGTTTATTATGCAAAGGTCTCATCAATTCAATCATCTATATATGTACATATTTAATTAAGCATCAAGCATGCAAATAAATATACATATGAGAGTGGATGATTATGGACAAATTCTATCTAGTCTACCTGAGCCAAAAGGAAGACTAGTTGGTCAATTCCTAGGGGGTATTGCATTAAATTAATATCAATGCACCATCTCCATGGTTTCCTCATTTCTCTTGCATCTTCAATCAGTCCAGTCACAACCTGTATCTTATACTAGTTGGCACGCAGGCCTGAATAACATTGGACGCGTATGCCCAAAATAATAATAATAACAATAACGGACCGCATGTCCAAAATAAATTTAGAGATCGCAGGCCCATAAAACAACAAGAATAAAATTAACCATTCAACACATCCACATGGTCGAGTCCATAATCATCCACTAATTAAGCATTTATCATATAAATGCAATCCTATATAATATCTAATACTATATGCATATATGTTTCAAGAATCTAGCAATAATGATAGTTTAAAACATTTAATCAAATGGATAAAAAATAATCAATTAATCAAATTAATCAATTAAATTAATTAACGGGTCAATTTAATTAAAATCAAAAATTTAATTAAATATCAAATTAGAGTCTAACTCTAATTCCATTATTTTAGGGCGAAACAATTTAATTAAAATCAAATTTTAATTAAATACCAAATTAGAGTCCAACTCTAATTCATTAAAATATTAGGGAGGGATAATTTAATTAAAATCAAATTTTAATTAAAAATCAAATTAGAGTCCAACTCTAATTACAATTGAATTAATATTTTAATTTAGGATAAAACTCCTAAATAAAATAAAAAATCAATTTAGGGCCAAGTTTATTATTTAAGTTAAAACCAATTTTTAACGAAAATATAAAAGTTGCCAATTTTAAATAAAATTTAAATTTAGGTCAAAATTAAATTTTTAACGTCAAACCGTTTGAAAATCAAATTTCAAATCATTTTAAAATTTAAATTCAAAAACTCAATTTTTGAAAATTACAGACTGACCCAAGTTTGAAATTACAAACATAGCCTCCAATTAATCAAATTACATGGCAGGCCCTCCATCTAAAATTGCAAAACTAGCCCCTGAATATTATTTGCGGGCGGGGGCCTACAACTTCAGAAATTGAGATAGAGGTGCTTATTGCATATGATGAAGCATTTGCTATTCTGTCATGCCAGGATACTACATGGATAGTCGATACAGCAGCGTCTGTTCATATTACTCTACGTAGGGATTTCTTTTCATCCTATACCAGTGGTGATTTTGGTTGGATCAGGATGAGAAATGAAGCTAAAGCTAAAACTGTTGGCATGTGGGATGTGCAATTGGAAACTAGCAATGGCAGCAGGTTACTTCTCAGATGTGTCAAACATGTTCCTGATATGCGCTGCAACTTGATTTCTGTTGGAAAGCTCGATGAAGAAGGCTATCATAATCACCTTGGAGATGGTAGTTGGAAACTGAAAAATGGTTCTCTTGTTTTAGCCAGAGGGAAAAAGACTAATGGTCTCTACAGAAAAGAAGCAAAACTTATTCATGGAGAGGTGAATATTGCTGACAATGAAGTCTCTACTAAGTTATGGCATAAGTGGCTTGGTCATATGAGTGAAAATGGACTTCAAATTCTTGCTAGAAAGAAGATCCTACACAATGTGAAAGGTACATCACTTATTCCTTGTACTCATTGTTTAGTTGGAAAGTAAAGCAGAGTTGCATTTCGTAGATTCCCTACATCTAGAATGACTCATATTCTTGATTTAGTTCACACTGATGTCTGCACAATGCTAAGTAAATCTCTAGGTGGTGCATTGTATTATGTTATATTTATTGATGATCACTCTAGAAAGGTGTTTGCATATTCTCTGGAATCTAAAGATCAGGTGTTGGAAGTTTTTAAAGACTTTCATTTGAAAGTTGAAAGAGAAACTGGAAGGCAGTTAAAATGTGTCAGAGTAGATAACAGTGGTGAATACAGAGGGCAATTTGAAGAATACTGCAGAAGATATGGCATCGGGCCTGAGAAAACTGTTCCTAAAACCCCGTAGCAAAATGGGGTGGCAGAGAGAATGAACATGACTATTTGTGATAAAATCAGATGTATGCTTTCTTATGTAAAATTGCCAAAACATTTTTGGGCTGAGGCAATGAGGACAGTAGTTGACCTGATTAATATTTCTCTATCAGCTCTTTTGAACGGTGATGTTCCAGAAAGTTTTTAGACAGAGAAAGTTATATCTGTTGATCACATAGGAGTCTTTGGTTGTCGAGTATCTGTTCATGTTTCTAAAGATGAAACGTCCAAACTTGATAGCAAAGCAAAGCACTATATCTTCTTGGGTTATGGACATGCAGAATTTGGGTACAGGTTGTGGGATCCAGTGAATACGAAAATTATCAGGAGCAGAGATGTTGTCTTCTTTGAAGATGAAACCATTGAAGATTTGGATCAGCTAAGAAGCCAAACACAATTAATGAAGAACAAATCAGTCCAGTTTCACATGTACAAGATCCTGTGGTACATGATGATTACAGAGAAAATGTGCAAGAAGAGCATGACAGTATAGGAGACAGACATGATAAAGTCTCTACACAGGGTGATGCAGAACTAGATCAAAGTTAAGAGAATATTCCTCTTGAGGTACCAGCTGAAGAAGGGTTGAGAAGATCTGCTAGAGAGCTTCAACCCTCCAAGAGGTATTCTAGTAATGAGTATGTGTTACTTTCTGATGGAGGGGAGCAAGACTGTTATCAGGAGGGTCTACAACATGACCAGAAAATGGAGTGGTTGAAAACTATGGAAGAAGAGATTAAATCCTTGCATAAGAACCACACTTATGATCTGGTGGATTTGTCTAAGGGCAAGAGAGCATTGAAAAACAAATGGGTGTTCAGACTAAAGGTTGAACCAAATAGCTCGCAGCGCAAGATTAGTTGTGAAAAGGCAAAGGTCAGAAGAAAGACATTGATTTTGAAGAAATTTTTTCACCCGTGATCAAAATGTCTTCAATCCGAGTTGTATTAGGCTTGGCAGCCAGTATGAACATGGAGGTTAAACAACTTGATGTGAAGACAGCTTTTCTATATGGTGACTTTGAGGAGGAAATATACATGGAGTAACCAGAAGGATTTACAGCTAAAGGCAAAGAAAATTTGGTATGTAGGTTGAAGAAAAGCTTGTATGGTCTCAAGCAAGCTCCAAGACAATGGTACAAGAAATTTGATTTCTTCATGGTTGAGCATAAGTACACCAGAACAACTTCTGATCATTGCGTGTTCATAAAGAAATTCTCTGATGGGGAATTTATTATTCTGTTGCTCTATGTGGACGACATGTTGTTGGTCGTGACACTGAGAAAATTAAGAAGCTGAAAAAGGAGTTGAGCAAGTCCTTTGAGATGAATGACTTAGGACTTGCAAATCAAATTCTCGGTATGAAAATCTCTCGTGATAGGAAGAATGAAAAATTACGACTATCACAAGAAGATTATATTGAGAAGGTATTGCATAGGTTCAACATGGATAAGGCAACACCAGTAAGCTCTCCACTTTGAAACTAAGTTCGAAGCAAATTCCTTCAAATAAGAAAGAAAACGAAGAAATGAAAGAAGTGCCTTATGCATCAGCCGTTGGTAGCTTGATGTATGCTATGGTTTGCACAAGGCCAGATATTACTCATTTTGTTGGAGTTGTTAGTAGATTTCTTTCTAAACCAAGAAAAGAACACTGGGCAGCAGTGAAGTGGATACTCAGGTATCTTAGAGGGACTTCTAAGATATGTTTATCTTTTGGCACCAGCAAACCCGAGCTTGTTGGGTTAACAGATGCAGATATGGCTGGTGATGTTGACTCTAGAAAGTCTACTTCTAGGTATCTAATCACTTTTTCAAGGGGAGCAGTTTCATGGCAATCAAGATTGCAGAAATGTGTTGCTCTATCTACCACAGAGGCTGAGTATATAGCCATCATTAAAGCTAGCAAAGAACTGCTATGGATGAAGAAGTTCTTACAAGAACTTGGCTTAGAGCAAGAGAAGTATATACTCTACTATAACAGTCAGAGTGCTATTCATCTCAGTAATAATCCAACCTTTCACTCAAGATCCAAACACATTGAAGAGATACTTTGGAGATGAAGAAGTTATAGCTTGATAAAATCCATACTGATGAGAATGATTCAAATATGATGACAAAGTCATTTCCTATGGAGAAACTACAAGCATGTAGAAGGAAAGCGGGTTTGGTGGAGTCCCTTACTTAATCAGGAGGGGGAGATTTTTTGGGTATTCCCTCACATGAGGGAGCCCATTTATAAATGGTAAGTACGCTTTTTGTTGCTTGGGCCCAAAACTTATGTATAATATTGCAAGGATGAGACCAACATACACAACACACGGATAGAGAGCAAAACGAGAGAGAGAGAGAGAGAAATGAAGTCTTCGGTTCTTCTTGGCAAAGATCGGAGGTCCATTTGTAGTCCGATTAAAGTGAAATTTTAACACGTTGTTCCTGGCGAAGAGGGCTACGTTTTGATTGGAGCTGATCATCCAAATTCCTCTCCATTTCTCCGGGCTTTGCACATTTGTTTAGTGAGACTTTCTCATTTTATAGTGTGTATTTGTTTTATGATAATGTTGGTATTGATATCCGAAAACTATATGTGTTCTTGATGTAATGGTAGCCTCTGGAGTGTGTTCTAGAGAGGGTTTATTGTGTATTCCATTATTTTCATAGTGGAAGATTTTTACTGGACTAGGTCCCGAGGTTTTTCCCTTCGCAGGGTTTCCTCGTTAAAAATCTGGTGTTCAATTTATATTCTGTCAGTGTGAGTGAGTTTGTTGGATTTGCCTATTATAGCTGCCATTTTAATTCTTGTACATTGAGGGGTTGAATTAATTATTTTCGCTGCTTGTTTGTTATATTGACTCAATCCCCAACATGTTTCGCTCCTGCGAATACTCGTCTGTGCACGCTGTCGATATCTCTTCCCTTATCTTCCCATCCCTAGAAGCTAGTTTTAAACCCTACATTCCACTCCCCCTTCTCATCCCTCATCCATATCATAGCCCACCACACTTTCTTCATGATGTGCAGAAGGTTTACAGTTCATGTAGATAGAAGTGGGGGTTTAATGACATTTGGTCTTCTGTATGAAAATAGAAACATAATTTTCTTACCAATCATGTTTTTATTTGTATTTTTACTGAAAAAAGGACGAGTTGTTATTGTGGAAATAAAAAATGGTTAAGGACACTGAGATGCATTTACAGAAAGATCAAGAGATAACGGTTTAATTGATCTCAGAAATAATGCGAACACGACAATTGAAAGTATTGAGAAGGGCCTAAACAAGTATATCTGTATAAGGACAAGGTTCCAAGTGAAGTTGTCTCTGAAATTGAGTCTTCTATTTCAGATTTAAGGAACGCAATGGCATTTGATAATGTTGATGAGATAAATGCGAAACTTGATTCAGCAAACAAAGTTGTATCGAAGATTGGATAGCACATGTCTGTTGGTGGTTTCCCCTCGACCGGAGGTTCTCAGGAAGGCGACCATGCCCCCGAGGCAGAGTATGAGGAGGTAAAGAAGTAGATTATGGTAATAGTTTATAGAAATTTGTATCTGAAACTTCTCAGGAAATTGATTGTATTAGAACTTGGAAGGTTCCTGGTTGAGCAATTGCTGAAACCCTTATTTGTATATCTATGAGTTGCATGTTTGATGGAATTATCTCCAAATGTAGTTTTAGGTCCACTTGACATTCTAAAATGAATATAAATTGAGATTTCCTATTCATTTCAAGGTGTTAATTGTTTGGGTAAAAACCAACATACAACTAGTTTATAGTCATTCGGAGGTTGGAAAGAGTACCACTGATTTGAATGACAAATCAATTAAAGCTATCTAAATGAAAAATTAATGTTTATGGGTAAGCAGTGATGATGAATAGCATTATTCGGTTGAAATGATGCTCGTGACATGCAATCTTTTGCTTTTTCACTATTTGAGACAAAGTCATTAGAGGTTGTCGATGATAAAATCACATAAATAATGGAAAAGTGTGAGATCTAAAATAACAAATTCAAAATATAATGCTAATTTTGTCGGACTGAGAAACTCAAAAAGACACCCTTACAATGTACTTGGGCTCGAGCACGAACTGAGATTGATTGAGGATTATTGTTTACATAACTAAAGAAAGGCAATGGTTTGACGATACCTTCAATTTCCTAAAAATATATTAAAAAAACCCAATTCCTAAATGAACCAATATAATTTCAACTATATAGCTTTACTACGTGACATCTCCATTATCAAACAAGAAATTTTTGGTCTATCGCTACCTATACATTTTGTAAAATATATTGTTGTCAAAGAAAAAAAGTTGCGTTGCTCGACTTGTTGTTCAAGAGGCCATGAGTAAAATTGTGTCATGATTTCACTTCATCACAAAAGTGTAACTTTTGTCCTTTTTAGTCTATATATAAATGTTGAAGTTTGCTAAGAGGGTAATTATATTCGCGTCACTGTTTTTTTATTAAAACTAAGAACTAAGTCCCTATTTAGTTTGGATTAAAATTCAATTATAATCTCAAGTCAAACTCAACAATTAATTTTAACCATACATTTCTTGAGAGCCACACTTTTCAATCACACATTTCATCAACTTTGATCAAAATCTGCTAAAAATCTAATTTTAAATCTTTGCCAGACATGGACTTATTCACACCACAATTTTTAATAATTAGATTACATTTTAATTGCATGAAAGATTTATAACTTTTGCACATCATCATAGTTACATCTCAAATTTTTTCATTGCATTCTTATTTTCAAATTAACATAAATTGCTTTTGATTATGTTCTCTCCAAAATTTTCTTTAAAATAAAGTAAAAAGATTCATTTGTCCATTGTATTTTTAAATAAGCAAAACAAATAATAATATTAAAATACGATTAAATATTTTATCCTAATTTTAAAGCACGCCAACAATATTTTTGGATGAAAATCATGATTACTATTTTTTGATAAATGAAATGTTAAAAATAAGAATGTGATGAAGAAAAAAATTAAGGATATAAATATGATAATAAATAAAGGTTAACAATAGTAACATATAATATAAATAACATATAATGCATTTATAAAAACAAAATGTGATGTGAATCTATTTTATTAATTGCATCACAATTTTAATATTAATTAGCCCCTATTTATCTTCTATTCTTTCGACTCTTTTTGTACGTGCAAATTTTCAACCACACATTCACACAATAAAGAGCTTGTTTGAGCCCCGGGGCATAGCTAAGTGGTGCAAATGATAGGAGTGAGGTAGTCTCAGTTGAGTTGGCAGTTGCAGTGTGAATATTCGATTCCTGCCTCTTACGATGTATGGAATTAAATTCTTTGTGGGTACCAGTATGACAATTTTTGTACCCTAGCCTAATGATGCACATCCCACGATTTACCTCCTCTACAATACTCTAGGGGCGGGGCGGGGGTTCAACCTTTAATAAAGAGCTTGTTTGAACTCCATTTTATAGTAAGAATACATTTTGGAATAGTAGATTGATGAAAAATGTGTGATTAAAAAATAAGAAAAAATTTTGAGTTCACGTGTGATATTATTTAACTGAGAAATGTGATTGAAAAGAAGAGAATGAAAAATATATTTTGAAAATAATGTGGATCAAATAAAATATTTTATGCGTAAGTTCAAAATTTTTTTATACTTCTTAATTATACGGTCTTCAAAAAATCATTATTTAAAATAATATTTTTCAAAAAAATACCACCAAACAGGACATAAGAAGCTCAACATTTAAACATGCATCTTAAGTTCATAAACTCATTAAAGTCTTAATTCGTTAAGTAAATTATGTTAGTGCTATTTTTATCAGTTTTCAGTTTTCTTATAAGAAGCAGCAGTTCGTCTATTCTGGTGCCCTAATCCTAATCCTATTCACGTCATAAACCCTAGATTTTGCATTTGCCCCTTCTCTCTCAGAATTTGTCTATCCTCTCAATATTCAAAGCCACTGGTAAGATTTATGTGTACATATACACCCGCCTGATATTCATTAATTATTTTGATTTAATTGATAGATTCATAATGTCAGTGTTCTTGACTTTGCAGATAATTACCGTTTTTCTTTAATGGGGATTAAAAAAAGAGTGGCCGATTCCATAGAAGAAGCAGAAACAGTAAAAGAGAAAGAATTGAGTTCGGGGAATGAAGATGCTAATCCCGAACCGTCTAAAAAGAAATTGAAAAAGGAGAAAAAGAGAGAAGAAACTGAAACTCATGAAGATGAGGATCAAAATGAAGTGAATGCGCTATCAACCCCCTCAATTACTCATAAGCCTTCTGTGAATTCAATGGAAAGAAAAAAGAAAAGAAAATCGTTAGACAAAGAAAGACACCATGGCTCCCCTAGAAAAACTGTTTTAGAATTAGGAAAGAATAAAAACGAGAGTATAACTCATAGTAGTAGTGGTGGTGCTGCTGTGTTGCCTGAGTTCCACATTGGGGTGTTTAAGGACCTTTCGGCAGCTGATGCAAGTGTGAGGGAAACAGCGGCTGAGGCCTTAGTTTCAGAGTTGATGGAAGTTCAGAAAGTTTATGATATGTTGGAGGATAAGCAAGTAGTGGAGGACGCACTGAAATTGGAAGCTGAGAAGGATGATGGGTTGAATAATTGCGCCCCGTCCTTGAGGTATGCTGTTCGGAGACTCATTCGTGGGATTTCCTCATCAAGAGAGGTGTGTTTTTTTTCTGTTATTTTAAGTTGTTTCTTTTCAGCTTTCTCTTCAACTGTTATGGTTCTGCATGTAGGAAGATATTGTGCATAGTTAAATGAATCATGGTTTCCCTACAATGTTATATAAACAAATAAACAATATCTGCTTTTTGTTTACAAGATTCAGTCATTCTGATTTTTTTTTTTTTCATTTTCCATCTTATCAATGTTCAACCTACTCATTATTGGAATCAACATTTCTTTGTAGGGGAAAGGAATGGGATATACACTTTTTTGCTTGTATAACTAGTAACTGTCCTTTTCTACTTTGTATTGGTACTTCATAATGGTCCATTGGTTCTTACACTGAATAATTTCCACACCTTATTATCAGATTGTCCATTAAATTTCTTAAACATCTATTTTGCAGATACTGCTAAATCAGACGTTAAAATTTTGGCTCTTGTTTATGCAGGCCTTTATTTTTTTCCCTTTCCGTGGAGTTGCTTGCAGAGAATTTTTTTAATAACTTTGTATTTTATACTAATACTTAAGAGGCATATACACTTATTTCATATGGCTCTACACAGTAATAATTGATTCAATCCCAATCTAAAGTATGCTCACGGAGGAAGTTTTAGATAATTCATCTCATTTACAAAGATGACATAAGATGTCTCTACTGTATTAATGACGTGGGGCGTTACTTGGACGTGTGTGTGCAATTTTTTATTGTAAAGAATGTGTCAAAATTTGTCTAATTATCTGCTACTTCTGACATTTCTGCAAAACTTATGGCCTAAATGTGATTTTTCTCCTCCTTTCTTTTGCAGTGTGCAAGACAAGGATTTGCGCTGGGTCTTACAATTTTAGTAGGCACAGTTTCTAGCATCAAAGTGGAGTCTTTATTAAAGCTAATCGTTAATTTATTGGAGATCTCCTCTTCAATGAAGGGTCAGGTGGGTAATGTTGTTTGATTATGTTGAATGATTTAATTCTATTGTCATTTTCTCTGTGTAAAAAAGTTGGCTGGTTTTGTAGGAAGCAAGAGACTACCTGTTGGGCCGCTTGTTTGCATATGGAGCTCTGGCAAGATCTGGAAGACTGACTGAAGAATGGATTATGGATAGCAACACTCCTTATATTAAAGAATTTACTAGTTGTCTTATATCTCTTGCAGCTAAGAAGCGATACTTACAAGAGTCTGCTGTCTTAGTTATTATGGAAATGGTTGAGAAGGTAATCTTATCTTTAAGGAAAGCTTATGGTCATTGTTTTGGGGGGTGGGGGGGTATGGGAGAGGCATTGCCATTGCCATTCCCTTGACTTTGATTTTTTCTGTTATGAAGGAATAAGTAATACCATGATTTTTCATTGATGTTAAGTCCAACGATTTTGCCTGCTCGTAGTGATCTGGGAATGCTCCTTAGATTGTTAAGATTTACTGTTTGAAATGTTTAAAAGCTCATGGTGGACAGTTGTAGGAATGATAGTGTAATATATTATAAGTTCTTATGCCATTGTAGAATATGCAACAAATGGCTTTTGCCGGAAAAGTAAATAGGTCATTGACAACTTGTCTCAGTCAGAAGTTAATCAGAAAAGATATTTTGCATTTTTCTTTTTTTATAGTAAGTATAATGGCGGGGATGTTCCTTGATTTCATTACCCATATTTCATGTTGTTCTATCAGTTTGTGTCAGCATTGTGGTGGTAATGTATGGATAATAATCAATTTTCTTCTGGTGGTTAGTCATTACAGTTATATTATGTACATGCATACATAAAAACAGATGTGTTCACATAAATATAATTGATGATAAACTGGAGGATTTAAATTATTAGTTCCATGGTTTTCTACATTCCATAATTTATTCCAATGTTTAATGTTGTCACTTAAGTTTTTCTTGTTGTTCCTTCTTCTCCGTAACTTGAAGTCTTGAAGGTTCTGTTATCATTCATCTAGAACATTGATGTTTGAAATGGTGTCTCAGTTACCTGTTGAAGCCCTGTTGAATCATGTTCTGGAAGCACCAGGAGTTCAGGAGTGGTTTGAAGGAGCAACAGAAGTTGGAAATCCTGATGCTTTGCTTCTAGCCATTAAAATGCAAGAAAAAATTGGCGCTGATGCTAAAGCATTTTCCAAGCTTTTGCCTTCTCCATATAATCAAAGCAGGCTTTTCTCTGCTGATCATTTGTCTGCCATTTCTAATTGCTTAAAGGTGATGTTCATATTTTTTATGTTATTACCCCTAAGAAGGGGAGAATCTTGATATGTCATGTATATATAATTGATCTATTTATCATAAATATCGTAGGAGTCCACCTTTTGTTTGCCTCGGGTGCACAGTGTCTGGCTTGTTTTGGTAAATATTCTCCTCCCCGACTCTGTTGTGCAAGATGTAAACTTTGTGTCAGGTCCAAGTACCACAAAGAAGCACAAAAGAGGTCGCAAGGGTAGTTCACTTGAAGATGTCGAGAAAAATCTTAAATGCTTTTTTGAAGTTGTTATTGAAGGATCACTCTTGACGTCCTCGCATGATCGGAAGAACTTAGCATTTGATATTATGTTGCTTCTACTGCCGAAGCTACCTGCGTCTTGTGTGCATGTGGTGTTGTCCTATAAAGTTGTCCAGTGTCTTATGGATGTACTTGCAACCAAAGATTCATGGCTTTTCAAAGTTGCACAACATTTTATTAAAGAATTGTCTGAGTGGGTCCAGCATGATGATGCCAGGAGAGTTGCAGTTATTGTGGCTCTCCAGAAAAACACCAACGGAAAATTCGATTGCATCACCAGGTCAAAAACAGTTAAAGATCTGATGTCAGATTTGAAGTCGGGATGCGATCTGTTCATTGAAAATTTGATGACCATGTTTCTAGAAGAAGGTCATACTTCAGAGGAACCATCAGATCAGAGTCAAACAACAGATGACAATTCGGAGATGGGTTCCATGGAAGATATGGATTCTGTTGGAAATATGGGAAGTCCTGATTTTCTCAGAACCTGGGTTGTTGAATCTCTTCCCAGTGTGTTGAAGCAATCAAAGCTAGATCCGGATGCAAGGTTCCACGAGCAAAAGAAAATTCTGAATTTCCTGTCTGTTCAAGGATTATTCTCTTCGGCTATTGGGACAGAAGTGACGTCTTTCGAGTTACAGGATAAGCTTAGGTGGCCAAGGTTGGCAATTTCTAGTGCGTTATGCACTGTATGCATTGAACAGCTACAATTATTGCTTGCAGATGCTCAGAAAGGGGAACACCTACAGTTATTGCTTCCAGATGCTCAGGAGGGGGAAACACCTCATGCGGTGGCATGTGGTCTTGAGACAAATGATCTTGGATCTTACTTTAGGAGGTTTCTGAGTATATTATGCAACATCCCTTCAGTTTCATTGTCAAGGGCCTTGAGCACTGATGACGATGAAGCATTCAAAAATCTTCAAAAAGAGTTATCGAAACTGGAAGCAAAGCAGAGTCAGTTATCGAGACAGGTATTCCATGTTTTTGGTATTTCCCACTCTAAAGAGTATCTCCACATTGTTCTTCACAATCTTTTAATATTTTTTCCTCGTTCATTTTATTGTATTAATCTTCATGTTAGGAAGGGAGGGGTGCTGTGTTTATGATCTTTGTTGTGGTGTGTAGAAAAAATTCTCCTATATTGATTCCCACTTATTTCTTATCCTTTTCGGTTTACATCCTATACCTGGATTCTGGTTGTGATGCATGACAATGCACTCACAGATTAACTTTCAAATAAATCCTCATTTTGTTTTATTAATAATCATATTTTAATAGATGAATAAAACTATTTCGTTAACCTTTGATGTCTTTAGGGAGGAAATTTTAATCTTAGCATGGACGTGAGTAAAAGTCATGCCATGAGGTATTTGCTAATCCAACTGCTGCTTCAAATCCTAGTCCGACCTGGGGAATTCTCCGAAGCTGCTTCTGAACTTATTATGTGCTGCAAGAAAGCTTTTGGCCCCTCTGATCTTCTGAAATCATCTGGTGAAGATGGTACACCCGAGTTAATGGACGTTCTTGTAGACACAATGCTTTCCCTGCTTCCACAGTCATCAGCTCCTATGCGATCTTCTATCGAGCAGGTACGTGACAGAACACTGTATGTGGTTACCCATGGTGTGACTGATTATTTAGATGACTATTGTCCACCTTCCCTCTCCTTCCATTCCCTTCCCTCATCTTTAGAAAATCTTTTGATTCTGTAAAAACTGTTCTGTTAAATTTCTGTGTTATATTGCTTTACTAGGTTGAGCAGGTTTTCATTTATTTTGTTATGTTAAAATCCTCAATAATAGTTAAAGTATTGCCTCCCAACGTCTTTAATGAATTCTCAACCATGGGAAATTGAAATCTTAATTAAGATAAGATGAGAGGTGCTTATTGCTAAAGATTGTTGTAAGGTACATTTCATATTTATTCCAGACTCCAGGTAGATTTGTAGGTACGAATATAACTTTTTCAAAGCATTGATGATATCAATATTTATCTTATCATACATGTGAATTGCTATAAGTGAACCGTGTTAGCATATTGAAGAACCAATATTATCTTAATGTTTTTTCCCATGATTAACGGATAAGTTTGAGCCCTACCAGTGAGCTGGGTTAGCATATTGAAGAACCAACATTTTCTTAAGGGAAAATTGCAGTCGGGGTCGATTATCACTGTATTTATTCACTTTTCTACTTTTGCTTCCAAGTGCAGGATAACCCCAAGGGGTTTTTTTTTTCTACCAATTGGGGCCTCCGTTTGGTATTTATGCCTTCCATTTCTCTACGATTTCTGGAACGGATGGGACTTTTCCCTCTCCGATTGGACTAGAATAAAGGAGGGCTGGGCAAACCATTTACTTGTTGCATCCACAGTCCCAAACCTTTCATTTCATTGCAGTTGGAGGACAAATGGATGGATTTCATACATTTGACCTTTAGTTGACCAAAAAACTAAAAAAATTGACTTTTTTTTTACCAATTAAAAGAAGGATAAAATTGTAACTTTACATTTTTCTCATAAAATAATAAATAAAAAGAATTACTACTCATCATCCACCCAACCACAACCACGACCAAAACCAACCAAATCCACCTACCCTCACCGCCACCAGCCATCTCAGAATTTTTTTTTTAAACATTAAAAGAAGGATAATATTGTACTTAGATTCTTATATAATCCTAGGTCCTAGCAAATCAAGAACTGCTACATACTTCCATCTGTTATCCAAACAATTGTTCATCATTCCCTTGCTAGTTAGAACTAGGGGTGGGCATGGGTTGGGTTGGGTCGGTTTTTGCCCCAACACAACATTGTCGGTTTGTTCGAAACCCAACCCAACCCAACCCAACCCAACCCATGTAAATGTTGAAACCCAACCCAACCCAATTATGAGTCGGTCGGGTTGAGTTGGGTTGGTCGGTTTGCATCGATCATTTCTAGAAGATGCACAATCGAGACAAAAATGTAAAAGGGCGGAAATAAAACACGACACATGAATATGAGAAAATGGACTTTTAACAGGATAGTAGCAGCAAAAGCCAAAAAGGTAAAAACTAGAATTCTTGAAGGCATCTATGGACTATGAATAAAGCGTTTAAACAACAAAAACTTACAATGGATACGGGAAATAATTACAGATCTTCTTGTCAAGTATATTGAATATAACTTTCAGGAAGTACCTACATCCACACCATCAAACAACTGATTCAAAATTTATTGCAGGTGCAATTATGTGCAGGAAAAAAGAAAAAAAAAACCATCCATTACGAGGCATATAAGCACAATCTAGTATTTTGATCAAATCTTACAAGTTAAACCTACTGATTTACAAACATTAATCATTGAACATAAATTCAGGAAAAATAAAATGTTAACAATTTCTTGAGTACCGTGTAAAGAAAAAGAACCCAGTAACTAGAGCTGGAAATCTCTGTGCTAAGCTCTTAGAAAGCTTAGGAAACCTGTCATTATCAACGCGATTAAAAAAAAAAGAAAAAAAAGCACTGTTAGCGTTAAGAGAGTAAAATCTCACGTCTCTTAAATATGAAAACAATAGATAATGTATACCCCAAAAATTCAGAGAAGTCGACGAAGAGAGAGCTCAGAGAAGTCGGGGAAGAGAGAACTACAGAAGTCGGCGAAGAGGCTGTAAATGATATGAGTCCAACTTTAGGACGAGAGTACTCCAGCTTAGCGTGGGAACTAGAAGAGAAGGATTTCTTCAAGCTGAGAGAAAATGATTATGCGGCGGGAGTGGACTGGAGAGAAAAGAAGACCAAAAATTCTAGGGCTCTTTCCCTTTTATATTTAGTGACCTTTTTTTTTTTCAATTTTTTTATGTTGGTCGGGTTGGGTCGATTTGGGTTATATCGGGTTGTCTTGCTTAACCCACAACCCGACCCGACAGCGTAACCCAATACCCGAAACCCACCTAAAAACACCAAAAAACCGACCCAACCCGGTTGGGTCGGGTTGGGTTGGTCGGTTTTCGTGGGTTGGATTGGGTTTTGCCCACCCCTAGTCAGAACACTCGGTACCATAAAGTTCTTCACATATTCCTAGATTCTACTTTCAGATCAAATATTGTAAGTTCTTAAACAATTTTCCTTCTTTTCTTAACTTGGTTTAGTGATTTTTTTATTTTTTATTTTTGTAATGTTTTTGTTGATTTCTTGATAATACTTTAGTTTCTTAGTGGGTTCATTTTCTTGCTTCTCTTGGATTGCTATAGAAAACCAGTAATTTTTTTAATTTTTTGGTCAACTAATAGATGGTCCAGTTGCAATGAAATGAAATGTTTGGTACTATAGGTGCAACAAGTGAAATGTTTGGGTACAATCTGCAACTAAGTGAAAGGTTTGGGACCACAGCTGCAATTTTCCTTTTTCTTAAAGATGATTCATCCCATATACCAAACCATAACAGGGTGGCCCAGTTTTCCCCAATCTGTTCATATTTAAGTTTTTCATCAAATATGTTGCATATAGTAGATTTATATTCTTAGGTTAGTCTTTCACATTAGGAACAACATATTTACTGATTTGTTATGTGCCTTTGTCAAGTAATTGGTGCATCTCAACTTAGAATTTTTGTGTGAATTTTTTCTCCCCCAGTTATATAAAAGAAGAATATGTTGTTTCTTTGTCGAAAACAGAGGAGAGTTATGACCGTCAACATTATATTGTGTATCCTTGGTAGACTGATTCTCCACATTTTAATCTGAATATTGTATTGTTTATTTTGCGCTTTCATGCATATCAAATGTGCAGACAATCGATAGCTAGTTGCATATTTTAAATCAGTCACTAGTTGCTCCTATTATTATCCAGATTTATGATTATTGGTTACAATAATGTCTTTATAGGTTTTCAAGTATTTTTGTAAAGATGTTACGGATGATGGGTTGCTTCGGATGTTGCGGGTTATCAAAAAGGATTTAAAACCAGCTAGACACCAGGATACAGATAGTGAAGATGAAGGCGATGCCGATGATGATATTCTTGCTATTGAAGAAGCAGTGGAATCTGATGTGGCTGAGACTGGCGAAACTGGTGAAAGTGATGAGCAAACAGATGATTCTGAGGCAGTAGTTGGATTTGGGACTGAAAACACGGAGATTCCGGATGATTCTGATGATGATTCTGATGAGGGAATGGATGACGATGCAATGTTCAGGATGGATACTTATCTTGCACGAATTTTCAGGGAAAGGAAGAACCAAGCTGGAGGTGAAACTGCCCATTCTCAGCTTGTTCTCTTCAAGCTTCGAGTTCTCTCTTTGCTGGAGATTTACCTACACGAAAATCCAGGCAAGTTTTGTATTGTCGTGTGTACTTGTGGTTCCTCAAAATTTCCTTGCATAAATAGCAAAGGCTGATTTCTGCATCATTTCCCTTTGGATTCCTTTGGCCATTTGGACCATGTTATTCAATCTGGCAATGCCAGACCCGTCCTCATATTAAGTACATGGATAGATTTAATTACAAATTAAATCATTCATTTTGTGAATATACTTGTTTTCTTCGTTGCGATATTTTCCTATATGGGCGTCAAATATTTCGATTCTCCTCGTTCATCTTTGCAAGTAGTAGGATATTCAGATTTTCTTGTATTCAGGTGAACCACAGGTACTGAAAGTTTTCTCGCACCTTGCTCAAGCATTCTTAAATCCACATACCACAGAAGTTAGTGAACAGCTCGGCCAGCGGATTTGGGGTATACTGCAAAAGAAAATATTTAAAGCGAAGGACTATCCGAGAGGCGAATCTGTACAGCTTTCTTTACTTGAATTGCTTTTGGAGAAGAACTTGAAGTTGGCAGCAAAGCCTTTTAAGAGGAAAAAATCTGCTTCCAATCCATCAAAGAAAAAGCAATCTGCCTCCTGGAATCGATACAAAATGATAAGTTCACTTGCTCAAAGTTCGACATTTTGGATTTTAAAGATTGTTGATGCAAGAAATTTTTCATACTCTGAACTGCAGAGGATATTTGATATTTTTGAAGCTGCATTAGTGGCCTATTTTGATAGTAAAAAGTCGCAGATGAAATCTGATTTTTTAAAAGAAATATTTAAAAGACGACCTTGGATTGGGCATCACTTCTTTGGTTTTCTTTTGGAGAGATGCGGGAGTGCAAAATCACAGTTTCGACAAGTTGAAGCTCTCGATTTGGTGACGGAGATTTTAAAATCATTCCTCTCTTCTCATGCTGATGAAAGTGGGAAGAATGCATTAAAGATGTTGAAAAGTCATCTTCCAAAGATATGCCATCTAATCAAGCAGTTAGTGACCAACATGCCCGAAAAGCAGTCCAGACGAGCTGATGTGCGCAAGTTCTGTACCAAGATATTCCAAATTTTAACTGCTCATAATCTGATTGCGTCGTTTCTTAAAGCTTTGGAGCCAGATGGTCATGCTGGTTGTGAATCTCAACTTGGAGAGACATTTCTTGCTTTGAAGAAACAGGAACGCTAATACATAGAAGCGTCAAGTCTGCTGGAAGCTGTATTCACGGGGCTCGTTTAGCTTCCATTTACTGCTAAGATTGAGAAGATGTGTGATGGCATTACTCCTAGGTAAGTTCGATGGTTCTCCATTGACCTTAGAAACTGTTTTTTACTTGTCAAACCACTTAATTGCAAGATGTTATACAGTTTTCTTGTTCAATCTTAAATGTCTGTTTCAGTCACTGGTCCATTCCAAGTTGTAGGACCATTCAATTTTGAGCCAAACTAGTTAGTGTATTTTTCACATGTATTGACTTCTATAATTAGCCTTCGTTCACTTATGTATGCTTGCGGCATGTTCCATTAATAGTATTGAATAGAAGTAGACGATGTATAAGCTCTTTTTTCCTTTGAAGTAGTTTCGCCATTCTTTTCAAAGAAAATAGGAAATATCTGCGCTTACATATTCGTAGGGAGTTCAAATTCAACGAAATAAATTTCTCATCCAAATATCAGGTCGAGTTCGATGCCCTTCGATGTATTTTCTGTATTTTTGCTTCGAAGGACAACATATCAATCCATAATAAGTTTTTAAGTCTTGACAGAACGAAAGAGGCATTAGATAATGCCCTTTCATGTATTGGCAGTATTTTTGCTTCGGCGGACAACAAATCAGATATGCCCGTCATGGGAAATATACGAACTGACAAATTATACTCCTGAATCCTGATAGACGCTAAATTGAGAGAGTAACTAGTTCTTTTTATTCTTTAGCTCTCAGTTCTTTTGTTGGTTAATTAATTTCATTGGAAATTGTAGTCTCTCTTTTCAACGAGGCATCTAATTTTACCTGAAAAAAAGTTGTCTTGCGCACTATCCCATGCTAAAAGAATCTGGAAAAATGGCCCTTTATTGCATCTTTGAAATGGGTTCTGAATTCCACCAAACAACAGATGAAATTTGATGCGTACCAAGGTATATTTGCCAACTTGCTTGAATTAATTTACACCAGCACCAAGCAAGAAAGTTCTTGTAGAGCAAGTGACGTGATTGAGAAATATCAATCTTACTTTTGCTTTCTTCTTCTTGTATCCCACCAAAATCATGCCTGCCAACCTCTCTCATAACCCAACCCACATTTTGTTCCCCCAAAACTCATATTCAAACTACAACAATTGAATTCAGATCAAGACTGACCTTATTTTCTTTCAATTGCATCAAAAACACTGGGAACATATACAACATAATCACTGTACAACAGTATCTCAACTATATATACACTCTAACCTACCCTGCATTCCCTAAACGCAAACCAACCTCCTACTTTTACTTCTAATGCAACTTCAATGCTCAACCAGATTCCCATAATTCCATTCAGCTTTCCCATATTGGCATCTTTGCAATACTCTGCAAAAGGTGGGTCAAAAGATTCAGCTCGTCTCTCTAGGCAACACACACACGTTGAAAATGAAAATATGCTTACCTTAATTATCACTACTATCCTAATGTAGCAACCCATTCTAAGGCAAAGTGCCATTTTTGATCGGTTAAGACTCAAATCTTTGTAAAGGCTTTAACCGAGATGTCAGGACTGTGCATCGTCTGCATCAGAGTCACTACTGGAGGAACTCCCTGAATCAGAACCTGTCAAGAGAAGGAAGCTCGGGATATGAGCATTGTATATCTCAATTCCGAGCAACAAATTTCTCAACATAATTCAGAAATGGAAGAATCAATACCACTGGAAGACGATGAATCACTACTGGAACCGCTAGAACTACTAGAGCTACTACTGGCATTGCCTTGATCATGACCTCCACCTCCACCTCCACCTCCACCCCCTTCATCCTTCTCGATCTCGATGGGAGGAAAGCTTGTCACAGGCATATCATCGTCAATATCCACATCCTCATCCTCATTCTTTTTCGGCTTCTTTCCCATGTCATTTCCCTCACTTAATTCACCCTATAAAAATCAACACGATATCATTAGTCCTAGATAACCGTTTTGCCATTGCACATTAGAAAAATAAAAAGTTGAATTAATAATTACCATGTCATCCTCTGCATTGTGTGTGGTTCGAGCAGTAGCTTCAGCAGCAGGATTGTTACTCATCATCAATGCTTGCCGTTTAGTCTTACTCACCATTTTCTTCCAATTGGTCACAAACCGATCCAACTCCCAAAGAGTTTCAGTATCGAGGGCCTCAATGTCAAGCTCAATTTCATCACCATCTTGCCCCAAATGTGCATTCCTCTTCCTTACGATCTGAACCAATTGTGGCATCTTCTCCTGAGGCAAACTCTGCAACCCATTACCGAGCTTGTGCTTCTCCTCTATACTCATCTCCCTCTTATTTGGATCTTTTGCCCTCGGTTTTGGCTGCTTCACTGTCACTACCCTCCCAACTTTCTGTTCCTTTGCAGGCAATGGAACTCTGACAGGAGATGGAGTTTGGGCATGTACTGGAGGACTCGATGATGGTGGAGGAGCTGGAGGCACCAAAGAACTCAATTGATTTTTCACTTGCGTTCTCTCCGGCTTCTTTGAAGCCTGATGAACTGGAATCGGGCTTGATGTTGGTTTACCTTTCTTTCCTCGTCTTACTGGGGAAGATGCCATAACCTGTCTATGCTTAGTCCACTGACTCCCTTGCAATTCATCATTATCCCAAAATTCTCTAAGCTCCCTTTCTCTCCGTTGAGTATTACTACTATCAATCTTCTCCTTAATTGGCCTAAACAATTCCTCGAACCTCACTAACAGCTGCTCCGCCATCCCATTAACCTGGTCAGTTTTTGGATTATACAGTAAGGCATTATTAAAAGTCAGCCTCACATCGGCCGCAAATTCAGCAGGATGAGAATACAAATTCTTGGCCAGATTCGACTTCACTGTACCCAGATCCATCGGCCGCTTCACAATTTGATGATAATCGTGAAGCCCCAAAGCAGCCGCATCAACAGGCTTGTTGAATATCCACCCGTTCTTGTGCTTCATCAATTTCGTCAAAATCTGCCTGCATTCTTTTAGCATACCCTCACAATCAATTGCACTCACCACCCCTAAATTTCCATTATCAAGAAATACATTGCAGGATTTCTTTGGATCCTTATTGGATCCAACTGGGGCTCCAGGCCGTTTGTTAACAGATAATTTCTTCACTTTGCCTTGAGGCCCAGGATTGTTACTGCTACTGGTAACGTTGAATTGACCGGAGCCAATTTGATCACGCAGGTTCTGGATCTGTTCAAGCTCGGCAGCAAAGCGTTTGCGGAGCTCTAAAAGCTCCGATTTTGTGTACGAGGCAAGATTGTAGGTTAGATACCCGCCGTGGTTGAATCCACTACTCACCGCTGTACTAGTCTGATTGAATGAATAAGCATCGTCGGAAGCAGCCTGCGTTGCAGACGGAAAATCATCGTTGTACCGGCCGCCTCCATTACTGCTTGAATTGTGGAATCGCTTTTGCTTTTTCTTTGAGTTAGGGTTAGGGTTTGAATTCAAGTGAGGATTTGAGCACGGAATTTTCCCCCATACGTGCTCAGCTCGATTCATTCTGACTAGCTAAGACAGCATATGCCATGAATAATACCGGCGGGGCTCACCTCAGCTTCGGCGAATCTCCGATCGAAAAACATGTACACTTTTATTCAACTGAATTTTCACTTTTCGACCATGCACTAGCTGGAATCTTCCCAAAAATATTATGATCGGCGGCAGCCGATAATTTATAGAAAAAATAAGAAAGGACAGTATTTATGATTGAGTAAGGGTTCGAGGGAATTGAGCGAGTATGAGAAGAAGAGGGCTAGGCTTCTTAAAGGCAATGAGATCTGCCCGTGACAAATAAGGGCAGAATCTGAACCTTTGATTAACATGTTCTGTCGATCGAAGGGTTGTAATAAATCAGTTTGCTGGCTTTAGGGGTTGACCGTCACATCTGGCATGAACGATGAAGATGAGAATTGTTGGATACGTGGCAAAAAATTGATAGTGGATGATGGGTGGCTTCTTGGAAATTCATTTTTGGGTCGGGAATTTAGGGTTTTGGAGAAGCGTATGACGTGGATGGCAAAACCGTAAATTTGAAGAATTTCGAGTTCGCATGTGAAAAAGCAGGCGACGTGTCAGGAAAATCAGTCAACCTATGGGATGAAGCCACGAACGTTAGAGGCGACTTTGTCTTTGTAAAATTATACTATTGCCCTCACAACGGTAATAGGAAAAGTTGGCAACGTTAGAACCTCGTTAAAATGTTAAGAATACATTTTGAAATAGTGAATTGATGAAAAACGTGTGATTGAAAAATAAAAAAAAAGTTTACAGAAAAATTATTTTATTAAAAATGTGTATTCATAAAGAAGAAAGAGAAAACCGTATTTTGGAAAAATAGAATCAAATAATGTCTTATTGTTTCCTTAGTTTATATTGTTGTGTTCTTAAACCTCTTTTGATGGTTATTTTTTTTTCTGAAAAACAATATTTTGAATAATGAATTTTAGGACAATGTGTGATTAAAAAATATGAAATAATTTTGAACAAGGAATGAACACGAGCAGTATCTCCGTTGATGACTGCAAATAGGTAATCTCCGGTACATGAAACAAAGACGTGGTGCGTCCTCGACGTTCCTCTGATACTTAAGTGAGAGAGAATTTATGCGTAAGGCTATTAACTGAAAATTATGTAATGTACCTGAATAATGAACATTGATTCTATATTTATAGAGGTTGGTGGCTGAATCATTTTAGGATCAAACTATCTGAATTCTCTATCCTTATTACATAAAATGATTGAGTTATACTAAAATTAACTCTTGGAGTTTGACTTGAACTATAGGATGTTGGATAAGGATAAATGTAGAGAATTTGAGTTACGGGAAGACCAACAATCCCGACTAGTGGGCAAGGCTCGACGGTATGATTGCTCGAGGAAAATAGCTCGAGCTATATACACGAGGGATTGGGATCGGATACGTCTTTTGTACACATCACAGGCCCCGTGCATCCAAATCTCAACTCGTGAATGAGTGGACGGGCTTGCGAGATAAGGTGCAAAGAATTTTGAGCAGCTCGAGCCTGAGCACCGCCTTTAATAACGGTGCACAGATGGGTGAGTGACACGTGGATGCCAGAGTAAGGTTGGGTGCAAATCACTGGATGGATGCCACATGGCTCGATGCCAAGGGCTCCGATTGGATGACCTTTGGCCTTCTCCCTAGGCATATAAATATCTCATTTTCACCTGCATTTTTCACTTTTTACCTCCAAACTTTCTGTAAAAAGGTAATTCAAGCTTGAGCTTTTAGTCGGTTTGTGGGCGGTCGATTTTTAAGGTAAGTGCTCGATACTTAAGATTATTCTAATTTTAATAATTAAATTTCGAGCAATAGTGAGAGTGATCCTTCGGGAGGATTGAACTTAAGCAGTCAAGAGGATTTAGTGTCATCCATTATCCCTATGGTCGAGCCCATCAATGCTCATCCACGAGAAGAAGTGATTCTCACTTTCCTAGAGCTCCACACCATCTATAAATAACATAAAATCATAGGGGTAGCTAGGAAGTACATGGTGATGCTAGTGTGTGACATTAGGGGATTAGGGTGATGCTAGTGTGTGACACTAGGGAGCTTTTTCAGTTAGGTCATCTAAGTATTCTATGGCCTCATCAGGATCTTTTTGCAAGAACTTACTATTACACATCATCTCAATAAATTGACGCTTCTTAGATGTTAATCCCTCATAAAAATAACTCACTATACGCCAACTCTCATAACCATGATGGGGGAAAAAAGCTTACAACTCTTTGTATCTCCTATATTTGGTATAAGGTTTCGCTGTCTTTTTGAGCGAATGAAGAAATTTTTTTCTTCAGAGCACTAGTTTTATGATGGGGAAAATATTTGCTGAAGAAAGCTTGAGTCATTTCACCCCATGTTCCAATCGAACGTAGTCTTAGCGAATACATCCAACTTTTTGCTATCTTTAAGTGAAAATAGGAAAAATTTAAGCTTGAACGCATCCGCTGTATTATGTTGATTGTGGAAGGTTGCAACCACCTCCTCAAATTCCCTAATATGCATGTATGAATTCTCATTTTCGAGTCCATGAAAAGTGGAAAGAAGTTGAATCATTCCCGATTTAAGATCCATACGCAGCATATTAGGTGAAAAAAAATAATATATGATGGTATGAATGTGCGCGTGGGATGAAGATAATCCTATAAAGTCCTAAAAGATGTATTATGTTCACTATCAGACATGGTGTTGTGTGATGAAGTATTAGTTTTAACAGATGCAGAATCAAAAGCAAGGTTAAAAAAATATTCGAACTCTATATCAGGTTTGTCAGCAGATCTTCCTTGCTCTCCTCGATACCTGCTCATGAAACACAAATGAAAATAAAATAAGGTGAAAATAAAGAATAACAAAGAAAATAATAACTTGAAATAAAGGAGTTAGGAAAGCAATGAAGCCACCCTTTCACACTTGAATCCCTTAATTTCTTGTACCGTTTCCCCGACAACGACGCCAAAATTTGATTACACCCAAAGAATAATGTGGTAGTTGTAGTGCAGATTATGAATGAATGAATCATAGAGTTCAATAATTTAGGGTTCTCGTGAATTGATCGAAAAGAATTTGTTTATTGAATTAAAATGTGAATATCAATGGATGAAATAATGAGATTAAAATCAAAATGTAGAATAGTAAAGCATCGGAGTTCCCTCAATTGGGTTGGATCAATCAACATCAATAATTCATGCATTTTCTACTCAATTAGAAGTTTTTATCATACCTCTCTAATCGGAGGATTTAGCAATTCAAATCAATTTAATTCCACTTGCAATTCTAGAATTTAGATTTCCTAGGTCAAAATCCCATTTTTGTTTATTGAAATTAGATTCAAAAAGCGACCATATATTTCTAACATATAGCAGTAATTGAATTACACCAATAAAATATTTGAAATTTAAACTCAAACCAATATTTCAATTGTTCAATGGAAGAAACATGATTAATTTCATGAAAACTTAAGTTAAGTCAAACTCAAAACTAATTCATAAAGAGGAAATACAAACTCTAGAATTGTTTAATCAATGAAAAAACACATTACATGAATATATGATGTAGAAATCTCCAATTTCAATCGAGTTCCTTGTAATTTTACCAAAAGATTTAGTTCTTTATGAGTTTATTGAGCAAAAAGAGATGAAAGAATGATGAATAATCAACCTCCCCCGTTCTCGGATGTTTTAGGGTTTTAAAAGACGCCTCAAGATTCGTTTCCATAAGAGCTCTATTGAAATAAGGAAACCAATTTTTTTTTCGCGATTTGGCCTGATCCGACGCCTAGTACAAAATGGGGCGGCCGTCCAAGCATAAAAAATGGTTCTTGTTAATTCGGTTGAGGGTCGGGCGGCCGCCCAACAAATATAACTGGGCAGCTTCCCTGTTATAAGGTTTTCGTAAATTTTCTTTTCAGTCATTTTCTTCTTTCTTTCTTCCATCTTGATCATCCACATCAAATTACTTCTATGCAATCTACGTTTCATCCCTTTAACTTCTTTTTTTGTCTGATTGATCTTTAACACCCTCAATCTTCACTCTATCGCCAATCACATCAATGGATTATTTGTAACTTGGTCCCTGAACTTCCATTTTCCTCTATTTTGGTTTTTTTTCACTTGTTTCTCCTTATTTTCGCTACATTCATCACTTTGTCCTGCAAAACGTAGATTACATAGAATTAACATATATTCTAATATCTTAATCAACAATTTTCCATGTTTAGATAGTACGATAAATGTGTAAAAATGCACTTATCAATCATGAACCTTCAAAAAATACAATCTCGTTTTTTCATCTTTCCTTTTGAAGGTGTCATCAATTTGACTGACAACTAACTGTGAATAAGTGAAGATCTTAATATGTTAAAGTTCAAGGTAGTAAGCTAGTTCCAAAGCCATGAAATGGCATCATATTCTACTTCATTGTTAGTAGCTTCGAATTCGAACATAAATGCAGACTGAATCTCCATGACCTTCCCAAGCCTGTTAAGTATGACCATGCATCCAAAGTCGACTAAAGCATGTGCTTTGATTAAAGGTCTAAGTTTGAACTCTATGTCAAGTTCACCAAGATCTATTGCCCATTTCGGCAACCCTCCTAATACGTCGGGCTTCTGAAGTATTTACCTTAATGGCTGATTTGTGAGCACAACAATGGGGTGAGACTGAAAGTACCGTCGCAATTTTCTTGCAGCTACAACAAGGCAAGAGCAATGTTTGACTAATGTATACTGAGTCTCAGCGTTAAAAAGTATTTTACTCACATAATAAATCAGTTGCTTGATTTTGTTGACCTCTTTCACCAATACTTCACTTACTGCATTTTCAGAAACTGTCAAATATAATAACAAAGTGTCACCGAGCTCCGATTTTGTAAAAACCGAAGGTGTCGCCGATGTCTGTTTGAGCTTCTCGAATCGTTACTCACATTCTTCATTCCAAGCAAAGTTTTGGATACCTCTTAAAGCTTTGAAAAATGAAAAGCACATATCAACAGCTAGCAATATGAACCTGTTTAGAGCTGCAATCCGCCATGTTAACTTCTGCATGTCTTTCCTACTTCTGGGTGACTCCATAGATGTTAGGGCCTGTATATTGTTAGGGTTGGTCTCTAGTGTTTTTTGCATGATCATAAAGCCTAAGAACTTACCTGATGGCATTTTGAATACGCATTTAGCTAGATTTAGTTTCATCCAGTACTTTCGTAGTGCAGAGAATACTTCCTCGAGGTCTGAGATATGACTGTCTACTTGTTTGCTTTTTATTACCATATCATCTTGATAAGTGCTCTACACTCATAATATTTATGCCACTTAATTCATTATTTTGTTACCATTGAAAAAGTTTTAGAGTGTTTTGATGTTGTGATGTAGGTTGGTAAAATTGAAGAAAATAAGTAAAAGTTGACAAAGTTTGAGAAAGTGCTAAATTGTAATAGAACCAACGTTCGGGGACTAAAGTGAAAACACTCAAAAGTTGTGCCGAACCTCATGATGAAGATTTGAGAGTGTTAATGGTCAATTGGATCGAGAAAGATGTCAAAGGAATCAAAAATAACCAAAGAGTGATCACACGTCAAATTCTAACCGAAAAAGTTTTGCTCCGGATTTTTAGTCTCATATTGAGACTCACTTTTGACATGGTAAACAATCGAATTGGAGGATGACGTCTGAATCAAATTTGTATCCCGATGAGTTATCTTTCCATCGCATCTTGAATCACCTCAATAGGATAGCGGAATAAAAAGTTATGATAAAAATATTGAAAGAAGGTGCAGATGCCATGTTTTACCCGAATTGTGCGCCCAGGGCGGCCACTATTATGATTTTCAGCAGAATAGCTGGCGCCCAGGTGCCAGCGCCGTGACCCGAGAAAGAGGAAAATTGGAAATTTTAAAAGATTTTCGGCCCGGTCAAACCCTATTTCGTCTTGCAATTTGTGGATACTATAAATAGCACCATAAAGACCTAATTTTGGAGGTTGGAATAAGGAGATAAAGATACAAAAAATTGAATCTCCAAGGACAACAACAACAAAGAATTGAAGAAATCAATTGAAGAAATGGTGGAAACATCAAAGGGGACTTCGATCAACACTCCAAAAAGAGATTTTCTTACTTTTCTCCTTATGTTTTTCATTATAAATTGTTTAGATCTTATGAATTCATTCATGAACTAGATAATTTATCTAGGGTTTGATGTTGCCAAACTTGAAATTATGAATTGATGATTTTTTCTATATGATTTTCCCGTATATATTTAATTGTGTCATGATTATAATGCTTTCAATTACCTAATCAATAATTGAATGAATAGATGCTAGTCAATTCCAGCACTCGAGAAAGTGGAATTTAGGCACGATCATAAGATTGACACGACATAGGTTTTTACACTTTGAGATAAGGTAATAAATCTATGAGGCTTACTCCATAAAAGAATCGGAACTTTTGTAAATTCTAGGTTTTAATTCGGAATAGAGATATTGGGATTAAAGTTTAGGATTAAATTCTAGCCGGCACTCGAGAGAGAGGATAGAATTATATTAGGATTCTTGCCTTTAAATATGAGAAAATTAATTAGAATAATTGAAAATCATTGAATCATAATTGAGAGTGATGTGAAATTATTCCCTAGTCTTTCTCAACATGATTTCTTGTATTCCTCAAATTTGTCTCAACTAATCTCATTAGTTTAATTTAAAACCAATCAATCAATCATTCATCATGTAGATAAAATAGAAGTCACACAATTATAGTACTTAGTGAATTAAATTACAATCCCTGTGGGTTCGACGACACTCTACTCTTTTACTATATTATAAAACTTGACACCGTAAACTTGTGGCATAAATTCACGTTGTAGAAAACGTGTGACACATCTACATAGGCCACAATGTTCTTGCCAATCAGGTAGCAAAGACCTTATTGATAAGCTTTTGGTATGTTCCCCTGCATTTTTTAATCCGAACGGCATGACCTTGTAATAATAGATGGTAGAGTTGGCCATGGAAGAAATCTTCTCTTGATCTTCCTCAACCATGAGCATCTGATCGTAACCCGAAAATGCATCGAGAAAACTATACAATTTATAGCTCGACGTACTATCCACGAGATTATCAATCTGCGGTAAGGGGTAGCTATCCCTAAGACATGCTTTGTTAAGATTGGTAAAGTCAATGAATACACGTGAATTGGCCTTCTAAACAAGAACAACATTTGCAAGCCAATCTGGATGTTGAACTTCCCCGAATGAACAAGCTTTAATAAGCTTACTGATTTCTTCACGAATTATCTCCCGTCGCTCAGGTGCAAACTATCTTTTTTTTGTTTAACTGGTCTAACTTCAAAATTAACATTGAGTTTGTGAACTGCAACCTTAGGGTCAATCTCAGGCATTTTTTCCACTTTCCATGCGAAGACATCAATGTTGCGTGAAAGACGGTTAATAACTTGTCCTTGAGTGAAGCTTCAAGGTCTCCATTGACGTTCACCTTTCTTTCTAGCTCGAGCTCGGCCTCTACAAACTTCTCCACAGGGGCAAGTCTCCTATGGTGCTTGAGCTTGGGCTCGAGGGCTAACAATTGCATCACATTGCTGCTCATTCTACGAACACTGGTGATATTGCATTGTTTGGCGACCGTTTGATCTCCGCGTGCAACTTTTATACCGTTATTTGTAGGGAATTTCTTGGCAAGGTGGATACAATAGCTTTGATCTGATTTAGTAGATGTCTTCCAAACATGACATTATAAGCTATAGTGGCCCGTACTACATGGAAGGCTATGAAGTGTGTCACTTGTTCATGACCTTTGTCAAGGGGTTAAAGGAAGCTTAACGACTCCTTCGGGAATGATGACTCCTCTCCTAAATCCTTGGATGGAGTTTTGAGCTGCTTAATCGAAATTTCCACCTTCCTATAGGCCTCGTGAGATAGTAGATTAGCTACACTCTCGTTATCCACCAATATTCTTTTTACTTCAAAGTTGGCCACAATAGCTGTTATGACCAAGGCATCGTCATAAGGATATGACACACCTTATAAGTCCTTTGATCCGAATGTAATATCCTCCATGGTATCTGTTACGGGCCTGTGTCAGACCCGACACCTCGCCCGCCACGTGCCCACACCCTGGTCCAAGCCATGTGCCGGACGAGGTGATTAAACCAAAGGACGAACTGATTGTGCATGCCGAGGTGATTGCATTAGGAACGAACTGAACACGCGTCAGCGAACGAACCGGACTCATCCACAAGTACGTAGTGGATGCAAAGGCCCGCACTCCGCTTCTGTGACGCTGCAACGCTTCACCTGCCACACCCCGCCTCTACAAAGATCCTTTGTACAGAGATCTTCCCAAAGTCAAATCTCTGACTGATGGGACGTGCGGCAGGTTCTCAAACGGTCAAATCAGCAGCCTGTGGCTAAAACATTCAATACCAGTCGACCTATGGAGGGACAGAGTGACACCTAGGACGGGACGAGCCTTGAGGATCTGGCAACACGTGTCCCCTCATCCAATGGCCCTCATCTTCCCATCCTTAGTATAAATATCCCCCCATTGTGCCAAAGAAGGGATTGGAACCCCATTTTGCTCTCCTACATACTGCAAAAACCAAGTATCATCCTTTCCCCTATATTTGTCAATTTCATTGACACTAAACCGCTTCTCGGCGAGTGTTCCACCGTCGGCGAACCCCTTTTCCGGTTGAATATAAAACTGACTTGACCGTCGGAGTGCTTGCGGCCGCTCTCACCCCCCTCCGGGAGAGGCCACGAGTGACTAACGGCGTGCTACGTGTGCAGGAAAGAGCTGACTTGAAGACCTATCCTGTTGGCCACGTGCCCGAGCCATTTTTCGAGGTCAACAGATTGGCGCCGTCTGTGGGAAACTAACTTAACCACGAGTTCTCCCACCCAAAAGTTGCTTAAATACCCGGTTGACATTTCCCCCTTGAAAAAAGGGTCTATTCTTGAAAAAAGAGTCCTTTTCAGCCACCTCGGACCATGAGTTCCAGTGGAGATGATAATGCGAGAGCAAGGGATGTCTCTGAAGAAGAGATCATTCGGACCAATGTTACGCAACAGCGGCCTCATCACCGCTACCGTAGAGATAGAAGAACGGCAGCACGCTTGGCAGCCGAAGTGGCCCAAATGGCCACTAACATGAGGACCATCACGGCTCAGAATGCAGCCATGCAAGAACTTCTCATGCAAGTACAAAACCAGGGCGGCTTTCAAGCCCCGCATCATCCGCAGCAATCAGCACGTAGACAAGCTGAGGCGGAATCCAGCAGGGGAACCCACATGAGTCCCCAGGGAGAGGCTCCTGTGGAAAGGGATGTGGGAATGGACACTTCAAATTACACCGCTGTCCCAGCCGATGGTGCCCCTGCAGGAGAGAGTTTTCCTCCGGAGTATGAACGACCTCAGAGGTCTGCCAGTGTTTTCGATCGAATCGGACGGGCACCTAGAAATAGGAACCAACCCCCTCTGCAAACAACTCGCCAGCAGGGGCAGGGACAAAGCCAAGAGGCCCAAGCCCCTCCACCTAGAAATAGGCGGGAGAGGCGAAGCTAAGTGGATTGGGGAAACAGGGCTGAAACGGCTCAGCGTCCGCCCCGACAGCAGACAGATGGGAATGATTCTGACGGACCCTGTAGGTCGTATGAACTTGATGACGATGATGACAATTTACCCTTTTCCAGGGAGCTTCGCACATTTCCGATGCCTCACAACTTTGTTCCTCCTAAGATCCCAAAGTATGAAGGAAAGGGCGACCCGGAAAAGCATCTCAACAAATACAAAACACAGATGAGCCTCAGAGGCGCCTCGCCGGCCTTGAAGTGCAGAGCATTCCACTTGACCCTCGGCGGCTCCGCCGAAGTGTGGTATAGCAGGTTGGCACCACTCAGTATACGGAGCTGGCCGGATCTGAAAAAGGCATTCTTGAATCAATACCTCTCTAGGAAGGAGGGGGAGGCCCCTATTCAACGCTTGCAAGACATGAGGCAAGCAGCAGGAGAGACCCTAAAAAATTACCTCGCTCGTTTCACTGATGAGATAACCTACTGCGAGCAGGTTACGGACAAGGAGGCCCTTTCAGCTCTGAAAGGAGGACTGAACATGAACACACTGTTTTGGAGGGATGTTCGAAGCAAGAACCCTTCGACATATGATGAGTTGGTGGAAATGATGAAAATAGAGATCGTCAACGAAGAAATGATCGATCACAGAAACAGGGCCGCCCAAGGGTTTCCACCGCCTCAGAGACAGATAAGCAGGGGGCCCACGTCCCAAATAGTGAGCCAGCAATGGACTCAAGCTGGGCACACAGTGGCCCCCACTTCGGGACAAGCGTTAGCCACTGACACACTCAATGCGGTCCCCACCTTGGCCTACGAAGATGCTGGGCCAGGCGCGAGCAACCCAACTAGAAATACGGGGCGACCCTCCACCTCTAGAAATAGGGGAAGAGGAGGAAGGCCTAGAGATAGGCCCTCAGAAGCGCGACCTTATTGCACCTCCATCGCCACTATGGCCATGACACCAGGGATTGTGCGAGCTTAGGCAGACCTGCAAGCAACCCTCGTAACAACAGGGAACACAATTATGAAAGCAATAATCCAAGGCGCAGTCCCCCCAGGAGGGGGGAGACGCGGCGGCACTCTCCAAGCCATAGGAACGATGATAGGGAAAGGCCCCGGAACGGGCAACGCCCCAGGAGAGATTCGGCCCCCTCGAACGAGCAGCAACCAATCCGTGAAATAGACACCATTATTGGGGGACCCCACGTGGGAGGTGAATCAAAAAATGCTCAGAGGAATTATACCAGGGAGGCGAAAACCCCACCTATGGTCAGTTACTTGGTGAACCAACCACAAGGTGGAAGGGCTGCAGAACCCATAACCTTCACCCAGGAGGATACTACAGGAGTGCACTTCCCACACTGCGACGCCCTGGTAGTCAGAGCCGTGGTGGCTCGCAACGGGCTGAAACGCATGCTGGTGGATAATGGCAGCTCAGTCAATATCCTGTTCGGCACAACTTTTGACAAGATGGCAGTGGATCACGAGCTAACACCCATGAGCTCGCCTCTCTATGGATTCACTGGAGACAGCATTATTCCCAGAGGTAAAATCACCCTTGCTGTCGAAATGGGAGCCTCGCCCCAGGTAGCACATCACTTCATGGAGTTCTTAGTGGTTGACCGCCGGTCCGCCTACCATGGAGTCCTGGGGAGGCCTGCCCTAAAGGATCTGTGGGCAGTCACTTCCATCCATCACCTCTGCATGAAGTTCCCAACCGAACGAGGGGTCGCAACCGTTCGAGGCGATCAGATGGGATCCAGGGAATGCTATCTTAACTCCCTTAGGAAGGCAGAACCTCGAATCAACATGGTGCTGGATACCGAAATGGCAGAGGCCCCTGAGGGGCAACCACCGACGCAAGATGTAATCATGACAGAGGCCAGATCCGAAATATCTTTGGAGGAACTGGACCCCAGGGTGGTGGAATCGGAATCGCAAGCTGCCCCGATGGAGGAACTAGAAACGTTCCCAGTGGACTCCCAAGACACGTCCAGGGTCTTGCAGGTCGGGAAGGAGTTGAATGAGGAAATTAAAGAGGAGCTGAAAAGCTTCCTTCGATAAAATTCCGATGTCTTCGCATGGAGGCATGAGGATATGATTGGCATAGATCCCAAGGTCAATTGCCATCGCTTGCAGGTCGATCCGAGCTGTTCTCCGCATAGACAGAAGAGGAGGGCGTTGAACACCGAAAGGTATGAGGCCCTGAAAGAGGAAGTGGAGAGACTCATCAGTAACGGTTTCGTTCGTGAAGCCAACTATCCGAAGTGGATTTCGAATCCTGTGCTTGTGAAGAAGCACAACGGCAAATGGAGGGTTTGCATTGACTTCTCAAACCTCAATCAGGCCTGCCCAAAGGACAGCTTCCCACTCCCACGGATCGACCAACTTGTAGACTCAACTGCTGGGCACGAATTGTTGAGCTTTATGGACGCCTATTCGGGCTACAATCAGATACCGATGTTCCCAGGCGACGAAGAAAGCACCTCCTTCATCACCGATAGGGGGCTTTACTGTTACAAGGTGATGCCCTTTGGCCTGAAGAACGTTGGGGCAACCTACCAGAGGTTAGTCAACAAAATGTTCGCCGATCAGCTCGGCAAAACAATGGAGGTCTACGTTGATGACATGCTTGTGAAAAGCCTCGTGGCTAAGAAGCATATCGAACACCTGGCTGAAGCCTTCAAAACCCTAAGAAGGTATCACATAAGGCTGAACCCCTTAAAATGCTCCTTTGGCGTGGCTTCCGGAAAATTCTTGGGTTACATTGTGAATCAACGGGGAATAGAAGCCAACCCAGAAAAGATTAAAGCCTTAATCGAGATGAGGTCGCCTCAGAAGCCCAAGGAAGTGCAACGGCTCACTGGCAGACTAGCCGCACTCAATCGCTTCATCTCAAGGGCCACTGAAAAGTGCCTGCCCTTTTTCAAAACCCTCAAAGGAGGCGGGAAGTTCCAATGGACTCCGGAGTGCGAGGAAGCGTTCCAAGAGTTGAAAAACTACTTGGGGCGAGCACCCCTCCTCAGCAAACCAAGGGAAGGGGAACCCTTATTGCTATACTTAGCCGTAGCTGAAAGCTCGATCAGCTCAGTTCTTGTACGGGAAGAAGCGGCGCACCAACTGCCAATATACTATGTGAGCAAAGCCTTGCTCCCCGCCGAAGTGAGATACCCAGATATGGAGAAATTGGCTCTTTCATTGGTCATCGCTTCTCGGAAATTGAGGCCGTATTTCCAAGCCCACAGCGTTCATGTTTTGACAAATTTCCCACTAAGGCAGGTCTTGCAGAAGCCAGACGCCTCGGGAAGGTTACTGAAGTGGGCAGTAGAGCTCAGTGAGTTCGACATAATTTACGCGCCCCGGACAGCCATCAAGGGTCAGGCTCTGGCCGACTTTGTCGCGGAATTCGCCAAGGCCCCTGAAATCGAAGTGGATATGGAACCAGCAGAGCCTCCCACTTGGAATCTCTTCGTCGATGGTTCCTCCGGAGAAACAGGCTCCGGGGCTGGTATAGTGTTGGAAAGTCCGGAGGGGCACAGGCTTAACTGCGCAGTAAGGCTCGGGTTTAAGGCCTCCAACAACATGGCTGAATACGAGGCTCTCCTGGCCGGACTTCGGCTCGCCAGGGAACTGCAAGTAAAAAGATTGGTTATAAACAGTGATTCGCAGTTAGTGGTGAATCAGGTCAATGGCAACTTCGTGGCCAGGGACAAACATATGGCGGCCTACCTGAAGCTGGTCATGAATTCCCTGCCCAACTTCGAAAAGTTTGAGCTAATCCAAGTGCCCCGCCAAGAGAATTGCCACGCCGATGCCCTATCAAAGCTGGCCAGCAGCAAGGATTCGGAGCTTCTAAAGGTGATCCCCATCGAACACCTGGCCGAACCATCTATTAAGGAGGGCGAGAAGCTAATGTGGATTGAAAGCACCCCACCATGGATGCTACCCATACTGGCCTACCTGAAAGAACAAAACTTGCCAGAAGACGAAACCGAGGCTCGGAAGCTCCGAAGAAGGGCCGCGCACTTCATCCTACAGGACGATATTCTGTACAAGCGTGGCTTCTCCTCCCCCCTTCTCAGATGTACAGGAGGGGAAGAAGCGAACTACATCCTCAGGGAAGTACATGAAGGTGTTTGTGGAAATCACTCCGGTGGAACAGCTTTGGCCCACAAAATACTTAGGCAGGGATATTACTGGCCAACCCTGAAAAGGGACGCCACTGAATTCGTACGCAAATGTGACAAGTGCCAGCGCTTCTCCAATGTGCAGAGGCAACCATCTCAAGAGCTCACAGTGGTATCAAGCCCTTGGCCTTTCGCCAAATGGGGTGTTGATTTCATTGGCCCCTTGCCAAAAGGAAGAGCGAATGCTCGCTTCGCCATAGTCGCCATTGATTACTTCACCAAGTGGGTGGAAGCAGAACCTCTGGCCAAGATCACTGAGGCCAACACCTCCAAATTCCTTTGGAAAAACATCATCTCCCGGTTCGGCATACCTCACTCCCTGGTTTCAGACAACGGCAAGCAGTTCGACAACAGGAAGGTCCGGGACTTATGTGACGAGCTCGGAATCAGAAAGCATTTTTCTGCACCCCATCACCCCCAGGCGAATGGGCAGGTCGAGGCGGTCAACAAAACCATCAAGCTCACCTTGAAAAGGAAGCTGGATGCCTCCAAGGGCGCCTGGGTCGACGAGCTTCCACAGGTCTTATGGGCCATCAGGACCACTTGCAAAACTGCTACTGGGGAGACTCCATTTTCCATGACTTACGGGGCCGAGGCTATGAGCCCTGTGGAGGTTGGCGTCCCATCCCCCCGCCGCCTCCACTTCGATGAGGCGATGAATGACGAGTTGAGGAGGCTTGAGCTAGATTTTCTCGGAGAAAAGAGGGACGAGTCCCAGGTTAAGCTCGCCTCTTACCAACGAAAGATGATGCGCTACTATAACGCCAAGGTGAAGAAGAGAACATTTCGCATTGGAGACTTGGTGCTTCGTAAAGTCTTCCCTTCGACCAGAGATCCTGGCACAGGGACTTTGGGACCAAACTGGGAAGGACCCTATCGCGTGATTGCAGAAGTCAGGTCTGGAACTTATAAAATCGAAGATCTGAATGGGAAAATGATGCCTCACCCCTGGAATATTGAACATTTAAGGAAATATTATCAATAGGGAACGTGTACTGTTGTAAATATTGCAATCAAATAAACGGATGTTATGTTCACTTTGTTCTCGCATGGACACACCAAACAAACTTGACAAGGTGCAAGCCCATCCAAAGGGTACACCCCCAAGATGTTCTGCCTAAGCCAGAGATGGTGCGGGTGCCATCCTGGACGAAGCGGAGTGGACACACTTGACAAGGTGCAAGCCCATCCAAAGGGTACACCCCCAAGATGTTCTGCCTAAGCCAGAGATGGTGCGGGTGCCATCCTGGACGAAGCGGAGTGCACACATCAGACAAACTTGGCAAGGTGCAAGCCCTTCCAAAGGGTACACCTCCAAGACATTCTGCCCGAGCCAGGGGTGGCGCGGGTGCCATCCTGGGCGAAGCAGCACACGCACGTTGACCAAGTCCGATGCGTTATTACTGGTTCATTGGCTTCTTCCATTTTATTAAGTGGATGAGTAAGTCCGATGCGTTGTTACTTGGTTCATCGGCTTCTTCCATTTTATTAAGTGGATGAGTAAGTCCGATGCGTTGTTACTTGGTTCATTGGCCTCTTCCATTTTATTAAATGATTGAGTAAGTCCGATGCGTTATTTGTTCGAAGCTATTCTACGAGACAATGAAACGAATGAGAAGAAAAGAGGCAACAACACTTGGGACGAATTAAAATTCATTATCAAATGAAAAATACGGGCCGAAGCCGTTACAAGGATTTAATCTACATTTACAATTGCCCCCTCTCCCACCTCTTCCAGGGGGGCTTCCTCCTCCTCTTCAGCTGGCTCCTCGGCTGCAGACCTGCCCCCCGTAGGCCCGCCAAATTCCTCCTCAATGGGGCCGAGGTCCAACCCCGGGTGACTCACGCGCAGGCGAGATATCACCTCCTGAGCGGCCCAGGAAGCCCAGAAGTTGGCGAAGTCATCATACTCAGGCGTCTTGTCAAAGTTCGCCTTGTAGTTTTCGACTGCCGCCTCCCCAGCTGTCTTCACTTCGGCCCTCAACGAGTCAATCTCACCCGCTTGGGCCTCGCACAGGGTCCTCAACTCGGCCTTCTGTTTGTTGGCCTCAACAAGAGCATATGAAGCGATCCTCTGGTGATCATTGGCCTGGTCGACTCTCTTGGTCAGAGCCGCTACTTGGGAGACGGACTCGTGGAGCTCGTTCCTCAGCCGATTCGCTTGGATCTCTGTCGAATCCAACTTAGTGGCAACGGCTATCCATTTTTCTTCGACCTCCTCTACCTCCTTCTTCGCCTTGGCCACCTCGGCCTCCCACGACTCCGAAGCCTTCAGCTTCTCCTCGAGCTCCTCATTCCTTTTACGGAGGCCTCGGACCAAATCCTCGGCAGCAGTGCCCATACTTAGCGCCCTGGCAACGCAAGCATTATTTGCGGCCAGCAGATCCTCGATGTCACACGAGGCGGCGTGTCTTTGCCAGTCCTCGGTCCAGTACTTCCCATGGATCCGCGCGGCTGAGGCTGTTTTGGGGGGCAGCATTTCCAGCACTGCTTCAGAAAGGTCCTTGCCTCGTGCCGAAGCGGACACAGGTTTTTTCAATTTCTTCTTGGCTGGGCCCTCGGAAAAGTAAGCAGTTATAGGCACTACGGCCTGTGGAATGGTCGAGGGGGCCGCCACGGTTACTCCGGGCTGGGCAGCAGGAGGGATCTCCTTTGCAGGAGCTGGAGCATGCGTCTTCGCCGGGCCGGCCCTCTTTTTCCTGACGAGGGAGGCTCCTTCCTCCGTCTCGTCCTCCGCAGAAGGCTGGGGGGCCTTACTGAGCGAAAGCAGACGCTCCGACTGCTTCTTATATGCAGCCGAGCTCGTCTTCAACATCTTCGCTTCTGCCACACTCCGGCGGATTGTCGCGTAGTCGGGCCTCGGCACCTTCTTCTTCACAAAATCATCTACAGAAGAAAGACGAGTTAGTAGTCATAAAAACAGGGCAAATGAAGAACCGAGGCTAGACCTTTACCTTTAGTCGACATCAGCCCGTGAGCGGTGAAATGGGTATTCTTGTCGATGATTTCTTTGTGACTCTTCTCCTTAAGAGGCAGTTGGTAGAGATGGCTTATGATATCCCACTCCTCCTCGGATATCTCACACCTCGGCAGAGAGCCTGCAAACGATGTATATTAAAAACATGAGCGAATATGTAAGTAAAACCAGCTCGGGAAAGAAACTTACTGTAAGTTGAATATGTGGTAGGGACGGTAAGAGGACCCATGGGGTCGCCCTCCATAGTATCCCACCTCCCAGCTACCCAGAACCAGGAGTTCCTCCAGCCCTTCACGGAGGTGGGCAGCCCGGTCACGAACGGGGCGTGCGACCCCCAAGGCGCCAAGTAGTACCACACCTTGCTCTCCTCCCCCCCTGCTACGCACTTCGGCAAGAAAAGGGAATGAAACACGCTGAAAGGCATGTCCACCCCGATGCTGGCCCGCCGCCACAGCATCCAAGTTCCCACCATGTGGGACCATGCATTTGGGTTCAACTGGGTCGGAGCCAACCCGTAGGATCGGAGTACTAGCCTAAAGAAAGGATGGAAAGGGAGTCTTAGCCCAGCCTTTAGGAGGTTTTCGCTCACCGCTATGCACCCCGGCCTCGGGTAGCAAGCTCTCTCATGGGGCTCGGGTACTATCAAGTCTATGTTATCTGGAATTCTAAAAACGACCCTACACCTCTCCAAAACCTCCTTGGTGATGCTGGAGGGATAATTAGAAGCCCCCCATTGCACCGAAGTGTCTACGGGAGAGGCTGGTCTTCTCCAAATGTTCTCCCCGGCCCTAATGGCCCTACTCAGCTCGTCCGGAGACACCAATACTGGTTCCATCAGCCCAGAATCCCCCTCACCTCTCCTCCCCTCACTACCCGAGGCACTCACAGACCGTTCGTTCGCCATGACCGATTTTTTGGGAGAATTTAAAGAAAAAGAAAATGGAAGAAACTGAATCAAGCTCCGTTACCTAGTTCAACGGTCGCCGGAGTGCACAAGGTCGATTGCCGGAATAGTTCGGATGCTGCCGGAGATTTGACAGGGGTCGCCGTGAAATGGGAAGTGAAAAATCGCAAGATACTCTCCAAGTCTCAAAATTTTCGCGAAATAAAGGTGTTAAAATGAGAAGGATGGGCCTTTTATAGGCATTCCAAACTCACCCCAACCGTTAGATCAATCCAAACACAATCTGGACCGACCAGCACCCAGATGCAAGGATCTCCGTCAAAACCAATGGTCATTTGAATTAACGGCCCTGATGAAGCGGTAAGTTGCACGCTCGGCTTAAGCACGTCGCCTTGGGGAATGAGAGCCGTCGCCATTATTATCATTTATATCGAGAGAGGCGTGCCTTGGAAGCAAGCGAACGCCTCCCCATGATTGCCTTGGGGAGATACAAGGGCTTCCAAATCATTAGCACAAAGTTCAAGGTCAACCTTTATCGCCTCAATCAAACACAGCTCTGTGTTGCAACAGCTCTCTAAAGAGTTGCCAACCCATCTCGCCTCGGCCACATCAGATTTTAGCGTTGCAACAGCTCTCCAAAGAGTTTCCAACCCATCTCGCCTCGGTCATATCAGATTTTAGCGTTGCAACAGCTCTCCAAAGAGTTGCCAACCCATCTCGCCTCGGCCACATCAGATTTTAGCGTTGCAACAGCTCTCCAAAGAGTTGCCAACCCATACCACCCCGGCCCAGAATCAAGCGTTGCAACAGCTCTCCAAAGAGTTGCCAACCAACCCGTATCGCCTCGGTCACATCAGAATTCCTGGTTGCTGCGACTATAGGGCTGCTCCCTTATCGCTTCGGTTTGAGCAGGATCCCGTGCTGCTACGACCCCCACCACCAACGACTCATCCCCGTACCTCCCAGCTCGGAATTGAAAATCCTTGTATTATATAAATATTCATACACGGACTTGCGGGACTATTGTTACGGGCCTGTGTCAGACCCGACACCTCGCCCGCCACGTGCCCACACCCTGGTCCAAGCCACGTGCCGGACGAGGTGATTAAACCAAAGGACGAACGGATTGTGCATGCCGAGGTGATTGCATTAGGAACGAACTGAACACGCGTCAGCGAACGAACCGGACTCATCCACAAGTACGCAGTGGATGCAAAGGCCCGCACTCCGCTTCTGTGACGCTGCAACTCTTCACCTGCCACACCCCGCCTCTACAAAGATCCTTTGTACAGAGATCTTCCCAAAGTCAAATCTCTGACTGATGGGACGTGCGGCAGGTTCTCAAACGGTCAAATCAGCAGCCTGTGGCTGAAACATTCAATACCAGTCGACCAATGGAGGGACAGAGTGACACCTAGGAAGGGACGAGCCTTGAGGATCTGGCAACACGTGTCCCCTCATCCAATGGCCCTCATCTTCCCATCCTTAGTATAAATATCCCCCCATTGTGCCAAAGAAGGGATTGGAACCCCATTTTGCTCTCCTACATACTGCAAAAACCAAGTATCATCCTTTCCCCTATATTTGTAAATTTCATTGACACTATATCAATCGCTTCTCGGCGAGTGTTCCACCGTCGGCGAACCCCTTTTCCGGTTGAATATAAAACTGACTTGACCGTCGGAGTGCTTGCGGCCGCTCTCACCCCCCTCCGGGAGAGGCCACGAGTGACTAACGGCGTGCTACGTGTGCAGGAAAGAGCTGACTTGAAGACCTATCATGTTGGCCACGTGCCCGAGCCATTTTTCGAGGTCAACAGTATCAAAGTTTGCTCTTGAAGCAGAAGTGTATTGTCGAGCATATTGCTTGCAGATACTGTTGGAGTCTCCCCATGAGGCTATTCTTCCAATTATAATATTGATGGTTCTTGCTGTAGGTGGTTTGTCATCTCAGCCCTTTGGGGGCCTTAGCTCTATTTTGATCATTTTTGGAGCGTTTGTCATGGCTTATGTAAACACCCAGAAATCATCTTTTAATTAAAGTCTCAATCTCTTATTGTAGGGCATAACAATTCTCCATGGTATGTCCATGCTCCCGATGAAAGTCGCAGTACTTGTTCTTGTCTTAAGTTACAGGAGGAGCTCGAATCCTGGGAGGCCACTTGAGCTCCTTAAGGTCCTTAATTTCCATTAAAATGTTAGATCTGGAAGTATTAAGGCGGGTATATGATGTTGGATGCGTTTTCTATTTGGACTTTCCCTGAGTGAGATCTTGCCGGGAGTTTGAAATGTTTTTTCTCTTTTGTTAGGGCTTATTTGGGGTCAGGCCACCTCTTCTTTGGTACATGGTCTCTTCCATGTTAATGTATTTTTCACCCCAATTTAACAGCTCGGTCGCCATTTTAGAAGGAGTTTTTGACAAGTACATTTTGAATGCCTAACACCTTACGACATATGTTAATATATATATATTGAGATGACTGATGTGGTCAGTAGTTCCATCATATTCCTTTACTCAGGGATATTAAATCTGTCTCGTAGAGGGTATGATAAGATCTCGGGATTAAAAGGAGTGTAAAGGATAAACCCTGATGCAACCTGAGCATACCAGTTGCAATTCCGTCCCAAATGATTCTGGCCATTTTAGCAGAATCAATCGTAATTCTTCTCGAACCTGAGGTTATGTAAGGTACGCTCGAAGTTCGGACATCACCGTTGCTAGGAATGGGACGGGGGGCTCGAGCTCGAGCATTTTCCATAAAACCACCATGTGGTTGTGGCGTTGGATGTAGAATTTTTTTTGAAACAGCAACTGAGTTAGTGATAAGTGTGTTTTACTCACGTAATTGTGACACAAAACAGATTGAATGTTGTTATAAAAAGCTCGAAAATGACTTGATTAGTTATATATTGTTTTTGTAGGGCGACTCTGATGGAATGAATGAAATGTAAGCGAAAAGAGGCGAAAATGACCAAAATGCAAGTCAACGAAAGTTCAGGGACTAATTTGCAATTACTCAGAAGTTTACCCGAATGATCAATCGAGCATAAATATCTATTGAAGACCTAATTGTCAACAACATGGATGACTTGAAGTGGTTAGAGAAGGAAGCAGGACCAAGGATGAACGGAAGGAAACCTTGGGGACCAAAATGAACAAGAAGAAAGTACCCCTCTTCCTTGCGATCGCATGGTATAATACCTTGCGATCGCCCAAGCTTCAACAGGGAGTCCAGAAGAGGAAAAAGTTTGTGCCTTGCGATCGCAAGGAAGATTTTCTGCGCGAGAATTTTAGTTTCCTTTTCCGAATTAAACACTTATGGAATGATATCTTAGCACACTATTTAAACTAAAACTCGTCCAGAATTAGGGTTTATGCATTCTTAGGGAGAAAAAGTCGAATTTCAAGAGCAAGGAGAAGAGTTTGAGCTAGGGTTTCACATCAAGATTCAAAATTCAAGCTCTAAACTTCTACTTTTTGGTAATGTCTTCTTTCTATCATTTTTATTGTTGTTTTAATTTCATTATGTTAGGCTAGACTTTTTATGTACTAGGTGAACGATGAACCTCGCATTGTGAACTCTTTAATTCTATTTTGCAATTTGATAATTGAACACTTTGATGGTTTTGAATGATTTATATACGCTTATTGTCTCCGTGATTATAGTCGACGATAATTATGTGAGTTTATGTGATTTATTTCATGCATTCGAAAGGAGGGAAATAAATTCAACAAGGTGTAAATCGTCGTTTTGTTCATAGATGATAGAAATATACCGATATGCATTACGTGAATCTCTAAGTGTTTACAAAACTACATGCATCCTTATATATTGCATTTGTCACAGAAATATAGTCAATTGGTATACTAGGATAGGTTCAATTCTACTCGAAAGAGATTGTTGGATAGGTTAGAAACATTGATTTTTCAAACGATTCATTGTATTGTCAAATTGTGAGATAGGGTTTAAGAGTGAACTTGCTTGGTGATTCGGGATCCTAGTGCGCTTTTCCATATATTAATTTTCTCAAACTTTGCATTCAATCATTGTTTTACAATTACATCGCAATTCTAGTTTAATTTGCATGCTATTTACAATTTCATATTAAAATCACAAAAAAACTATCAATTTGAGTTTTATAGTTTCGGTTAAGGTTAAGGTTACAATAATATAAATTAGATTAGATCAATCCTCGTGGGAACGATACTCGAAATTTTACAATTTCCACTTTATTACTTGTCAACGAACCGTATACTTGCCGTGATTTAAATTCGAAACATATTTTCGTGAACAAGTTTTTGGCGCCGTTGTCGGGGATAGTATTAATTTGATTTTTATTATTTTGACACTAATTCGAACTTGTTTTTCTTTAGTTTTCATTCTATTTTGATTTTAGTTCAATTACTTAAGCTGACCTAAGTGCTGCTACTGTTTTCTTGCCTTCTAGGCATTGCATGCGAAGATCAATCAGCTGTGGTTTAGTTCAATCTGATTTGGAAATTGAACGAACTTTTCATCGCAGATAGAGAGAAGCACGAGTAGCACATCAGGTCAATCAAGGACAGATCGAAATGGCTGAACAACAAATGGAACCAAGAATATGTCATGCAGTACCAGCCAATGCTGAAGCTCAGAATGATGGGAATGCTATACTTGGGGATTTCCTAGCACCATACGTTGTTCAAAGCCAGTCCAGCATCGTTTATCCAGCATTTGGACAGCCGAACTTTCAATTGAAGACTAATGTCATCCAACTCTTCCAGAATGGACATCAATTTTACGGAACAGCCAACGAGAATCCACATACACATATATCCCGTTTCTTGGATATGTGTCAACACTTCAAATACCCTGAGATATCAGAAGATGCAATCAGGCTAAGACTATTTCCATTAACTCTTCGGGATAAAGCACTTGAGTGGCTCGATTCACTCCCGGTGGCGAGCATAACTACTTGGAATGATTTGGCTCAGAAATTCTGCACCAAATACTTCTCACCGACTAAAGTGGCGAGATTGAGGCATGATATATCAATTTTTAGCCAACACGAAACTGAATCACTTGATGAAGCGTGGAGTAGGTTCGAGGGCATGCTAAGGAAGTGTCCTCAACATGGATACGACAAGAAAGAACAAATCAGATACTTCTATTGGGGACTAACACCAACTTTCAGAAGCATGGTAGATTCGTCATCAAATGGGTCTTTAACCACCAAGTCAGTCGAGGGCGCTTGGGAGTTGTTTGAGAGAATGGCTAGTACCTCAGCCATGTGGTCTACAGATAGAGGTGGTGCCAAGAAAGCAATGGGAGTGTATGAAGTAGATACCTATTCAGCCTTATCCGCGAAGATTGACTCCTTGTTTCACAATATACAGGGTATAACACAGACCGTGAACTCAGCACAAGTGAAGAAGTCCAGTTGTGAAGAATGTGGAGTAGAGCATGGAACAGCTGAATGCCCCATCGTTACACAACGGATGGAACATGTGGATTTCGCTCAATGGGGTCAACGTCAGCAGAACAATCCTCACTCTGAGACATACAACCCCGGATGGAGAAATCACCCCAATTTCTCTTGGGGTGGTAACCAGAATCACAATCAGAATCATACTCGGGCCCAGGGGCAGTTTCAGCCGGAGAGAAAACCTCAGTTGGAAGACATGTTTGCAAAACTTATGGAAAAGACCGATAAATACATGGAAACCACAAATCAATTCATGAGGAAGACTGAAACAAACTTTCGTAATCGAGTGCGAAATTTGTTAAAAATCTGGAGACTCAGATGGGACAACTAGCTCTATCTATGACAGGACGAGTGCCTGGCACTTTACCGAGTAATACAGAAGTGAATCTTAGGGAGCATGTTCAAGCCATTACTATAAGGAGTGGGGTTCAGCTACCTGAGATACTTGTGAAAAGGCCAGGAGTAGACAAAGAGATAGTAAACCCACCGGAGAAGGAGACTGAAGAGGAGACTAATAGCACCGAGCAGACACTAGTGAAGGAGAGACAAGCAGTGCCACAACAAGTTCCAGATAACTCAGTGAACCCTTATGAACCACCCATTCCATTTCCACAACGGTTGAGGAAGCCACGAATGGAGCAACAATACAAAAAGTTCCTTGAAGTGTTCAGAAAGCTCCATATAAACATCCCATTAGCTGATGCACTCTTCCAAATACCGAGCTACGCAAAGTTCTTGAAGGATATTTTATCAAACAAACGCAAATTGGAAGATCACGAGACTGTAATGTTAACTGAAGAAGTCAGTGCCAGAATTCAGAACAAGCTTCCACCAAAGCTGAAAGATCCAGGGAGTTTTATTGTACCTTGTACCGTTGGTGAAATTTACTTTGATAAAGCATTGTGTGATCTTGGTGCCAGTATTAATTTAATGTCTTTATCTGTTTTCAGGAAACTTAGATTAGGAGAAGCTAAAGCAACCACAGTTACACTGCAACTGGCTGACAGATCGTTGACACACCCAAGAGGAATCATAGAGGATGTGCTCATCAAGGTGGAAAAATTCATATTTCCTGCTGATTTTCTCATTTTGGATATGGAGGAAGACAAAGACGTTCCACTAATTCTCGGCAGACCATTTTTGGCCACTGGAAGAGCACTGATTGATGTCCACAGGGGGCAGCTGATTTTGACATTGGGTGACGAGCAGGTGTCCTTCGATGTTTTCAAGGCCATGCAGTTTCCTTCAGAGGCAGATAATTGTTTCAAGATCGATGTAATGGATAAGGTGGTGAATGATACTTTTCTACTTCAACATCATTCGGATGCATATAAGGCGTGCATTGCTCATTCTCAATCAATCAATTCTGATTCACTTGAGATTGAAACTTGTGCACGTTTTATGGAGACCAACTCACCATATTTTCGAAAACAGCACTTCCCAAATTTTGAAGAACTTGGAATAGAAAGTAAGAAGCATATACCTTCGATTCAGCAACCGCCTAAGTTGGAACTAAAGCAGCTACCACCACACCTCAAATATGCTTATCTTGGAGATTCTTGCACTCTTCCAGTGATTATATCGAACTCAATCAGTGAGGTGGAGGAAGAAAAACTACTTCGGCTACTCAGAGAACACAAAACAGCCATAGGATGGACCATTGCAGATATTAAAGGGATCAACCCTTCGTTGTGTGTGCATAAGATCCTCATGGAGGAGAATTTTCGTCCTAGTGTGGAGAGTCAGCGGAGGTTGAATCCAAATATGAAGGAAGTGGTTCGGGCTGAAGTATTGAAGCTTTTGGATGCGGGAATCATATATCCCATATCTGATAGTGCGTGGATCAGTCCAGTTCAAGTAGTGCCGAAAAAGGGGGGAATCACAGTTGTACCTAATGAGAAGAATGAGCTTATTCCTACCAAAACAGTTACAGGTTGGAGGGTTTGCATTGACTACCGCAAACTCAATACAGCTACTAGGAAGGATCATTTTCCTCTCCCCTTCATTGATCAAATGTTGGAAAGGTTGGCAGGATATTCTCACTACTGCTTTCTTGATGGGTACTCCGGTTACAATCAGATTCCAGTAGCACCAGAGGACCAGGAGAAGACCACATTCACATGCCCTTATGGTACTTTTGCTTACCGTATGATGCCTTTTGGTTTATGTAATGCTCCAGCCACGTTTTAGTGATGCATGATGGCTATATTTTTCGATATGGTTGAGAGATTCATAGAGATCCTCATGGATGATTTTTCTGTGTTTGGATCTTCATTTGATGAGTGCTTGAAACATCTGAACTTGGTTTTGGAAAGATGTAGGGAAACGAATATGGTATTGAACTGAGAAAAATGTCACTTCATGGTGCAAGAGGGTATAGTTTTGGGGCATCGAGTTTCAGCAAAAGAAATAGAAGTGGATAGGGCAAAAATTCAAGTCATTGAAAAATTACCACCACCTACTTCTGTTAAAGGTGTTTGCAGCTTTCTAGGTCATGCCGGGTTTTACAGACGGTTCATCAAGGACTTCTCGAAGATAACTAAGCCACTTTGTAACTTATTGATGAAAGACAATCCATTTGACTTCGATGATGGGTGTTTAACAGCTTTTCTTACTCTCAAAGAAAAGCTCATCTCAGCTCCAGTAGTAGTTGCACCGGATTGGGAGTTACCGTTTGAATTGATGTGTGATGCCAGTGATTACGCTGTGGGAGTAGTTTTGGGGCAGCGAAGAAACAGAATTTTCCATGTGATTTACTACGCCAGCAAAACTTTAAATGATGCACAGCTGAATTATGCAACCACGGAGAATGAGTTATTGGCAGTTGTGTATGCATTTGATAAGTTTCGCCCTTACTTGATTGGATCAAAGGTAGTGGTTTACATTGATTATGCGGCACTGAAGTATCTGATGACGAAGAAGGATGCAAAGCCAAGATTGATTCGCTGGGTATTACTGTTGCAAGAGTTTGATATTGAAATCAGAGATAAAAAGGGTAGTGAGAACGTTGTAGCAGATCATCTATCTCGATTAGAGCTTGGTCAACCAGATGAGTCAGTAGAAATAAATGAGATTTTTCCAGATGAACAAATCCTCAGTGTGGAGACTGCGCCTTGGTATGCAAATATTGTTAACTACTTGGCCAAATCCATTCATCCACCGGAATACTCTAATCACCAGAGGAAGAAGTTCTTTGCAGACTTGAAATACTACTTCTGGGAAGATCCCATTCTCTATAGGCGTGGTGCAGATCAGATTATTTGACGATGCGTGCCTGAAGAGGAAGTACATCAGATTCTAGAGCACTGCCATTCCTCAGCATATGCAGGACATTTTGGGGCCTCTAAGACAGCAGCTAAGGTCTTACAGTCCGGATTTTATTGGTCTACATTGTTCAGGGATGCCTTTGAATTTGTGAAGAGATGTGATCGGTGTCAACGCACAGGTAATATCTCAAGAAAGAATGAAATGCCTTTAACAAGTATCCTAGAAGTAGAACTATTTGACGTTTGGGGAATTGACTTCATGGGACCATTCCCACCGTCATTCTCCAATCAATATATACTTGTTGCTGTTGACTATGTCTCCAAGTGGGTCGAAGCAGTAGCATTACCAACTAATGACGCAAAAGTAGTGATTGGATTCCTAAAGAAGCATGTTTTTACTCTTTATGGAACACCGAGAGCCATCATCAGTGACGGGGGGAAACATTTTTGTAATCGCCAGTTTGAGCAGTTGTTGAGTAAGTATGGAGTCAAACATCGCATAGCAACCCCATATCATCTTCAAACTAGTGGGCATGTTGAAATCTCTAACAGAGAATTGAAGAGAATACTTGAAGTCACGGTGAATTCATCAAGGAAAGACTGGTCTAAGAAATTGGACGATGCACTATGGGCTTACCGAACAGCATTCAAGACACCTATTGGCATGTCACCATACCGTCTGGTGTTTGGGAAAGCATGTCACTTGCCAGTTGAGTTGGAACATCGGGCTTATTGGGCACTTCGCAGGTTGAATATGGATTTGCAAGCAGCTGGTGAACAGCGGTTACTTCAGTTGAATGAAATGGATGAATTTCGCCAGGAAGCTTATGAGAATGCAAAAATATACAAGGAGCGTACCAAGAAATTTCATGACATGAATATTCAGAGAAGAGAGTTCATAGTGGGGCAACAGGTTCTGTTATTCAATTCTCGCTTGAAGCTTTTCCCGGGAAAATTGAGGTCACGATGGTCTGGACCATATACTATCACCCAGGTATTTCCACATGGAGCTGTTGAAATCACACATGAGAGCAAAGGGACATTCAAAGTCAATGGGCAGCGCTTAAAGCACTATTGGAGCGGGGAATTCTCGAAAGACAAATCCACCGTTCATCTTCAGGAACCAGAATGATCTCCATACGGTACAGTCGAGCTATCGACTATAACCTAGCGCTGGATGGGAGGCAACCCATCATTTCTACCCTTTTATTTACTTTGCTTTCTGTTTTTATATTGATAGTTGTTCATTTTTCTGTTTTGATCACGTAGTTCTATGTCATCTTGTCTTAACCATCCACACATGCTCATGAGTAATCTCTCTTAGTTTTCACTGCGCTATACATGTCTTACGTGATGATGGAATCATTTTTGGGTTTTTTGGAAAAAAAATGGCGCGTTTCTCTAGGCCACATACTCATTTTCATGCATTTTCCACCCAACAATGTGTTTTGATGCAATTTGGGGGTATTCTCAAAACTGTGATTTTTAGGTTAACTAGGGTTTTTGAAGTTCAATATTTTTTTTCACACCACATCGTGCATCCAAAAGCATTTTATGGTCAGAAGTTGGTTTGTGTAGGTTGCATGCCAATTGGATCTTTATTTTGACATTGAGGGATGAAAAGAAGTCTTGAGTGAAAATTGCGCTTTTCCATGATTTTTTTTCTCATCTTTGGCATGTTAGGTGATCCACCGTATCTATCAATCTTCAAACATGCAAGCACCGTTTCACGTTATTTATGACATTTTGAGAAGAAGTTTGAGGGGTGTGAATGGGGTCATTTATCAAATTTTGTTCATGATTCACGAGTTTCGGGGGCACAAGAGCAATCTTGTGTTTTCGAAACTCCACTTGTGTTTACCGAGCTCTTGACATGAAATTCATGGTTTATACTCACACACGGCACTTTGGAAATGAATAAGGCTCAGTCATGATCACATTGTAACATTGAGTGGCATTTAGGTTTGGCGTTCGAGGTTCGTGCAAATACAACAATTTGGAGTTTTTGGGTTCCCATTTAGGTTATTTTATTTCATTTTACTTTATTTTTGGGGGGTGATGTATCGTAGTTGTCCTTGAATGACAATTCAGTTAGTTTACCTTGCGATCGCAAGGCTTATGCCCATGCGATCACCCAATAGTAGTCAGGACCTAATTTGGTCCTGACTCAATACCCCTTGCGATCGCAGGCCATAAGCCTGTACGATCGCAAGGCAGGCAACCGAACGGGTTTTAACCCGAAACCTACACCCCACGACTCTCCACTTTCATTACTTCAACATCCTCTCATTCCCTCGACCCTCCTCACATTCCATCACTTCAACCCCCCAAATCACAACGGTTCCATCATTTTTCAATCACAATCTCGAGCACCACTCATCCATACCCAACTAGCGGTGGCAACGAGCCGAGCCCGAGCCGAGAAAAAAAAGCTCGGGCCGAGCCCGAGCTTATTTGGACCGAGGTTTTTTCGGCCCGAGCCGAGCCGGGCCCGGCCAAAACAAATGAGGCTCAGCCCGAGCTTTTGGCCGGAGCCTTAGCGGGCCGAGCCGGCTCGAATTTTTTGGTTTTTTTTTTCCTCTCTTCTTCTTTAGCTGCCTTTTGCGAAGTCAAGCTGCGGCGAGCACGGCACGCTGAGCCTTGTCGACTTTGCATAAAGATGTCGCTTCAAAAAAAAAAAAATTTTTTTTTTTTAATGGAGGCTTGCATTGCACAACATCTTCCTTACATTGCACAACAAATTCTCTATAGGTAAATTTGTACATGCATCCTTATATATTGCATTTGTCATAGAAATATAGTCAATTGGTATACTAGGATAGGTTCAATTCTACTCGAAAGAGATTGTTGGATAGGTTAGAAACATTGATTCTTCAAACGATTCATTGTGTTGTCAAATTGTGAGATAGGGTTTAAGAGTGAACTTGTTTGGTGATTCGAGATCCTAGTGCGCTTTTCCATATATTAATTTTCTCAAACTTTGCATTCAGTCATTGTTTTACAATTACATCGCAATTCTATTTTAATTTGCATGCTATTTACAATTTCATATTAAAATCACAAAAAAACTATCAATTTGAGTTTTATAGTTTCGGTTAAGGTTACAATAATAGAAATTAGATTAGATCAATCCTCGTGGGAACGATACTCGAGATTTTACAATTTCCACTTTATTACTTGTCAACGAACCGTACACTTGCGGTGATTTAAATTCGAAACATATTTTCGTGAACAGTTAGCATGACAACTTGTTAACAAAGCTCCTCAAATGCTCCGGAGCAACGACTACTGGTGGGAGTGTTGGTTCTCTTGATGATTCTTCATGCAGAACGGGAGGATCTTCAGTGGGGGGCTGGTTTGGAGCGGATAAGCTTACTGGAAGGTGTTCTGAACGCGTGTTAACCATGGCTTTTGGTAGCTCTTCCCACAAACGGCGTCAATGATGCTACCAAAATTCGCATGTGTATAATCTTAGGCTTGATGACAATGAATGAGCACGAGCAATATCTCTGTTGCTGACTGCATATAGGTGGAATTGAATCTCCAATACCTAAAATAAAGGTTGCCCCTCTGATACTTACGTTAGAAAGAGAATTTATGCGTAGGGATATGAACTGAAAAATTATGTAAACGTACCTGAATAATGAACATTGATTCTGTATTTATAGAGGTTGGTGGTTGGATCCTTTTAGGATTAAACCACCTGGAATCCCTATCCTTATTATATAAAATGATTGAGTTATACTAAAATTACCTCTTGGAGTTTGACTTAAACTGTAAATGTTGGATATTTGGATAATGATGAATGTAGAGAATTGGAGTTATGGAATGACTAAAACTCCTAAAATGCATGAGATAAGGACATGAAGAGTAGTATCACCAATGTAGGCCCGTCCCTACCAAAATCCAACCAACAACCCCGACCAGTGGGCAATGCTCGACCATGTTTATGACGAATTTGAGGGTATGATTGCTCGGGAAAAATAGTACGAGCTATATACACGAGGGCTCGAAATCGGCTACGTCTTTTGTGCACATCAATTGTCAAACAGGGGCTAAATTCATGAAGATGTTTTAAACTTGTGAAAATAACAGCTTTCATTTAATTTAATTAAGGTATTAAGTAGACTATTTATCTACACAATTTGAGATTATTGGATATGAAGTATTGAAATGTTCATAATTAACATGTAAAAGTTTACTAAAATCGAGTTCATAAAAGAAAATTTGAACCAAGACAAGATTGACGGCTCTTACTACTACAAAGTTAACCACTAACCATTACTTAGCTCAGCCAAGAAGCATATCATCTATGATTGAAGGTTAGCGCCACATTTAACCAATGCACCGAGACAAATAGAAAACATAACAAGAACGAGAGAATTTGGCTAATTAATAAACGGTCCAATTGGAGCAAGATTCCTCATGAATATTTATAACATTTCATTTCTGAGTAGAAGAGTCGTTTGTAAGTAATGTTCAATCAATTACGTTCAATTGATTGATCTAAAATTATCGCTAAAAAAAAAAAATATATTTAAACCACTTCGTTTTTTTAATGACTCACATTAAGACTAACATAATGTGAAGAGGCTATTGGAGTTCTCCCGCCTCTTACTATATACTTGAATCCCTAATAGGCTGCGTCTGAGTCCTCTTCTGCCTTTTTGTTTTGATTTGAGAGAGTCTTGAATTGCTTTCAGCAAGGAATTTTCTCTCTTAAAGATGGTATTCCAGGTCAGACACTTCTCTGATTAAAAAGCGCAATCATAACTGTCGAAGCAAGTGCTCTACTTTCTCCGAGAAGATAGGATTAGGACAAAGTTCCCGAGTTTCCATAAACCGTCACGCTTTCAATTGGAATTAGGCACGAATTAGTCCTTACTCTTTTGAGTAAGCGCTTCTTTGCAAGATTCAAGTTTTATCTATGATACAAGTGAATGGTTGTGCAATAAAAGTTAGCCTCGTGTTGCAGTTATCAAGTGAAGTCTACCCAGCAGGCTTAGAACATCTTCCATGCTAAAATTGCAACATAGGATAATGTTTGCAAAAATTTCTCTACATAGGATAATTGCACCATAGGATAATGGTTAAAGAGGATGGCTCATTTAACGTGAAAATACTGACGTGATGTGATATGATAACAAACATTAGCAAATTTAAAAGGGGATTTGAACTCTACTCTTGATTAGTGATTCCCTATAAATATTAAATACAAGTGGTTAAAATTCTAATTGCTTTAAAAGTAAATAAATACTTGGATCGTATATAAAAAAATTTAATAACAACGTGCAAATAGTAAACATGATAAACAATGCTATGAATAAAGACCAACTTTCAGTATTTTTATGGAACATTCGATTCAACGTCAACTTTGCCCCAATTATTGTGCATATAAGGACGAACTCAACATACATAGAGAGATTGGATGAGAGATGCTATTTAATTTCACTGGAGTTACAATCACAATTTAGACGACGTTAATGTTTCATTAAATTATAGATGAAATTAAATAAGTCATTTAGTTTTACTTTTCATTTAGTCTATTATCTAGCGATACTTAGATTGGGATTGTAACTGTAGTGGAGTTATATAGCATTACTCGTTGGATAATCAATTATGTGATAAGAATATAAATCCATTTAGCATTTTTGATGTAAATATTTAACCAATAAAGTTGATAAATCCCATAAAATTTATGATTAATAAATATATAAAGGTTGTAAATTTGAATGAAATGTTTTGTTTATAAAAAATTTTTATTAACAAAAAGTAGCTTTACCAAACAAGCCCTCAAAACTTATTTGTCAAAAGTACTTGAAAAGTGAATCTAATGTTACGAAGTGCTTTAGCTACCAAAAAAAGTTCTTTTTATTAACTGTCAACTTCAAAAGAAATTTAAAATTTGGTAGGATAACTATATTTTTTTCAGTTGTTCAATTCATATCAACTATTGGAGTGTCAATCATGGAAAAAGCTATATCGAGAATTGGTTCACATAAAATGAATGTATTGGTTCACTTAAGAGAGCACGTAGAACACCAAAGGGAATTATTCATGTTCAAGCAAGTTTCAATAAGACCATTTACAGATACAAATGACGGGATCGAATAGCTTCTTGGTCCTTGACGGTTACTTGTGGATTCAAGGATACAAGAAAAGGGACGCACTTTGTCGCTCAAATAGCAACATTAATTGCTATTCTACAAACATATGTCATGATAAAAGATCCCGATTTCAAAAGAGATGGCATTACGAGCTCTTCGTAGTAGTGGATCCATATTCGATCACTTTGTTTTTTTAGCAAATTCTAGATTAAAAGATGATTATAGTTTGCATTCATGTTACCCAACTTTCACCAGACCATCGTATAATAGCTTCAAATCGCACTTTGATTTTTGTTACGCACCAAGATGCCAGAAAACAAATTACAAAAATTTAAAAGGGTACATTGAGAATTTTAACTTAGGTCATCCTAGAAAGATACAATAAAACAATTATAAAATAATAATGTTTGGATCGAAAATATTTATTATTTTAGTGGAGTTATTAATTTATCGATAAATGAATATTTATTAATTTATAGAGCATTTCATATTTTTATAACTTATATTATATTTTATCAAAATACATGTTTGAAAAAAAAAATTAAATGTCATGAAATTCAAAATTTTAGAGCATGTCTGGTGCGAATTATTTCTAGAAAAAAATTGATTTTTTGCTCGTTTTCAATCAGTAGTGGCCGTCATTTTTGACCACTTGTGAGTAGCGTGGAACCCGCCTGCCAAAAGTAACGGTCAAAAAATCACAAAAATTGGAAGGGAAAATTGCGGCCGCGGTCCCAAACCTTTCATTTTGTTGCAGATTACACCCAAACCTTTAATTTTTGCAGCCGAAGTCCCAAACCTTTATATGTAATAGCAGCGTCGGTCCCAAACATTTACTTGTTGCGGTAGAAGTCCCAAATCTTTGTACATAATTGCAACGTCGGTCCCAAACCTTTGTATGTAATTGCAGCGTCGGTCCCAAGCCGTGAATTCCGTCCATAAAACCGTTAGTCAACGTTGAAACAGTAATTTTGACTCGGAAAAATTACATCACCGGTCCCAAACCTTTCATTTTGTTGCAGATTACACCCAAACCTTTCATTTTTGCGGCCGAAGTCCCAAACCTTTATATGTAATTGCAGCGTTGGTCCATTTCCAGCTCCTTTTTTTTTTTTTTTTTTTTTTTGCAATGGAAACAAATTTCATAACCAATTGTTAAAAAAAAAAAAATCTTTAATGAACAATTTTCATGTAAAACGAAGTCAAACGAACACTAAACTTTGATGAAAAAATAGTTTTTGAGGAAATTTTTTTTTTTTTTAAATTTTTGGCAATGGTAACAAATTTCATAACCAATTGTAAAAAAAAAAAAAAAAAAAAATCACTTTGATGGACAATTTTCATGTAAAATAAAGTCAAACGTGAACAAAAAAAAATCTAAAATTTCAAAATTTTTCCGGGAGGAAAATTATACGAATCAAACACATTTAATTAACAATTCCCTAGAAAATGATTTTTAGGCAATTACTTTCCCTGAAATTCATTTTCTTTCCACCAATTTTCCACAATTGCAATCAAACGGAATCTAATTTTGACTCAAATGATAACTTAATTGATGCGCAAAATTGTCAAAACAAGTTATTAAAAAAATGTTTTTTTTCTTCAAATCACTTTAATAGACATATTTTACATGACAATTGTCTATTAAAGTGATTTTTTTTTTTTTTTTTTGCAATTGGTTATGAAATTTGTTACCATTGCCAAAAAGTTAAAAAAAAAAAAAAATTTGCTCAAAAACTATTTTTTCATCAAAGTTTAGTGTTCGTTTGACTTCGTTTTACATGAAAATTGTTCATTAAAGTGAATTTTTTTTTTTTTTTTTTACAATTGGTTATGAAATTTGTTTCCATTGCAAAAAAAAAAAAAAAAAAAAAAAGAGCTGGAAATGGACCAACGCTGCAATTACATATAAAGGTTTGGGACTTCGGCCGCAAAAATGAAAGGTTTGGGTGTAATCTGCAACAAAATGAAAGGTTTGGGACCGGTGATGTAATTTTTCCGAGTCAAAATTACTGTTTCAACGTTGACTAACGGTTTTATGGACGGAATTCACGGCTTGGGACCGACGCTGCAATTACATACAAAGGTTTGGGACCGACGTTGCAATTATGTACAAAGATTTGGGACTTCTACCGCAACAAGTAAATGTTTGGGACCGACGCTGCTATTACATATAAAGGTTTGGGACTTCGGCTGCAAAAATTAAAGGTTTGGGTGTAATCTGCAACAAAATGAAAGGTTTGGGACCGCGGCCGCAATTTTCCCTATATTTTATCATAATACATGTTTGAAAAAAAAAAATTAAATGTGGTGAAATTCAAAATTTTAGAGCGTGTCTGGTGCGAATTATTTCTAGAAAAAAATTGATTTTTTGCTCGTTTTCAATCAGTAGTGGCCGTCATTTTTGACCACTTGTGAGTAGCGTGGAACCCGCCTGCCAAAAGTAACGGTCAAAAAATCACAAAAATTGGAAGGAAAAACTGCTCCAGACGCAACCTTAATATGTAAGCCTACAAAAGGCACACACATACATTAAAGATAAAACATTTATGTACATGCATTGGCTTCAAAATTAAATGTCTTGAAAATTAATCATTTAAATTATTTCAAACACATGAAACATAATTTCTACCGTTATTAGTATGAACTTTTATAAATTTTAAGTAGTTATTATTTTATATATTCACTAGACCTTTAAAAGATCTAAAAAAAAATTATTAATTTATGCATTTAGCGGGGTTATTAATATAGTACACTAAACGAAATCGTGATCGAAGAATTTTATTATTTAAACGGGATTATTAATTTATCGGACGTTCATTTATTGAGATCCGTATGTTTTGGAAACAAGACATAAACATCAATCAATTCTCGCTAGTTCGATTCTGAAGGCATATTTCACTTAATGGACAACTACTTTCAACACTAAGAAATTCGATCAACAACATGTCTTAAATTCAATATTCTCGTCCGAAAACTAATTAACGATTCGTATCAATATCTTTACACGCAATAGTAAAGTTAATTTTATTATATAGAAAATCTACAATACAATCCTCTTTTGCAACATACAATACACGAATAGTGAAGTAAATACACAAACTTCTAGTCCAATCTTACCCATTTGTAAAACACAAAGCAAACCTATCTACATATATATATATTGTACAAACATGAATTTTTCACATTAGAAAACCCACAAAATATCACAACACTCACTGCACTCATCCAACAAGCAACAACAACATAAAGCTGCGAGGCTGCAAAATGAAATTAATTAATAATCACCCAATTTATTAACAAAAGTATGATTAGAAAGTAATTAACCCCTTGTTTGGTTTGGGAGAGATTAAAATTAGATTTTTAGTCAATTTTGATAAAAGTTGATGAGGTGTGTGATTAAAAAATTGTGGGACGAATGAAATATGTGATTAATATTGATTGTTTCACTTTGATTTAAATTAAAATCTGATTATAATCAGTACCAAACAGAGGCTAAATATCCCAAAAATGAAAATACATACCATCCTTCTAGAAACCCTCGGTCTCTCTTTGGCGGCGGAGCAGCATACTGAGGAGGTGCCATTACTGGAGGTCCCTGATAATAACCTGAACCAGAAAATAACAAAATAAAAACAGTGATTCAATTATTTTCACAGCATATAGCATTTTCGGAAAAATTAATATCCGTAAATCAAATAGAAAGATTTCAGTAATTCACTCGTTTGCAGATACTCGGATGACTGAATATTAAGCTGCTAATTAAAGTGAGATTGAAGTGGAAAATACATGAACAATACCTTGAGCAGGATAGGGATAAGAGTACTTCGGCGGTTCACTCATATCTGGATCGGAAGAGAAACCACGAAAAGGAAATGGAGGATTGAATTTGAAGGCGAAACAGAATTTTTCAGTTGAGATGAGTTTATAATCTACGAATCGGATTCTTCGTGTTTTCAAAAGAATGCTCTGGAAAAGGTGGCTTCATATTTCAAAAGAGTATTGGGGCAGTTTGACACTGCTTCTCGTTATTTCTCTAAAATAGCTTTTGGAGAAAGTCTTTCTAACTTTTATTTAAAAATTAATTTTTTAATAAACTTTTTTTTTTCGAAAGTAGAACGTCATTGAACCAACTTTCTCTAAAAAAATTTTAAATTTCAAAAAGTACTTTCATAAAATTAGCGAAATAAGTCTAACAACAACTTTTAAATTTCAAAAGCTCATTGTAACTTTTTATAAGTCATAGCAAACATATCCTTAGTGTCAACTTTACACAGAATTGCACGTGGCTAAAGCAAAGTGAAAACTCATTTCCATTGGAATTATATTAAGAATAATGCTACTTACAGTTACTCACTGCAGCAGTCGTCCTATGTCGCATACACATATCAAGTGTATATTTGATGCATTAAATGTGGTAAAAAAACTACCACATTAATGCATCAAATAACTACATGTCATGTGTGTGCCACATAGGACGACTGTTGCAGTGAACGACTGCAAGTAGCATTACTCTTATATTAAACTATTAAAGGCTGCGGAACATTATCGAATTTATGCGGTGGATCCTAATAATTTTTATTATTAAAGTGGATTTTTAATTTTGAGTAAATTATAAGCACGGTTTTATTATCATTATTTTGTGAAAATAAAATTTTAAATAATGATTTTTTGAAAATATGAGTTGTTAAAAATTAGGGAAAAAAATTGAATTTATGTGCAAAATATTTCGTTTAATAAATGTGTGATTGAAAATAAATTTAAGAATTAAAGAGTTTTGAAATAATGGCTATCAAACATATGCAAATGTTCCCCACGTTATATTGAGTGTTCTAAAAAGCATAATACATGACGATGCATGTAGGTCAAGCTTCAATCGATGTGAGACCTAAGAGTAAAAAAAATGTTTCTCTTATTTAATATTATTTTTAATTTTTAATCAATTTAACAATCATTTAATAATTAAAATAATATCTACCAAACATCTAAAATAGATTTATAGGAGTTTTATAAATTTTTTTCAAAATTTCCAACAAAAAGATAAATTTCAAAATCATAATTACATAATGTTGATAGGTTTAAATTTTATCTAACTCTTTATCAGACTCCAATTCAATATCATTTTCTTAATCTAATTCGTCATTTGTGTTGTCCGATACGAAATCAGCCTTTTAAAAATAAAAAAAGGAAAAGAGTAATCGGAACACATAGGCTTGTCTTAAGCGGTCAACGCTGTCATCGATCGTTTATTTAGCGCTCAAGCCCTAGGCGTTGCGTTTTCAATTCACCTTCTGCAATGGCGCATCCTATGCACGCCATTTTGAACACTGATTATATTACCGTATTGATTTAAATGTGATAATATTAAAAAATGATATGATAAGGATGGATAGGGTTAAGGTGAGTATTATTATATTGTCCAAAGTTATAATAATTAAAAGTTTAATAAAAGTTGTTAAAATTAAATAATGTCTTCACGTATTGTCGTGTTAGTATAAATCACGTGTTCATAGGTCTTTCACCATCGAATATGTAACACACTCCAAACTATCATATTCGTTGATCATACCAAAAGAATCAGTAAGTTGACAGCAAACAACGAACGTATGCATAACACACCCAAAAAATTATATATGTGCTAATCATAATAGAAGGATCAATACGTCGATAGTGAACAACCAACATGCAACTCGCCCAAAAAAATATAGAGTTCTACTACTGGAGTTTTTTTGGTCTTCAACACCACATCGAACATCAAAATTCAACTACATGGTGAATTTCGTAATATGGTAATGAATTTTCATTTGGAGATTTTAGTTATTCAAATTCCAAATTTCCACTTCAAAAAAATAATATTTTCAATATGTGTGGTCCTATACAATTTTTTATGCAATCATTAAGTTTTTTTAACTACCCAATTGTTGTGAACAAATCATATGAAGGGCCCCTTGGCCAATCCTCACTCGACAATTTCGTCCTTGCATATGTGAGCTACATTAGATCGAAGCTAGCTCTCTCGATTTAAATAGACATTTACTTTTTTTAACATGTAAAATTTTGCCTGTCGAGAAATGAAACAATATTATAGTTACAATATCTATAATTTTCCCTTTCAAAAAAAAAAACTTTCGCACTATTATCCTCTTAAAATTAAAATCACAGATAATTAGCCAAAAAAAAGTGGGCTCAGCCGACTGGGTCAAGGCCTGACTTCAGTTCAAACCCATTGGGTAAACCTTCTGCACTTCATTTAAGCCCGCCAGCCCATTTGAGACTCTTAGTGAACGTTTGATGGCTATTACATGATAACGTTTATAGATTATTGAAAATTATTATACATTTTTTTAAAAATGTAAAATACAAGACAAAAATATCTTCAATTTTCAATGGCCTATAAATCAAGGAACAATGAAATGCATTTTATTTTCTTTTACTTTTAGTAAAATTGAGTACTAATTGTGATAATTGTTAAAGTTGAAGACTCTGTAAATCTTATAATGATTTCAACTAGACTTTAATACAGTCTTCGATATACAATTTGTATTTAAAAGTTACAGAAACTTATCATATCTAACAAGAATAGATGCAATTTTTTTCCATTTTTTTCATATATTCTCTCTATATTCAATATTATTTTTTATATATAAATTATTTTGAAGACTTGTTTATTTTTTATTTTATTTTTAAGTTGTTTAAGACCATTGGTTGTGACACCGGGGGTGGGGGTTCTTTAAGCCTTTTGCTTTATGTGATTAATCCATGTGTTAAGTTTGAGTCACATTATTTTGGAAGAATATATTTTGAAATAATATATTGATGGAGAATGTGTGATGAAAAAAGAAGAAAAAGCTATTGATATAATGGAAAATATTATTTTTTTGAAAAATTTGTGATTGAAATTGAGAAGAAGAATGAAAATGAAAATTTTAATATGCCTCAAATAGGGGCTTGGCTAAAAAAAATAATTGAAATTTAAGTTAAAATCATCAATTAATTTTAACCATAAATTTTATAAGATTAATAACTTTTATCAACTTTTCAATCACATATTTCATTATTTTTTATCAAAACATACTAGATATTTGATTTTTAGAAAAATCAAACAATGGTTAAAATCTTAGTAAGTTTTTTACTTTTGTTTTAAAAACTAAAAGAATTATCCCATTTTTTTTTTATTGTTTCAGATTATAATTTAATGTATATTATACTGTTGATATCCGATCTTACCAGACAGCTCCGACCTGGGGGGTAATCCGACCTCACCATACGACCTCTGACCTTATTAAATACAGTCGATTACATGCATTAAGCTCATACTAATATGAGCTCAAAAATGTGAGGTTGGCTCTGATCTTGAGTGGCTTACTCAAGAAGCTTGTGTAGTCTTTCAAGATAAAATAATGATTAATGATTAAGAATCACTGACAGGATATGAGGGCTACCAATCAGGAGGATACACGTGGAAATGTCTTACGTCAGCGTAGTCGTGTCAAAATGGGCAAGCCGGCCAGCACCCTGTCCAACCCGTGCACAGCCCGCCGGACGTGAAACCCGGCCGGACGGGGCTTTCCGGGCCGGGTGGTCGGCCCACTCGGCCCGGTATTTTTTTTTTCAAAAGTAAATGGTAAAAATTAAATTTTATAATTGTAGTGAAAATCGATAAAAGTTATATAAAAATAAATTTTACATTGATTTATTTTTCGATAAATTTCACATCAATAATTGAATAACATAAAAAAACTTACAATTTTTCGAATAATTGAATAACATAAAAGTCAAACGAATACTAAACTTACTTTTTTTTTTTTACTTTTTGTCTAAATGTCTAACATTATTGCAGCGAGTTCAAAAGTAAATGGTAAAAATTTAATTTTATAATTGTAGTGAAAAATGAAAATCTATAAAAGTTACATAAAAACAAATTTTACATTGATTTATTTTTCGATAAATTTTACATCAATAATTGAATAACATAAAAGCTTATAATTTTTCGAACAATATTTTGTCTAACTTGACAAATTAAACAGTTTTTTAACTATTTATAAACTTATAGTTAAAGTACATCCTAATTAGGTTGGCACCTACTTAATTATAATTTCGTTATTACAAATCATATTCTATTCATTTACGGTAAGATTTTTAAAGTCTTGAGTAATATCGTCAGCAACTTTATTTTGCATTCTTCTATCTGCAAATAACCAATCTTTCACGCAAATGAGAGTTTCTAAAATATCTTCTTTAAGTTTTGATCTTCTTTCATCTAGCACTATGTTACATGCACTAAAAGCAGACTCCGATGCCACTGTTGAAACTGGAACTGTTAGTAGATCTCGGGCCATTTTTGACAATATTGGATATGACCGTTCATTTACCTTTCACCATTGTAAAATATCTAAGTTGTCAACCTCGTCTTCTGGAATTAAACTATAGTAATCAAATTGATAATATCTTTCTAATTCAGGTGGTGTAACATTCTCATTTGAAAATGAATTAGTAGATGAAGTAAAAGATACATTGCGTTTCTTGGCTATTAAAGAAAAGAAAGAACTTTTACCTTTAGAAGTGGTAGCAGAACTTGTAGTAGAAGGAACATTTTCATTATTACCATATTTCATAGCATAATTATTGTACATTTCATTAATAAAGCGTTCTATTTCCCGGTTTGTAATATTTATATTGAAAGATAAAGTTTCAAAAAGTTGGTCCATAGCACACTGAACTCCAAAAAATTTAATATAAGGATCCATTACAGCTGCAATTGGAAAAATCACTGGCATATTTTCGTAATATTTTCGAAATTATCCTCCATTGTACAAACAATATCATAAAAAAATGGATCCTCTTTATGACTTGAAAATTGATTAGCAATTTCTACAAATTGAGCGAGCACAAGATTACTTGTTGGATAATAAACTCCGGAACTAATTTTTGTTGCCTTATAGAATGGTTTCAAATAATTCATGACTTTAAATGCAATGTTCCAATCAGAATCATCTATATAAAATTGATATTGTTTTGAATTAACGAAAGCATTAATAGTATCTGTATAACCAACACACGATTTTAACATAAGAAATGTTGAATTCCACATATTTGGAATATCATCAATAAATTTTCTTCTCCTCAATCCAAGAGTTTTACAAATTTTTCCAAATTCTTGTTGTCTAGAATCTGAACAAGAAATGTAGTTAATAACTTCTCTAATTTTATGTATTTATGGTGTTATTAATTTTAAACCATCTTACACTATTAAATTATATATATGACAAACACATTTCATATGAAATAATTTAGAGTCAAACGAGGGATTAAGTATCATTTTCAAAAGTTCAATGCATACAGTATTTGCACTAGCATTATCAAAACTAATGCTAAATAATTTGCTCAAAACATTAAATTCATTAAAAACTTGTAATAAATTCTCACACAAATTTATTCCATTATGTGGATATTCAAGTAAACGAAAAGCAATAATTCTTTTGTGAAATAACCAATTATTATCAATAAAATGTACGGTGACACATGTATAACCATTGTGATTACGTCCAGGCCAACAATCAGATGTAAAACACATAACTCCATCAAAATTGTTAAATTCAGTTTTTAAATGTTCAGTCATTGTATGAAATAATTTCAAAATATCCGAGCGAGCAGTATTTCTACTTACAGACCGATAAGCGGGTTGAACATACTTTTGCATAAACTCCTCAAAGTATCGATCTTCTGCGAAAGTAAAAGGCATCTTGCTTGCTGTAAAAAATTCAGACATTCCTACTCTCATTCGATCCTGCGAATAACAAAAATTAGAAAAAGTAATTCCATTAGTATTAGTAAAAGAAGTAATTTGAGCTTGTTTAGTATCCAAATGCCCTCTTTCACTCATGTGTTTATCTTTGTGTCTTCGCAATGTGCCCGTACCTTGACCTTTAACCCACGCATAACTCTTTCTACAAATAGTGCATATTGCTCTTTTGTTTGGTTCATCCATTGTAAAGATTTCCCAAATATCAGACGTATGCTTTTCATTTTTTCGTTGATGAGAAGATCCAATATTTGGATCATTATCATCTTTCAAATTTATTGGAGAACAAATATTAACAAAATTGACATTTCTTGAAGAAAAATCGTGAGAATCCATAACACTTTAACAAAAAATTTTGAAATAATAAGATGAAAAGAAAGCACAAAATACTAAATATAAAAAATGCTTGCTGAAAATATGAAGAGAGATTATGAAAAAATAGAGATTGTAAACTTGTAGTTGTAGACTTGTAAATTGTGAGAGTTTACTAATTTTTCACTTCACAATACCACTATTTATAACAAAAAAAAAAAAATAACCGTTACAAACAAAAAAAAATTTAAAAAAAAAAGTCAGAACGGTCATTTGATGCTGCAGGTTGCAGCCTGCAGGCAGGCGCTGTTTTGAAATTTTTTTTATTTTTTAAAAACCGTTTCCTTGAACCGACCCAGACCGGTTTCAGGTCCGGGCAGCCCGTGATTCGGCCCACATGGTTCGCGGGCCGAACCACGGGCCGGTTCGGGAGCGCGGCCCGCCCATCTTGACAACTTTACGTCAGCGCTCACATTATCCTCCAATCAGAAATCTTAGCTTCCCTTCCTAACTAATGCATTAATTGTTGGGGATCACCTGCACCAATAACTCATGATCAAACTGACAGAGCCTAGTTCGGCAACCAATCATATTACGCCAACATATATACTTATTCAGCTCGATATTGTAGGTTGACATGACATGAAGTACACTGTGCATGCATTATCCCACTATAAAAGGAGGATAAGAGTCTTGAAAATGGAGAGGATTCTAAACACTTGATATTTCAAATATCTCCTTTGACAAAACCAAAGGAAAATACTTGTAGTTTATTCTTGTAATTTACAAGTCATTATCAGTAAAAATCATCATTTATATTCTAAGTTGGCTTGAATCTTGTTTATACAATTTTTGACGTCAACATATACTATAATTTATTATACTTGAATATTTACAAAAATTATTGTGATAGACTTTTGAAATTCTTCGTTTTGTAATATTTCTATTCTAATATTTACAAATATTATTGAAAATAAGTATAAACTTGTAAATCAAAATTATAAAAAGTACATACGTTTTTGTATATGGTTAAGAAGAACGCGTCTATTTACCCAAATAAACGCAGAAATCTACTACAAATATAGCAGGTAGGTTTGAACTACTTACTTTGTCCCTTTTTTTATTTTTAGTTAATTTAAGATAAGGACATATTTGAAATGTCACATTATAGTGCCACAGTTAAATAAAAGTGCAACATATCTATTGACCCCGTTTTTCATAATGATTACGTGGACAACAGATGTTAAGTCCACTCGCATCCACTTGAGCAAATTTTGACAGTTTTAACCAGAGATTCGAAAGGAGAACGGTCATGTTTATGGACTTGGGATATGTTCTACGACGCGAGACAAAAATGTCCGAGTACCGACAATATGATCAAAGCGATTGCATATTTAACTAACAATCACAAACAACTCAACCAAAGTGAAAATAAGCAAGATAGAATACAGAGTATGGTTTTAAGTGTAGAAAGTTGCATTATTTATAGAGTTCTAGTCGAAGTGGTAATCATTGGATAAGAACCACGTGGTCTCATCTCACAGGGTGAAGCCTTACATCACTCAATCTGCTATGCATTTATTACATTGACAACGGGTCACCTACCATATACCCTAGACTGACAATCCCGACATTCATTATTATAAACGTTTTATCAATCATTCATAAAGATTGTCTGCAAATCCTCTAAAAGACAGTAAAAGTTTCAGCCAAAGGGAGCTTCGAATTCGAGCGAGGGTTTTAGCAAAAGGGAGCTTCGGGATAGAGAGATTTGGCTTCTTCTTTGACTTCTTATATAGTGATTCGGTTTCAGAGCTTCAACCACTTAGATAGTGCTTTGGCTCAGGGCTTCAGCCATTTGCCAATGCTTCGGCCATGGAGCTTCTGCTTACACAAGGCACTTTAGGTAAGGTGTTGATTTGTCATCTTTACCTATAACATCGGTTCAATTTTTTATAATGCGGAGCATGGGCCTTTTGGGCTTTTTCTTGAGCCTCAGTTTTAAGGTGTGGTCTTCTTTTTGAGCCTCGATTTTGAGGCGTAACAATAGTCCTCAAGTCTATGTATGATTATTTATGTCATGCGTGGACTTTTTATTTCGAGAAGTAATACTCCGATATGGCATGTCCTCTGGTTGACTCGATGGTTCAGCCTGCTATTACACTTTCATGGAAAGCTTTAATTTTTGTAGAAGTCTTAATTTGAATGTTGACTTGTTTTGAAGAGACTGAAATTATGATTCAGTTTGGCTGAAATTTGATGCAGAGATGAAGCTCTGAAGTGCTGAAGTTATGCTTTAATTTGCTGGAATTTGATGTTTATGTTGAGGTAAAGATGAAGCATTTCTTAAAGTCATCTTCGAAGGTTTTAAGATGAGCTCCTTTTTTTACGCTCATTTCAGAAGCGCCCATGTTTTCCTGCATGGTGATGGTTCATCTATACAGAGACTTCACTTATAATGTTCAGCTTCATCCATGGAAAGCATATGAGGTCAACTTTCGAGAATTTGGAGGTGATCCCTTTTAGGATCCACCTCTTCTCCTAGACCATCATGCTTCTCTACATTGTAAATGGTTCATCTATGTAGAGACTTCTCCCATGATGATCAACATTATCCATGGGAGGTTTATGATGTCAACCTTAGAGAATTTGGAGGTGGTCCCTTTTGGTATTTACCTCTTCTTCTAGACGCTCATGCTTCCTTATATGGTGGATGGTTTATCCATGCAAAGACTTCTTCCATGATGATCAGCTTCATCTATAGGAGGCTTATGATGTCAGCCTTAAAGAATTTGAAGGTGGTCCCTTTTGGGATCTACCTCTTTTTTGAGGCACTCATGTTTCCTTACATGGTGGATGATTCATCCATGCACAGGCTTCTTCCATGGTATTCAGCTTCATCCATGGGAGGCATATGATGTGAACTTTGGAGAATTTGGAGGTGGTCCCTTTTGGGATTCACCATTTCTCCGAAGCGCTCATACTTTCCTACACGGTAGATGGTTCATCCATGCAAAGGTTTCTTCCGTGGTGTTTAACTTAATCCATATGAGGCATATGATGTCAATCTTGAAAAATTTGGAGGTGGTCCCTTTTAGGATCCACCTCTTCTCCGAGACACTCATGCTTTCCTACATGGTGAATGGTTCATCCATGTAAAAGCTTCTCTTATAGCATTCAGCTTCATCCATGGGAGGCATATAATGTCGACCTTGGAGAATTTGGATCTTCTCCGAGCTGCTCATTCTTCCCTACATGGTGAATGGTTCATCCATGCAAAGACTTCTCCCATGATGTTCAACTTTATCCATGGTAGGCATATGATGTCAACCTTGGAGAATCTCGTCTCCGAGGCGCTCATGTTTCCCTACATAATTGATGGTTTATCCATGGGGGTTGATGTATAGGCGAAGATGAAGCCTTACACGATGAATACGTAAAAGGTCATGCTTGTACATAGGTAAAATATGAAAATTGTCTTCAAGTCCTTCAATAATTTCATGTCTGGGTCCCTCAACAATTGATTCTCATATTTTGACTTTCATTTCAACCATACCCTTGATAAATTGCATTAAAAGTCCTTCAACTTTCGAAACATCTGCACTTCAATCCCTAAGGTCACATTTTTGTACGCTTTTAGTCATTTTCTCTTTTTTTATGTTATTCCACTTCAATTTAAATTTTTTTTGCTTATCACTTGATAAAGGCGCCCTTCTTTAGTGTTTCTTCCTTAATGGCCTCTTTTTCAAAGGCCTCCCATTTGCAAACGGGTCTTCCAATAGCCTCTTCATCAAAGACCTACCTTTTAGGGGGTTTTCTTATTCAATACCACTTCTTCATCGACCTCACCCCTTTTAGGGGGTCTACTTATTTAAGGATACTTCTTTAGCGGCCTCCCCATTTTGAGGGAATCTTCTTATTCATGACCTCTTTGTTGGAGACCTCCCCCTTTTAGAGGTCTACTTATTTAAAACAACTTCTTCAGGGGCCTCCTCTTTTTCAGGTGGTCCTCTTATTTGTGGCCTCTTCGTTGAAAACCTCCATTTTTAGGGGGTCTTACAAATGGCATTTCCCACAGATGACGTTAATTTGTTGACCTTGTTTCCGTAATGGTTACATGGACAACAGATGTTGAGCCCATTCGCATCCACGCGAGCAAATTCCTACACATTTTGACTGAAGACTTGAAAGGAGAATTGTGGCATTTATGGACGTGGGAAATACTCTACAACGTGAGACAAAATTGTTTGAACACCGACAATATTATCAAAGGTAAGTGAAAATAAGTAAGAGAGAAGATAAATTATGGTTTTAAATGTAGAAAATTGCATTATTTATAGAATTCTGGCTGAAGTGGTAGTCGTTGGATAAGAACCACGTGGCATCATCTCCCAAGTTGAAGCCTCACATCACTTAGTCTGCTATGCAGTTAATACATTGAAACGGGTCAGCTACCATATACCCTAAGCTGACAATCATGACATTCCTAAATATTGTCTGCAGATCATCTAAAAGATAGCAAGGGTTTCAGTCAAACAGAGCTTCGGATTGGAGCGATGGCATCAGCCAAAGCTTTGGGACAGAGAGTTTCGACTTCTTCTTTGATTTCTTATATAGTGCTTCGACTTTAGAGTTTCAACCACTTAGATAATGCTTTAGCTCAGAGCTTCAGCTACTCGCATATGCTTCAGCCATGGAGTTTCTGCTTATACATGGTGTTTTAGATGAGACGTTGATTTGTCATCTTTACCTATGACTTCGATTTGATTTTTGATGACATGGAGCGTGATCTTTTTGGGCTTTTTTTTGACCCTCGATTTTGAGGTGTGCGCTTCTTCTTGAACCTCGATTTTGAGGCATATCAATATCATTAATGTTGAAGTAAATGGGGACAATTATGAAGCAAATTTGGAATTGAAATTTTCCAATAGTCGCTGTACATTTCTGCCCCACATGATGTCTACATGACAGTAAAAGGTCAACACAGTAAGCCACGAATGTATAGCTTGGAGCCACGCCGCCTCTTAACTTGTCATCAAAACATATCACATATGAAGACAAATAGTGGATGGTTGAGTATACAGGTGGGAATTGGTGGGAGTAATAGGAGGGCAATAAGGAAAATTGCACTCATGATTCTCAATGTGTTATCCTTCTAGTTTTGATCCTCTATCTTTCTATCATAATTGCATAATCCTCGTTAATTATGAACAACGGTAAAAGTCTATGTGAAATCATCATGTCCATCGTATGTGACTCTCTCATATCATATGAAAATAGTCTATAAATTAAGACCTTTCATTTCGTTGGATTGGTCTAGTTTTTACTTTTCATATCATTCTCGAACCAGATAACATGGAGAAAAGATAAAAATAACAAATAATCACACCCTTCTGTTAAATACAATATAACTAGAATAAAGTCAAATGTTAAGAAATTAAATTTTACTTACCAACCAGTCTGCCATCAAATTTGGACCATATTGATAGATTCAATTGAGAAATTGGTAACCGGTCTTAGTTAAAATAAAAAGTAAAATTGAACTTGTTGAGAAACTTAAAAAAGTAACCCACAAAACCACTCGATTCAAAACTAAAGCCTACTATTTCAAATTAAATTTGTGTTTTTTTTTTTTCACCGATTTGATTTCAATTCAACCTTTGATGCATGACCCTTTTCCTCTGTACGGTCAATTCAAGGTCGGTTATCAATTAGTTTCACTTTAAATAGTTGGGAATGAAATAACTATTGAAAGAATAGATTGATGACCAAATTTGTAAGAAGTGGAGAATTTTGTAAATTGGAGGGTACAACAATCAAATAGAGAGAAAAAAAAAATCAAACTTGAACCAAAAGTTAGCAATGGGGAGAGGGGCCCTTGATAATGAGAAATAGTACACTTGTCTATTGAAATTCCGACCTCTACACTAATCCTCTTATCCTTTTTTCTATGCTTTGGCCAGTATTTATTGGTCAAATTTTTTTATTTCATTTTATGTTATCTAGTCTTGGCATGATTACAGCTTAAAATTAATGTACATTTGTGCATGTCAACTTCAGACAATATCGTAGGATTAACAGCGAAAGGGGTATCCGAATATGTGACTTTTCACTTGCAACTATTTGTCTTTCATCAAAGAGTCTAAATTTTTATCAAGTATATAACCATCTTTACGATACTTTTGTAGAGATGAAAACGATTTATGAAATCGACTCTCGATTGAAAATTATAGTTAAATTATTATCGCTCCTAACTCTTAAGAATTTAGAGGTAGACGTCGTAATTATAGCTTTTGAAGATTCGAGAAATACTAAAGACCAACGTAAAGTTATAGGTAACGCAACTTGTTTACACCTTATAATTTTCTGTTATTTAACCTACCTCGTCGATGTCATATTCCATTAACTTAGTTAGGGACTTACAAGGCTTCCTTTTCCGATACTCCAACATTTCTATATCCATCGATGTAGATGTGCACCCGACCATCGAAGGAGTTCAAGGTTTGTATTAAAGGGTATTTATCAAGTTGTTGCAAACAGATGGATGAGCAGGATGTGTAGGTACTAGCTAGCCCTAGCGGGTTTAGGTCCACCCATAATTTTTTCTTTAAATATTGGCTCGACTTAAAATAAAAAAGTATATATATATATATATATATATATATATATATATATATATATATATATATATTTCTGTATATCAGAAATGATCTAATGAGCACCGGTGCTCATTTTATCCTAAGCACCGATGAGCTGGCACATTAATTCATTGGTGGATTGGAACTCACAAAATCTTTATCCACCAATGAATTAATGTGCCAACTCATCGGTGTTTAGGATAAGATGAGCACCGGTGCTCATTAGATCATTTCTGTATATATATATATTATTCCGATCTTAAGTTTGTCCCTGAGCAAGACAATATCAGATTTGATTAAGAAAGAAAGACGTGCAGTAAAATTTATCTAATCTATTTCAACGTATTAAATATGTCATAATTGTTTGTTGATTTTAAGATGACGATCAGTATATATCAAATTATGAATCCCTAAAGTCTTTTTTTTTTTTTTACACATTTATTTCCAGTCATACTTTCACACAAAATAAAATATTCTACACGTAAACTCAAGACATTTTTCTACTTTTTAATCATACATTATCCAAAAATTCCTTATTCAAAATAATGTTTTTCCAAAAATTGGCCACCAAACAAGGGCATAAATACTGGATCCCCCTTAGACGAGGTAGTGAAATTTTAATCTATTCTACTGAAGGATAAAAAAGTAAATTTCTTTCTAACATATTCTAGTAAGACTGTAAGTAGTGTTTCCATTTCATTAGTTATATCCCGAGATTATGCCAAAAATTTCATGTTCAGCAAGCTCTATCGTTCCTAATACTAGGGCAAAGGTCGCTTATGCCCCCATAAGAAAATACACGAGTGTGCCATGAAGGAAACATTGTGGAAACAACAAAAATAGAAGAAAATCCACGCAGTTGGGTTTTGAATAATTGATTTCATAGATAGACAATATTAGGGAACAAGAGTAACAAGTGCCATAATACACAGTAGTCTATGAAACACTGAAATTATTTCTTCGTAAATTAAATCCTACTTATATATAATAATTTCATAACAATCACACTGAATCTGCTTAAAAACAAACCTTAAAGATTAACCCCTGCCGCTTCCGGATTCAACGCTGCTGGCCGATCTCAATTCTGCAGCAGCTGCCATTGCTTGATACTGAGCCTGTTGAACTTGCGGTGGGCCCCCGATTACTCCTCCTGGACCAGCCGTGTACATCACCTGTCTACCCATCCCGCCGTCGTAAGCCACCTGTGTGTAACCCGCCTCCGTTATCACTCCGACTCCTCCTCCTCCTCCGCCGCCTGTGGTTGTGGGTCTCACCATACCGTAGCCTTCGGAATACCCAGTTACCTTATGCGGCGGCAGTGTCGGTGGTTGTGCTGCCGCCATGGACGGCACTGCTGCATGTGGTTGTGGTACCGATGGCATGACATTGTATACTGGTGGTTGATCACGGTAAACCTCCTGTGGCATCCTTTGAACGGCGTAATATCCCTGGCCGTTAGGTCCAGTCACGGGCCTCACCATCGGAGGCGCGTGATATGCACCTGCTGGACCTGGAATAATGTAAACTGGTTGTTCAGTGTTCAGAGTACTTGCCGGAAATACCCCTCCGCCGCCGACCTGCTTTTCTGGCCAATACCCAGTAGGCACTGGCACACCTCCAGGCATGGTGACCGGCGACAATTTCTCCGGTACCTTGTAATACTCACCGCCGGCGAATCCTCCGGCGAGATTATCATCGCTCTTTCTTCTGTACATCTCTTGTTGATCTTCAAGTCTCAGCCTCTGCAGATCCTGAATGTGCTTCTGGATCGGATCGGATCCAATCAACCTCTCCTCTAAATTCGGAATAGCAGGATCCTCCGCCTCCTGAACCTTCCCCACCATTGGAGGCGGCGGAGGCGCCATTCTATTCCCTTTCTCCGACCCAAACAAGAAATCCACATTATTATTCATTGGCGGTGCCTGAGGTGAAACAGACACAGTCACAGACGTTGCAGGAGGAGGTGGCGCCGTCAGTACAGGCCCAGTATTCAACGCCTCCACGAACCTCTCCTTCTCCGATTTCACCTCATCCGATCCAAAACTCCTCGCTGAAGAATTCAAACTCCCATGCGGATTCGAAAAAACGAACAACCTTAGCCTCGCCGGTTTTGGAGAAACCCTATATAGCCGATCATACTCATGCATCATGTGCTCCAAATCATCATCATTCGTAACCGAGATCAAAGCGTCCAGATCTTCACCAGGCAACTGATATTTAAACGAAATATTGTCATTATCACACAACGCAATCAACTTCGAAAGCAGAGATCCAAATTTGATGTTTCGATCAACCGCGAGGATTTTAGTTTCGCCTCCTATATACGACAACAGATTGTCATGTGGGCGAGGATGGATTTTTCCGCCATAACTGCACATGAACTTAACTTTGTAATTTATGGGCATCTGACCATCTTCCCATGGTGGTGGGTTCTCAAAATCGATTTCTCGGGATCGTGGCGATGAGTCGCCGGATTCCGGATATGAATTGTACGAATAATTTTCCATGGATGGTGTGATAAGAGCTTGAATGGAACTTGGAGACTTGAATGATTTTTGAGGAGAATTCACAGTATTTGTTAGTCCATTCGAGTCATCTATTGGGGAGCCCTTTAAATTACTGGATTTGAGGTTTGATAAAAGGACCAGAAGTGGACTGAATTTTTGTGCAACCAGGGAATTTCGCTAAGGTGGCAACACATGAGATGTGTGAAATGGTTTTGATGGAGGATAATGGGGTAACATTAACCATGATTCACTGAGTTGCACAATTAGCCGGATAATTTATGTGGGGCCCACGAGGAGTGTAGTGGGAACCATGGGGCATTAATCGAGGGGGAAAATTCATGTGGTGGTCACCCAAATTACTTTTTTTTTTCACACTTGGTCGTTCAACTTAAATCTATTTTGTTCTGATCATTCAACGTGTATTTTTGTTTAACTTTAGACATTTATTCTATGATCTACAATATACCACTATTACTCTTACATATTTACATATATGTCGAATATACCCTCGTGGTTTATAAAAAGAAAAAAAAATAATAAGAAAATTGAAAGGTTGCATCAATATGTTGTAATTATTATTTACCCAATATGTTGTAATTATTATTTACCTTATTTAAAAGTGGTTTTAATTGACAGTTACATATGAATATACATAAGTGTAAATAAAAATAGAATACCAAATTATTCAATTTATTTCATTTAAATAAGATCATTTATTGTTTTCAAAAATTAAGTCAATTAATTTTTCCCTAAACAATTATTAGTACACAATTAATAAAAACACTATTAAATACAATTTTAAAAAAATTATAATAATAATACTACATATATGACTAACATGAACAGTATTACTTATAGAATTAGTTTTTTTCAAACCAATATTAATATTAAAAATAATATTGGACAATCGATTTGCACAATATTTGATCAAAATTGGTAATGGAACAAAACCTTATCTTGACTTCATCAACTTACCGAATGAGATAGTTATAGCATGTGATGATATTGAAATTTCGGAGCCACAATGTTCCTAGGTTTAATGAAAAATGCATCTTCTTCTAATTATATGACACGATGTGGAATTCTTTCAATCGAAAATGAGTATATTAATTGCCTCAATGACAAATTAATTGGGTTATTTTCTAGAGAAAGCGGAGAATTTGTCAGCATTGACAAAGTAATAGATGATACAAATCAATTTTATTTATAGGAGTTTCTAAATATATTGCTTCTCAATGGTATCCCGACACATAAGTTGATCTTGAAAAAAAATTGTCCAATGATACTCTTGAGAAATTTGGATCTATCCTACGGTTTTTGCAATGGAACGAGAATGATTCTACGCGATTTCAAGAAACATATTATCTATGCAGAAATACTCGTTGGACAATATACTGGAAAACAAGTTTTTCTTCCATGCATTCCATTAACTCCAGCAAATGAAGGATATCTATTCAAATTCAAAAAGAAAACAATTTTCAATACGTCTATACTTTGCAATAACCATTAAACAAGGCTCGAGAACAAACAATGCCTACTGTTGAAATATATTTTCATGAACATATATTCTTTAATGGACAACTATATGTCGCACTTTTTTTTACAGAATTTTAATGCAAATAACAAAAGTCTCTGTAAAAGAAGAAAATAAAAAGAAGAACTGATGCGAGACGTTGACAAAAAATATTGTGTACAAAAAAATGTATATATATCACAATTTTAGAGGGTGTTTAATGTAGATTAAAATTAGATTTTTAGTAGACTGTGATAGAAATTTTTGAAATGTGTGGTTGAAAAGTTGTAAGATCCATGAATGTGTGGTTAATATTGATTATTTGAATTTGACTTGAATTAAAATCAGATTTTAATCCGTACCAAACATGGGCTTCATCCCGCCTTTAACAAAATCAATTACCTCAACTATTTTAAAAATTGTAGCAGTACTTCTAAAATATTACGCATATCAGTCATCCGATATATAAAACGTGCAACACCCAATGCTTACTATTAGTATTATAATTGCATTAAAAGATTTCACATCCTATTCATTATGGAAATGTGTTGGAAAACAAGTCTAAAAAATAACTTATTATATACAATCTTCTACATCTACAATCTATAAAAAAGGGGAATTGAGGAGAAACTTTTGATTTCCAATTTTACTCTTATCTATTTAGCTATAGGTCCAATATACCCTCATTTATCCTTATATTTTCAATTTTTCATCCTACCCTTACATTTTTATGTCTATGGTCAATAATACCCTTAAAATTAATATTATCTATTCTTTAAAATTAAGTCAATTAATTTCCAATAAACACTATTATTACTAGTTATCTGTATATAATTAATAAAAACTTATATAAAAATAAAATAAAAATTATAATATGTACCTTATATTACATATTAAAAGAAATTGCAATCCTTAAAAAAGATCCCATTGAAAATAAAACATAACAGTTAAAAAAATCTCGTTAACTAACATTCACTTGATAAGTATTCGATGAAAAATCATTTTCTAATAATCCATCAACTCTTCAATCACCATTAATTTACTAATATTTGATAAATTAAGAGACAAAAAGTCATTCTTTAATAACCCAAGTGTGAATAGGTGATAAACATTCAATTTCGCATTTTACTTTTACATGGCTTTATATTGATGGCGAATAATACCCTCAATATTCAATTTATTTCATCTAAATAAGATAATTAATTATTATTATTATTATTATTGCTTTCAAGAATTAAGTCAATTAATTTTCACTAAACACAATTATTACTAATTATTATTACACAATTAATAAAAACATTATTACATACAATTAAAAAAATTATAATAATACTATAAATATTAGAGCTTGTTTGGGAGGAATTTTTGGGGGAAGAATTGATTTTTGAATAGTGATATAATGTGAAATGTGTGGTTGAAAAAGAAAAAAATATATTGATGTGATGTAAAATATTATTTTATTGAAGAATGTGTGATTAAAAATGAGAATTGATTTACTGTAGAATTTGAGAATCTCTCCCAAACAACCCCTAAATACTGATACAATTAAATTTTTTCAAACCTACTATTACATATTAAAAATAATATTGCATTCCAAAAAAATTCTGTTAAAAATAATAAATTCAATCCATAATTGTAATCTTTAAATCTTTTATAAATCAAATACATAATTATCAAATATTTCATGTCCATAATATAAATATTTTACTAAATTATGACTATTAATCATTAAGAAAGCTCTTGAATGCATAGCTTCCCAAACTTTTTTTTTTTTTTTTTTTGAATATTTGGTTTTGACAGAAAGTTCTAGTTAAAATTCACTTATGTAAATCATTTAATTGCATAATCAAATAGCTAAAGGTTATGTCCCATCCCACGATTTTTTGTCTAAATATTTTGATATTTTAAAAATTTGCTGGAGTTTCGAAAGTTTTTTTTGTCAATTATAACGATAGAACGTTAATCATATGATATCATGCTAAAAATGGTAGATTTTAAATTTCAATTTCGTCGTGTTAAAATAGTTTTATACTATATACTAAAAATTGTAAGTATCGTTGATACATATTAAAATTATATTATATATAAATATTACTAAAAATATTAACATTATTAAAAGTAAAAGATCTTGAATTTGACATAGAGCTTGTTTGAGCCCCATTTTCTATTAAAATGCATTTTTAAATCGTATTTTGATGAAAAATGTGTGGTTAAGAAATAAGAATTTTTTTTTGGATTTATGTGTAATATTATTTATTGAAAAATGTGTAATATTCAAACAGATCAGATAAGAATTTTGTTACGTTAAAATAAGAATTTTATAATATATTTGAAGTTGTCGTTCACAAAAAAGCATAAATGATAAAAATTCAATTTTATGAATTAGTGTATGTCAATTGGTTGTAGAAGTGATAGAATTTAGCAATTGTTTGACATGCTTGCTTATTGTCAATTCAATTCAATATTTGATATTTGATACTTTTAGTTCTTTATCCTCAGTGTATGTTCTTTTTTATAATTTCATTTCATATTTGATTCTCCTTTTTTATCTTTTGTGTGGAGTTTAAATACAAATCATTTTTACCAAGAAAAGTTTCTAAATACATTGTTGCCAAATGGATTCTCACCATATAAGTTAATTATTTTGAAAAGAAATGGTCCACTGATGCTCTTAAGAAATTTGGATCTATTCAACGACCTTTACAACGGAACAAGAGCGATTTATCACAATTTTAAGTAATATATTATCCATTCAGAAATAATCATTAAGTAACATGCTGAAAAATAAGTTTTTCTTCTACGCATCCATTAACTCCAACTTGCAATTACCATTAACAAGGCTCTAGAACAAACAATGTCTACTATTGAAATATACGTACTTGAACATGTAATATTTCATGGGCAACTATATTTAGCACTTTTTTACGAAATTTCAATGCAACCAACAAAAGTCTTGGTACAAGGATAAAAACAAAAAATAAAAAGAAGAAAAGTTGTAGGACGCTGACAAAAAATATTGTGTATAAAGAAATGTTATTTTAATGAAAATATTACATTTTAATTTATTCAGCCTTTCACATTATATACGTAATTTCATAAAAAAATGTTATTCATTTATATTCTTTTTAACAATTTTAATTTTTCATTTAACATTATCAATTACATCAACTATTTTAAAAAAATTGTATTGATATATACTTCAAAATCATTACGCATATCATTCATTCAATACATAAGAAGTGCAACACACGACCAAAGGGTCAATTTCACATGGATGGAGTGCCCTATAGCTTCCCGACCTATCTACAATGTAATGGTGATTTCTACGTTAATCGAGTTGATGATGGGGAATATGATCCTTGCTTCGAACAACATATTTTATAGGACTCACAAATATTATTTTAAACTTTATTTATCACTAATTTATATCTAGTTATAATATATATCGATTATAAACAACTTTCAAACGCGATTAATTATTTTTAAATTTAAATCGTATTTCAAAATATAAAAATTAAATAGACAAGTACATGGGAAACGAGGCAAAAAAAATTGAGATATTATAATTTTCGTCTCATCTTCCAAAAATCTCGAACAGGTTGCGGGACAAGAAGGATCACCCCCAACCCAACGCCAACGCCAACGCCAACTAGTTAGAATTCTAGTTTTGATTTTATGCAATTTTCTTTCTATTTTTCTTTTCATACTCATTTTTATTACACATTTTCACAATAAAATATTTACTATTCTTAAAAAATTTACTATTCATAACCAAAATTTTTTCTTACGTTTTAACCACACATTCTTTAAAAATTTACTATTCAAAAACTCATTCTTTCAAAAAAAAATTCTGTCAAATCGAGGCTAAATTAGCTACTGGCTTTAAGTTGAACGAACGTCAGATTACGCATTCCATCAACCAAGTTAGACTGGTCAAAGACAGAATGTCAAACAAACATAAAAATGTCAGTTAGATGATCAAATCGAAACAAATTAAAATTGGGCGATCAATATGAAATAAAGATATAAGTATGATGGCCTCTATCAAAATTTTCGTTTCCATCATCCAGAGAGAGAGTCACATGGTAAATGAGGGTGGGGGTGGCAAGAAATAGTGCATGAATGTCGAGTTGCGGCTAAACTAATTAAGTGGAGTATAGGAGAAGGAATTCAAGATTCAACAATGCATGTCTTGTTTGATTATGAAGGACTCCACTTGTTAATCCCATAATGGAGAATCATGAGTTTAAAATCAACATCATTTATTATCCTCATTAATAGCATTAAAAGTTTGGAGAATTCACAATTCTACTAATTAAATCACCCTTGTTTACCAGGAACAATTGGTAGCCATGTCCATTTGATGACTAATTTGGTGCCTTAAGCCACCCCTTTAAACTAAAACTCTTTATTTTTCATATGTATTTTTAATCACACAATAAAATATCCAGTACGTGAACCAAAAGAATTTCCTTACTTTTTAACCATAAATTCTCCAAAAAAATCACTATTCAAAACATCATTTTCCCACTAATTTCTCTTCATAATGATCATCGAAAGGGGCTAAATTAGATTATATTGAATATGATGGGATAAAAATATTTCACGCCTTTGTTTTTTAAATTTCGTCAAATTGAGCATGATGTCAAAATATGACGTTACACTCTTTGATCAATTTTGGAACTAGCACCCATAATCGCGTCAAGCTATAATGTTGTGACCTAGGACTTTGTGATACCGACCTTGGGGTAATTTGATTGGTAAGTGAGGTTGGATGCCACGGGTCATAATGACACTTAAGTCTTAGATATGTGTGCTAAGCCATCTTATCACCCTCTTGATTGGTTAGTCTGAGTGACACTATCATTAAGGGAGAACACTTTCTCTGTTACGTTATAATGATATTTCCATATGATTTCTCTCGTAGTCTGACTCCAAATCCATATTTTGGTTACTAGCCTAAGGTACAGAGCTAAAGTATCTGAATCCTTCGACACGTAATCTCTTTTGATTAGGTCAAATGAATCTCCTATTCATTCGACGTGATTTTCAAATTAACAATAACAAAACATATTAAAAAACATCGGAAATGATAAAAATTTCACAAATCCTACCTACTGTAGCTATCAAATATTACAATGTCAAATCCACATCTATACTCTTTTGTGAATGCTTGTATCCGTACAATGACATACAGTATGGGTAGTCCATTATTCAAATAAAAATTGTCTATTAATATCTCAGATTCCTTTGCTTTAAGAAGAGATATGAGTCATCGATTTACTTATCTTTGCTTTCATAATACCCCGCTTCCTCTAAAAAGAAGTCGATAATTTAACAATTCATCCTTTCACACTTTTCTTTTTAAGGAAACTAAAAAATTTCACCTAGTTATTACTTATTGGATATTACTAACTGATAATTAACCTTAGTTGAAAAAGATTAGAGAATAAAACAAATACACATGACAGCTTGTCCAAAGACTAAAATAAAATAAAAAAACATGTGACAACTTTATTACAGGCTTGTGGCAAAACATAATGAGGACACCAAGCACAAGATGCTGCATGAATCTAGCATGACATTGGTTAGTGTGACATTTTCTATCTGTCATTAAGGTTGTTTTAATCAATGAATATTTTTGAAAACTGTGAAAGTTAAAACAGTTGGAAAAGTTTATTTATTTTTAACTGTTCATTACCTGTCTTGACCAGGAGACAACTATTTGGTATCTTCATTGCAACATTTGCAGCTTTACTGTCCTTCGAAGTCATAAGTTATACAAAGTTATCAAATGTTTGACCACATCCACCCAATAGAACGATATGTTTATTTTTTCTTCCCCTTGTAGTGCATTAAGGTTGTGTTATTCATCTTCGTCAATCGTATATTTCGAAGTCGCCCCTTATAAAAAGATTATAAATAAGTTTTAATCGTTGCTAAAAATACTCACGACTAAATATCGTAGATCTAAATTGAATGATGATGTTTGAATAATAGTATTTGGCTACGGAGCATGACGTGGGTGGATGCTTATCATGTAAGCAGGGGCGAACCCAGATTAGAAGTTCGGCCTGAGCGGACGTTGATCATTGACCATCGACAATCAGCGATCGTAAGAGATGTCATTTATTAATATTTAACCATTTGTTATAAACATTTATTATTAAATAATAACCATTTAGAAATTGTATTAAACTTAATGACATTATAATAAAATAAAATGTAAAAATGATCCATTACCTTGGCAAACATAAAATTACTAAGAAGCATAAATTTTCAAATATTCGTATTCTTACTAGTTACAGATGAAGTACAAAGATAAGCAAATTTTAAGCTTAGCCAATAAAAACCACTGTTATGTTCCTCAACTGCTCTCAAGGGAAGGGAAAAAAAATCAGAGAGAGACGAATATAGAAATCTTCAAGAGAAATCAACTTAATTTTTTGATCAGGAAATTATGTTTAAAAAAATAAAAATCGACGTCAAAGTTGCAACTATCAATCCAAATTAGCGAAAATAACAAATATGACATTGTCTTTATCGTCAATTACCTCTCCACTGCCACTGGAACCATCAACAAACATTCGATCAAAGCAACCGCCACACTCCTCGCTATCTAGAGTGAAAAACCAGTACCACCAAGACAAAGGCCACTGCGGCACTTTCGCCATCGCCACTTGCACCTCCCACCATGACGGCATCAAAAATAGTATCACTGCTACCATCATTTTATTCATTTCTTCAAAATTCTCTTCTTTTTGTTCGATTTCTCTTCCAATTGTGATCAAATTCTCGTAAAACTATTCAATTATACAGTATACGTGATGATGATGAAAATTATTTCATTTAATTGGCCTCATTTTTAAAAAAAAGGCCCAACTCTTTCAACCCAAAACAAATGGGCCAAAACTGAAAGAAACCTCAAGTCCTCAACAATATATGTCTTCTTCCTCAATCCTTCCAGTCTTCTCTGTCTGTCTCTGTTCTTTCTGCAACAGTCAACGACCGGGCAATGCCCGACGAAATTTAAAGCTCTGGCGGATTCAGCACAGGCGGCCGCGCCACCTCGCTGAGTGTTGGGTCCGCCCTGCATGTAAGCGTAGCATATATGTGCTAATCTGAATGCAAGACTCATCACATGTTGACAAATGGATGTAAGTCATGCGAGATTCTTTAGAATTGAATCTTGATCGAGTCAATGCACAAGACTCCAATTGACTTGATGCTTGGTTATAGACGAATTAATTCATGCTTTTAAACTATCACGGGTGGCTATTGGTTGTTTCGCCTGCGCTCTCTAGCAATTATGGATGTCAATTGCAACTCTTTTCTATGTTAGGACGTAATGTTAACATGTTTAACAAGAATTTTGTAGCCAACTTTAACTTTACCCTAATTACTGTATTTGAGAGTTAATAATTTTTTTGGATATCATATCATCATGCAACTGTTTGTTCTTTTGAGTCCATGTTCAACTAAAACTACAATCTTTGTTGTATTTGTTTGTTGATTGATAAGTGTATTTTATACACTTATTTGGGAATTAAAATACTGTTATTTGGTAATTTTTTGACAAAATATATCATAAATTGTTGTATTTTATATTATATAGGTAAAATTTAATGGTTGAACGAGGAATTGAAAGAAACAAAAGAAAAATCAAGGAAAATGACGAATTCCAAAGTTTGAAAACAAATTACAAATATTCAATAGTTGATTCGGACCACAAGATGAAACTTTAAATATTGTTAGGAGACAATGGGATGGAATTAAAATTCAAAAAGGAATGAAATATGATCAAAATCAATTTAAAATTGCACAAATTATATTCCAAATTTTTAGTTAAAAACTGAAACCCATTTTTGGCATAGTAAATGTCTGAATTGGAAATGTTCTACATCCAGTAAAGTTGTAGCCATTTGAGTTATATTTCTAACGCACTTTGAATCACCTCAATCGGATATCAGGAGAGAAAGTTATGACCAAAATATTGACTGCTGAGTGGAGACAAAAAAATTCGCGTGCGAATGCAATTTTTCTTATTCGATTGGAATTCTTTTGGAAATCAATTTGGACGTGATTTTCAACCAATTTTATACTCCTACAAATACTTAACGTCATAATGCATATTAGAGACCTCTCATATACATCTCATACTCTAATATTCATCAATTATTATTATCAAATGAGGAAAATTCATAGTTTTTGTGAGAGAATTGAAGGAGTCTTGCAAGAATTCAATCAAGTGAAGATTCAAACTTGATTTTTGGACAAAGAAGAGAATACGAAGTGGAGATTCATCAAAAAACCATTGAAGAGATTCAAGATTTCAAGATTCATCTTCATTTTCTCAATTTATCAGAAATTTGGGTTATGTCATTTCGCTTAAGTATAATTTCTTGTAATTTCGACATTTTATGCTAGTTTTATATATTGCTAGGATGAAATGAACTCTTGTTCCGATATTTTTAGTTTTTAATTAATTATTTCAACTTTGATTTGATTTGATTTGTGAATGTTTATTATCGATTTCATCGTTCTTTTCAATTGCTTGATCACCAATTGAATTGTTTGTAAATTTTATTGTTATCAACATAGACAATATGATTTAAGCACAATATAGAAAATATTGTAAGATTCGATAGAGAATAGAGATATGCTCCTATATTTTATATGGTTTCAAACTTTCAATAGGTATTCTAATACTTATTAATGCATTTACCATATTTGCATCTTTCATTAAGAGATATAATGGTCACATGAGGGGAATAAATTTGATCGTTATCGAGAGAAGCTTTCAATTAAATTAGAAACATTGACCAACATGGATGATTTCTGTATCGACCAAGAATTTTTAAATTTATACAAAATCATTTTCTCGAGAAACATGTCGCTAAATTTTAAACCTTAACGTTAAAGTGAAAACGTGTTCGTCTAACCGTTATAAACGAATTTAAATTTTTTTCGTATCGAATTCATTTTCGAATAATTTTAAAGTATCAATTTCTTATTATTTTGTTTTAAATCCGAATTTTAGTAAAATTTAAGTGATAAATATATATATCCTATAATTGTTTAAAGTCAAATTACTTAAAGTCCGATTCTATAAATCTAACTAATTAAGTCCAAATCGAAAGCATTGCAGCCCAATTACCTTAGGCCCAAATTTGAAAATATTTACAAGGGAAAAATTCATAAATAAGGTGTATTCTTTACACCAATTCAAAAATAAGGTTTATAGTTTGAAACTTCAAAAATCAGGTTTTTTTTTTTTTTTTTAAATTCTAATATAATATAATATAATATAATATAATATAATATAATAAACCCACCCCACATGCACCACCCCCCTGCTCCGGTGACTATTCCGACGACAATTCCGACCACCACTTTTCTCCGGCTCCGATTCCGACGACTGCTCCGATTCCGGCGACCATTCCGGCGAGGTCACAGATTTTTAAAGAGTCACGTATTATTATAGCCACCGGTCACATTTTGGTCACAGATTTACAATTTAGTTAGTCACATATTATTTTTTAGTCACGGATAATAATTCTTATACGTTACATATTATTTTACGGTCACAGTTCAAAAAATTTGTAGGTCACAATTATTTCTTTGGTCACATATTTCAAATTTAGTTGGTCACATATCAAAATTTATAGGTCACACGGTCACATATTTCAAAAACTGTTTGGTCACAGATTATTTTTGAGTCACATATTACTAAATTTTTAGGTCACAGTTAAGTAATCAGTCACAGATTACCAAATATTTGGTCACATACCCTCAAATACTTGGTTACATAACCAAGTAATTGGTCACATACACCAAATAGAGGTCACACACCACACCACACCACCCGTCACCAACATCGCTTGTCACAGATTAAATATTTGGTCACAGATAACCAAATATTTGGTCACACACTACCAACAATAACCACCAACGTGGCCGCCCCCGCCACAAAATCGCCACCACCACCATAGATCCACCAACAATAACAACCAACGCACATCACACCACTCAATAGCCAAAAAAAAAAAAAAACTAAAATGCAGCCGGGAAAGCAGCAGCAGCAGCGAAATCGCTGCTCCTTTCCCGGCAGCGAAATCGCTGCTGTGAGCAGCGATTTCGCTGCCGGAAATCGCTGATTTCGCTGTTGGCAATAAATCGTCGCCAAAGAACACCGAAATCGTTGCTCATCACGAATGATTTCCGGCAGAAATCGCTGCTGTGATGAGCAGCGATTTCAGCAGCGAAATCGCTGCTCTGCTGAGGAGGGGGGAGAGAGGGAGGCGGAGGCGCGGCGGTGGCAGTAGGGAAGAAGAGGGTGGTGGGAGGGAGAGAGAGCGGGGCAGCCGAGATTGAGAGAAATTAGGGTTGAAAATGAATTAGGTTTTGGATATATTTATGGTTTGATATTTAAAATAAAATACCTGAAAAGTGAATAAAAAACATACAAACCTGATTTTTAAAAACCACTCTTTAAACACCTGATTTTTTATAATTTCCCTTTTGAAAACGTGTTCGTCTAGCCGTTATAAACGAATTTAAATTTTTTTCGTATCGAATTCATTTTCGAATAATTTTAAAGTATCAATTTCTTATTATTTTGTTTTAAATCCGAATTTTAGTAAAATTTAAGTGATAAATATATATATATATCCTATAATTGTTTAAAGTCAAATTACTTAAAGTCCGATTCTATAAATCTAACTAATTAAGTCCAAATCGAAAGCATTTCAGCCCAATTACCTTAGGCCCAAATTTGAAAATATTTACAACCCAACTTCCTGGCCCAATTAGCTTCCTAGGGAATTGTGCCCTAATTTTTTTTCTATTCATAGAAACTCCACCTCCCTCATCTCCTCACCATTCTAGCAGCCATTTTGGGTAAGTCTCTCCCTCCCTCAATCCTTTCCACCGTGATTTCACCATTGATGCTAGAACATCAATTTTTAGCATCAACAGGAAACCACCAACAGCACCACCTCAACCTACCAAGCTCAAGCTACTGCAAAACACCAACGACACCACACTACCTAACACCATCACGAGACCAACCTCACCAACACCAAGCCAAACCGAAACCACCAAGCCAACCATCCAAAAAAGAGACCTCAACCTCAAACTGCAGAACCACTATTCGAAGCCGCAAACCCAACTCAACATCATACACGAGCTAAAAAAAAATCAAAACACCAACACCACTGCTCAACACCCAAAATCAGCTCCGAAACCGCCACTTTTCACTCCTAATCGACAGCCATCCTTCCACCAACAGCCACACAAAACCAAGAAATAGCATAACCTATAACTTACCTCACTTTCCTCAACCCATTTCTCGAGCTTGAGCCACCAAGGAATCAAAAGAAAATCGAGCCCCATTTCCCGGTTTCGAACCATTTCGCCCAAATGAAACCCCCCCCATTTGCCCTGTGTACCGGCGCCACCGATCGGACGGTCGGTGGTGGGAATCGGAGAAGGGTGGCTGCCCATTTTCCCCTCCTCCCGTCGCCTACATGAGAGAGAGAGAGAGAGAGAGAGAGAGAGAGAGAGAGAGAGAGAGGAAATTGTGCTTTTTAATTTTTTTTTTATTTTGAAAATTGCCTTTAAGCCCCCAGGTTTTAAATTGATTTATTTCAGTTCCAAGGTTTTCAGTTTTTTTAATTTCAGTCCTTAGATTTTATTTTCAGTTTTAATAGATTTTCAATTAAGTCCTTGATTTTCTTAAAAGTTTAATTTCAACCCTTAAACTTTTATTTCCAGTTTCATAGATTTCCAATTAAGCCCATGAACTTTATTTTATATCATTTTAAATTATTATCTCAACCCAATGTTTCAATATTTAGTAAATCAGTCCATAGAGTTCCCATTTCCCACATTTAACCCCATTACTTTGAAAATATTATTTTCAGCCCATATATTTGTCAAATTCAGTTTCAATAAATATCAAATTAGGTCTTTAAACTTTATTTTTATCGTTTTAAAACTTTAAATTTCGGAATACTAATTCAAAACCTAATTTCTATTTTGGCTAGACTAAACGTACGGACGATTAGGAGATTGAGGTTACGTCCCACTCCACTTTTTACGAGATTCGAGATAATTTGAGGTAGATTCGCCACCATTAATTAGTTTAAATTATTATTGCATGTATTATGTGAATTTACGTGATTTATATGCTTTGATGCATGAGATGAAAATATGTCATATGAGATATATGATGTTGTTATGTTTGTCATAACTTATATGCTTTAATATATGAGAAGAGACGAGTATCTCTTATGAGATAAGATGAGAATGTTATGCATAACTTATGTGCTTAAATGCACGAGACGAGACTATCCACACCCTATGTTTTTAAAGAGCATATGATTTTCAAGAAAATGAGCCTATGACGATGATGTCACGATATGAATTGTATGATTACGTGTTCAATTATTCTGTAAATTAATTATCGGCGATAAGTCTACTAAGTATTTCATCGAAATACTCATTCTGTTATTTTAACAATATTTACAGATTTCGGAGACGGTCGAGTGTGATGGGCAGTGGTGGCATAAATTAATAGTCGAAATTATTTACTTTTGAAATTTACGCATTATGAACTTATTTTGTTGTTCCCGTTATTTCAAATTTGAATTCTGAAGTTTAGACGATTTTCCTTAAGTAATCAAATGAATTTTGTTGTCGACGAGGTTTTACCGTTATAAATGCGATGTTTTAAAATTTAGTTATTTTCCGCAAACCTTTTAGTTAAATCAGTTACAAAAGACGATAACGGGGCAATCCGGGTTCTCGAAATTCGGGGCGTTACAATTTCAAATTGCCACTTTAATTGTTACATTAAAAATGAAATAATAAGGGAGATTCGACATCTTTGCAATGACTCTTACATATTTTAAAAACACATTTACTTACTTTCATTAGTTTAATTGATAATTTAGGTATTAGTATAGAAAAAGTCACAAAATTTCTTTCCTATTCTATTAAAGTTGCAATTAATTTTAACTCGGTCAAACACATATTCCTAGTGAATTCGACGCTCTATTCTTCATTATATTTCTTGACCATGATCCTGTAAACTTGTGGGTTTTCAACTAGCACGGGTGGCCATTACTAAATAATGGAGCCACAGATGAATTGTCTTTCCAATTATCTAGCTCGATAATCCACCTCGACACATTAAATAAATCGCATTTTGAATTCACCATATAGATCTGCTTACATTCACTATAGATCTTATGAACGTGAATGTCATGTACAATTTTAATATCCACTATGATGGTTTATGTTACGGTCCAGGTTCATGTATTTTTTTATAAGTTCACAACTATGCAGTTAGGGATATCAATGTGGCTCGTAAGCTCGGCAGCCCGTTGCTCGGCTCGAGAAAAGCTCGAGCCAGCTCGTGACGAGTCGAGTTTTTTTTAAAAAAGTTAAAAAAAAAAAAATAATAATAATAAAATAATTACAGCTGCCTGCAACAACACGTATAGCTGCCATGACTACTGCCTGTCAGAATTAATTTTTTTTAAAAAATCGAACCGGGGCTTGAGCCGAAAGCTTAGGTCGAGCCAACATGCTGCAGTCAGAATTAATTTCAAAAAAAAAAAAATCGAGCCGGGCCCTAGCCGAAAGCTTGGATTGAGCATAAATTTCTTGGCCGAGCAAAAGCTCGGCTCGGGCAAAAAAAAAACTCGAACTATTTTTTCTTTAGTCGAGCCCGAGGTTCGAGTTTCGGCTCGTGGCTCGACTCGTTTGACACTCCTATATGTATGTAGTTTTTGAAAAGCAGGAAAATAATTAAAAATAAAGAGGGGTTAGATTAATCAATGATTGGTCACTCAACTTTCATTAGGCTGTGTCTGGTGGGGATTGTTTTAGGAAAAGAAATCAATTTTTTTTACCGTTGTTTTCAACTTTTGGGGCCCAGTTGTGAGTGAATGAGTCAAAATGTGCGGCTCCTTTTTGAAATTAACGGATAGAATTTCAATTTTCAGCACAAATAGACAGGCCTTCTTTCAATTAATCGACTTTAAAATGTTACTAAAAAATCACTCATCTTTCAATTAATTATCCATCCACCATCTACTAAGAAAACAGCTCTAATTGTTGATGAAAAATTTCACTACAAGTTGATAGCGTGAAATATGTCCAAATAAACAAAATTGTACCCAACAAAATGCGACGTTCCCTTCATTTTAAATACACATCTTTTAAAATGAAGGGAAAGTCATGCTTTTTTGGGTACGATTTAATGGACTTGGACTGATTTCACGCCATCAGCTTGTCAAGTGGGATTTTTCGTCGACCCGTTTTCTTAACGAATGGTGGATGAATAACTAATTAAAAGTTGAGGGGGTATTGAGTAATCTTTTAAAGTTGGGAAAGTATGTAGAAATATGATGAAAGTTTAGTGACTTTCCATGCAAGAGACAGAGAGCCAATTAAAAAAGGCCTCGAAGCAGTCGTCCATTGGTTTAACCGCCAAATGATGCACGGTGACAGCGACATTCAAACGAATGGCGAGAACGACAATGCTATAGCCTACGCTGCTTTCGCAAATCATCACCATTTTCAAATTCAATCTCTTCCTCCAAATTTGAATCAATTTAATTCGTCTGTGTACTCGCCTCGCGGAACAACCACCGCTCATTTGTTAAAACGTGAGTGTTAATCCAACTGCAATTTCGATTTTGATCGTTTTTTTTTTATTCCATGGTATTTTATGTACTGACTTTTTTAGTTTTGATAATAAAAGATGGGGAAGAAGAAAGTGATGTTGCCCGCGAGTGAAGTTGATTTGTCCACGGTGAAATATCAGCATGAGAAAATTGAAGGTTTCTTTGCTCTCTTTCTCTTTTTGGGGGCAAATTTATTTGATTTTTTCGCAGTTTTTTATTAGTTGAATATAATTTATGGATTGTATGGATGATTTTGCAATTGCAGCGCCACATTTGACTGGATTCTGGCTCAAGTTGTTTCTAAAATTACTTGAAGCACCGCTGGTTGGCTCTTTGATTATATCTTACTTGAAGAAGGAGAATAAAATGGTTGAGGTCAGATATTTTATAAAATACACAAATTCAAATTCCAAAAAAAAAAACAAAAAACAAAAAGTATCATTGCCTTTCACTTGCTGCAATTGATACACGTGAGCGCTTAGTTTGATGTTTGTGATTGACAGATTTTGAAGAATACTGTAATACCAGAGGCTCCCATGTTTAAACCTGAGTTCCCTCCTCAAGGTTTTTTCTCCCACTATTGGTCATTTCTTAATTTTTGTATTTTTATTTATTTGAAAGTTCTTATAAGCTAAGTTTATAGGAGGAAATAAATTGTGTTTAGGTATAACTATGCATTTTGTGGAATCCACACATTTTATGTTTGACAGGCTGGATCTGATTTATTTTCTTGTTTTTAGCCTAAGAAATATAATAATGTAGGTATTGGCTCTCACCCCTTGAATTTTTCAAATGTCATCGGTCAGTTATTGAGGTTGTAGATTCTAATTTGGGAATAAGAATGTAACAAGACCTTAAATTAAGTTTGAATGTGTCTCTGAACTTGCACTCATTGTTTATGCCCTCTGTACATATTTTATCGAAATTGGAATGAATTTGAATTCAGAACCAGAGACTGGCGTTGTTCTGTTGGAAGAAGGTGGAAAACCTATAGAGAGAGTTGAACTAGCCTTGAAGTGCCTTCCAGATTATGACCCCGCTAACAATTGGAGTTCTGATACTTGTGCATCTTTCTGCTATTGGAAGATTCGTGATTATGCACATGCTTACAGATCTAAGCTCACCACCCCATCTATAGTGAGTAAATTTTGACGCTTGGTTTTCGACCACTTTCGAATTATTGTTTATTCAGATTATTTGTAAGTATCACACAGGTTGCAGAGCGCTTCATCTCAGCAATTGATGTTTTCAACAATAAGATGCCCCCGGCACCACTGCTGATTTCTTGTGACCCTGAGCATATAAGAAAGCAAGCTGCAGTTTCCACACAAAGGTTTGAAGAAGGTAACAGTTATGTGTATTTGGTAGCTGATGTATTGAACCTTGATACATCATATCCAATTGTTTTCTATGTTGAACCACCTCATCTTAAAATTTAAGTTGTGAGAGATGGATACATTCGTTTATTTAACCAAAATTTTCACAAATGGGTGGCGGCAAGATTTAGACCTGGGACCTTTGCCAACTCAAATACCACAGTGAACCATCTCATATAAAAGATAAGTTGTTAGAGAGGGAAATAGATTTATTTAAATTTAGTCTTTAATACGTACTTATACATGTTTAGTAGGCTGCTGTTAACACAAGATTGAATCTTACTGTCAGACTGACTGAACCGTGTAGGAAAACCATTATCAATTTTGGATGGGATTTTTGTGGCAATTAAGGATGATATCGATTGCTATCCTCATCCCTCAAAAGGTACTTATTTCAATGTTCAATTGTGTGATATTAAGCCTCCGTTTGGGAAGATTTTATAAATGATTTAATTTATAAATAGATTGAAATGAGTAGTGGATAAGTGGACAGTAATTGTAGATCCATTGAAATGCATGGTTGTAAATAAGATTGACCATTTACAAATGATTTACAATTTTGCCAAACGGAGGCTAAGCAATCATTGAAATTTAGTGGTGCTTTATGACGAACAGGTGGAACAACCTTCTTTCACGAGATTCGTCCTGTTGAGGAGGATGCAGTTTCTGTGTCAAGATTACGTAGTTGTGGTGTGATATTAGTAGGAAAGGCAAATATGCATGAATTGGGACTAGGCACGACAGGAAATAATCCGAATTATGGGTATGTTATGCATAGCAACTAGCATAAAAATTTTCATGCTGTTGAGATTATCTATGTTCTAAAGCTTCACTAGTGATAAATCAATAATCATTAAAATGGTGTGAGGGCCTGATCAACGCTATTTCAGGCTCACATTAGGTACTTCCATCCAAAATATATTATCCAAGTTAGTTAGTTGTTGAGAAACTGCAAAGCTGTAGTATGGAGTCTTTAAATTATTTTTCACAATACTAGCTGTTTATTTTGAGTTCATACTGGTCGTGGATCTTTCTAATTTATATCTAATTTCAATATACGAAGCTGTATAACAGCAATCCCATACATAATGTTGTATCTTCTTCCCGATATCATCCTTAACGTAGAACAGTAAAGAAAAAGAAAGAAGAAAGAAGAGAGAACTGGAGAATTAGGAAGATAAATTTAGGGAGAAGTTTCAATATCACCAGTTTCACAAATCAAAATCTCAATTATTAAAAAATAGCAGTCATGGTTATAAGAACAAGAACAGAAATTACCTAAAATTATAAGTTGGAAACTGCCAATAAGTGTTACAAGATAGATGCTATATACTTTTCTAACTTGTAATTCTTGTAAGACACTAAAATAATATTATATTTCTAAATTCACGTCTAAAATAAGTACATTGGAGTTGTAATCTTCACCATTAGGAATGAAAGCTCCATCAATCAATTGTGACACCTGTTTTGTATTACTTTTTAACCCCATGTCTTATATGCTAACATATTGTCATTTGAATTGGTAATTTTTATTTAACAGAGACTTCATGACCTTTTTTTTTAGCTTGGGGAGATACAATTTGAAAGTAATCCTTGCATTATTTTTATATTAATTGTATGTATGTATGCATTTACATATAAACCGTATGCACGTTTACATATATTTATATCTTTTCTATAGCAAACTGTACATGAAAAGTGGTAGATATTGAGGGCAGGAACGCTCGTGCTTTGCAATGTTCACTTTAACCGTTGTCGTGCTCACTTTGTAATTTCCTTCTCCTTCTAGAAAAGTAACTTTTAGTGCATGTTACAATCTGGCATCACATTTTTATTGCCGTTGAAGCCTCCCATTTTTCTTGTGCACTGGCATTTCAGTATCATATGCCTTCCTTAGAAGTGATGACATATCAACTTGTGATGAGTTCCCTGTAAGTTTGTTTTCATATATTGTTAACTCTCTCTGTCTGCGCTTTCGACTTCAATCTAAGTTCAGGGACTTCGAATCAAATGTACATTAAACTACCCTTGAATGGTGTATTATGACCTTTTTTTTGAAGTGATAGATTATGACTTGAAATTTTTTTTAGACCATTAACTGCTCCAGGCTTATACTTGAAAGATCTTTCAATTTCCTCTAACCACCTTCATTCTTGAACTAGATCTGGGGACCCAGCATTCAATTTTCATGTCTAAATTATTTTCTCTGTAAACAGGACAGCAAGAAATCCACATGATCCTAAACGATATACAGGTGGATCTTCATCAGGCCCCGCTGCAATTGTATCTTCTGGACTGTGTTCAGCTGCATTAGGAACAGATGGTGGAGGTTGTACATTTGTGAAACATCAAGCTTACGATCTGTTTCCCAGCTTCTCATGAAATCCTTGTAATTATTAATTCAGTTGTAATTCGAAAAGTACAGGCTCCATTCGTATTCCATCCTCCCTATGTGGTGTAGTGGGCTTGAAATCAACATATGGACGGACTGATATGACAGGGTGAGCTCATGAACCTCACACCAAATATGTTCCTTTGTTGTTCCTAGCTCATAAAATATTGGGGTTGCTTACAAAAACAGCATGATGCAACCCAACTTCTCACCTTCTTACTCACCTTTTTCACTCTTCTAATAGTCTTATTTACCACCCCCAGAACTAATAATCTAAGGACAAGAAAATTATGTTTATCACATCCCTGAGTTTCTCCAGAAACGTATTCTCACTCTCCCGCACAATGTCATTGAAAAGTTTATGATTATATTGTTTCTCTTCATAGTCAAAAAGACAAACTACTAAAGTTTGCATCCCTTTATTAGAGTTCTTAATATTGGGAGGCTGCGCATGTCTTATATCACTTATTTGTTATTGTGAAGTTATGATAACTTTCTCTACCTCGTGTAAGCACGAGTCTTAGCAAGTACTCAAGTTGTAACTTGTTCTTGCAGATGCTGTGTGTTTGTCATTTAATCATATGTTTGCATTTTCAAAACCACTTCATGCGAGAAAACTTGTAAAAATTTTTCTCCTTTTCCAGTTCCTTACAGAAGATCTTTGGTAGAACACAAGTATCAGGGACTTATATTCTGGCACTTCACTTTTTGAGTCTTCTGAATGTTGTTTTTCAGATCTCTATGTGATTCAGGGACTGTAGAGATTATTGGAGCTATCACATCAACTGTTGAGGATGCAATCCTGGTGTAAGTAATTGTGCCTGTGATATTCTTATACATACAATCTGATACATTCACGTGCGTGTATCCTTTGTTGAATAGAATATCAAATAGACCATTGACTATATTTTGAACTTACTCTGTTTATCATAAAATTTCAGAAGATGAGTCTACTCTGTGTAGATGCTACATCATAACACCAATAGATGTACTTCTTCACGATTTTTATTTTGCAGGTTGTATTTTTTATTTTTAAGCGGATAAGAAAAAAAGAAACTTGAAGAAAAAAAAGGATTTCCAAGAAAAAAAAGTCTTAAATATAATTCTTTTTCCATGTTTATCTTGAACTCTTAATTTTTGAAGTCAACAACTTACATTTGGAAAATGTCTTTCTGTACTTTAGAATTTATGCTATTATTTTCCTCCAATTTATTGGTTCACCTGTTTTTCTTTTAAAACACAAAACTTTAAGAGAAATCTGATAGCATCACTATATTGTTATCAGCCTATCTCCCCAGTGTACCCAAGCAAATAATTTTTCAAGTGGTTTCCCTTTCCATCAGAATTATTTCTCTGGCCTAATTGCAATGAATGGGCACAAGTGGCTCCACGAATGGGAATCTAGTTACAATCTGATATTTGAGAGCCACAAGTCTCCAGTATCATTTATCTGGAAGAAAGTTACTAGGAACCCAATTCCATCCCAAGGCACCTATAAGCATTCCTTGAAAACGTACAGCTGGCAACTGCTTATGTGTCAGCCATCCATACTGGTGCCACTTAATTGGTGGAAAGCCTCCAGTTTCTTGACCAAAATGGTTGTAACTTCTCCACTAAGCATTCAAAGTTGGATGTGGGCTCACAATTGGATAGTTAATTTCTTTGAGACGAATTGATGATCAACTGGCTATTTGTCCAAACGGCAGTTTTATTTGTGTAGGAAATCGTGAATTATGGAAAGATATCAAAATCTTATAGTTTTATAGGCTGTATTGTTTTTCCCTTTTTATTTCCATTATTATATTATAAAAGGATGCAAGTAGGGATGTTTAATTATCAAGAAATATAGAAAAGAATTCTTGTTCTAGTTTTGTTCCTGGTATCAGAGCCTAGGATCGTCTAAACCTAGCAACCTATAGCGGAATTCCCCATCAACAGCTCCAGGCACCTCCGACACCCCTCCAGCCGAAACAGAGGTTAACCGCACTGTTAGGAGGAGGTTCAACAAGATTAGCTAAGTAACAACAAAAATATGCATGAATAAACGAACCAAAACAATAAGGTAAAAGAACTTCATTAAATGTTGCCCTAAGGCAAAAACCCAAAATACACCGGTGCTTGAGTCACTTGAAGCAACCACCATTCAGAATGGAACACAACCAAGGCAAGAATGACCAGCTATAGACACTCAGACGGTAACCACTAAAGATCACAATATCTCATCCTTCACTCAATAATCAATCGTTCACACAAGAACTCAATACTCTAATCAAATAGAAGTCACTGAAGATTACAATATTTGAGAAAGCAACAAATCAAAAGAGAGAGAAGGTGAGGTCAAAAACACGAACGGCGCAAAGTCAAGAGAAAATCAGAGAGAGTGTGTACAGTTGCAATCCCTAGAATGCTATTTAAAAGAGTCGTCCAAAGGTCTCCATCCAAGGATTGTGGGGTTGACACTTGGCGACATCTGGAGCATCCATTCAAAACATAGAAAACACGGCTTTCTTGATAGAAACACGACTTTGCACCATTTAAAATCAATAAATCAGTCAACTGGTCAACAATTCCCGTCAACATGGCAACAGCATCATTGTGCCATCTTCACACGCACAATTGGTTCTCAGGGTTTCGAGAACTCTTTTCAGCTCACAGTCGAAAAATTAAACGGAAATTTTTTTTCGTGAATGTGCTTAATCAATAAAATTGGTGATTAATGGAAAAGGGAAACTAGGGTACCTTACCTGCGAAACGAGAAACCAACTGATGCTGCACTCCTGCAAAGGCAGAAATCAGAAAATTCCATGGTCACCGCTTGGTTAGTGAAGTCCATGAAACGAGCCATAGGGAAAAAACCTATCTCTTCCTTCCTATTGCAAAAGAGGTTTGGGAGGCGTTGAAAAAAACATATTCGGACTCGAAAATTCATCACATATTTTCGAAATCAAGACTCGATTGTGGAAAATGAAGCAGGGGACTAGAGATGTTACTGACTATTTTATGGAGATGACATCACTTGGCAAGAACTTGGCCTCAGCAGCTACGAAGAATGGAGCTATGCAGATGATAGTGTCCGATATGAGAAGAGGATTGAGAATGAAAGAGTGTATAAGTTTTTTGCTAGATTAAATCGAGACCTGGACAACGTTAGAGGCCGAACCCTTGGTTGGCGACCACTGTCATCTCTTCGCGAGGTCTTTTCGGAGGTTCGAAGAGAGGAAGCACTCGTCTGATTATGCTGGTTGAAGGATCGCATGGGCTAAGTGAAGTGTCTACTCTTCTAATGAAAGGAAATGAGCCTAAGATTGCTGGTAAATATGGGCCAACATTTAAATTAAGGATGTCAACGAGTTGAGCCGAGTCGAGCCGAAACTTGAGGCTTGATCTCGACTCGAGTAAAAATGGTTCGAGCTTTTTTTGGCACGAGTTGAGCTTTTCTTCGGCCCAAAAAATTAGGCTCAGCTCGAGCGGAGCTGACTTGAGAATTTTATTTTATAAAGCAGGCAGCAACTAGTTGCCTGGGCTTGTTTTTTCAATATTTTTTTTAAAATAAAAGCAACTGCCTGATTTTTTTTAAGGTCTGCCTGTCACGGGCCAAAAATAGTCGTTGACAAGAGTCGGCTCGAGCTATGGCTGGCTCAAGCTTTTCTCGGGTCGAGCCACGGGCTACTCGATTGGCAAGCGAAATTGCCACCCCTGCATTTAATAGCCCAATTGGTGGAAAAAATTTGCTCACTGGACCGTTACATGGAAAAGATATTGGGTTGAAAAATAATGGGCTTAAAGCCATGGGTATGTCATCTAAGGGAACAATAAATGGGTCAGACCAACAACAACAACAACGTGGTCGACCCTGGTATAAATGATCATTGTCGTAAGGCCGGACACAAAGATACAGTTAGGACTTACATAGAAAACTCGTTGATTGGAAGCTAAGATGCTTGCTAGGAGTCGGGGATATTAAGTCGAGGCAAAAATTATTCCCACTCAAAATTGTGCATTCAACCCCGAACAATTGGAGCGACTCTACCAAATTTTCTCTAGTCTCCAAACTTCCGATTAGTCCACTCCTAATGGTCCTCAAGCTCCCTAGCCCATAAAGGTAATTTCTTGGGAGCATTATGTACCACTTCAAAATCTAAAAGCCCTAGATTATTAACTCAGGGGCGTCCGATTATATGACAGACACGTATCATTTTTTTCTTCATATTCAACTTGTACTGACAATGTTGAAATCAAAATTGTAGATGGCTCCCTCTCATCTATTGTAGGAAGATGGAGTATTAAGATCTCTAACTCTATAACACTCGAATCTGTCTTACATGTTCCAAATTTGTCTTGTAATCTATTGCCCATTAGCAAGCTAACTAAGACTCAACTTGCTCTGCTAAGTTTCTTCCATCTTACTGTATTTTTCAGGACCTTCATCGGGGAAGACGATTGGCAATGCTAAAGAGTGTGAGGGGCTGTACTAATTTGAAGAGGCTGATGTGTTTAAACAACGTCAAATTGTAACTTGTGAGTCTACATCTGTCTCTAGGGATAGTGAAATTCTGTTATGGCATTATAGACTAGGCCACCCTAATTTTCAGTACTTGAGACATGTAACCCTTCAATATTTTCGAATAGAACTTCAATTGATTTTCAGCGTGAAAATTGTGAACTTGAGAAAAATTAGCGTACTTTTTATCTAAACTCTATATACAAACCTTTCACTATGATACACAGTGACTTATGGGGACCTTATCGAACCCCTAATCGAACGCACACAAGACTTTTTTCATGTTTATAGATGATCATACTCGAGTCTGTTAGGTCTACCTACTAAAAGAAAATCTGAAGTCCGCTTCGTGTTTATCAATTTTCATTCAATGATTCAAACACAATTTCAGACAAAAATCAAATGCTTCGCACATATAACGGTACAGAATACTACAATACTACATTAAGCCCCTGTTTGCGGTGCATTATTCTATCCCATAGTAGAAAGAAAGTTACCGTTGGAGAAGGGAGTGGGACCCACATGTGAGACAATTAGTCAAAAATGGTGGGCGAATTTCAAAACTAACTGCTCTTTTTTCTAAAAATGAAGGAATAATTTGCCTCAAACAGGCTCTAAGAGTCTATTTACAGAATCATGGGATAGTCCACCAAACTTTTTGTGTCAATGCACCTTAACAAAATGGGACAGCAGAGCAAAAAAATAGACACATTCTTGAAGTTGTCCGTCCTTTAATGTTCACTACAAATATCCAAAAACTATTATGGGGCGATGTCATTCTAACTACCACATATCTAATCAATAAAATGCCCAGTCGTACCCTATCCTTCGACTCACCTCTCAAGAAATTCCAAACACACTTCCCTATCTCCCGCCTTAACTCTAACCTACCTCTAAAAGTGTTTGGATGAATTACCTTTACTCATATTCACTCTCATCATCGAAACAAACTAGACCCTCGTGCATTTAAATGTGTGCTCATTGGATACCTATGTTTCTCGGACTCTTCATTTTGGTCGACATACCCGTGTCGACACAACACGACATGGGTACGGGTACGGGTACGAAATACGGGTCGGACGCGGCAAATTTCAACCGGACACGACCAGGAGAGGAACCTGTTGAACTGCCAGAATCGCCATCGCAGAGCCAGAAATCGCGTAGGGAAGAAAAAGAAGAAGAAGAATGAGGAGGAGGAGGAGGAGGAGGAGGATGGCTGCTGCCCATTTGCAGATCTAAAATCTGGAACTAGAAGTCGCGAAGAAGAAGACGACGACGAAGGAGGAATGGTGTTGGATTGGACTTTTTTTGTTTTTTAAGTTTTGGGCTGGGCCTTAAAACATTTTTTTTTTCAAAAAAAAAAACATTAATTTTTTTTTAAAAGAAATTTATTTATTGTAATTAAAGTATATTTATTGATTGAATTTATTTTTTTTTCTTCGAATTTTGCAACTTTATTGGTTGAACAAATTACACGATGTTTATTATTTCTTAATTATGTTTTTGATTCTTTTGATCTAGATAAAATCATTTTAGTTTAAAAAAAATATCATGATTAATGTTGTTACAAAATTTTAAAACAATTTAAAATATGATTTTTCTTTGGCCAAAATGATTGACAAATAATTATAAAATCAACATACATAAATTTTTTAGAACAATTTAATAGCATTTTTTGAAATTAATATTTTTTCAAAACTTGACAAAATAGAAATAATCAAATAATTTTTCCAAAAAATTAATCAAAAAAATTTAATTGAAGTTTCAAAGACGTACCCATGTACCCGTGTCCGAAATTTTGAATCTTTTTAACCGTGTCCCCATATCTTCCATTTTAAAAATTAAAAGATCCGACACTTAAATACGTACCCGTAGCCGAGTCCGAGCAACTTAAGTTGGATACTCACCTACTCAGAAGGGATATAAATGTTATGATCCATTAACAAAAAGGGTATTTGTTAGCCTCGATGTCATCTTCTTTGAAAAAACATCCTACTTCAAGAACTTTCTTGAGGGAGAGAATTTGAGTGAAGATCGATCATTTGAAGAGTTTTTCAACTTTGATATCTTCCTTCTAAACCAATCTATATTGAACAGGTTACATCTAATATGCCATCTACAGAAGGAAACTTGTATAGGGGGAGATGCAGAAAGATAAAACGACAAAGAGATGTTAGTTTACTTAAGGAGGCCAAATTCAAAGTACGGGGGAAACTTCGCACCTGAGGCACCAAAAGAGTCAGAACCGGTGATGGGGCCTAATGAAATCCTATCCGATAAATCTGGATCTCCAAGTGACGATTTACCTGTTGCTCTTAGAAAACAAACTCGGTCATGTACTCTCCACAATTTCTCTAAATTTGTATCTTATCAAACTCTATTTACAAAATTTCGTACTTTTACTACTAACGTTGACAATACAGAAATCCCAAGGAACATTCAGGAGGCCTTGGAAGTTCCCAAATGGAGAGAAGCGGTATTGGAAAAAATATGAGCCTTAGAAAAAAATGAAACTTAGGATATGGTGAAGTTACCAAAGGGTAAGAGACCAGTTGGCTGCAAATGGGTCTTTAATGTGAAGTATAAAGTTGATGAGGCGATAGAACACTATAAAGCTCGTTTGGTAGCCAAAGGATACACACAGACCTATGATATTGACTACATGGAGACATTTGCACCGGTGGCAAAACTGAATACGATTCAAGTTCTCCCATCTCTAGCAGCCAATTTGGATTGATCTTTCCAGCAATTGGATATTAAGAACGCATTTCTGAATGGAGAATTGGAAGATGAAGTCTTCATGGGAGTACTACCACGGTTCAGTAATAGGAATGAAGAAGAATGGGTATGCAAACTCAAAAAATCTTTATACGGTCTTAAGCAATCACCATGAGCCCGGTTTGACATATTTTCAAAGGTTTTGAGGAATTAAGGATATCAGCAGTGGCAGTCAAATCATACAATGTCTTTTCAACAAGCTGAAGAAGAAAAAATAACAATTCGAATGTATATATAGACAATATAATCTTCAATGGAGACAATATAACCGAGATGGACTTATTAAAGAAAAGCCTAGCCTCCGAATTTGAAGTAAAATACCTAAGAGGTTTGGTGGTTGCAAGATTAAAAAAGGGTATCAGTGTATCACAACGGAAATACATCCTCGACTTGTTGACTGAAACTCACATGCTTGGTTGCAAACCAAGCGACATACCTATAGATTAAGGGAAAATGACAGATGGAATAGGGGAACCAGTTGAAAAAGATAGATACCAACGATTGGTTGGTAAGTTAATCAACCTATCACACACTAGACTAGACATTACTTTTTGCGGTCAGAGTTGCAAGTCAACGCATGCACTCGCCGTAGGAAACTCACCTAGAAGCAATATACAAAATTCTCGAGTATCTAAAAGGCTTCCTCGGGAAGGGATTATTCCATAAGAAAAGTGAAAAGAAAGTAGAAATATTTACAGATGCTGATTGGGCCGGATCAATAGAAGATTGGAGATCAATGTTAGGTTACTGTACCTTTGTATGGGAAAATCTGGTAAATTGGAGAAGTAAAAAACAGAATGTAGTGGCAAGAAGCAGTCGAAGCAGAATTCAGAGTAGTTGCACGAGGGATATGTAAAGGACTATGGTTAAATAAACTCTTGGAGGAATTGAAGATTGGAATGAAATTACCACTAAAACTCTATTGTGATAATAAAGCAGCCATCAGCACTTCACTCAACTCAGTCCAGCATGATCGAACAAAGCATGTGGAAATCGATAGACATTTCATCAAAGAAAAGGTTGAAGATGGAGTCATTTGTATGATTTACGTCCCTACAAGTGAACAAAAGGCAAATATCCCCACTGAGTTGTCTCAAAAAAACTTTAACAATTTCATCTGCAAGTTGGATAGGATCAATATCTACAGTCCAACTTGAGGGGGAGTGTAGGAAGTCGTGAATTATGGAAAGATATCAAAATCTTTCTATAGTTAGCATAAATTGATAGTTTTGCCGGTTGTAATTATTCTCTTAAATTAGGAGATTGTTTTTCCTTTTTTTATTCCCATTATTTGTATTATAAAAGGATGTAAGTAGGGATGTTTAACTATCAAGAAATATAGAAAAGAATTCTTGTTCCAGTTTTGTTCTATTTGGTCAGGTGTGGACTGGGGGATGCACTTTAACATAACATACCAAGTGCAATATCAGACTAGAAATTTGGACATCTTTCATTCTTGCATGTTTCTGCATAATATTCAATCATCTCAGCCTCTGTTCTTGCACAGCTTTTCTCCTTCAACTACCAATTTTACTAGCTTTGTTTATTCAAAATGATGAATGCTTTGTTGAACCCAGCTATTATTTACTGGGAAGCTGGGGTTTCCTAAATAATTGTTGACGACTTTTCAGGTATGCAGCAATTTTGGGATCCTCTATTGATGATACAATCGCTTTGAAACCAGTAATCACCTGACTTCCTTGGTTTTGCTCCCTTTTCAGATTTTTGAATTTATAGCTCTAGTATTTGATTGTTAGCTATTTCAAGTCCTCTCAAGACTGAATTGCATTGTCAAGATGATTCAGATAGGAACTCTGGTCAAAAATTATTGATCACTTCAGAAAGTCTCAAAAAATATAGGAAATTTACCTCTTTATTCTTCTGCAGTCCCTCCCTTGTCTGCCCGATTTATCTTCACATGACAGTTCAAGCACTCTGGAATCAATTCGATTAGGGAAGTACACAGAGGTGACCACAATACCCTCTTTGCTAAAGATAAAGATTTCATTAATGTGTTGACTCCTGAATATCACTTCATGAGCAAGTGATCTTTCTCCTGCAGTGGTTTAATGATGTATTCTCAACTGATATTTCTGAGAAGTGTGAGGATGTTCTCAATCGTTTGTCAGAAACATATGGGTGCAAAGTAAGTCAACTGCCCCAATTTCATGCCTGATGATATTGAATATTCATGCTTGTCAAATCTAAGGAACGTTTCTTGTTTATGATTATAAGAATGAATGGAACAATTGTGGGATTAAGATAATATGAGTTCCTGCTTTAAGCTCCTTTCCAATTTCTGTAAAAGACAGTGGAGATTGTTATACCAGAGCTTCGTGAGATGCGCACGGCTCACCTAGTTTCAATTGGTTCTGAATCGCTATCTGGACTGAATCCTGAAGTTGAAGATGGGTATGATCATTTTACCTTTAGGATTTATCAGTATGCAAGTCAGCCTTTAAGAATGCATGCTCAGAAAATTCAATATTGATGTGTAGTATTTTTTTTATAATGAATAATCTAGGCTTTGATTATTTGAATTTCATCTTCTCTTCTTTCTTTTTTATGTAGAAATGCGGAGAAGTTTACATGTGACACGCGGACAAATCTAGCACTTTTTCGTTCATTCACTGCATCAGACTATGTTTCTGCTCAATGCCTTAGGTAGCCAAAATATTGTCCATATAAACTTAAATCTTGTGTCTTAATATTGCTTGAGAAAGAGTACATTATAGTATGTATTTAAATATTTTCTGATCCATGACCAAGAATGAATAAGCTTATTAAGACTTGCGCAATCATGCTTTTATGTAAATGCCATTATAAATTGTATTAATATTTATTTTCATCTTCTTGTTGTAGGAGAAGGATAATGTACTTCCATATGGAGATTTTTAAGAATGTGGATGTCATTGTCACTCCTACCACTGGGTATGATAAACTTAGTTGCTAGTTTTTGACTTTATACTGTATTTAAACACTGTCTATTCCAATCGACAGCCATTTCTGAGACATTCACATGTATTCGTGTTTTTGCTCCTGCATGTTCCCACAGCGATGCATCCTTCTCTTGCTGAATTTCAGTGATTTTAAGATTAGCCTGAGTCTTTCACATATGTACATACACAGTTTTTGTATTGTGTTTCTTTTTTCCTACATACTTCTTCTTATTTCCCTTTTTCTCTTTCCGAATTGGGGTATAGGAGCTCTCGAAGGAAGTTGTCACCAGTGTATTGATATGTGCTCATGTTTGGCTCGTGTTTATGAACTGTTTAAAAACACCCAAGCCACTTTTTTATCCACGCATTTTGGAAATCCACAAGTACTACCTACTTATTCACCACTTATTTTTATCTTTTAACAACTTAAACCTTTATAAACACTTCTCAAACATACTCTTTGTTCGAACTTTTAGATTTAGGGTATTTCTTGTACATGTATATGCTGTTCAAGAGAATAAGAAACAGTATACATTTCTACGGATGTTTGCTTGAATATATATAGTCGAATCATCTTTATATTAGGCTAAGCCGGCTTGCTTATTGAGGCTGCAACTGGTCCAGTGATTCCAGCGAAATGCTTGTTGATTATGTGCCTGCAGTGTTGTAATTCAATTTTTTTCAAAAATACTTGTATTGCGTGTTTGTGTAGGAATGAGATTTTTTTCCTAAACGGGATTTTTATTTTTTTTCATAAACTTGTGCTGAAGTATTATGGCTTCTTCTCACAGCATGACAGCTCCGCTAATACCTTCAAATGCCCTTAAATCAGGGGAGACAGATTTGCAAGTTACAGGTTTGGTTTCTCCATTACTTTTTCTAATGTAATATTAATTAGTGCCTTCATTGACCATTGTCTTGTACAAGTAATATAGTAAATGAATATGAAACTATTACTAGTTTCCATCGGAGTTGTAAGAGATATCCCCTCTTTCAATCCAGAATTGGTATATGACCCACGTGTCACGTTTTCTATTAAACAATGAAACAGCAAAAATTGAAATTTTCAGATCATCACTCAATATGCTACGAATACTGGAGCAGCTTATTACGTTGTAAATTAATATAGGATATTAATGAATTTTATCTTCTTTTCAGGAAATCTAATGCGATTCATTGTGACTGCAAATCTTCTTGGACTTCCTGCCATCTCTGTCCCGGTAAGGGAAGACCTTCATCTTCTTTGGTTTTTCTCAATGCCCAGTCTTTGATAAGAAATCGATATATTTAATCTGATGCTCGACTAACTTGCACGTTTGTTATATTTAGGAATTAAGCGCAGGTAAAAAAACTGGGCAATTTTAAAGTCATTTTCCTAATTCGTTTTGCTTAATTATATCAAGCAAACAAGAAAGAAGAAAATGTTGTGGGTATAGTGCTAAACATATGGTTTATTAGCACAACTAGGATAATTTTTGGGACAAAGGAATTGATCCTTTCTAGCTGAGTTATGATATTTAATGCAGTTCTTGTTGAATGTAGCCAAAGATCTTGCAAGCCAGTTATACGTTATAACTTGATCCAGTAGACCAAAGAATAACAGTAGCCATATTTTGCTTTATGTGCTTTATGAAGTTCGACTCTTTATATGTTGATAATAAATAAACCGGGGACTATTTCCTCGTCGTATATGTTCCATCTACGTATTACACGTTCTAAACAAGTACCTTGACTGTATAGCAATCCAAAATTCAGTCAAACACTACATACCAATCTTGACTCGATGATATAATGGTCCTCATGTAAGTGGCAGTTTTAGTACTAGTGTCAACTAATTATCTGTGTTTCCCCATTTTGCTTATGAAATGCTCAGGTTGGATACGATAAGCAAGGACTACCTATCGGCTTACAACTCATAGGCCGTCCATGGTGTGAAGCTACAATATTACATTTGGCTGCTGCCATTGAGGTATTGTTTCTCTTCCACTTAAAAAACACGGGGAAATGAAATCTGTCTTAAATGAATCCTTTTTGATAAACTTTTCGAATTTCCTTATTGACGATACCATACTCAGAGATGGTTTCTGTATTTCAGGAACAATGCGCATCACCAAAGAAAAAGCCATTGCAATTTTATGACATCTTAAAAGGTAATTAAGGAAACAACCATTGCTTCTTGTCCACCAAATGGTTGCTTATTTTGACTTCTGTAGGATGTGTTGGAGCATCCCAACATGATGAAAATTTGGTGTCAATAACTCTATTACATAAATCCAGTTTCTTTTTCAATCATTCCAAAGGTGTGCTCACATTATGTTAAATCAACAACTCAGAAAAGATGTATTCTGCTATCTACGCACATTTTTTCCCCTCTTTCTTCTATATAATTGCTGGCTTAATAAAGTTGGTTGGGTTGACAAGAATCATATTGAGCAAGGAATTGATGGCCCGTGCCAATTTTTTCATTTTTTAAATCGCTTTACACCCCTAGTTTGATCTAATTATAATCCAAAACTAATGCTCTTACAACACGTATAAGATGTTATATAATAATCTCGTTTTGTATTAAAAGCATTGATCCGTCGAGAAGACTTGCAGGTGTGCAATGTACTTTTGTAAGCCAGTTTAGATTTACGGATGATACCATTGAAACAATAGAACCTGTAATTATCAATTCAATCTGAATTCTTGAAATTGGGACAAGTTCGGCAGCAGATCAAGAAATCTTGGTGTGTTCTCAGTCTAATGAACAGGGAGATAGTATCTCTGTTTACATTTGGAAGCAATATTCTATGATTGACCCTTAAAAATTGGAAGCATCAGGCAATTGATAAGATGTATTTTTATAATTGTAGTGCCACTACCTACGTTCCGCAAAGCTCTGCAAATGGCTCATTAGACAGAATATCCAAGAAAGGGCATAAATCTCTGTCACTCTCTTGCTAGGCAATATTTATGAACATAATTGTGCAATTATAGTTTGGTTCATCTCACCTAGTTGCTCTGGAACAATTAGAAGATTTTTGAGAAGAAATATGGGATTCTAGTTCTAGCAACGACATGCTAGGTCCCGTTGTTCACTTGTGCCTTTCTTTCTCCTGATTCTTCTCATCCGCAACATCACTGGGCAAATCTCGGCCAGATGGGATGTTTCCCGGATAATTTGTTGCTGGGATATCCAACCCCATCATGCTGGAAAGAATAAGGAATCAATTAGTAAATTATCGAGCAATAGGGATAAAAATCACGAAACCTTAACTGTAGGTAATGTCAGGTTTGAAGTGTTGAGGTTTACCTTTTATCCACAATGATCAGTGAACGGAGCTCACAGTTGGCAAAACTGCAAAAGGCATATTATGAAAGGTCATTCTGCACTCTTGACGACTACAAATAAACTTGATAACATTTTTAATCTGTTTTAGTGTTTTTGCAAAGCATATGAGATGAATCAGGGAACCAGAATGACTATAGTGAATGAACACAGACCACTGAGCAAGAAAAGACGCTTTATTTAGCATAGAAAATAGAATAAATCGAGGTCATTGAATTCATTGCCAATACTGCTTACGCACACACATTTCAGATCTCTAAATGGAAAATCCCAATTGTTAGGATCTGTTGATGAAGAATCCACTCATAGCTGGAAGACTCGAGAAATATTCAAGCTGTAAGGCATGAACTACTTGCCTTAGCAACATCAACTAAGAAGAGTTTCTCTTGGACTTTGCATGAGAAATGACGAAATCTAGTCTTTATGATATACTAATTCATCTTCCCCAAATCACCTCTAGATTTCATGAACTTCGTAAGCTAGAAGGTTAAACATGGGCAGTGCCTAGAGCTTGCACAAGTTGGGAACAAACAATCCTTCAGATTCTCGATCTTTTCTCCTTTCCTTTAGCAAATTAGTATAAAGGTCTTATCTGATAAAACTCAGATAGACAAGAACTGAAGTGTTGTGACTTTATCTGAAACAGCTCTAACATAAGAACCCATATGACAGACACTCTGTCTATACATTAAAGTAGCAGGGTAAGCGGTGATTTCGATAAGTTACATTAGTTTCATTACTTACTGCTTGGATATTTCTTGCTTCACCAGGGGATGGCAGTCATTGCCAAATGCAGCAAGTGTATGATACAGGAATCCACTGTGTGTAACTACAGCAATCTCCTTCTCTTTCCTTGATAATAACCTGTATAAATAGAAATATTTTGTTAGAAGATCACGATGTAAATCAAACTTCTAAATCCTAATAAAGATCAAACTGCAAGAATCTACTCAAACAATTACTTCGACAAGGGTGTGAAGTTTATGTGCATGTGTGTATCAATCTACAAGTCTACATTTATCAAAAGAAGCGGGAATCAGAGGACAGATGCATCCTTCGATAATAAATATTTAGTTTCGATGTGCTCAAGGGTCTTAAACCTTGAGAAATACTCAACTTTCATGCTGCCAAATCAAAAGGAACACTTTTTACACAAAAAGAGAGAATTGAGTTCATTCATGTAATTGGTTATGGAGAGAGGTTCAAGCACAAAATCTCGTGGTATTCACACAAGAAGATTCGGCGAGAAAAATGCTCATTTTTCTTAATGCAAGATCCGAAGCAGTGGCATGAACCCATTCACAAAGTACTATATGCTCATTTGATTCTTTCTTCGACCTTACCTTATTTCTTTTCCCATCTATCTTTTTTCCAGGGGGGTTGCCATCATCTTATTACAAAAGAATTCTTTTTTAAACTTAATAATTACGATACAATAAGTCCATGTTTGGCCCCCATTAAAAATTTAATACATTTTTTCTCTCACTTATTTTCAATCACACGTTCTCCAATAAAATAATATTAGATGTAAATAAAAAAAAATTCGTTCTTTTTTAACCACACATTCTCCCAAAAATTACTATTCCAAAATACATTATTTCCAAAAATCTCATTATAATGGGGGTCAAACAAGGGCTAAATAGCTTTTATCATCTATGGAAACCAAAAAAAAAAAAAAAAAATTCACCATATCATAAAGTTCATTCCTCTAGCTGCAAGTTCCTCCTTAGTCTCTCTGACATCAGCCTTCCATAAAGCATCCTCATCATTCTCTATCTGAAAGAAATTCAAGAGTAATTACGGATGTATGGCCATGAGGCCATCGACTAATGACTGGTGTTTAACACGTCTATAAGTACTTCAATTACTTGTAAGAGATTCAAAGTACTTGCCAGTGAAAAATCAATTGCAGGAAAAAGACATTGATATTCACTGATGCTTCTCCTCTTGTCACAAGGATGGATACCCTACAACCACCATTTTTGAAGCAGGAAGTTATCAGGCTTCAAACGTGAGTATTGGACCCCAGTAGAACATTTAACTCTACCAGATTATTTTTCGATTTTATTGTAAAAGAAGAAAGATGTAAAACTTCGGTGACGTATCATAATCTGTAAGCAAAAACGTCTACCAGAATTCTACAATCCAGTATAAAGTAATTCAGCAAACGAGCAATTTGACAATCATGTTCTCATTGCATTTTCGCATTTCCTAAAGCAAACACATTTTCAGAGAGAGGGAAAATAAAGTAAACAGGGAAAAAACACAAGGAAAAATAACATATAATTTTTGTTTGAAAATCCCAAACACGAATAAGCAACAAAATATTCATACTTCCTACAATTATTTTTACAGGCTGAGATTCACCTCAGAATATTGCAAATTCCCAAGTTTCAAACAAAATAATCATTTCCACAATTTTGTTGACACGATTCTTAACAGACTACACTATAGCTGGTAATAACGCAATTGTGTCTTATGCAAGATTCTAGTTTGCTAGATCCTATAAAAGGTCAGACTCACTACCTTAAATAATCCTTTTCTTTGAAAGAGAGACAGAGAAAAAAAAAAGGAACGGTGCACTTACAAACATGGAAGAAAGAAATACAAAGATATTCATTTTGTCCTAATACTATGAACAGATAAAAACCGAAAGCATGGGACATAAAATATTAGAATAAAGTAAAGAAAACAGTGAAGAGTGGGTATATGCCCTTTTGACAAAAAAAGATGAAAGTCAAATGTGGGAGTGTTCTCATTCAGACCTACCAAATGCTCGCGGCATAGTTCCACTGCTAGGATAAGTGGGCAATTAAGACTTGAAATTGCAGCACGCTCACTATTTCCAGCATTTGCCACCATCAGTGGTAGTATATCCAACCTATCTGTATAGTCACCACCACCAAACACCCCAACAGCTGTTTGCATAGTCCTGTGAGAACATCATAATATCACTTTTCTGAGGAAGGAGAATGGACACAACTAACATTTAGCAATAGTTCAATTGGCTGAAATGAATTTCTAGACTTACGGATCTATAATCATCAAGTAAAAAAACCAGCTTCACTCAACACGAGTCTGACTTTTGATTAATGAGTAAAGTGCTAGTGCACAACCTAGATCTAGGGTTACAGATGGATAGGGGAAGGGAGTAATATGCAAGTTAGTTCAACTGAAACATAGCTAATTATTTATTTTATTTTCTTGCACGGTTGTGTATTTTCTTGAGATGACTTCAAACTACTATGTCGCTATATGTTGAGTCGAATTGAAATTCTTGAGTTAACTCCAAGAGGACTCGGTAAAAGTCATATAAGATATCCCTTTGTTGTTGGGTTCACATACAACTACACTGACCTTAGTAGAAATGTTGGGTAAGTGGGTAGGGAGACAGAGAAGAAAGTTGTACTAATAATCCTTTTTTTCTGCTTTACATTTGCATATCTTAAGTAATTTCACACATTGAATAATCTGAAATATCGCCGAAACCTGAACCAAACAAGTTCACTCTGAAAATTAAACCACCAAAGATCCAGAAACAATTGTTTGCCTCCCAGACATTTATGATTAAAGGAATTAATGTAAAAAAACATATTATGTTTATCGTATAGAAGTACATGATTAGATTTTATTCCCAGTTCAATATGTAGTGGAAAGACAATGAATGTGCATATATACTTTCCTAAGAGTTGAACTTCCGAAGTTATTACTAAGCAAACCTGTGACTTTCAATAGAAAGAAATTCCCCTTTATCACTACGCAGAAAAACCACTTCTCGCAAGAGGAAGGGTAATATTTTCAAGAGTAGAGCATTTATGAGTGCATTTGTATGCTTGTTTGAATTGGAAGCACTGGAGACACAACATTTGGCACTATTAGTATTCATTGTTCATAGCAAGAACAAATGATGTTGCCATTCCACCATATATATCTTTTCTGTTGGTAATAAACATAGCTGTTGCATTTCTTGATATTGTAGTACATCATAACAAGGAAGAAAAATAAAAACTTAAAAGAAACTCAAAATACAGAAAATATAATATAAATGTGGCATAGTTGCATAATTCAAAAGGTTAGAAGCTGTGCAAAATCCTAAGAGGCTAAAAACTTGATAACACCACTATAAATTTTTCCCACTAGTGTGCAACATTTTCATTACGTACTTCTCATTTCTACACCGTCCAACAGACCAAAACTTGTGGAAACACACTTGCAACTCCTAATTTGCAGTTTCGAGCGAGTCTGTACATTAGAGAGACGAATTCTCTTCTCATCAGCAAGGCTATGACACGTGAAACAGGTACATAAACCAATCACAGCAAATAACAAAAATCCCTCCTACTACACCTTCGACCCATGTCTGCAATCCTATTCTTTAGTAAGACATGCAGCACTTCAGTGGAAAGTTCTATAAGAGCAGTATTAATAGTAATATTATCTTATTTATGTTACCATTGAAACATCATGCAATATGAGGCCTAGCAAGAATTTAAATAAGATGAACCCATCCAAAATGTGGAGTCTCAATGGTCAAATAGAGATGGTTTTTGTGGCATTTCCCGTATAGTGAATGACTTTTTCAAGCTAATGAAAATAAATTTGCAAGCATCACTAGACACATTCTTAATTTTAAAAAGTTATCCAATGGAAAGGCATTAGTTGACACTAGAATTACTACCTTAGTAAAGGAGATGTCACAACCAATTCAATCTTTTTGAGAAGCCCACTTTCATGAACATGTTTACGCAAATTATCAACCTGATACAGGAGAAAAAAGTTGCAAGTCATCTAGAAGGTTAAGTAAATGGGATAGCTGTAAGATGCAAAAGAATACTGGCTGTCTCTCACCTGTTGCCAGCCCAGTTGGGTAAGATTTGCATCAAAATATTCAGGAGACATATATGTTTTGTAGTTCTTATCTCCTTCTACATTGTGGGTCCCTTGAGCATGCCTCACCTGAATAGATGGTTATATAAGACCACAAAGCCTTCGAAATTGTGAGCAAGAGAAGGCAACCTCGAGTATCCTTCAAACCAAGATGCAAAATCTTCAAATTTCTAAGGATGATTGAAACAGAGATTTACAGAAGAAAATTATTCAAACCAGGTGAATTGTTTTGCAGCGGTGATAAGGAAATAAACTTGGGCTACCACCGTTCTCCATAGCTGCAACTGCATCAAAAATATATTACAACCAAAAGTCAGTTCTGAATAGTGCTTCTGATGAAAAAGAAGAAAAAGAGCATCTCGTGCCACATACATACATGTATGTGTGTGTGTGTAGGTATATGTGTGCGTATATATTGTTGGGCATGGCCTTACAAGCAAACATTCGGGAAAAGTATAATAAACCTCTTCAGAACGTGAAAATATACAGATCAAATATTACTTATTTCCACAGAATCAATGAAACTTTCAGGGTGTCTTTTAGAGAGAGAAGTAATTCCGTCTTTTACCAATAATCACCAAGTCCTGGTGTTTAAATATCTGAAAATGCACGAATATTGAGGCCATACAAATAGTGAGACATAAAAAAATGACGGAAGAAAAGAAAAGGTACGATACATATTATGCTCATCCACCAAAAAGAAGAAAGATCCATTGTTGCTAGCTTTGTGAGCTCAACTAAAAGGATATATTATTATAATTATTTTTTTTTTTTCATGTATTAGTTCAAGTTTTCATCTAAAGTTTTGACATTTGAAAATATGTGGTACGCAGGCTGTAATAAGTGGACAACTTTGGCTTTGATTTTTCCCTTCATAGTATGAAAAATAGAGCAACCAAAATTTTGGGACACTCGTGAAAATGATTCAATACACGAATTTTTCCTCATCCGTAATGTAGACAACTCATTTAATGTACATTGCACTTGCAATGAAGAAATGAAGCCACTTTTTCCCCATTTTCTAGAGCACCACAAAGAAGACCAGTATACATTACTCCATCTTTAGTCCACACTTTTATTGCATCAAATATGAGTCCGATTTTGTTTTGTGCTCTAATAATATGAAAGCTCTCGAAAATTACAGATCATCCAAAATTTAGATTGTTTTATGAACAGGGTTTTAGCTTCAATTCTTCGTTAATAGTTTCTATTGTTACCAAGACCTTCCTATCAACCATGCCAATATTGTTTTCGTTGTATCTTTCAATGTCATAAAAGAATACTGCAGATACTTGAAAATCTCATATATACGCAGATGTAATTGGATGTAATGGAGGATGTGTTTTCTTTAAAAGCAAGAATAATGCTACATATTTTACGTTGCTTTTTTTTTTTTTTTTTTTTTTGTGGGGGGGGGGACCCAAGTTCTTCACAATCCTTTCATTTATTAAGTATTCTTTGTAAAGTAACGGATATTTTATATGTTTAGATTCTGGATACTCAATCGAATCCTCAACAAAGTCATCCATCAAATTGTTGTTTGTAAAATGGACAAAGTAACGACAAGAAATTGAATAATAAATACCACATAAATGGATATTAAAATGCCAATGAAAATGGACAAAAATAACCAATGAAATGAATTCAAAGTTGAGGCAAAAGTTGAACTCTTTGACATTAAGTCAATTTTGCCCCGCAAAGATACCTACGGATGATGACAATCAACTCCCAAGATACAATGACTACCTTCTTTTGTTTGTAGCACTCCAAAACACAAAAACAACGAACCAAAAATATAGCTTTTGTACTCCTTCGGAATGAAATGAAAACAAATTTTATGCAGGATTTCGACTAAGGAAATATAATTTTTTATGTTATTCTATGATCGAGATGGGTTAAAGGACGTCCAAATGATCTTATTTAAAGAGGAATAAAAGTTGTGAGTGAAGAGACACGTCCTAAAACTCAGTAATATTTGCCAAGATTGCAGCCTTTACTGTCGCTCATCTGTCGTCCACGTGTCACTTGAGCGCCAAAAGCAGAGAGTCTGTCGCTCTCTTGACGCCAAACTGTAGCTTGAGCGACAGTCTTAAGGGCAAAAAAATCGATTTTTCCTCCAACTTTGGACCACAATTTCTCATTTATCCAAAATTGGTTTTGAAATTCCAAAAATACCATGGCGATCTACTCGACAATTAAAACGAGTTAGTTTATTTATTTTCATAATTTGACTATTGAATCAAGTCCGAAAATTTGGCTAAAATTGACACTAAAGTCATTTTTCACACTTCATGGTTTCATACTGAATTTTTTCCCCCTTCTCTTTTTAAACCAATTTCCAACAGAAATCACACACACAAAAAAATAAAAAAAATGTAAAGTAAAGTAAAGAAGAACAGGAGTCAAGACTGATGACAGAAAAAAAAAATTCTGCATTATCAACACCATTGAATTTAGTATTGGGAAACAATGTTCACCTTCCAACACGAAATCGAAACAGTAAACATCAATAAAATTCACAATTACAGCACGTCAATCAAGCTAAAAACTAACGACAAATGAAATCATAAAATCACCCTCCAATAATGAATAGATTTCCCTTTCATCAAAACAAAAACTTAAACCTTGCAATAGTTTCTTCAGTTTTACTTACATTCGAGAAAAGATGAGGAGCTCCGACTAGAATCTGAAGCTCGAAAGCCGAATGGCGATTGGGTGCCTGTAACTGTAGGGTATCTGTATGACAGTGGCAAATGAAATCTGGAATCGAGACCAGATGGCAAAGGAGAAGCTAATATATTTTTGGTGCCACAAATGGGGATTGGCATAAATGTGCAGAAAGATTGGTGTGAGAATGTGAAGAAGATGAATGATTGGGGTTTGTACTGGTATCACATCCGTAGTAGATTGAGTTTGATGCTTTCGCGTTAAATCGATCGATAACCACTCAATTTTGAGCTTATTGAAAAATTAGATTGATTTTTAGGTATGTTTTGTTACGGCTCAAAATTCAATTAAAATTGAAAATATAGTCGTTATTGAATCTCACTCATCTAATAAAAGTCAACAATAACGGTTAGTTTTTCAATTTTAATTCGATTTTAATTTCTATCAAATACCCTCTTATTATACGAGTGTAATCAATAATTACTATTTTTTAAATTTTAATTGGATTAAAATTTCTTTCAAACAAGGACTTTATAGTAATCATATCACTTTGATTTGATTTTGTTTCGTCATATTCAATCAATTTATATTTAGTATCTTGGTTACCTTATTTTATTTTATTTGACTGTGCGTATTCAATTTCATATAACATTTTATCGTAACCGCCTAATTTATTTTCACAATTTTCATTAATTTTAAAAGTGGTAAAACGATAATTTTGTAATATATATATATATATATACAAAAATGATCTAATGAGCACCGATGCTCATCTTATCCTAAGCACCGATGAGTTGGCACATTAATTTATTGGTGGATTGGAACTTACAAAATCTTTATCCACCAATGAATTAATGTGCCAACTCATCGGTGTTTAGGATAAAATGAGCACCGGTGCTCATTAGATCATTTCTGTATATATATATATATAGTCCCGTTCTCCTGTCCGCGGCGGGCAAGCTTAGAATGCCCACTGGGTGAGAACCCAACGTGGGGTTCTCACATTTGGAGAGAACCCCACGTAGGGTACTCCTGCCACATCAGCAGGTGGGCAGGATAAGCTTGCCCGCTGCGGGCAGGAGAACTTTTTCGTATATATATATATATACCAAAACTGACCCAGGTGAATAGGCGACAAAAGAAGGCAATAATTTAAACAAAACAACTCAGAAATATTGAAGAAATAATTTTGATTGATAATTGAAAGTTACAAGATTGAAAAATACAATGAACTTTGAAGTGAGAAGTTTATCTCCCGCAACTAAACTCTCATTACATTGAACGTTAACAGTAAAATGAAAAATTACATTGAATGAGAAAATAAATTTTTTGTTGATGTGAAAAATCTCCCGCTATTCTTCACAAAAGAATCTTGAACAGTTGATTGAGGCTTTGATTGAACAGTGTTTTGTCTTCATCTTCAGCCGAAAGTTTGAGGTGACAAAAGTTAAAGTTACTTTTGAAAAAGAAAGCATCTTCTTTATCAAAAACTTTACTTTAGTCAAATCTTCTTTTGAATGGGAATCTTGAAAGTAAATCACTCCATTTGAACACAGTTTGCAATATCCTGTCCATCTTCTCTTGAAAATCAACTAGTCCTTTTTGCTTCTATTCATCTTCGTCTTCTTGATATATTATTTTCAATAAAAGATATTTTTGAACTGTAAAAGGAAAAAGAAACTTATTTCTTGACTTCGTAACAACTCCAGTCAATCGATGTGGCATACAACTGAATCCATGCAACTGCAAACCCAACACGCCTTCCTCGGCTCAAGGGCATCCCGCAGAATAAGCAAACCAATTGCTATCTAAGCCATCATCCATTCTTTGAAGCTACTAATCAATAGTTTAAATTTCTTTTTCTTTTACATCTCAAAAACATGAGATACTCAAAATAAAATATTTTAAAGAAGATAATGAATAGATGCCTCAAAACTAAATAGTTTCAAGAAGCTTTTGAACAGAACTTTGAAAACTTTACCATAAATGGGTAATATAATTACCTTCAACCCAAACTTTGCAACGATTCTTTTTTGAATTACGAAACTTTGAATCTATTTCATGTTTCCAACGATCTGGGCCGGAATTATCATGAAAATAGTGTCCACACTTGTGGTAAAGATTGAATTTTTGAGATCTCATTTTTCTGGTAAAAGAGCTTTGTCCATAAAAAGGTTTAGGTTGAAAATCAAGAATTTCTTTTGAACGAATGATTTTTGCTTTAGCAAAGATCATCATTTTGATATCAAAAGGTAAACATTTTGCTACCTTGTTGATACAACACATGAAGGTGATAACTCTACCATCGATATGAGTTACCTTCATTTTTGAAGAACTATCAGAGCTAAGCTCCATAGATTCAAGAGCAGAGCTAAGTTCCATATTTTGAAGTATTTTGAAGAGAAAAGGAAGAAATAATTTTTGGGGTGTCTCTCTCTCTCGGAATTTCTCTCTTTGATGTAAGAAACTCTATTGTGAGGAAGTCTCCAAGAACATTATTTTTTCCAGGTATATAAAGAATTTTGAAATCAAAACAAGACAAAATATCTTGCCACCTAGCAAAGATATGCTTTGAGACAAGATTTTTTACGTCTTTTTGAAGAACATCTTTTGATGCTTTGCAATCAGTTTTGAGAATAAAATTCTTATTAATCAAAGAAATACAAAGAACAATTGAAAGAATTTCTTTTTTTTTTTTTTACAGTAGAATAGTTAATTTGAGGTCCAGTCCAAACACCAGAATAGTATCGGATAACTGTTCTTGATTTGACCCTTTTGGAATCTGCTTTAGGACTCCACCAAATCCTAAGTCTGACGCATTAGTCTCGACAATAAGATTTGCATTAAGATCAATAATTGAAAGGCAAGGAATACTTTTGACTACTTTTTTTATTTTTGAACAGCTAAGGTACACTCATCCCTCCAAGGTTTTGGACTTTTGTGTAGCCTTTTGAAAAGAGGTGCACAAAGTAACCTACTTTCTTTAATAAAGTCGGAAACATAATTAACACACCCAAGAAATCTTTGAAGACTAGTCTTATCAATAATTTGATCAGGAAATTTGTCAGTAAAATCAAGATTTCTTTGAATTGGAATAATTGTATTTTGAAAAATAGTGTGACCAAGAAATCTGATTTTAGTTTGACAAAGAACAATTTTCTTAGCAGAAACTGCTAAACAATTATTCTTAACAACATTGAAAAATGTATGCAAATGCTTGAAATGTTGATCAAGATTTTCAAAATAAATCAAAACATCATCAATGTAAACAATGATAAAATTTTGATAAGGATTGAAAATATCATTCATAATCTTTTGAAATTCTGAAGGAGCATTTTTGAGATCGAATGGCATAACATTCCATTCATATTGACCAAAAGGAACATTGAATGCAGTTTTGTATCTGTCTTCTTCTTTAATTTGAATCTGCCAAAAGCCAGATTTTAAATCAAATTTAGAAAAAATAACAGATTTGAATAGTCTATTCAAAAGATCTTTCTTCTGAGAAAGAGGATAACGAATCCATTGAAGAGCAGTATTGAGTGGCTTGTAATTGATTACAAGTCTAGGAGCACCACGTTCTATTTCTGCTTGATTAAGCACATAGAATGCAGAGCAACTCCATGGTGATTTACTATGACGAATAAATCCCTTTTCCAGTAAATCATTGATTTCTTTTGTACAAAAATCAAGGAGTTTCTTATTCATTTGAATAGGTCTTGATTTTATAGTAATTTGAGATTCATGAAAATCAGAATTATATGGAAGAAAAACAATATGTTTCTTTCTATTCCAAAAAGCATTAGGAATAGTTGAACATATATCAGTTTCAAATTTTTGAAATTTTTTCTTTATTGAGAACATTTTGTAATTGTTCTTCAATTCTTTGAAGTTTAATTTCTTCTTGAAGAAATAAAACATGTTGTTTTTTGAAATTGATATTATTAATAATTTGAGAAATAGATGCTTGTTTGAGAGTATTTACCACCTTAGTTGAAGGAGGATTTGTAAATTTGAAAAACAAATTTTGATTAAAAACTTTTGTTGAAAGTCCTTTTTCAGTTGCTTGAAAATAATAAATTTGAACAATAAATGGAGTACCAAGAATAACTTCTTGATCAAGATCTTTCACAAGATAAAAAATATTTTTGAAACAAACATTTGAATTGCAAACATGGGCGTTTGAAAGTTTATATTGAATATTCAACTTTCTTCCACTGGCGCCATAAAGACGTTCAGTAGTTTTTTTCAAAATATTTTGTAGGTATTAATCCTTCACGGATACAATTTTGATCCGCTCCAGAATCAATAAGAACTCTAGTTGTTAATTTAAAACTTTTATTAACAACTATTGTCATATTGCAATACCATTTTTGAAGTTGAATTTTGCTAATAACATTAACATTTTCTTCTTCAGAAAGAGGAATGTTATTAAGAGTTTCATGATCAGATTCTAATTCATTTTCAGAATCTGAATCAGAATTATTTTGAGATAAAATTCGAGGATTTGAAGTGCCTTGTTCAAAAGGAATTTTTAAAAGAGCAACTTCAAATTTAACATCTTTAATTTGATTTCGAAGATCAGAAATTTGAGATTTCATCACACGTATTTCTGATTTAAGATCAGAATTAGTGGATTTTGGAAAAGATGAATCTTGATTGAATCTTGAGAAAATATCTTTCATATTGAAAGATTGAACAGGAGGTTTTGAAGTTGAAGGAAGAAGTTGAGAAAATTTCAACTTCAACTGAGGATCTTTAATTTGTTCAACAATATCTTGAATGAGTTCTTCTTCTTTAGTAAGAACATTTATAGTTTTACAACCACAAATTTCTTTACTTTGAGAAGATTTGTTTGAACTTGATGATGAATTAGTCTCATTATCAGAATCTTCTTGATTTTGATAAATTTGTTCTAATTCATCAGAACTTGAATAGAGTAGATTGAGAAGTTCAAGTTTAATATCTTCATCAATTTGAAGATTATTAATCTTACCTTTCATTGGGCACCTGTTAGAATAATGTCCTGGCTGTTGACATTTGTAACAAGTAACTTTGGAATTTTTTGAAAATCTTCTTTTTGGATATTTCTTTTGAAATCTTGATTTTTGAGGAAAAGATTTTTGAAATGAATTTTCTCTTTCCTTTTTACGAAATTTTCTTCTTCTTAAAAAGGAAGGAAAATTTTTTGATTTCTTTGAAGAAGGAGGAACAATTTTTTCAAAACCATATTGTTCACAGAAAGATCCAAGCTCTTTCTTTGAACCAAATTGTTCTGATTTGAGTTTGGCTTTGAGTTTTAGATCATTACAAATAGAAAGTCCTTCTTTGTTAATGAAACTAATAAGCTCACCAAAGATAAGATATTGAAAAGGAATAGAATTATTATATTGAAAACGAATTGAATTTCGAACCTTTTCTGCAAAGAGTTTTGGAAGTCCAGATAAAAATATTTCTTTCCAAAATTCATTATTGCAGTCTTCACGAGTCATAACTCTGGTAAGAAAAATATCTTTATACCAGCGAAAATCATGAAGTTTGGGACATGAAATATTCATTAATACTTCAGTTGATCTATCTTGAACAAGTTGAGGAGTTCCAATAAAATGTTTGATAATTGAATAAATAAGAGTGTTGAAACAATCAGTAACTGTTTCACCATTTTCAATTTTGATAGCTTGAAAAATTTCTTGTCTATTTTCATCATGCAAGTAATTAGTCCGCCATCCTTTTAGTTGGCTAGTAAAACCAACAACGATGTTATTACAAGCATGAATATTATCTATATTTCTGCTAGTATAAGCAGCCATACAGATAGACATTTTTTCCATAGTTTGAAGAATTTGAAATTCAGTGATCCTATCGATGTTCCATTCGACAATTCCACTACCAGAATAGGTTTCTGAAAATTGTTGAAATGATTTTTCTTCTAAAAGAAGATCAGGATGAGAGGGTCTTGGATAAAAAATTGGTAATTTTGAAGATTCATAATATTTCAATTTATTGATCTGAAGAGGTTCTTCTTCAATAAATTGACTTTTAAGATTTTTGAAATAATCAACAGTATTGATATTTTTTGAAAGAGAACTCAATTTTGAAAATTGTTTGGTAAGTTCTTCAAGAATTTTTGAATCTGAATTCAAATCAATTCCAAGTTTTGGAGTAAGACTTGATTCAATAGGTTTGAAAAGAAGGGGAACAGATTTCTTTTCAACAACTTTTGATTTTGAATCTCTATAAGCAGTTTTAACTTGCTCAAAAGAGTTTTTTGAAATTTCTCCACTTTCAAGAGAATTATTTTCAATTCTCGAAAGTTGAGTACAAACAGAGTCAAGGACAATATTTGTAAAATTATTTTGAATTTGAAGATTTTTTATGTCATGCACTTTTGCAGGACTATTTTCTCTTCTTTCATCAGGAATTTGTTTGAAAGGAGAAGCTAAAACTTCACAAGAACCATGAGGAACAATAATTTCTTACAAAGGAGGATGTTCAGACTGAACTGTTTCTCTAGAAGAGAGAGTCCAAGTCTTTTTTGAACGATTTGTTTGAACTGACGAATGAGTCTTTGAAATTCTTTTACCAAAGACTTTCAAATTAACCCATTCAAAGAAACTTAAATCTTCTGGAAAGTTAAAAAATTCTTCCCAATAAGTTTCAAGTTCTTCTTTTGAAAACATTTTTCGAAGATTTCTTCGAAAAGCTTTGACAGCTGGAGTTTGATCTGTTTTGAATTCATTTCTTCTATCAATAGAAGAAGAGATAACATTGAGTTGTTTACCAAGTTTGTCATTTGAAGGAGGTAACATATCTGATTCAGTTGGAGATTCTGGATCAGAAGAATATTCAGATTCTTCTTTAGATTCTGAATATTGAGTTTTTGGAATTTCAGGAGTAAAATTCACATTTCTAAGTTTAGAAAATGAATTTCTTTTCCTTTGAAGAGGTATTTCTGGAGATTCTTTTGACTCATATGTTGTCCTAGATGAACTAGATCTAGTTAGTTTTTCAAAACTAACCCGAACACTTCCATCAGGAAAATGAGTAATTCTTTGAGGAATATTTTTAACAGGATTTGAAATAGGAGTTTGAGCATCCTTAAAATTCCAAGATAATTCTTTTTCTTGAAGATTCCAAGGAATTCTTTTTGGAATAATGACATTTGAATGAAGTGGATTCACTTCAACCAAAAGGCTTTCATCTCTTGGTGAAGATCGAAGAGCACGAATATTGAGTTGAGTATTGAGAAGCTTATAATATACTCTGTATATTAAAGCAAAAGCTTTTGAAGAATCATCAACTTCAAAATTCTTTGTTTGAATTTTTAAGTTGAGTGCATTCAGAATAGCTCCATCTTGAAGACTAACTGAAAAATTTGGATAACAATTTGAAAATACTGGACCACTCTCGAGATTAGACTCAAGCATGGACAGTAAAGAATGTTCAAACTTTAAGAGTCTCTTGTCTCTCAAAGTTATACAAACAGGAATGTCAAGACCAAGTCTAAACAATGGTTTGACAGCAATTTGAACAAGACCAATATGAATATATTGAAATTTCTTTCGATGTTCAAGAATAGCTTCCTTCGAAAGTAAATTGAATGAAGTCATCTGTTCCTTAATAGGAATAGTTTTCTCCATAATTTTGATAACATAATTTTGAGAAAAATCAAAGGTACCTATTTCATAGATAGATTTTTTTTCTACCTTTGGAATAGTCCAATTTTGAAGAATTTGTTCAATTTTTGCAATTTGAAGTTCTTTTGAATTAATATCATTTGAAATGTTTGAAGAAGATGATGCAGATGCATGCTTATCAATTTCTTCTTTATTTTCTGAAAAATATTTTGACATATTATTAACATCTTTTGAAGTGCTACATTTGCTAAACCAATTAGACATGAAAGACATCTTAAACAAAATAACTTTTGAAATAATATACCACTGTTGAATGTATGCAACAGACACCACTGAATCCAAGCAACCCAACCAACGCTCTCTCAGCTTCAAGGGTTTTACGGGAATAAGCTAATCAGCAAAACCTGCAACACAAACCCAAACAATAGTATAATATCCCGAGGTTATTTTGAAAAAAATGGCTCTGATACCAAAACTGACACAGGTGAATAGACGACAAAATATATATATATATATATATATATATATATATATATATATATATATATATATATATATATACAATCAATATTAACCATATCTTTCATGGGTCCTACAACTTTTTAACCACACATTTCAAAAACTTCTATTACAGTCTACTAAAAATCTAATTTTAATTTTCATCAAACACATTATATATATATATATATATATAGACACACACTCAAAAACACACATATAATACAAAGTTACCGTTTTATCCTTTTTAAATTTAATGAAAATGATGAAAAGAAATTTGGTGGTTATGGTGAAACGTTATATGAAATTGGATGACCATGATAAAATAAAATCAAATTAGGCGGCCATGGTGACACTAAATATAAAGTTGGGTGGACATGGTGAATCAAAATCAAATTGAGTGGCCACGATAACACCAAGTATAAAGTTGAGTGGCCGTTGGTGAATTCAACCACCCTGCTTTCGGTTCAACTTTAGGACAACTCTTAATGAACTGTCTGACGTTTGACCCTAAATTTACTTATCCAGAATAGCTTTTAAAGGAGGTACTTCGTATAATAGCTGACAAAGATTTTATGTTCTATCATCATTATTACTTGAATTACGGATGAGATAATTCGTATCAAAATAGACAGAGATTTTTAAGGTGTGTTTGAGCCACATTATTTTGGAATAATAGATTAATGGGGAATGTGTAGTTGAAAAAGAAGAAAAAGTTATTGATGTGATGGAAAATATTAGTTTATTAAAAATGTGTTGTTAAAAATGAATAAAAGAATAAAAATAAAAATTTTAATGTGGCTCAAATACGGACTTAGTTTAAAAATAGATATTACTTGAAACATGATTGTGGTAGTTCATACAAGAGCTGACAACGAAATTAAGTTCCCATGTTGTTATTACTTAAAATATGGAAGAGATAATTGGCACAAGAATAGACAAAGATTTTAAATTCGAACATAATTATTACTTGAATATGAATGATATAGTTAAAAAGTAAAAAAAAAAAAAATTTGAGTTTACGTGTAAAATATTTTATTAAGTAAATATGTGATTGAAAATGAGTACATAGAAAAAAGAATTTTCAAATAATGGTCGTCGAACAGGAGATAAAATATGGACAACATATTTTTTTTTACCTTAATAGATAGATTTTAAGTGTGAAATGAACGCGATAATTCATACCAGAATAGACAAAGATCTTAAGTTCGAACATATCTATTAAATAAAATATATACGAGACTATCTGTAGCTGAATTGATATAAATTATAAGTTTGAACATTATTATTACTTAAATATGGATGAGATAGTTTGTACTAGGGATGGTAACGAGACGGGAGCGCTAAGAAATTCTCCGCCTCGCCCTGTTACCGGTTTAAGGTAAGGCAATGCGGGGCGGGGTCCTTTCCCTGTTTACTCCTCGTTTAATTTTATTTTATTTTTAGTTTTTGATAATTTATTTTTATTGCCCATATTCATTAGATTTAGACAAATAATTTTAATTGCTATTTTCTATTAGATCTAATGAAAATTTTCATTTAAAGTATTGAAATCTAAAAAATAATAATAATAATAACGGGCCCGCGGGTATCGAATTTGTCGGGTTTTTTTTTTTTGCCATCCCTAGTTCGTACTAGAATAGCAAAGAATTTTAAGTTCCAATGCCGGTATTATTTTAAACATCGACGATTTAATTTATACTATTAGAAATATTTTTTTATTTAAAGAGTTGTTTTAGCTTGAATTCAATTTATAATTGATTCTCGAATAGGGGTTAAAATTCATGTATCGCCTTGCTAAAAAATAAAAGATTATTTTCATAAGCCCACGTTTAACCGTCAATAAATATATTTGGGTATCTATTGGCATACAAGACAAGAGAACTGCCACATAAACTTTAATGCACAACTTTTTCTCTATAAATATATTTGGGTATCTATTGACATACAAAAAGTGTAACCCAAATTGAATAGTCCAAGGGATGAAGCCCAGTTAGGAAGTCCAAGATGAAGGGTCAAATAAGATCATTAATGAATGCAGTGGAGGCCCACGAACAAGGTATCATCATCGTCCAAGCGTGCAAGACGCCTAGGATTTGAACGAATGGAGTGTCTTAGGATCGCCCAGAGCAAATGACCTCGTTCTCGCCCAAAATTTCGAATTACCCAGGATCTTAGCAAACATGAGGTATTACGGTTATCTAGAACAACAATTATTGAACCAGTTATTAAACAACCTTATCACACCCCACGATCCAAGAATCACAGTTGTGGCAGTTAAACGACAAGAGTAATGACAATAATTAGAGATGTCAGTTCCATGACAAGTCGGCCATCATGAAGAAAGTGGGTAGTTATAGAGCATCAAGCAGTTTCCAAACAGTTTTTCACAAAGAAACTATCAAGCGAATATAAAAGGAAAGGAAGACATAGGGAAGAAGCCACCGAATCAAATACTCTCAACAGATAATATGTAATTTCAATTTCTTAGTTTAACTTTAAAATACTTCTTTTAGTACTCGTGTGCTTGCGTCCCTTGGAGGCATTCTGTTTATTTTCAATTGTAAATCTTCACCAATAAAGCACCAATTTTTAGGACTTTGTCTCAAGAGGTCTGTTCCTTACACAATCGTTTAAACTTTTTTTTAATTGTTAGCGACAACCCGCGAGAAACAATTTGGCACGCCCGATGGGACATGGGTGTTTGGTGTTTGATGATATAAAAAGTGAAACAATATGCCTCATAAGTCTGATAAGGAACTAGCAAGTTAGGGAGTAGGCCAGTCTGTGATCAAGAGATATGAGGAGCAGAAAGCTCTCAACGAACAGAGGGATAGAGTCAGCGCAGTCATAGTCGTTACGAACAAATGACAGAGTTGAGTCCTCGAACCATGCGTACATTGCTTGAAGAACTCACACAGGATGTCGTTGAACAAGTGAATCTACGAAATGTTCATAATATGGAAAGATTTACTCAAAATGGGAATGCACATAATGACAACATAGCCAAACAACTGAATACATTAAACAAAATAATGAACAAGTTAGTAGGCCAAATGTGTCAGTCAGTTGTGTCTATTGCAAACCACTTTCAAACTATGATGATTGTAGGACATAATTCCCCAGTCCTAAGTCTAAATCAAGGGATAGAACCACCTTTTGGTCCGTCTACTTCAAACCAGGGGTGGTGTAGTGCCAAACTTGAATAGTGGTAATGGTATATCAAACCTGAGGGTAACTCAAATATAAGAGACAATGTCCTGAATAATGGACAGAGTACCCCACGTGTTAATGATGGAATGAATACTCAGGCTAACGGTAATAATAGCCTAAATAATGACAATTTTGTCGCCAACCAGGGACCAAATGTTAAGCTTCAGGCAACTCAACCAGTCAACCAACCTGTAGGAATTTCATATGATCCCAACGTCACGTTGATGAATCAAATTATGGAAATAGTACATGATCAAATGGCTTTTGGGGGTACGCCCTGTCATTAGGCCGACTTATACGAAACCATATCCTGATTGGGTAGACCAAGCATATTCATAGCCTAGAGGGTACAAAGTGCTAGAATTTTCATTATTCACTGGTTTAGGAGGAGTGTCTACTCTAAAACATATAGGGCGATTCACGCTGCAAAATGGTGAAGTGACTGATTATCATAAAATGAGGTTGTTCCCTAATTCATTAATAGGAGTAGCTTTCTCCTGGTTCATTAATTTGCCAGCGAACTCTGTTCAAACATGGCAATAATTGGAACAATTGTTTTATGCTCAGTTTTATAAGACTGAATCTAAAGTTACTTTGGTCGATTTGGCGAATCTATGTCAAATGCCAAACGAATGGACAGAAGATTTCCTTCAAAGATTCAAAACAGCAAGAAGTAAATGTTTTGTACATTTGCCCGAAAAAGAGTTTGTCAAAATCGCTTAAAGTTGTTTAAGCTTTTATTTGAAAAAGAAATTCCAAGATATGAAATTTCCCGATCTTTTCCAACTTAGTGCGAACGTGATTAGGTATGAACGATTGATAAGAGATGAAGAGCAAATGAAAAATTATAGCAAGGGGACTTACTATATAGAGACCCGAATTTTGATGTTCATACTATTAATGATGAGTATTACGATCAAATTGAAGTATATTTGGCCGAATTAATTAAAGGAGATGCATATGCTTGTCCTATATTGGCCAAACCTAGAGCGTCGGGTAAAGACGAGCCTATAAAAGCTGAAAACAAAAAGGATAGGACATTCTCATTAGATGTGACAAAAGCTGACCTTATATTTAATAAATTGTATTAGGATAAGCAGATAAAATTGAGCGATAAGCATAAATTGCCAAGCCTTGAACAAATTAAGGGTAAAAAAATATTGTAAGTGGCATAATATATGGTCACATTTGACTAACAATTGCTTGATTTTTTGTCATGTGTTACAGGACGCTATCGAATCAGGGCGAATCACGTTCGAAGATACGAAGAAGATGACAATGGATGAAAACCCTTTCCCACAGCCACTTGGGGTAACATTGTGACGACTGATTTCAAAAATAAGTTGTCAAGATTCAAATTGATTATAGACGACGGAGAAGAAGACCCTGTGCTACATTTTAGCTTTTTTGAACGTATCAAAGGGAAGAAGCCTAGAAAGGATGGAGACATTTTGTTTGCAAGATGTAAAGGATTAGTAAGTGCAAAAAAGAGAAACCAGGAGTAGGGCAACATCACCTCGCCCTGATTTTGTCCCAAACGCTCAGCCTGGTAGAGGACGATGTACATCATTCTATAGAGGATCGCCTTTTGAGAGGCTGTTCAGGCCAATGAATAATGTGAGGGCATTTAGGCTGCAGCCTCGCCAACCAAATGTATGGCATTCATTCCAGTATAATGTAAGAAGGGCGATACCATTCAATGAGATGACTAGAATCCAATAAAGGCGTTTTCAACGGAATTATGGATGAATGATGAGGCAACAACATGGATTGCCATGTCCTAAAGCACCTAAAATATTCGAGGTGACCAATCAAAATAATCTCGAGGATAGTGGGGAGATTGGTACAAGTGGATCAATGGAAGAACTGCCAGAAATTTTTTTTGGGAGATCAAAGTTTGAGCGAGGCAAAATGAATGAAGAAGATCCAGATCAGCCCCTTACTATTCAGTTCGATACATTACCTCCTGTCATGGCTAATAACTATTTACTAGTCAATGAGTTCAAAAACAAAGAGAAAGAAGAGGAAGAAATTGAGGATAACGAAGAGGAAGCATGTGTGCTGGAATGTGAAGAAGGCCAAACATCTAGAGGGGCATACAATGAGGAAGAGGATGATGGTATGACTGACATTGAAGAGGAAATTGATCTGGAAGCAGAGAGAAGAAAGAGAGGAGTATCGTGCAAGACCCTATTGAATCAACTACATCGAGAAGGTGTTCGTGAAGTGGACTTGTTGGGAGAACCATCTGGGCGTTCTTTCGATTATTATGTGTTGTACGGGACACCCAAGAGAAAAATGAGAGTACCTCGCTCTGAAAAGTATGGGTCACCTCCAAGAATATTGCCTTCTCCCATGGGTTGGATAACTAGAGAAGAAACTCTGAAGAGTAGTAAGGAGAGAACCCAAGAAGAAGAAACTCAGTCTGATTAATTGCATGTTGAATTTTCACGAGAAAATGATTCAACAGAGGACAAACAGAAAGTGGAAATAAATGCTGCTGAGAAGGTTATATTTAAGAGACCAGCCATAAAAGTGACTAAGCACTTGAGGCAATTGTATGTGAAGGCCTTGGTTAAAGATATACCTGTGGCGAAAGTACTCATTGATAACGGAGCAGCTATAAATACCGTCCCGTCCAGAATGATGAGGAAGTTTGCAAAGAAAGAAAGTGATATGATTCCAAGAGAAGTCGTCCTCACAAGTTTCAATGGAGGAGCAACTTCGGCTAAAAGAGTTATGCCATTTGACATAATTGTAGGGACAACTACTAGGGCCATAGTCTTCTTCGTAATAGATGGTCCCACTAGTTACAATGTATTACTAGGAAAGGACTGGATCCATGAGAGTCACTGCATACCTTCGTCACTTCACCAATGCTTGGTTTTCTGGAACGACAAGGGCGAAGCAGAAGTGGTGCAGGCCGATCATAGACCCTTTGTTGCATAAGAAAATTCGGTGGAATGGTTCATGTACGAGAGAAATTATGGGCCAGTCAGGGTAATCCAAGATAGAGAAGAAACTCAAATCATTGCACAAAGTGAAGATCCGTTTTCAGTAGATGCACTCACTAAATGTTTAGTCAAATGAGGTCAAATATAGTGGCCCTGAAAGAGACAGTAATTGGCAAAAAGGTAATCAAGGAATTTTAAATGAGTTGTAAGCAACAATGGCAAATGATCGACATTCAGGCCTTCAAAGCCAAGTTAATGGCTTTCAATAAAGAATGTAAAGATAAAACAAAAGAAGAAGCATTAAAAGTGTTGGGAAACAAATTGGCAGTGTTCGAGTTGGAACGGAGTATTGGCCGAGAAGTCAACAAGGTGGATTGTTTAGAAGAGAGAGTGCTTATAAGGAACATGGACGATGAAGTAATGAGGATCACCAAGCCTGGATATGCTCAAGCACAAGACCCTCTGATTAAAATGAATATTGGCGATGAAGGGGAAGATCGCCCAAATTTGTCAGCCAGATGCTCGATCAAGAGGTTAGTGATAAATTAATCGCTTTATTAAAAGAGTATAAGGATTGTTTTGTTTGGGAATATGAACATATGTCTGGTTTAGATAGAAATTTGGTGGAACATAGATTGCCAACTAAACCAAATTTTAAACCTCATAAGCAGCCTCCTAGACGTTTTGCTCCTAATGTACTTCCTGAAATTAAGAAAGAAATAGAGTGATTATTAAAAGCAGGTTTTATTAGAACGACAAGATATGTCGAGTGGTTGTCCAATATTGTGCCAGTACTAAAAAAGAATGGTAAATTAAGGGTGTGCATAGATTTTAGAAACCTAAACTTAGCCACGCCCAAAGATGAGTATCCAATGCCTACGGTAGATTCTTTAGTAGACTCGACTGTCGGACACGTAATATATTCCTTTATGGATGGGTATTCAGGATACAATCAAATTTACATAGATGAGAAATACATACATAAAACTGCCTTTAAATGCCCTGGATCTTTAGGATGTTTTGAATGGGTAGTTATGCTTTTCGGCCTGAAAAATGCAGGGGGACTTATCAAAGGGCAATGAACTTGATTTTTCACGATATGATAGGTAAGTTTGTTAAAGTGTATGTGGATGATATAGTGGTCAAATTCATTAAAGAAGAAGACCATTTTGAACAATTGAGATGTTCATTTGAGCGAATGAGGCAATATAAACTAAAATTGAATCATTTGAAATGTGAATTTGGTGTTAATACAGGAAACTTCCTTGATTTTCTAGTGCACAAAAGGGGGATTGAACTCGATAAAAATAAAGCGAAAGCCATTTTAGAAGCCAAACCACCTAGCAACAAAAAAGGGTTATAAAGGTTTCTAAGTCAAGTAAACTTTTTAAGACGCTTTATTTCTAACTGTGCAGGACGAAGGAAAGTTTTTTTGCCTCTTTTAAAGTTGAAAAATAAAGACGAATTCATTTGGAAAGAAGAGCATCAAAAGGCTTTTGAAAGCCTAAAAACCTATTTATCGAGTCCACCAGTATTTGTGTCACCAATCCAAGGACGACCAATGAAAGTGTATACATCGGCTGAACAAGAGTCAATAGCTGGAATGGTCGCACAAGAAAACCAATTTGGTGAAGAAATGACAATTTACTATTTGAGTATACGATTAACAAAATGTGAATGTAATTACTCTGTTATTGAAAAATTATGTCTGGCATTATATTTCACATGTACAAAACTAAGGGATTATTTACGGCATGTAATCATTTATTTGATTTCTAAAGTAAATTTGATTAAGTCTATGTTCTCTCCCCCTATTTTACACCATAGAGTGGGCCTTTGTACTTTAACATTGTCAGAATTCGAAATACAATACATACCCAAAAAGGTAGTAAAAAATCAAGCTTTTGCTAATTTTCTGGCCGATCATCTATCCTTTGACATGCCAAGGAGATTGAATTAGAAATTAATTCATTTGAATTAAATCCTTGGGTTTTATACTTCAATGGATTAAAAACCTCTAAAGGTGCAGGAGTAAGAGTAGTATTGATAAATCCTTTAGGGATTTGTTACAAAGTCGTGATCACTTTGGATAGGATGTGTACCAACAATCAAGCCGAATACAAAGCCTTAATGTGGGTTTAGAATTGATGATAGTTATGAAAATAAAGAATGTGATTATTAGGGGCGATTCTCAATTGGTAATTCACTAACTAATTGGCGATTTTAAATGTCAAAGTGATTTCATTGTAAGTCAATATGAAATCGCCCAAAAATTGTTGGAAGAATTCGACCAAGTAGAGCTTCAATGTTTTAATATGATATATAATGACATAGCGAATACGTTGGCTCAAATGGCCTCAGGGTATTCAAAGGCTTTAAATTGTGAATCTACTTATGAATATGAAGTAATATTGCCCGTAGTCCAAAGAAGGATGAAAATGATCGAAAGTCATTGCATACAAGATGGAGATGCGATAGATTATAGAGTGGAGATTAAAAGGTTCTTCAAAGAACCTAATAAGGAAGGTAGTAAAAAAATGAAGTTGCATTTGCTAAATTATACATTAATAGATGAAAAGTTATTTAAGAAACGCTCTGATGCTATATTACTAAAATGTGTGAGTTTGCAAGAAGCTAGAATGATCATGGTTGAAGTGCATGAAGGGATATGTGGAGCTCATCAAGCCAACCAAAGGATGAGATGGTTGACTATTAGGAATGGATATTTCTAGCCCAAGATGAGAGAATCATGTGTTCAATATGCGAAGAGTTGTCTAGCGTGCCAAAAGTATGGTCCGATACAAAGAGCGCCAGCAAGAGAGATGACACCCATTATCAAACCCTGGCCGTTCAAGGGTTGGGCGATAGACTTGATAGGGAAGATTTATCCCCCATCGTCCAAGCAATATATATTTGTAATAGTTGCAACAGATTTTTCTTCACTAAGTGGGTAAAAGCAATACCTTTAAAGGAGATCATCCAGAAGAGTGTCATAGACTTTATCCGTGATCATATTATTTATAGATTTGAGATTCCAAAAACTTTGATGGTGGATCACGGAACTTTCTTGAATGGAGATCAAGTGAAGGAATTCTTAAGCGAGTTTGAAGTTAAGTTAGTAAACTTCATTCCGTATTACGCTCAATCCAACGGACAGACAGAACCTTCTAATAATATTCTAAAAAATATCATAAGAAAAATGATAGACAAAAATGTCAGAAATTGACATGAATGTTTAAACAAGGCCTTATGAGCTTATAGGACGTCGCCTCGGTCAAGTACCAAAGTTACTCCTTTCCAACTTACTTATGAACATGAGGCCGTTTTACCTATGGAAATCAATGTGCAATCAATTAGAAAGTGTTTGCAACATAAGTTAAGTGATGGTGAGTATGCCGAGTAACTAATTCAAAACTTATTGGAGTTGGACAAATTAAAATTAGACGTCCTAAATAGATTGTAAGTTTAAAAACAAAGGATGGCTAAATTTTATAATAAAAAAGTTATAGTCAAGTCTTTTAGCCTGGGCGGTGGTTTGGAAAACAATACTCCATTTGGATAACAAAGATCCAAAGTATGGTAAGTGGTCGTCCAATTGGGTAAGGCCATATAAAGTGAACAGTATATTGCCTAATGGGCCTATCATTTAGAAGATTTACACGGTACTAAATACATGAGATTCATTAATGGCAAATACTTAAAAAAAATGTTCCTTCCTTATGGGAAAATGAACAAATAAAGACATAATCAAGTAATTGTGCTAAGCGATCGTAAATAAATGATACAAGAACGAAATACGTTCAAATAAATACTTTTATTATCAAATACTCATTACAAATTGTGAGATACAAAGTACAAGATGCTCTATAAGATACAATTGGGAGCAGACCATTTCTTCGGTCGATTACAAAGTAAAATGGTGAACTGGCCTTGATTACCTTTCTGATCACACTGGTGCAACGACAGATAGAGAGACTGAGAAGCACTCTCAATAGGCAAAAAGGCTGAAAAGCACTCGCAAATCGCCTTCCTAATTGCATTGCTGCAATAGCAGGCAAGGAGGCTGAGAAGCACTCTCAGCAAGCTAAGTGGCCTGAAAGGCATCCTCAAATCGCCTTCCATAATTGAACTCCTTATGGAGAACATGAAGGGAGATGCTGAGAAGACGTTCATTGGCCAAATAACATTTCATATATCTCTCATACCAAAGGTGATGTCAAGATAGATACCAAGATTGACAATAGATCAAATGATCCATTTCTACTGAAGAGAGAAATGTTTGATCTATTGTGTGAGATGTCAAACGATGGCAGTAATTTAGTTTTTTGGAATAAAAGAATGGAAATGAAGATGATAAGTGCGGAACACATACGCATTTATAGAGGCGTGAAGATGAAAAGACGGAATACGAACGGCCACATACGTGCATAGTAACTGAAATTAAATTGCCCAAAGTCTTGGAAAAAGATATGGGAATACCAAGGAGGAATGTACATGAGTTTTAGCATAAGGTAATTAAATGCTTGGGGATTGACGATTGAGGAAGACGTCAATTAATATGCAAATAAATAAAATAGTCGTTCATTAATGACAGTGGCTACCGTTACATCCAAAATTAGTAACTACTACTAGTACAAGATTACAAAAGAAAAACAAAGGCATCACATGTCTTAATTATAGTTTGCCCCAAGTCGAATGCATTTGTTCTCTAAGCCTCACCCAATCATCGCTCTGCTTAGAAGAAGTGGTAGTTATTTCGGTTACCACATTGTCATCAACCTCCAGCTTTTTGTAACATTCAACCAAAGACTTGATTCGCTTTATTACTTGGGAAGCATTGCGCTTTTTGGCAGTCATCATAGCCTTGCAGTCATCTATTTTCGCTTGAAGTTCCTTAATCTCTGCAGCCAAGCTTATCATCAAAGAATCTTCAATGATGACTTCGGAGGCGATTTTGTTCAATTCAGCCTCGGCTTTATCAATCTCTTTGAGCAAAGATTCTCTTTCGAATGTAGCACAAAGATACTGAGTACTCATAGCCTTCAGTTCAACATTTTTGGCTAGCAATGAGAGGATCTCAGAATGGGTAGCCTTCAACGTCGCCTTAAAGTCAGAGGAAACATTGAGCGACGGAAGTGTAAGTGCTTGCGCCATTTCGTACTTAAAAGCTCAAACTTCTCCTTTTGTCTGGCAGCACTAACCTTAACGATATCCATGTCCATGAAAGAAACATACTCAAGCATTGATTGCTTGAGAGTTTTCATATTTTTTTCTGAAAAAGTAGAAGACGTAGCAGAAGGATGACTGGTAGAAGAAGGGCAGGATGTCTTTACTTGTCCCCAAGAAGTGAACAAGTCCCGGATGGAACGCACAATGGCATTGGCACCCTGCAAGGAAAAATGCCAATATTTAGTATCTTTATTGCAATGAACGAAGTGAAAATAAAAGTGAAGCAAAATGTTACCTCATCAGCAACCTTGGGAGGTTCAGGCACATCATCAGTTAGCTCTACCACCTGTGGAGATTTCTCCTTATCTGGACGAGTAGACTCTGCCACAACGGGCAGATCCATGGAAACCTCTATAGAATTCAAGAAGCAATGAATCGAAAACCAGCAGCACAAGTAAGGGTAAAAACACTAAAATATGTATTGCCTTTCGGTTCGACACTTGGCATGTCAATGCCCTAGGAAGATGGTAGCTCTTCAATTGACTGTGATGAAGACTCCGGAACTAAGGATTTCTCTTTAAGCATGGTCCCTTCATCAGCTGATTTGGATGAAGCAGCTTCAGCAGGAGGCGATGAAGCAGGAGCTGCTAAGACCAGAGCCTTCGAAGGGGAAGCTGAACTCTTCTGGAAAATTCAGGTAAACCATTAGTACATGGAGAAGGATGTTTTGTGAATAAACAAACTCAATTACCTTTCTCCTAAGGATGAGAGAAGCATCATCATCATCGTCAACCTGTAAAATTGGAGAAGCTGAAGCTGGCCGTTTGCGGCTGGGGGCGCCTTTGGCTGTAGTAGCCTTGGTAGGTGGATAAGCAAGTGGAAGAATGAGATGTTTAGCGTGAGCAGGTGAGGAGGGATTCTTAATAGACACAGGGGTAGCCAGAATGGGAGAAGTAGAAGAAGTATCTGGTTTATCTAGCAAATGGAAGGCACGGTGGCATTAATTGTGAGCAACCTGCGCTTCACAGATAGTCAGAGTTGGTCAAAAAGGGGGTGTGTGACATCGGTAAAATTGAAAGGGGCTAAAGAGAAACCTTTGGCCAAAAGATTATTATGGACGTCAATGGCTTGCGCCTCAATTTTATTGATAGTATGGAAACGATCTGTCAAGTTCTTAGAATAACAAGGAGGAACATGCCATATTTGACTAAAATCAAGTTGGCGAGCAAAAAATTGGGGAGCGTATATTTCAACCCCTGTTTTGGCATTTGTCCCTGTGATAATGTCATGGAATATTTCTATTCCAACCAAAAATTGAACCCAAATGGGTAAGAAAGTGCTCACTTCAGCTAATGTATAAGGATGTCGCACATAGAGAGGGACTTGGTGAGGAGAAAAATGGAAGAAGGAAGGCGTTGAATTTAAAGTATAAAAGAATATAAAAAGGTCTCTGCTGGACATATTTACAAAGCTCAATTGATAAATTAATAGCCCGTGTAGCTAACTGTACGAGAAAGAGATGGTGGAATACCAAGATGTGGAAAATAGGCTCTCAAAGACAATTGACCAAGCCAAAGAGACCCACTGCTAGTGGGAGATGCACCATTCCTTAATTGGAATTGGAGAGAAGTCATGCCTCTATAAAAGACGACAAAAAAGAATGAACATAAATTCAAAGCCTGCCACGTGCCAACTCATGCGATAAAGGCAAATAACTCATAGAATGTTTCAGGTTGGGGACACAAAGAACATATTTACAGAGCCGACCTGAAGAAAGGCCACTCGTTCAGCATGAGTAGGCTCATAATTGGAAACGGTATAAAAGCCTTACATGCTTAAATAGGATTCAGTAATTTTCTTGTCAAACTTTGGGGCAGCACTGAAAATCAAAATGCCAGGAAAAATAGTATCGCCCAAAGGCGAAAGATTTACTAGGGCTCCAACATCCCTTAGAGTAATGGACATTAGGCCAAGAGGGAAAACAAAAGTGTTGTACTCTGAGGACCAAAAACTCAGGGCGATTGGAAAAAGCATTAGGTCATAAGTTGGGAGGAAATGGGTAATTTCTAATAGGTCCAAAATATTAGCATGATCAAAAATTGCTTTGGTGGGATCATGATTTACCGTGCATGCTATCTACGAAAACTAGGATCAGTTTTTGGCCAAGTACGAATACCTTTATCGCGGATTGGCTTCAATGGCAAGGAATTTAGAAAAGGAAGGTCTTCAGTGCAAGGGAATAGTTGACCCATCGACGCTCGTCCAACAGCTTTAGCATCATTGAATCATGGGCCTAGATAGAATTCATTGAGATCAGCATTGGCTTGTACAAGGAATGAGTTTGTGAAGTTGCCATGGATGCAACGTACAGATATTGTGAAGGGTTCTTGAGAAGCATAGTAAGGAAGCAAGACAATGAACAGTGACCTTTATAGAACGCACGATGTAAAGACGTGAAGGTAATATGAAGTGGCATGTCTTTTGGGTTCATATGGGTGTGTAACGATTACACCTTTTCAGATTATAGAAGGGTTATAGCCAAACAGAAATAATGATTGAAATTCTTGGAAAATTCAAGTATTGCTGAAAAATACAAGAGAAGAATATGGCAAAAATTAATAATTGGTATTAATTCGGCCATATTGGGGGGTAATTGTTGACATACAAAAAGTGTAACCCAAATTGAATAGTCCAAGGGATGAAGCCCAGTTAGGAAGTCTAGGATGAAGACCCAAATAAGACCATTAATGAATGCAGTGGAGGCCCACGAACAAGGTATCATCATCGCCCAAGCGTGCAAGACGCCCAGGATTTGAACGAATGGAGTGCCTTAGGATCGCATAGAGCAAATGAGTCCGTTCTCGCCTAAACCTTCGAATCGCCCATGATCTTAGCAAACATGAGGTATTATGGTTATCCAGAACAGCAGTTATTAAACAACCTTATTACACCCCACGATCCAAGAATCACGGTTGTAGGCAGTTAAACGACAAGAGTAATGGCAACAGTTAGAGATGACAGTTCTGTTCGCTGAAAATCGTACCGCAAGCGCACGGGTCGCGTTCAAGTAATAAAGTGGACCTAAAGAGTCCGAATTGTCGATCCCACGAGGAATGTATACTTTGGATTACACAACTTTAATCGATTTTAATTCTAACGGCAAAAATAAACACACACACATTTAAAAATAAGATTTAAAACTAACAATCTACAAAATACGAAAATAAACGTGTCTTGGCAAATTTCGGAGGGAAAAGTGTGGTTGGAATTTATGATGTCGCTTAACCTATTGTTTCATTGATCTCGAACCAATTATGTGCCGATGCATATTATCAAAATGCGATAGTTAGACCCGATTCTCCTATTTTAGCTAATACCCTCTTTCGAGCGAATATTAACCATAATTAGTCAATTCATACCACATATTTCTATGTCGATACAAAGTTGACAAATTGCATGAATTTCTGTGAAAATACTCAGCGGATCACATGAGGTAGGTGTATATTTCTACATCACCTAGACGCGCCTGGAACACCAAGCAAACCCATGGTATCAATCATTTCGGTCTAATTAATGCAATCATTGTTCAACAGGCACAAATAATTACCTAATAATTTCATCTAGTTGTCAATTAGAAGAATAGAACACTTTGGTCTATTAAATGCAACTATCTTGCAACAATCACATTAAAATTAATTACAATCATTTAAGCGTCACCAAAAATGATGTAAAACCTAATAATTTCATCTTGTCGTCACAAAAATGAAATCATCTTAAACATGATGATCGATACACTATGATTTTGATAACAACTGCATTTATCACTAAACATGTAGATATATCGATAATCAATGAAACAACTAGGTTAAGTTCAATTCATAAATTCCAACACAACAATAATTAGCTCATTTTATATAGATAATAACAAAGGAGATATATAAACATATTCATTACAATTTTTGGCAAATAAAATAGAGAAATCAAAGTATAGAATAAACCCTAGATGAAGCTTGAATTGATTTCTCCAAATGATTGCCAAAAGCTTGATGGAATCTCCTTGTGCCCTTCAATTTCCCATCCAAAATGAGCCAAGAACACAAGAAAAGAAAAAGAAAAGAAAAGAAAAGGAAGAAGATGAAGAAAACTAGAGAGAAAACTAAACAAAACTAAAAAATAATAAAACTAAAAACTATCATATTCTAACTCTAATGCCAAAATACACGTCCCAGGCAAGTGGTATAAATAGGTTAGATATTTTTGGTTTGCTTAGTCATTAAGATAACCAAAAGATCTAGGGAAATTTGCATTTAAGTCCCCAACTTTTGGAAAGTGGCAAAATAGTCCCTCAACTTTAATTTAGTACAATTTGGCCCTTGACTTTTGACCTTCATTTCAGTTAGGCCCTTTATACATTACACTTCAAGTCCTCCAACTTTTGGGCTTGTGCATTTCAGTCCCCAACTTCAGCTTTTTGTCCATTTTTAGTCCCTTTTCTTCCTTTTTCGCCTCGTTCTTCTTCCAATCGGGGTTTTAGCCTACAAAAGTGAAAATTACACAATTATGCATAGAAATATACTCAATATCATTTTTAATTTATTCCAGAAAAGTGTCGAGTTCCATGACAAGTCGGCCATCATGAAGAAAGTGGGTAGTTATAGAGCATCAAGTTGTTTCCAAACAGTTTTTCACAAAGAAACTATCAATGGAATATAAAACGAAAGGAAGACATAAGGAAGAAGCCCCTGAATCAAGCACTCTCAATAGAAAATATGTAATTTCAATTTCTTAATTTAACTTTAAAACACTTCTTTTAGTACTCGTGTGCTTGCGCCCCTTGGAGGCATTCTGCTTATTTCCAATTGTAAATCTTCACCAATAAAGCACCCCTTTTTGAGACTTTGTTTCAAGAGATCTGTTCCTTACACAATCGTCTAATCACTTATAGGTTCAGTTGGTGGATGTACATGCGGAGTCCTAGGAAAATCTATCATCTATCTGAGCATCAGATGGTCGATGTTCTCAATCAATCAAATTATTTTCATTTTTTAATTGCCTAGGTATGTGCTCGAGCTGAACTCGTGTAAATTTGTATCCAAATGAAGAATTAGGATCTGAATTTACCCAATTTTTCTAACAATAATTTTGTTACCTCTGCATTGACATTTTAGAGAGTGTTTAATCAAATATAGTGCATCGTTTTTCTTGAGATTTTGGATCAGCTATTAATTCCCCTTCCTCACAGGCTTATTATTAATTAAATGCAGGTGGTAGCCTCAACAACTTGAATTGTCTGATAAAGACGGAGTCAGAGGTACATATCGAGTGGATGTTGATATTCCAGCAGATAATTGGGCTAATACTGCTGATTTCTATGATTTTCTAGTCTTTAACACTGGTCATTGGTAAATTCCTTTTCTGCTGTTCTCTTGGCTATTACTAAGATAATTGTGTTGCCAAATTTATAGAAAAATTAATGAATGATTTTTTTTTCTCTCAACTAGTGGTTAGTTATGTTGTTCTGATTTTAAGAATTCTATTTGTCACCTGGTTTGTGGTATAGTACGACCATGATGGTAGGGGCATAAATTGAAAATCGAGCTTATGCAATTAACAGAACAAAGCAGCCTTGTATGTTTTTCTTAACATTGCTTCTTTTTGCTACTTCAACTTCAATGCTAGGTGCAAGCTCGATTCTAGATGGATTCTTTTGTCATGTTTTATGTTTAAGTAATGTGATACGTTTCATCGTGTATCATTAGGATGACATCAAAGTAGCTTAGTTTATCTTTAATTTATTTGGGATTCATCATCCATACACCGTTTCTCCTTAGATTTTCGTTTGGTTGGTTTACTAGATCTTAAAGATAAGTAACACTTGTTCCAATTGTTTGATCTTAATACTTTATTTGAGTTTTTAGTCCTACATGACGTCGTTGAATATTTAAACCAATTTTGACAAAGTAGCCAAAAGAAAGTAATAAGGAAGTTTTTTCTTCACATTCTTCCCCACCCCTTTATATGCGGATTTATGATTTAAGACATTGAGGACAATGTTTGGTTTAAGTTTGGGGATAGAAAATAAAAGTTTTCATTTTTATGTGTTTTTGTGTGCTTTTGTTGAAAAAAAATGAAAATTTTCAAAATTTTCAAAAATATTTTCTTTTTATATGCTTGTGTGAATTAGTTGGTCTGACTGGTAATGAGGAATGTATTGAATCATAAATTGATCTACGAATAGTGAATAAGTTGCATGCTTAGATTGATTTTTTGTTTTTTCATGTGAAATTTGATATATATTAAGCACTTGAATTAAGCTAAACATTGTGTATGAATGAGTTGAATTCATAATTGTATATGTTGAAATAGTGGACCATAAATACTAAACCCAAAACCACTACATTTTACATCATTTGACCAAATTTAAAATAGTTTGGAGGATTTCACTGTTGTGAGAATATATTGAGATAAATGAGGATTTCATGTATGGAAAAAAAAATCTTGCGTTGATTGTCTAAGGTCAATAGAATGTAATTGGGTGAAAATCTCAAATTAGAGCTTGTTTTTCTTAAATTGGTATTTAATGAGGGACATTGCACTAATTAAGGCATAAAAAATTTTTATTATTTTATTTGAAAATTTCTTTTCGTAACTTTTATGATTTGAACAATTAAGCATGCATGGGTCTTTAAAATCTGGTACCCTATGGTCATCTGATTTGGATGTCATCGACCGAAAGTTTATTACATGTGTCATATATAAAGTTTAAATGTGAGAATGCTTAAAATAAAGAAGAATTTTTTTTTTTATAGAAAATCAGAAAAAACAGGTGTATGAAACAGACGACGCACCAAATGCCTTGGTTATGTTCCAAACACTTATTTGGGAAAATTTCACGAAGAGTCACTATAGAAAGAATCGAACGTATCTTGTATGATTAATGAGACGATTGATTGTTTCATAATATAATAAGAGTTTTTAACCTAACAAATGTAGTAAGTCCATGTTTGACACCTATTCTTTCAAAGTTAATTTTCAACTATACATTTTTTAATAAAATAATATTTTTCATCACATCAATAATTTTTTCTTACTTTTTAAACACATACTTCTTATCATATCACTATTTAAAATACATTCTTTTCTCAATAATATTTATCAAATACACCTTAAATCAATAAGCTTTAAGTCCCATTACGTGGTAGACCAACCTGGGGTTATGAGCGAGGGTAACGCTGAATTAATTGTGACCATTACCAATTCAGGTAGAAATGAGCCCGTGATCAATTGTAATTGCATCACAAGCAATAAATCAGGGGTCCACTATATTCGAAATTAATGAAGGCATAGTATTAACTTATTTGAATAAGAAAAGGGATTCGATTTTACTACCGCGTTCACAATAATAGTTATTTAGCTAATAAAGTTTTGAATTTGTTTCGATTTTCTCGACTTATTTCTAGCATTGTCATAGTCACGTAAAAGTTAATTAAATAAAATCTCTCAAGTATGACAACTCTTGTATCCTGACCTGATGAGACACCTCCACAATGCTCTAGGGGTGGGGCGATGGAGGATCTTCAACGTTGGGGTTCAACCTTTAATTAAATAAAATCTCTCATTTTGCCATGGCGCCACCTAACTAGTCAAATGATTGAATAACGGAGTGATGGGAGGAAAAATCATTATTAGTTAGAGGTTGAAATATTTCAAAAATTATGCATGCTTGTCATTTTTAGTTTTAGGGAGTTTATTTTAATGTTGAGATTTGACTTGAATATCAAGTTGACATACAATATTTAACAAAAGTAAGTTAATTAATCAGCATTATATTAAGTGCTTATGTGATAAAGTTTTATCAACTTTTCAACTGATTAAATTTCAATTTTAATCATACATTTCACGAAAACTGTTGACCTCTCAATCTTGTTGCGACTTGGTATATCAACAGATTCCTCCTCCACTCCTTTCCAAATTTATATTACCTGCACACTTGAAATGCTTGAGGCGGATCAGGTGTGGCCAAGGGTTGTGTTCTTTTGCATTGCCTTGGAGCAAGGAAGTGGTGCTTCTACAATAAGTTAAGTTGCCTTGAAGATAGTTGTCAATGAGGCGATGTGACGTTCCTTCATCGCCTAGAAGGATGTGACACGCCTCATAAAGTGCATACTTAACATTCTTAGTTGACATTCATGTGGCTTTCCATATAGACAAAAGTGGAACGATAATCCTCCAAATTCAAGATTTTGATTATTTGTATGAGGTGTCAGATGTTTTAAGATAGACTTAAAATTTGTACATCTGAATTTTGTTGTGGAAATATATTGCGGAGATGCTTACTTTAGATAAAGCCGGGAATGTCTTTATAGAGGTGCCCTCACCTCAAGCATGTTTCTATTTTCTAGAGTTGAGGCCATATCTATCTTAACTGAAGTGATACAAGTCCAAGCATAGATATTCATACAAGAGAGAAGCATTGAACTGAAGATGCAAGTCCCATTTCAGTGATAATCCTTGAATTGAAGAGGGGCGTCTCATTTTAGGGGCGAAGGTTTATGAAGAGGCAAGTCCCATTTCAAGAATAACCTTAAATTGTATAGGCAAGTCCTATATTAGGGAGTAGTGTCCCATATTAGGAAGAAGCCTTGAGTGAATAGGTGAGTACCATACAACCATATCATGGAGAAGCCTGGAATGAATGGGCAACTCACACTTCATGGAGAGATCATGAGTGAAGATGCATTTCAGGTAGAAGCCTTGGATTGATCTTCAGTTAGAGTCATCTACCACCAAGGTGGAGTAGAGGGGGTGGCACGAAGTACGAATCCAAAGTATGAATCTTTATGGAGAAAACAAGTAGGTGAAGCTTTCTAATATTTGACACGTGATCTTATCCCAATGGCTCACCTATTAAGTCCAATAACATCACTTTACGTAACTTTAACCCTAATTTTCATTGTTAATGATCTCTACAAAATGTCGTGTAGGAGCTAAAATAGGAGACCAACTCGAAAGAATTGATAATTTTAACAGTCCATAGTCCACATAAAGGTCTGATAACTACTACTTAAGATATGGTGTTAATCATGTCATCGAAGTGATCAAACATGTAAAATGATTTAGTTTAGTGACCAAGTAAGTCAAAAATCCTCTAATGACTTATTTGAAATCTTGTTTGAATACTGGTAACCAACTAGTGAAATTAACGGGTTGGTTGATGTAGATTTTTTGAATCAACTCTTTCTTTTGATGTTGCCTTTATAAATTTTTTTTTAAATACATTTTTGTTTTTTTGAATCTGGCGCGAAAGAACAGCAGAGCCATTGCTCTTCGAGGGCGATGAGAAATATATATAAAATTATGGGATCACGTAAAAAATTATTTTATTAAAAAAATATAGAATTAAGAAAAATGAGTTTTAAAAAATAGGTACCAAAGACGGATTAACTCATGTTTCGAGTGTCCAATTTGGAATTAGCTATTACTACGTGTAACTTCGTTCCTATACCATCCTACAATACCACGATGTGGAGACACCACATGGAATCATAGCCCGGAATGGAGTCCGCGAGTGTGGGTCGCATTTCTCGACGAAGTTGGAGCCGAATTATCTTAATCGCAAAAATAGCAAGAAAAAAAATTCTACAGGCACGCAAATTTTAAATTATTTTACACCAAATGGGCTCTCAAATCCTGAAAATCTCACCATTTGCTGCCTCTAGAACCTTCATTCTCAATTCAACTTATTTCTCAAGAGCTGTACTAAATTCATCAGCCCCCAACAATTCTCTTTCTAATTCCCATATCAAATCTTTTTCGTTTGCGAAACCCATAAAATATTGCAAAAATTTGAGTGGGTTGAATCATCTACGAGGCTTCAGAGGTGGGGTCGTGGCCATGGCGGCACCTGGTTCAGCTTCCAAGTCTGAGGAGGAATGGCGTGCAATTCTTTCTCCTGAACAGTTCCAGATCCTCAGGCAGAAAGGCACTGAGTGAGTCCCTCATCTTTATCCAAAATTTAGCTATTGTTTTTCTATTTTTGGGTTAAATGGCTGGACTTAGCATACTATTGAAGATAAATTAAGAGACTATTTAGGTAGTTTTCTCATCCTGCGTTCGCTTAAATCAATAGAACTCGTCCTATTGGAGTCTGTGAATAATTAAGAGTTTTTAGTTTGTTAAGAGTATACTTTTTCTTCAAGGAAGAGGGAAATCTATCTAGAAGTCGTGTTGACGAGGAGATGAAAGCACACAAGTGTTTTGCTCAGCTCATAATGCTCACACATCTAGATTTGTGCTTCGTTTTGTGCCAGAAAATTTACGGACACTGTTAAGTTTCATTTATGTGGTAACCTTAAAACTTTGTACTAGTCATAACTTAGTGGTATATGCTCAGGTTTTTCGAACGAATTTCATCAGTTTCAGTTGAGATGAAAAGTTTGAATGAATTCCTAGTATGAAATATTAAAAATTACGGTAGCAATGACTGAAAATTATTTGAATTTCTCTCTTTAAGATTTAGAGGTTGGGAAGAAGGGAAGTCTGAAGTGAATGTACGGATTGCCACTCGAGATTGCCTAATGAATTTGTTTGCAATAAGAGAAAGTATCTTTGCATGAGACAGATCCTTTGTCCTCTCTTTTCATGAATTATAATAAATAAAGGTGCAAGATTATGATAGATTTCATCTGGTTTTACCAAGTTCTGACTGTAGAACTCAATAAACAATTAACATATCAGATTCCAGTTTTGCCAATTATGATTTGCTTTAGACACAATAGTGAACTTCATCATTTTTTCCATGGTTTAACTTACCCCTGATTAATGGGAATCTTTCTCTTAGAAATATAAGAATACCTTAGGTTTTTCCTCAAGAGTCTTTTGTCTGAGCATGCATTTGACTTCGTAAGAATTTCCATATACAAACTCAATAATTTTATAGGAAATCCATCAATAGATCGGGAGCACGTGAGTTTCCCGTGTCCTGTTTATTACGGTTAAATTTGTAGATAATCTCTGTACTCCCCCCTAGATTCATGGATATCAACAACCACCAGCAAAGCTGGTTAGCCCTCCACGTGTTCCTGTGCTGCTAATTGTCTATCCTGTCACTTAGCGTAGCTTCTGATCCTCCCTCTATTCTATGGGGGTCACATCTCGTGGCCAAAACTCATGTGATGGGCATGTGATGGCCCCACAGGCTTCAAGATGAAGTTTACACGTTTGAAAGTCACTTAATCAACGTGTTGTTTTAATGGTTGTCAACCAGGGGCTAAAATATCATAAGTTACTTTCTAGATCAATATTTAACAGAGTTCAGAAATGGCCAATTGTCAAAATATTTCCTTCTAATCAATCAATTAATATGGTGGTTACCGTATAGATATTTAAAAAAAAAAATAGTGTGAAATCAATTGGATCATTTAGCCCCTCTGACTCTTTTTAAATTAAAATTATTTATTTCTCATACTCATTTTCAACTATACATTCATACATAAATCCAAAACTTTTACTTACTTTTTAACCACATATTATACAAAAATCACTATTCAAACATCATTCATCAAACAAGGGGGTTAGTAGATGTAAAAAATGTGTCAAAGGAATGTTTCTGGTGGTAAGAGAGTGTTTGACACCCATTTATTGAAGAATAGAATTTTTGGAATAGTGATTGTTGAGAGAATGTGTGGTGGAAAAGTTATAAAAAGTTTTAGATTTATGTGTAATATTATTTTATTGGGAGAATGTGTGGTTGAAATGAAGAAAGAGAAAAAAATGAGAATGAGAATGAGATGAGAATGGGCACCAAACAAGGGCTAAGTTAGTTTCTCGTTGACTACTATAGCTGTTCCCTTTCATTTAGGAAAGATAATTGTTGTCACGTGTAACTGATTTCATTTGAAAGAATATTATTGCCTGATGTATGATACTGTTACTAAGTGCACCTTTTGTAAACTTAAAAAATTTCCTTAGAAGTAAATAAATAGGTTTTAAAATAAATAATTTTTGGTTGGTCAAAGTCGAAAATAAGTTACTTACTTTGAAAGTAATCTTACTTGTCGAAGTAATTTTTTACTTGAACTGAGAGAAAGACAAAGCCGAAAGCCATGGAAATTGGGATGTCTCAAAATTTTTGAAGCTTTTATGAAACCATGGGGATGTTACCTTCCAGGAGGTCGTCACTGCTAGATATAAACTTTCCTTGATCACGAGGATTTAACAGTAGAGAGTGAAGCCTAAGCTAAGCAAGAACAGCCTATCCAATCATGTTTTGAAATAATAGTTTACTTAAAATACGTATATTTAAGTTGCGTTTACACTTAGCCAACATGTTCTAAATGTTGGATCACTGGGATGTTGAGTGAATCTTTGGAATTGTAAATTTTATGTAAGGTGTAGAATATGGCTGTAAGATTTTGATGCATGTTTTGCTACAACCGTATCTTGTGAGTAAAGTAGTCATAGAATTTATATTCGAAATGTTGCAATTGCGAACTGTTTCTTGACTGCTATTCAGGTACCCTGGTACTGGGGAGTATGACAAGTTCTTTGAAGAAGGTATCTACAAATGCGCAGGATGTGGAACTCCCCTTTATAGATCCACAACAAAATTTAACTCGGGATGTGGTTGGCCAGCATTCTATGAGGGTATCCCAGGGGCTATAAACCGAAATGTGAGTTTTTCTTCTCTTCTTTACTTAATTCCACGTGTTACATCAACAAATATTGCTAGAAATAATTGTATCCCTGTTGGTGCGTGATTTCAGCCGGATCCAGATGGAATGAGGGTAGAAATTACATGTGCAGCCTGTGGTGGTCACCTCGGACACGTTTTTAAAGGTGAAGGGTTTCGCACACCTACGGACGAACGCCATTGTGTTAACAGTATTTCATTGAAGTTCACTCCTGCGAATTCTGGATGACTTGCACATTGGTGGTTTTAGATTATGTAAATCATCAAATTACCTCAATAAAATCTGCTGAAGTTCTGTTTTAGCCCGAGAGAAGATCTGGTCTATATAGCTTTTCTTGTTTAAATTGGTGTTGTGCCATTTGTCGATGCTGTGGTTCGAACCATACATTTTTCATTCTGTATCTTCTTCTTAATCATATAAGTTCAGTTCTACGTTTTACCATTTTACAAAGATGGAGTTGGAGACAGTTGAAAACAACTCGTCTGTCATTAATAATCTACGTTTAAAGTCCATTGGAAGTTTCAAACTACTGCTTTTTGTTAACGTGAAATTTAAGCCGAAGCCCGCTGAATCCATAGGCAAACCAGAAGCCAGAAGTAGGCCGTGGGCTAAATTCAAAACTAGCCGAAATTATCTAGGGTTCTAATTTCGCAGTCACATTCCGGAAGTCAAAATGGCAGTAGATATCCCCCAAATTTTATCTTATTTGTAATTTGGTTAAACTTTTAATAATTACAACTAAATTCGTTGGCAGTAGATATCCCCCAAATTTTATCTTATTTGTAATTTGGTTAAACTTTTAATAATTACAATTAAATTCGTATAAGCGATGCATCAATGTTAGGAAAGCATCAAATGCATAGAGCTTACTATTTTTTGACAAAAAAGCATTTTGGAATAATATTTTGATGGAGAATGTGTGGATAAAAAATAAGAAAAAGTTTTGAATTTGCATGTAATATTATTTTATTAAAAATGCGTGGTTGAAAATTAGAGAGAAAAATGCATTTTGAAAATAATATGTATCAAACAAGGGCATAATTATACTTTCACTTCAGTGTAAAGTAACTATGTTTTATTTTGTATCCGTACTTTAATATATGATTTAAAATGATAACCGTTATATCTATTAATTACATGGCGTGATGGAGGGGGTCCCATATGATTGACTCAGTATCGATTGTTCAATTGGATTGAACTTATTCATTCAAGCAAGTTCGTCTTCGACTTGGGATCAATCCACTAGCCATCTTAGCTCATTTCTATTTCTCTATATATGTTATTTCATTTCACAAAATGTGTGACATTTTAGCTCCAGCCAAACCCCCTATCCTGTCTTTTGCACTCATTATCTCTCGTTCGACAATTGATTTGACCGTCAGAATGGAAATTATCGTCGGACATTTTTCTCTACCAATGGCCTTTGTCTCCCAGCAGTGTATTCTAATGTGTAGGTGACACCTATATAGAAGGAAGGTGGCTGGGATTCCGTTGGGCAGATGTCCATGCAAAAATTGAAGTCAATAATGACTGTACTTTAATTTAATTTCTACTATATTATTACACTTTAATTTCATTTCAGTTATGGTAACTTCGTTGATAGAACATGACAATCAATAAATGAAAATTCATTATATGTAGTTATTAGTTGTTGGCGCGGAATAACTGAATTAGCGAATTTGTGTGAAATAAATTATGGCTATCGCTATACTGATTTCATCGGTCCAAGTGATGAAATTTGGACAAAATTATCTAATTGAAATGTAATTAAAAAGTAATTACTTGACTAAACATACTTCAAGTACAATGACTTGATTAACAATAGAGTAAAAGTATTAGAATTTTCCCATAAATGCATCCGTAATGTTTTCAAGATTGTTGTGTAGGTTGTGGTCGGTGTCAATAGATTGGGGATTAAAATGAAACGCAGAATCCAAAACTGAAAACCAACAAAACAGCGCCCACAGTGTGTTTCTTCCCCTTGGAACTTAAAAAACTCTCACCACCGCAAACGCACCATTCTTCATCCTCAAGAAATTTGCTTCAATAATTCATCTGGATTTCACCGAGTCATGGCGCCAACAGCAGCAATGCTCTTGTTAGGGCACCATAACAGACCAACGCCGTCACGTATTTCCAGTTGTTCGTCGTCGCCTTCTAGGCCAGTCTCTCAAGTGAAAGCGTCAATCGCAAAGTCCGTTTCGCTTTTTAATACCATATTCCGACGAGAATCGTTGCAGGTAAAAGAGTCAGCCGCCACTGGAGAGGTATCAGCTCAGAAAGTTGTTGAAAATTGAGGTTTCGCCGGGAACAGTAGGTTATAATCTATATAAAAATGTGTAAATTCTGTGTTGTTTTATTTCATAGATCTATGATCAAATGTGCAGAATTTTAAATTCCAAATTCTATTTCATTTTTATTCATGATTATGACCCACCCTATTGCGACACAAATTAACATCGTTTTTCTTCGAATATTAACTGTTCACATAAAAAATCAGTTTTGGATTTCACATGAGCCAAATCTTCTGTTTACGTCGGATAATCTACGCACTTTGGCACATTGTTCCGTGGCGCCAATGGATCATTATTCCAATACTTAAGTTGGTTTTTGCTTTTTGATAAATCAAAAACACAAAAACTGAGTTGTATATGGAAGTATATACTGCATCATGTTTAATTTTATCGTGAAAAAATGACACGATAAATTTAGATCAATTTAATAGAAATTTAGTAAAGTAATTTGTTGGAAACTTGTGAAAGATAAACGAGGGATTGTCCTGAGAGAGGCTGTTAGAAGTGTCTTTGATGATTACATGAGATCTCCTTTAGGAGGATTTGTTCCCATTTATAGGTTGAAAATCAAGTCACTTGCTCGCCTAACGTTATTTCAATTATAGTGTTGATCTAGGGGGGTGTGCCATCGCCCAAAATCTTCCCTAATTGGTTGTTAACGTCGACCACGCAAGTCATCGTGGCGCCTATGTCGCAGCTATGGCACTAGACAATGATTACCTGTTGTTGGGTAATCATTACTGGCTTGTGATTGGTTGAAAATAAGTTGTTGACGTCATACTGTCACTTGTCATTTTGGGAGTGATTGATAACTTGACGGTCAATTGGGGACAATTTATCAGGGATGAAGAATCATGATGTTTCTTCCAATTACGATGACATTGTCTAAGTTGATCTCATAGTCTCGGGTCCGACCTATTCAGTAGGATAAGATGGTATCTTAACCTATTATTTATCAAGGTTTGAGGTCGAACACCAACCAACAAGTGCTATTCTAATTCTTATTTATGTTGCAATTAAAAAAATATATAGATTGTAGTTGTGGGCGTTTATTTATTGGTTTTTCATCTAAAATTATTAAGTACACAAAATAAATGACATTTCGCCACGTGTTTCTCTTCTTTAAGGCTTATCTTTATGTTAATTGCTTTTTGGCAAAAGCTTAAAAGTTGGTAAAAATTTGAGGTCAAAATCAACAATTAATTTTAATCACACATTTTAATGACATTCACAATTTTTATCAACTTTAAACTATAAATTTCATCTTTTTTTTAAAAAAAAATCAAAATCTGCTGAAACTTCTATGAAAAAAAATTATCAAATAACCGCTTCGCTTTGCACAGCAAACACGTCCTTAATGTCTCCCCAAGTCACCATAAGTACACCAAACCAAAACCTTAAAATCTGAAAGTTGAATATACACACTGTCACTTAATATTTGACTAAAAGTATCAACTTATATTTATAATTTAATTTTTGACTTCCACTTTTAACTCCAGCTCTATTCGGATCGATCCCTTAAATTTTGTGTATTTATATTTATTATGGCATGTTATTTTGAAATATTTTATAAGTGCGTGAAAATAATTTTTGATCCTTCATTTACTCTTTTGATTTGAATATGAGATAAATGTAAGCCTCTGAAAAATAAATGTTAATTATTTTACGTGCACGTAAATAATGAAATGTATACTTAAATGTGAGTGTTATAATTACAAGTAAATGATAAATGAATACGAATGACAAATACAATACATGAATTAACGTGAATATTATTTAATTTAGAATTAATATCAAGGAATATATATACGTAACAATGAATGTTAAATAATTTATACTAAACGAATATAATTTAATTTTCAATTAAATGAAATTGGATGCTAATTAGCATCTATGGATGTAAATAATAAATTGCATTCTTAAATGCAAATTTCTAATCATTAATAATTGAATGAATGTAAATGTTAATTAATTGAGAATTAATAATGTGGATATGAACGTGATATTCTAATTAAAATTAATTAAATGAATGTGAATGCTAATTAATTGAGAATTAATAACGGGGAATACATGAATTAACAATAATTTTATAGTATTTATTACAATTTATAAATTAAATACATATTGAAAAACGAAAAATAAAGTATTATTGAAATAATTAAATTGTAGTATGGTTATAATCGTCTAAAAAATAATTCTCACTTGATGTCACTTGATGTTATATTTAATATATGAAAATTATATTACGACCACATATTTTAGTAGTAACACCACGATTTTAATTTATTTTTTTCATTTAATTAAATGGCATTAAGTAAAATTACTTGATTAACCCCACACTAAAATACATTCTTTGACATGAAATAATTTGTTTATGGACACCACAATCACAATCATTGTATCGTCTCTGTATTCATTTTCTTTGTGGTTTATCGTTTACAGTGTTTTCAAGAGCCCATAAAATTCCTTCTTGAAAACTTCCAAAATCCTTTTATTCTATTTCAGACAATAATCTAGAGAGAGAAACCAAATGGGGAAGTGAGAGAACTGCTTTCTTGTTCAAGAAATAGGTTGGAGTGCTCCAACTCTGAATCTACAGTATACATAAATATATGTGTATATATAAAAGAAACCCAAGTTTTATTTTTGTTCGTTTGGGCCAATTTTTTGTTCTGAAAATCCTAATTTTGGTTAATTGGATCTTCGGTTTTTCCAACGGGTTTGTAATGCAAAGCTAGAGATGTCAGCGAGTCGAGTCAAGCATGCTCGCAAGCCGAAACTTAAGGCTTGAGCTCGACTCAAGTAAAAATAATTTTGGATTTTTTACCTGAGCTGAGTCGAGTTTTTGCTCGGCCAAGAAATTTAGGCTTGACTCGAGCTTTCGGCTCGGGCCTTGTCGAGCCAAGCCTGCTCATGATTTTTTTTTTTAAATATTAGGCAGTATGTATTAAATTTTATTTTTTTATATATTTTTAGGCCCAGTTTGTTACTGGTTGAAAATAGCCCCGTGACACGAGTCAGGCCAACGCCCCAAAATGGGGCTCAGTGCCCGCTAGAGTTGACGAGTGAAACTGACACCTCTAGTGCGAAGCTGGTAATTTGTTTGTGTGTGCTTTACTGGATTCAATTAATTAACAATTGGTTCTTGGGAAGTCATGGTATTATTAAAATCTTGGATTTGGGTTGATTTTTCAGTGTCTAGAAAGGGAATGTTTTTTTTTTTTTTTTCCGAAAAGGAAATTTCATTAATAACCGGAAAGCCAAGATACGGATACAAGAAGGAGATTCCTCCAACACTATTCTCTCCACGGAGAGTTTAAGTGCATTCTTTGCTAAAAAAAAGAGAAAAGACTAACTGATCAAACAAGAGAGAATTGTAGCACACTCTTCATGTCAACAATGAGAAGCCCAGGTAAAAATCTAAACCGACTGTGAGATCATCTCTCGGAACTCCAATATGGACTGACGAGCCGACTTTAATATGGATGCTGGACCTTCAAAATTGCCTTCAAAAACATAGGAATTGCGCCTCTTCCAGATTAAATAGATTGTGGATGTAAAAAGCTCCATATCTTCCTCTGACAACACAAGAAGTAAGTGGCATACCAGTTCTTTGAAGTGAGTTGGCAAGAAAGATGTTTTCTGTAGTTTCCGTGAGCTGGAGCCCCAAACATCTTGGGCCGAAATACATATCCACAAAGCATGTACAACAGATTCTTCTTCTTGTTGGCGGATCGGGCATAAAGGAGACTCCATGATCTTCCTTCTATAAATATTAAGATTTGTAGCACGCCATAAAAACATTTTCCGAGAATTAGAGGCATTAATACTCCACAATTTCCGCCAAACCTCATTCTGACGATAATGGGAAGAACATTGGCCCAAGGAATCTTGCTTTACCTGATTGATGAAATGATAAGCACTTTTAACTGTAAATTTACCATCCTTCGTGCCTCTCCAAATAAGTTTGTCCGGGTGATCACATAGACTGATAGGGATCTTACTAATCAAGTTCGCTTCAGACTCATGAAAAATATTCGAGACGAGATTCATGTTCCAAGTTTTCGTTGTAGGATTAATGAGCACACTAACTCTGGCATTTTTGAACCTGTCATGTAGGGGAGGATGTATGTGAGAATTAGATGCTTGGGGGATCCATTTGTCCTTTCCTAGGATCACTGATTTACCATTTCCAATGCGCCAATAGACTCCCTCTCTCAGCACATCTTTGGCTACTGAGAAGCTCCTCCAGAGATAAGATGCATTGCTTCCAATCTTACTTGTAACTATCATCTTTGTCGATGGATTATTGAATTGGTGATTAAATTCTACAGCCAAATGAGTCATTGGAATAATTTTTTTAACATTTCTAGTTGTTCAGGTTTTCATTCAAATTTTTGTTGGAAATATATATTATGGCAAATGAATTTTCACTTGTGTATGTGAAATTAATTCCACATTGATTGAAAGTTGTGATTTGAAGAGCAACCTTAAAAGGGATTAACAATCCCACATTGGTTAGAAATGGAAAAGTGGGAATATATGGGGACTATAAATAGTACCATCCCACATTGGAAAAAGAAAAAAGAAAGTGGCAAGTGGGAAAACTTAAATAGTTATCCCACATAGGATAAGAATAAGTTTTTGGACCAATTTATATATGGTTAACAATTTGTAAGGTGTAACCATTTGTTGTATAGAGACTCCTCCATGGCCTACGCGCCCGCAGGGGGGTGCAAATCTTGGACCGACTTGGCCTTCGAGCCTTGAACTTGTGTGCGGGCGCGATCTGCGTACACGAATGTCGGACCGAATGAGTCAAAAATTGGCCACCAAGTGCAAGCCACGTTTTGAAAATTTTCTTTTACGTTTTTCCATTTAAAACATAATTTGAAAACTATTTTCATTTATTTTTGTAACTCCAAAACGTGAGAATTCAATGGCAGAGTTATGACTGGAGTTCAATGGCAGAGTTATGACTGGAGTTATGACTGCATTAAGAGGCAAAGGCTCCTCCTTGCCTATATATCCCGAACAATCTCTTCAGTTCATACACACCAAAAAACAGCACGAAATCTTTCTGTTTCCTTTTCAAATTCCTGTCTTCTTACAGTCACTTGGTGATTACGTTCCGGCACACTCGTTCAGTTCGACTGTACAAACTACAGTTCACGCCGCTGTATCGTGGGAAGCAAGCGCTCGCATTACTTCGGTGAGGAGGCGAATATTGCTTTAAGGACACTGTGTTCGACACAGGCCTCGGCTTCAAAGACGCCAATTTTATCTTCTGTCAACTGCAATATTTTCTTTTGCTGTCCACTGCAATTTGTCTATTACTTCTTCTAATTCAGTTAACTGTTCAGAGGTTAACTACAATTTTAAAGCAATATTTTCGTACTAATTTTTCTGATTGTGTTTCAGAGAATGGAAAATACACCTACCAATAACGTTGTGGGATCTGCAAACGAAATTGTGCCTCCTGTGGCTCAGGCTGTGGCTTTGCCAGGTTCTGATGTGGCTCAAGTGGTGGCTCCAAAGAATACAACTGTGGCTAATATGCCAAGCTTAGCTGCTCGTCCAAGTGGGACTAAGACTGTGGCTCCCATGCCAAGTCTGGCTACGGGTCCAACTGTGACAGTCCCGGTTAATCACGGGGAAAAGCCGGAGAAGTTCAATGGTTCGAATTTCAAGAGGTGGAAACAAAAAATGTTGTTTTACCTCACGACCTTGAATCTTGCGAGATTCTTGACTGAAAATGCTCCAGTGCTTCAAGAGGGTCAAGGAGACATTCAAGCAATCAGTGCAGTGGATGCTTGGAAGCATTCTGATTTCCTGTGCCGGAATTATGTGATGAACAGTTTAGGCGATTCATTGTACAATGTGTCTTGCACAATAAAAACGGCTAAGGAATTATGGGAGTCTTTGGACAAAAAGTACAAAACCGAAGATGCCGGAGCCAAGAAGTTTCTTGTTGGCCGCTTTTTGGAATACAAAATGGTGGACTCCAAATCTATAATCAGTCAAGTACAAGAATTACAAGTGATCTTGCATGAAATTCATTCCGAGGGAATGGTTGTGAGTGAATCCTTCCAAGTAGCTTGCATAATTGAAAAACTACCTCCTGCATGGAAGGATTTCAAAAACTACTTAAAACACAAGCGAAAGGAAATGAACGTTGAGGAACTAATTGTTAGACTTCGAATTGAAGAAGACAACAAAAGTTCTGAAAGAGGGTTCAATCCGGTTGTAGCTAAAGCTAATGTTGTGGAGCATGGCCAAAGCTCCAAGACCAATAAGAACAAGTTTGGGCCATCTGGTGGCAAAGGGCCCAAGTTGGGGCCAAAAGGTGGAATCTCCAAGAAGAAGTTTCAAGGGAAATGCTTCAATTGTGACAAGATTGGTCACAAGTCTACGGAGTGCCGTTTGCCAAAGAAGAAAAAAGAAGCAAATATGGTTGAAGATGTATCTGATATCAACCTTGCAGCTGTCATTTCTGAAGTGAACCTGGTGGGTTCAAATCCGAGAGAATGGTGGATAGACACCGGTGCCACCCGACACGTTTGCTCCGATAAGGAGATGTTTAATGGGTTTGAAGCAGCGGATGGGGAGAAGTTGTATATGGGAAATTCAGCGACCTCCGAAATCAAGGGCCATGGAAAGGTGGTTCTAAAGATGACTTCTGGGAAAGAGATGTCTCTAAACAACGTGTTTTATGTGCCTGAGATTAGCAAGAATTTGGTTTCCGGCTCGCTGTTGAACAAGCATGGTTTCCGTATGGTGTTTGAATCAGACAAAGTTATTTTGTCTAAGTCGGAATGTTTGTAGGAAATGATTATGTTAGTGATGGGCTTTTTAAGCTCAATGTAATGGCTATTAAGCCAAAAAATTAATAAAATGAATAACTCTTCTGTTTACTTGCTCGAGTCTTCCAATTTGTGGCATGGTCGACTAGGACATTTTAATTACAACACTTTGCGTAGACTAATTAACTTAAATTGCATACCTACATTCCAAATTGATAATAAACATAAGTGTGAAACTTGTGTTGAAGCAAAATTGACAAGGTCATCATTTCAATCCGTTGAAAGAAAAACTGAACCTCTTGATTTAATTCACACCGATGTATGTGATTTAAAATCTGTACAAACAAAGGGAGGCAACAAATATTTTATTACTTTTATTGACGACAGCACAAAATATTGTTTTGTGTATTTGCTTAAAAGTAAAGACGAAGCTATAGAGAAATTTGTTCTCTATAAAAATGAAATTGAAAATCAACTCAACAAAAAGATCAAAGTGTTGAGAAGTGATAGAGGTGGTGAATATGAATCACCATTTGCTGAATTCTCGTGCACAACATGGAATTAAACATGAAACAACAAGACTTTATTCACCACAACAAAATGGTGTTGCTGAACGGAAAAATAGAACATTGAAAGAAATGATGAATGCACTGTTATTAAGTTCGGGTTACCTCGAGAACATGTGGGGAGAAGGCGTGTTATCGCCCAATTACCTTTTAAATAAGGTACCCCGAAAGAAAGAAGAAAAGAGCCCTTACGAGTTATTGAAAGGAAGGAAGCCTTCCTACAAATACTTACGAGTGTGGGGGTGTCTTGCCAAAGTAGTTGTACCTACACCAAAGAATGTGAAAATAGGACCAAAAACTGTTGATTGCATATTTATCGGATATGCACATAACAGTAGTGCTTATCGGTTTCTTGTGTTTGATTCTAAAATTTCCGATATACACAAAAACACGATAATGGAATCGAGAAATGTTTCATTCTTTGAACATGTATTTCCATGTAAGTCCAAAGATGAAGCAAACTCTTCTAAACGGACATATGAGACTATGATTGAGAATAGTCAAGACAAAGAAGTAGAAGATGAAGTTGAGGTTGAACCAAGACGTAGCAAACGAGAAAGGACAGGGAAATCTTATGGTCCCGATTTTCTGACTTACATGCTAGAAACTGAACCTCAAAGCTTCAAAGAAGCTGTAAACTCTTCAGAAGGTCCTCAATGGAAAGAAGCCATTAAAAGTGAAATAGATTCCATTCTACAAAATCATACATGGGAGCTGGTTGATCTTCCCCCGGGAAGCAAACCACTAGGCTACAAATGGATTTTCAAAAGGAAAATGAAAGCAGATGGAACTATTGATAAGTACAAGCCCAGACTTGTAATTAAAGGTTATAGGCAACGAGAAGGCATTGACTACTTTGACACCTATTCTCCGGTAACGAGAATAACTTCCATTCGAATGATATTAGCGATTGCATCTTTGTACAATCTCGAAGTACATCAAATGGATGTCAAAACTGCTTTTCTAAATGGAAATTTAGAAGAAGAAATTTACATGGAACAACCTGAGGGGTTTTCTGCACCAGGACAAGAAAACAAGGTATGTGAATTGGTAAAGTCATTATATGGCTTAAAACAAGCACCAAAACAATGGCATGAAAAATTTGACAATGTCATGATGGAAAGTGGATTTAAAAGCAATGAATGTGACAAATGCGTTTACATTAAAGACACAGGAAATGGTTATGTTATTTTATGTCTTTATGTTGACGACATGCTCATCGTTGGTAGCAACGATAAGATGATTAAATCTACTAAAAATATGTTGAATTCAAGATTCGACATGAAGAATATGGGTTTAGCTGATGTGATTCTTGTAGTTAAAATTTCAAGAACATCGGATGGACTCGTTCTAAGTTAGTCACATTATGTGGACAAAATTTTGGAAAAATTCAATAATGATGATACTGGCGTGGCTAGAACACCGATAGATACAAGTCAACATCTATCGAAAAATAGAGGCGATGGTATTTCTCAAGTAGAGTACTCTAGAATAATCGGAAGTCTTATGTACCTAATGAGTTGTACAAGACCAGATATCGCTTATGCAGTTAGTAAGCTGAGTAAATATACTAGTAATCCAGGGTCTGACCACTGGAAATGAATAGTAAGAGTACTAAGATACTTGAGATATACTCGTAACTATGGACTACACTATACCGTATATCCCCGTCGTTATTGAAGGATATACCGATGCGAATTTGATATACGATATTAAAGACTCAAAGTCTACTAGTGGATTTGTGTTCACTTTGGAAGGTGCGATCATATCATGGAAATCCTCTAAACAAACGATTATTGCGAGGTCTACCATGGAATCTGAGTTTATAGCTCTAGATAAATGTGGTGAAGAGGCTGAATGGCTACGCAATTTCTTAGAGGATATTCCAAAATGGTCTAAACCTGTGCCAGCAATTTGCATACATTGTGATAGTCAATCTGCGATTGGAAGGGCACAAAGCAACATGTACAATGGTAAGTCTAGACACATACGTCGTAGACATAATACCATAAGACAGTTACTCTCAACTGGAGTTATCTCTATTGACTATGTAAAGTCTAAAGATAACATTGGGGATCCGCTAACCAAAGGGTTAAATAGAGAGTTAGTTGCAAAGTCATCAAAAGGAATGGGACTTAAGCCTCTAAAAGAATAAGTTATTGTAGTGGAAACTCAACCTAACTGACTGGAGATCCCAAGATCTAGGTTCAATGAGAAAACCTAATTGCAAATACTTAACTATATCACTGTGGTGGTTATTTCCGGTCCATTCCTGTAATAATAGTGATGCCCGTGGGAAGAGGATAAGCAATAAGGCTTTTAATGATTCTTATGCGTCGAAAATCCGAGCGGAGTAATGCGGGTTACTCTTAATTAAGAAATCACCTATGTGAGAAAGAAGTGGGGCCACTTCAAAGGGAATTGTGAGGCTCAATTCTTAATAACTCTCACTGAACCAGGCATATGTTCATGGCCACAAACGAACATAACCATGAGAACTGAATTGTGTTAGGAAGAATCCTGTGTGAGGTACATCATCGTTTACACAAAACGCAGAACAGTTCAAAAACATCACGTCTACTAATCAGCTAGTAAAGTAAATGTATTTTCATAAGGGGAGGTTCAAAGGGTAACACCTACCTATCCTATGCAGGTTTCAACTGTGGAACTTTGTCACCAAGTATTCCGTGTCTCTATTAATTTCCATTCATGTGGGGGATTGTTGGAAAATATATTATGGCAAATGAATTTTCACTTGTGTATGTGAAATTAATCCCACATTGATTGAAAGTTGGGATTTGAAGAGGAGCCTTAAAAGGGATTAACAATCCCACATTGGTTAGAAATGGAAAAGTGGGAATATATGGGGACTATAAATAGTACCATCCCACATTGGAAAAAGAAAAAAGAAAGTGGCAAGTGGAAAAACTTAAATAGTTATCCCACATAGGATAAGAATAAGTTTTTGGACCAATTTATATATGGTTAACAATTTGTAAGGTGTAACCATTTGTTGTATAGAGACTCCTCCGTGGCCTACGCGCCCGTAGGGGGGGTGCAAATCTTGGACCGACTTGGCCTTCGAGCCTTGAACTTGTGTGCGGGCGCGACCTGCGTACATGAATGTCGGACCGAATGAGTCAAAAATTGGCCACCGAGTGCAAGCCACGTTTTGAAAATTTTCTTTTACGTTTTTCCATTTAAAACATAATTTGAAAACTATTTTCATTTATTTTTGTAACTCCAAAACGTGAGAATTCAATGGTAGAGTTATGACTGGAGTTCAATGGCAGAGTTATGACTGGAGTTATGACTGCATTAAGAGGCAAATGCTCCTCCTTGCCTATATATCTCGAACAATCTCTTCAATTCAGACACACCAAAAAACAGCACGAAATCTTTCTGCTTCCTTTTCAAATTCCTGTCGTCTTACAGTCACTTGGTGATTCCGTTCCGGCACACTCGTTCGGTTATTTGTACAAACTACGATTCACGGCTATTGTATCCTGGGAAGCAAGCGCTCGCATTACTTCGGTGAGGGGGCGAATATTGCTTTAAGGACACTGTGTTCGACACAGGCCCTGGCTTCAAAGACGCCAATTTTATCTTCTGTCAACTGCAATATTTTCTTTTTCTGTCCACTGCAATTTGTCTATTACTTCTTCTAATTCAGTTAACTGTTCAGAGGTTAACTACAATTTTTATGCAGGATTAAGGAGTGATCTCAATTGTATGGTTGTTGCTTGAGAAGCGGAGACTACAAAATAATAAAATCAAGTGAAATGGTAGAAATTTTGAGGTTGTGCTAGGAATCTGACCATCAGAGAGGATGGGTTGAAAAAAGACGAGAAAAAATAAAGAGTAATACTGTTTTATTTCTTTATTTTTAGTTTTACTGGATTAAGACAATAATTGTAAATTTGTTATGGTATATTTATTAAAAACACGTTTTAATTGTGGCGTAATTATAACGGAGTGTGGTAAGTAAATTTTGTTGTGGTAATATAATAGCCCTCTAATATATTATAAATATAAGAGGTTTTTTTTAATTGCATTACATTAATTATAATAAAAGTCCTCAAATTTTGTTCGTTTGTATATTTATGTTTTTAACTTTTTTGGTCGCATTATTATCTGTAACACTCCATTAATTCGTATATCTCGCCTCTATGATAGTTTTCGTCCATAAAGTTCATTGGGAGGATGTAAAATGATTAATTTTTTTAAAATATAAATACAAAAGAACGACAATGTATTTTTTCTTCATTTCCAAACACGGAAATTAAAATATTTTTGTAATAACCTAATCATCAAGCATGTAATGTGTTAATTAATGAAAGGTTGAACGTAAAAATTTGATGAAAAAAAGATATGAACAAAGATCGATGTGCAATTAATAAAAAAAATTGGTGCTTATGGTCTAGACCGGTTTTAAAAATATTGAAAAAAAAAAGAAGAAAACTCACTATTTTTAGCATAGTGTAATAAAGAAGAAAATTTACAAAAATAAATGAATAATTCGAAAAATGAAAAGTAAAAACAACTACCAGAAAAGTACCTCAAACCTTCTATTCTAGGCACCACCTTCCCTCAATAACTTCTTAGTTTGCACCACATAACGCCTAAATTAAAAACCCTAAAAACCCAAATTGTTCAACAAATCCGATCAAAAGGCTGTCTCCACTCATATGGCTTCATCGGAAATCGAAATCGTGTCAGAATCAGCTGACCAGAAACCCTCCAATCGGAACCCTAATGAACTCCAGATAATAGACATTTATTCAGCCTCTGCGTACGGAGACTTCGAGAAGCTCCGGCACTTTGTCGAAAACGATGGCGTTTCGGTTTCCCAACCTGACGGAAATGGCTACTATCCCCTACAGTGGGCTGCCCTCAACAATTTCGCTGACGTTGTTCAGTACATAATTGAGGTGTACTATTGCAATATATGTTTAGAACTTGTAATTTCCTGTTTTCGTTTGTTTATTTGGGGTCTGTTTTGGGTTTGACGATTTTTGATATAATTGAGTTTTTGTGTGGAAGCGTGGAGGTGATGTGAATGCTTCGGATAATGCGGGGCAAACGGCACTGCACTGGGCAGCGGTTCGTGGTTCAATTGCAGCAGCGGACACGCTGATGCAGAATGGAGCGCGTGTTGAGGCTGCTGATGTTAATGGTTATCGGGTAATTGTTCTGAGTTTGTTGACATTTTAATTTTCAGACAGTGGCATTGATATGTATGCTGTTGAAGCTCTGTTGGAAATTTAATTTGCAGTCAATAGGATTGAATTTAGGGTGTGTTTTGAGCCGCATAAATTTTCTTAGTGGTTTCTTCATTTACTATTGAAAAAAGATAGATTTTGTGGTAAACTGTTATAGACGTGGCATCAGAATGGATTACTTCTTTAGGAAGCGACTCAGTGTGTGGGTGATCTTTTTGGAAATTATCTGATGCTAGCAGAATTTCATTATTTTCATTATTTTTTGGTCCTTACAGTTGAAATACTTAGTAAATGAGAATACTAATATTAATTTCAAATATGAAAAATCCAATCCTCGTGTTGTCACCAACCATTGGAAAAGGCATTAGGCAATAATGTTTAAATGATTAGAACCTTGTGGTGCATATATATTTAATGGTGACCAAATTCACATGCACATACATTTGTGTATTTAATGGTGACCAAATTCACATGCACATACGTTTGTATAAGTAGCGTAATCTGTCCGTGGTCACCAAGCTGTGTTTTTATCTCGGACATATAGAATTGATGGATTCGGTTTAAGGGCAAAATCACCTCTCTCTCATTCGTATTAAAAAAGGAGAGTCGGATATGAGTTCTATTCACATGGGGCAGTGTGAAAATTCTGCGGTTCAGTTCTATTTTATGGTTTGTTGATGTATCACATATCTTGTGTTTCCATATTCCAATTGATGGCAGCTACCTAAATCAAAACTATTTACGTTGCAGGCGGTTCATGTTGCAGCACAATATGGGCAAACAACATTTCTGAATCACATCGTTGCTAACTATCATGCTGATTTTGATGTACCTGATAATGACGGGAGGACTCCACTTCACTGGTATGTTAAATGCCTGTGCAATTTATATACCATAATATTTTATTCTGTTACATTAAATTATTTGAATACAATTCTCACTCATATATTTCTCTTGCTATGATAATTCGTTGATGTCTGAGACGACTTAGTTGTTATTGTATATGTCCAACTTTAAAATAAAATATGCATAATGCTTTGCAAGACCATATAAAGAAATGAAACTTTCAATTTTCAGAAACTGATTTTTCCTAACATTTCAGGATTAGGTGTCTTTACACATGCTAATCTATGATTAACATTTGTCTTTTTCATTTTGGCTTTCTTATTTCCCAGAAAATTCTAGTCATAGCTTTCTCTTGATACAAAATTGAGTATAAACGTTACTAGAGATATTTCTCTAATCCTTTCTTTGGTTTTTGAAGAAATTTATTTTTGGATAATATATTCATGACACCTTTATGCTTCATTTTTTTCTTGGAAATGGGAACATTGAAACATTCAAAATACTTTTAGCTACCATGCCACGATACTGTACTCCATTCCTTTTTCATAATGGAGTAGAGATTTATATTAAGGGTACGTTTGATTGCAAGGGTGGAAAATGGATGGAAAGAAAATGTTTTACAGGGAAAATATTTGCCTAGAAAACGTTTTGCAGGGAAAATGATTTCAAGTGTATTTGATTGGTATAATTTTCCACTTGGAAAATTTTTAAATTTTCTATTCGTTTGGCTTTGTTTTACATAAAAATTGTCCATTAAAGTGATTTTTTTTTCACAATTGGTTATAAAATTTGTTTCCATTTCCAACAAGTAAAAAAAAAAGGGAAAAAAAATTGTTTCCTAAAAAATCATTTTTTTCATCAAAGTTTAGTGTTCGTTTGACTTTATTTTACATGAAAATTGTTCATTAAAATGAAATTTTTTTTACCATTGGTTATGACATTTGCTTCCATTGCCAAAAAAAAAAAAAAAAAAATTTCCAGCCAGTCGGGAAAATATTTTCATCAAAAACCCAGAAAATGCACACGTGTGGGAAAATCCGGAAAATATTTTCCGTGGAAAATTTCGCCTATCAAACAGCCAAAAAAGTGGAAAGTGGAAAATATTTTCCTACTTCCCCGGAAAATGTGGCCTATCAAACACGGCCTAACAGCATTAGCCTATCTCTCCTCCACTTATAATTTCCTTGCTCAGCAACATCTTCTGTTGTTGGGTCCTATTTTCTTGTTTGAGTGTTTCTTTAATCTTTCAAAATAGTTTGGTTTCACTTCATGTTTTCTAGTCGTATATCTGGTTTTCGGAGTTCTCCCTAACTTAGTGATTGTCTGGCTGGCCATGCATCATCTTCTATTTCCACTGCATGATTGTCTTTATTGCGTGTGGTTTTCATGCCCACGCCGACCATAATTTGATTCTTCAGAGTAATGCATTTAGGGACAATTGCTCTGGTCTATGTGAAATGTTCAGTACACGAAATTGCTACTTTTCCAAGTTGATATTGAAAAGTCAAAAGTGATACTCCTAAAAACCCACTTTGTGCTTTGCATTGGTGGATGTACATGAAAGTGAAGGCCTCTCAAACTCATGGTGATTGCTTTCACGGTGGTCTTATTATATTTAAATGCATTAAACTTTTTTTTTATTTTTTTTTGAGTGTTTCAAACACAAATTGATCCTCTGCTGCTTCCAACTAGGGCTGCATACAAGGGATTTGCTGATACTATTAGATTACTTCTGTTTAGAGATGCCTGCCAAGGGAGACAAGATAAAGAAGGTATCTTAACTTGGGATGGAGCATTCTTAAATAATTTGGAATCATGTATAATTTGGAGTCAACTTCTCTTTGCATAGTATAACTACATAGTCAAGAAGTCCCATACGTGGAAGAGTAAAACAATTTGCAATGGTTGAAGTGTGTTTAAGCTTTATTGGTAGAACATCGTTAAAGGGTTTTGGGCATGTAAAAATGCAATTTTCACATTTTAGTGTCTTTTAATGTTAATATTAACCTGGCTATGTATATAATTGAAGAAACTACCTGACTTGATTTTTATGTTTTTCTTAAGCTATCTTACACTTATCTTTTTTATGACGAACAATCAAGTTTCACCATTCCTGGCTGTTCTTTCCCTTTGTCTCCCTCTCATTTTGATTGATGGAATGAGAAGTCTTTGGTTGGGGTTGAGTGGTTGGCAGAACAACTAAAAGAAATTGATGAGGGAATCTCCACTTTAACAACTGTTGTTGAAGTATGAAAAGAACAATTTTTTCCTGGCCTCAGAAAGTTATAAATGGATGAATAATTATGCATTTAATTGAACTGATTTATCTACGTGCAAGTGTGGTTTCGGGAATGTAATAGTTCCTACCACATTGGAAGAAAGTTTCTGGCAATGAAGATAATTGAAGATTGGAAGTGTTGTTTCCAAACTTGACACTGCTACTTGCTCATTAAGTGTACCTTTTTGGGCTGAGCTTGTAGGGCATGTTTGGCTCTCCTTAATGTTACTTTTCTGACTTACTTTCGAGAAAAGTAAGTTTTATTTGTGAATAAAGTAACTTTAAAAATCATGATTGGCAAAATTAATAATCTTTTAAGTTTAACTTCCTTTTAAGCAAAGCCACACATGCTCATTTATTCAACAATCTTAGTACCACGGTAGAGAATTTGACAACCGGGAATTGGATAGAGAGGTTAAGAGCATATAATCAGGTACTTTAACGGCCAGAACAGCTGTGCTATTTTGCTAGTTTTGATTGTATCTTCCTGGTCAGGCTGTACACCTTTGCATTGGGCTGCATTGAGAGGAAATGTGGAGGCGTGCACTGTACTTGTACATGCTGGCACAAAGCAGGAATTGATGGTAAAAGATAAAGCAGGATTCACACCTGTAGAGCTTGCTTCTGATAAAGGTCATCGGCACGTTGCACAATTCCTTGTATGTAACTTCAGTGGTAATTCTTATCAAAGTAGTTCTGTATTAATGTTAGCTTTAGCAATATATATTTGCATTTACCTTTCAGAATTGTAAGTTAGACATTCTTAGTTACTATGATCTATAACAAAATGGTGTGCATGAGATGTTTGACACCATATATTGTCTTACGTCGACTTGTTTAATAGGATAGGCAATTGTAGAATATTTGTTAAAGTTCTAGCACTTACCAACAATGTACCATTCATTTTGTTTTCAAGGAGGGTGGGGAGTTCATAGGGTATAGTCACGGATGTCAGTGAAGCAAGAGGGAGATGTTAGGCTTGTGCAGGTTTTGATGGATGACAGGAGCAAGTGCTGTTGTCAAATATGCAAGTGGCAATATATAAGAGGTGTCATTGATTATTTTGCTACGTTCGTGTTACTATACTTGTGCCTGCTATTTCTATTTTTTGAGAGAGTTGATAAGAGAGGGAATGGCAATGCTGTGAGTGGCCAAGTGCTTGACTTTGCTAGTTGAAAATTTCTTTCACGTGCATTTTATCCCTATGAATTTTGCAAGAAAGACCTTACAGAGTATAAAGGGTTTGACGACCCAAGTAGCAGCCCCTTTTAGCAGCTATAATGTCATTTGGTTCAGATAAACTTTCTGTTCTCCATATAATTTCATTGTGATAAAAGATTTGTTTGTCCTCCATGACGTGCAATTTAGTACTCCACCAGGTTATTTATATTTTTCTTTTTGAATGTCCTTCCTTACAGTTTGCATTCTACGAGGATGCCCTTCCTTCTGTGTTTTCGATTTTTGTTTGTCGTTACCCTTTGCAATTTAAAATTCTGCTAGGATGCCCTCCGTTACAAATTGCAGCTCGCAATTTAAATTTGACTTGGATTCCCTTCCTTCAGTGATTGTAGTTTCTGTTTGTCTTCTTTCCATCTTCTCGGCAACAAAATTTTCTTGCCACTTAATTCAAAAATAGTCTATCTTTTCCACAAGGTAACTCCTTTTTTGCGTGCATAACATTGAATGATTTAATCTGATGCAGTCCAGTGCATGCCGTGCTCAGACAAAGAATATGGAAGACAGAGTTTGCATCGGAAAAGGCAGGACGATTGGTTTTGCCCCAATTCTCTTCAGTCTAGTGGTTATTAATATCATTCTCTTCATTAGCTCAGTTCTTTTTGGTCGGTAAAGCTATATCTTGATTTTTATTCTATTAGTGGGTGAGGTAGATTATCTTTCTAATTATTTTTCCATTCTTGTGCTAGCTCCTAGTCTTACAAAGGTTACAGCTGTTGTTGGACTTTGGGGATGGACGGCTGTTTCTTTAGCAGTGGGTGCGTTACTCATGTTGGTGCACTGCAGTAGGTAGACTTTATCTATCAATATATATTAATAAGTTAGGCAGCCACGTGTTTACTTGAATTATTCTTCTTCTGGATTCTACAATACCAGAAAGATGTACGTATTTCATTGATACTTGAGCGCACAATACTGCAGTCTTAACTGTAACTCTCTGATTGTGGCATGCAATCTTGGTATACAACAATATTCATATATGCTTTTGTGATTTTTAACTGCTATTTAACATGCATTACTTTTGGAGACATGAGGAGGTATAACATTTTCCTATCAAGAGAATTTAATTTTGGCTACTTGAGCTCGTGGCATCTTGTTTCCAAATTTACGATTCTAAATGGCTATAGCTATATCTCATTGAGAAATATATTTTCTCGACTATTTTGTCACATAGTTTATGAACGTATGGTGGTAGTGTTGCTTGTTGCTCATTTGGCACGTTTCTTTGGAAGAAAAATGGGGGGAATAGATTTAAATAAGGGGTTCCAGGAAAACATTTTTAAGAAAAGGGGAGTGTTTTCCCATACCTACCTGAAATCCCTTATGTTTAGAGATATCTTTCTGCAATTATATGTTGTCTTGGGCAAAAAAGCAACAGCGAATATGGTTTCAGTTATTTTATTTTATTTTAATTTTTTGTCTAAAAGTTGGATCCTTATTGTTACTGTTCTTTTAGTTGGTGATGATTCTCTCATTCTGCTGCAGTAAAGATCCTGGTTATATAAAGAAAGGGGTGAATAGCCATTCTGATGTGGAGGTACCTGATCTCTTGTATAATAGTTGGTCTCTCAATTTTTCCAAGCGACCATGGTACTGGATCAAATTGTTTTAATGTAATGCAGGATCCTTTATTGAACACTGATTTGAATAGTAACCCCATTTGGACGGGAAACTGGTCTCAATTGTGCCCTACATGCAAGGTTTGTTTGCAAAGTTGTCATTTGATATCAAATAACTAAGAAATGTATGATTGCATCTGGTTGCTTTCTCTGATGCATTTGGGGCTTGAGTGCTCTTTTAAACCTTTTGTTTTCTTCTGTTGTTTGTATTCTAGATAATAAGACCTATTCGCTCCAAGCACTGTCCGACATGTAAACACTGTGTGGAACAGTTTGACCACCATTGCCCCTGGATCTCAAACTGTGTGGGGAAGGTAAGTACTAAGAATTCATATGATTTTTACTCAGTGACTATGGCCATGTTGATCACACACTTACACGTAGACAACTGATGAATATATAGGGTTGCCCAGATCATCTTTGCTGGTATAGTTTTTGTCGAAGTGCCTTTTCATCTTCGTATGTTAAGAGATGACAGTGCCAGATGCATTCTGGAATTATCTATTATTTATAGTTTACGTTATCCCCTACGAAAATTTTGTGCAGGCTTTGAATTTGAATTGATTTCTTGTGATTTCTGTTTATCCTCAATCTCATTCCATACTCTTTTTGTCCCAGCATAATATGGTGCTAGAATCAAATTGCCCTTGCTCCTTTTACGATCCTTGAATTTATTCACTTTTCTATATCACAATCAATCTGGTCTTGCTTTTTTCGGTGTTCCAGTGACTTGCCTTATGCAAATTGCTGTGACCTGGTATTCTTTGTTATTGTGACCCGCTCAAAGTAAAATCTAGCCGTTGTTTGAACCCCATTTTTATGTTAAAATGAATCTGTTAATAGCGATTTTTTGGAGAATGTGTGGTTGAAAAGTAAGGAAAAGTTTTGGATTTATGTGCAAATTATTTTATTGGTAAATTGTGTGGTTGAAATTGAGTATGGAAGAGGCAAGGAGATCCATTGTCTCCATTACTGTTTGTTATTGTAATGGAGGCTCTTAGTAAGATGCTCGAGAAAGTTAGGCGGGAGAATTTGCTTACGGGATCTACAGTTGTTCAGATGCAGGTGTCCCACTTGTTATTTGCGGATGTCACACTGATTTTTTGTGACTCAGTTGAGGAGCAAGTTATGAATTTACGTAGGTTGCTCTTATGTTTTGAAGCGGTGTCGGGATTGAAGGTTAATCTAAGGAAATCCGAGGTTATTCCAGTAGGGGAGGTCACTAATGTGAAGGAACTAGCTATTATATTGGGTTGTAAGATTGCGCAGTTACCTATGCCGTATCTTGGACTCGCTTTAGGGGCGCGGTTTAATAATATTAACATTTGGAATGCTATTGTGGAGAAAGTGGAAAGGAGGTTAGCGGGGTGGAAACGTATGTATCTCTCGAAGGGTGGTCGTCTTACTCTCATTAAATCTACTCTATCAAATATCCCTACTTATTTTATGTCACTGAATTCCATTCCTGCTGCAGTGGCTAACAGATTAGAGAGGATTCAAAGGGAATTTCTTTGGGCAGGGTTGAGAGAGGAGAGGAAACTGCATTTGGTTAAATGGGGAGTTGTCTGCTCTCTTATGAGGATGGGGGGTCTCGGGTTGAGGAGACTTACTTTGTTTAATAAGGTATTGTTAGGCAAATGGCTGTGACGGTTTGGTGTGGAGAGGGAGAGTTTCTGGAGAGAAATCATTGGGGCGGAGTATGACGTGATGGATGGGGGATGGTGTTCGGGTGAGGGTCTCACGAGGTGAGTCTATGGAGGTATATTCGACTAGGATGGAATGACTTTCGAAATAGTTTGACTTTTGTAGTGGGGAATGGTAATAATATCAGATTTTGGGATGATTGTTGGTGTGGAGATATATCGCTCAAGTTGGGGTTCCCTTGCATCGCATTACTATGATGCCTTCTGTTATGGTGAATGACGTTTTAGTCGTCCACAATGGGAGTCACAGTTGGAATATCACTTTTCAGAGGTGTCTGCAGGATTGAGAATTGGATGACTATGCATTGTTTCTAACGGATTTGTATGAGGTGCAAATTCGGGTAGGAAAGGATGATAATAGCAGATGGAGGCTGGCACGGAATTGTATTTTTTCGGTTTGCTCTTATTTTAGTTCTCTCTTGGGACCTGTGGAGAGTCCATTATCCTGGATGATGGTGTGACATTGCAAATTACCCCCACGGGTGGCATTTTTACTGTGGACGGTTGTGAGGGGACAGACATTAACGATAAATAATCTCCGAAAAAGAGGCTTTTATGTTACCGAGTGGTGTTATATGTGTGAGAGTGATGGGGAGACGCATGACCTCTTGTTCATTCACTATGACGGTGTCCATTGGCTGTGGAACAGTATTTTGGCTTCTCAACATATAGATTGGGTGTTGCCAAGACGTATAGAGGACGTGTTACGGGCATGGAGGAGGAAATTTCGTGATAAGAATAGCAAGCTAATATGGAATCTTATCCCGGGATGCATTGTTTGGTGTGAGTGGAGGGAAAGGAATAACCGATGTTTTGAAGACCAAACACGGAACACAGAGCAATTTAGAGAATTATTTTATCTGACTTTGTATACTTGGTTTAATGCATATAGAGGGGCTGCCTAATTTCATATCTTTTCTTTTTTGTTTAAACTGATAATGCACTTTCGGTGTATTTTTCTTTGATTAATAAAATTTTCTTAATTATCTATATATAAAAAAAAAAGATAATGAGAATGGAAAAAAAATGAATTATTGGATAATGAAGATCAAACGGGGCCTAGTAAATAAGTGCTCCCTCTAGCAGAAAACCATGATTTTATACAAAAACATTCTGTCATTGTGACCTGTCCTATATAGAATTCTAGTTGATAGTTTCGTATGATATAAAGGCTGAAAAATTTATTTGGAAAATGGACGTCTCTTTCCTAGTGCTTGTGGGTGCCCAAGAATTATGCCATTGATGAATGTTCGTAATTCTTAACCAAACATTCAGCAATTTGTATGAAAACTGAGAAGAAAAGAGAGGCACACATTAAAAAAATTCTTAGAATCTACTATAATCACGTGCAATGTCTCAAATTAAAAAAGTAGTACATTCTCACATAAACCATAAAGTTAATAGCAAAAAATAAGCCCCTGTTTGACAACCATTGTTTCAGAAATCTTTAATTCTCATACTTATTTTCAACCATAAATTTACACAATAAAATATTTTTTACGTAAATCCAAAATTTTTCCATACTTTTTAACCACACGTGTTCAAAAAAGTCACTATTCAAAACTTTATTTTTTAAAAATAATGACCATCAAATAGGGGCTAGGTTTCATAGTCATAGAGGCCTAGGGATAGACTCGCAGTGATGATAAGTCAACAAATTCATCCATATCATCATCATTACGAGGATCTGTCAAGGATGTATCAGCATGTATTATCCCTCTATCCCTGTGTCCCCATCACTGGCAATGTCCTTCCCTTTCCTTTCATCCCAAATCCAAAGCACATAAAGAAGCCCAACTTTGAAACCCAAAAGATGCCCATGCCCAACATTACACGTCCAAAAAATGTACTCCTATAACTTGAGCCCAGATTCTCTTCCAGGGTCATAAAATAACCAAAACCCTAGAGGAAATAAATAAACCTAACTTTAGAAAAATGAAAAATCCACAATCCAAGCCTTAAAAATTGAGATGCAAACCTCATAAACTTCTAGATGCGATGAGTCTAGTTGGATGCCTTGTATTCAAGAGGTATTACCTTTGAAGATCCAATTGCGTGCCTCACCATTAGATGGGCCTCAAGGCGTATGCCGCACATGCCTTTTAAACAATGGTTGTGCCGGGTTTATTGTCAATTAACATGGATGGACAACATATAAAGTACTATGTTTGTTTCCCATTTAAATGGGCTATCACTTGTGCTGTGTTTGATCAATTTTTACTTTTTTGCTTTTCCTTTCTTGAAGCTGTCATTCAAACACCTTTGATCATGTTATAGAATATTAACATTTACTAAAATCTATGTCCTTCTCGATGGCATCAAGTGGTTTGAATATGCAGCATGGCATTATGAGTTTTTGAATTTGTAGCGTGACTTGGTGCTATTTGCTTGTTCCCCACTGAGAATTCTTACTGGTTTACCATTTTTTTTCCCCTTTTCTCCCACATTTTCATTTCTTATTTACTTCATTGTTTATTGTCATCGTGAATATTGCAGAGGAATAAACGGGACTTTTTTGTTTTTCTTTGCTTGGGGACATTAACGGCATCTATTGGTGGGATTGTTGCCGTTCAAAGTATGTCAGAGGAGCTAAACTTCTATTTACTGTTAGTTGTAAATGTTACTCCCAAACCTTTCATAAGATTGAAAGTTGTGTAATATGGCAGGAATTTGGACATCTGTACCAGCATTGGCAAGGGAAGAAACATGGCTTCATCACACTGTTTTTAATTATCCTGGGATTATTTCTTTCCTGGTCATGGATGCAGCTATCTTTATTGCTGCTGCAACTTTATTGACGGTTCAAGCAACCCAGGTAAGGGATATGCCTTTTTTTCTTCATTTCATTTCTCTTTCCAATCACAATTGAAGAGTTGACATTTGATTATTGGTTTCAAGGTAAGCACGTTCATGTTTGTCTGTTTCAGAGTGCTCACTGTAGTCAATTATTGTTTCTCTATTTTGTCAGATTGCTTTTACTTGATTTTATTCAGTTCATGAGGTCTGTCTTAATTATATGAACCAGTGAAAATTGTTTGAATAGATAATATAATTGTAGTTTTAATCATTAATGATTTCTACTCTTTGAGGTCATTTTTCATCGGGTTCAATGAACTGCATCCATAAAATATGAGTGCATTTTGATATTGACTTATTAAGAAAGGGAAAGAAGTAAAGGAAGAAAAGCTTTCAGATGCTCAATTTGTTTGAGTTTGCTCCACTTGCTTGATTTGATTTTTTTTCCCCCTGGTGCTGAAATTTTGTATCCCCGTAGTGGTATCATTCTCGCTCTCAGTTAAAGTACAGGTAGCACTGTGCAAGATATTTTAATGGACTTTGCTACATATACATCAAGTTTTATATAATGGGTTACATAATGCCACATGTCACTATTATCATCTACCAATTTAAAGCATACTTAACTTTTTCATCCAATCTTTTCTCTCCACATCATTATATAATTCCTTATGTACCATTTTTATGTACAAGTTACATAATCCTATTTTAATTGCAGAGATTTCTAGGCATGGCATTTAGCCATATGTTTACGTTTGCGTCTGCGTGGATAATATTGCCTATCTAGCCATGTTCAAAGCTTAAATTGGCGGGGCCCTTGGCATGTCAGCCAATAGTTGGGAGTTGGGAACTCTGACATTTTTTTACCACCAGGGCCTACTAATCTTATTTATGGGTCAAAGTTAGAAATAAATTACTAATTTTGACATTTAAGGTGAAGAGTTACTTTCAATGGTATTAACCTTTTTTAATCTAGACTAAGAAACAAGTTACATATCTAAACATATTTGGAATAAAGAGTTAAAGTGACTTTATACTTAGCCAAACATGCTTACCAATGAGGCACGTCTTGTAATGGATCCCTCCCTCCCTTTATATTTCCTTCCTGTCTTTGCTGCTCTGTGAATATCATTCTCTTTGGTTCAAAACACACTCGAGTAGTCTTCTTTGAATTATGCATACAAATGTACCGCTATAGTACCTTGCCTAGGGAGCATGGTTACACTTGACTTTTTAAATTGCAGATTGCTCGGAACATCACCACAAATGAATTGGCAAATGCTATACGTTATGGATATCTTCGTGGTCCAGATGGGAGGTTCCGCAACCCATATAATCATGGGTGCTGGAAAAATTGCTCGGATTTCTTCATAAATGGCTACACAGATGATGACGAGATTGCTTGGCCTCCTTTGCAACAGGTTGCCAGGTAGTACATACATATTCTTGCAAGACATTGTAGAATCCCTCATGTTTGGGAACATGATTACACACAGATATACCCTGTAATAAATAATGTATGCTTAGATTTGTTATTGTACGTAATAGAAATGGAATCTTCATCTCTACGAGTATTCTCTTGTTAATATAGACATGTTCTCCCACATTTTTCCCATGTATCAAGTGCTGTCTTTAGTTTTTTCTTATTAGACTTGAACTCTGTATTTGAATCCGATATTGGAAATGCAGCGGGATGTTTTTGCTCGACTGGTATATGATTGACTTGTATTTTGGTAAATTGTAGCGGGAATACGAATTTTGATGATGGATAATGCTTCGTTCAAATTCCGCAATAAACTAAAGCACTGTTTGTCTATCATTCTCTTGCTCTCTCCTTTTTTTTTTTTTTAAATATAAAACTTATTTTCAACTACACGTTCTTATAATAAAATATTTTGCAAGTAAATTAAAATTTTTTTTCCTACTTTTTAAAAAATCACTGTGTTAAAATTTATTTTTCCTAAAAATTCTTTTTAATGGGGCTAAATTATTAGAGTTTACATGAACGCGCCAACAGAGGAAGTCTGCCTAAAAATCAAGTTTAACCAACCTTGACAAAATTAATTTGGGATACGAAAATTCAGCACGTACTCTATGCCGGGGGACAACTTTCCCCCCATCACAGGGGGACGGTACCCTTGGTGTGTACAGGGTCACATCGGTCCTGTACGTACAGCATAACTTTGGGATATAGATGAATATTAATATTAAGGACTATGCTACACTCACAAAATGTTTTACCTAATTTTTGACAAACTGGACACTTAGTTCCCCCCTATTGGAGGGGCGCCTGTGGGGTCACATCGGTCCTGTACGTACAGCATAACTTTGGGATATAGATGAATATTAATATTAAGGATCATGCTACACTCACAAAATGTTTTATCTAATTTTTGACAAACTGGACACTTGACGCCCCCCTGTTGGAGGGGCGCCTGCACAACAGGGGGGCGCCAAGTGTCCAATTTGTAAAAAATTAGGTAAAACATTTTGTACATTTAAATTTATCCTAATATTAATTTGATCGGTTTTCGTTTAATCACGAGTTGATAGTACGTCACCCATGTGCTATATATATAGATCGACGGATGCCTCCTGGGACATAGTTCAGTGGTGTAAGGACAAGAGTGAGGTAGTCTCAGCTAAACTGCCAGCCGCAGTGTGAGGGTTCGATTCTTGTCTCTTACAATGTATGAAATTAGACTTTTTGTGGGCATCAGTATGACAGCTCTTGTACCTGAGGCACATCCTGTGATTTACCTCTTCCACAATGCTTAGGGAGGTTCAACCTTTTTTTTTATATATAGACTGACGGGTTGTACGGAACAAAAGAAATTTTAAATGACTTGTATGTTTTCTATGATAGATTCGTATTACTTTTATATGTTTAACGTATTAGTATTACACTCTTTTAAGTCAAAGAAGACATTTTGAATTAGATTGCGGTAAAACAAGAATTTATTGTTCAATTTTGTGAACAATGTTCTCATTTTTTCCATACTGGGCACAATTTTGTTGAAAATATTGCTTTTTTTACATGGGATTTGGTAATGTTTTTCCACACAGCAACCTCAAAGTTCAACGGAGCTAGTTGTGAAAGACTTCATAATTGGACAGCAAAGGGGACCAATTATTTCTTATTTTCTACTAGCTTAAAAGCTATCCACCAAGATCTTTTAATCAATTTTTATATTCCAATTATTGATGAAAGAGATATTCTGATGCATAATTTCAACAACCCGTGAAGAAAAACAGGAGAGAGAGAGAGAGGCTTTAGAAGTATATGTTGGACTTATAAATGTTAAGGAATTTCCTCGATTATAGGACTGGAAGTCGGAAAAAAAAGTTCTGTTTTGTCCATACCATTGAAAAGGTCTCTCTCTCCCTCTCACAAACACACACACAGAGCATGAACAAAACATAAATATGGATTGGGAAACCTTGTAGTACGTAGGATTGGACTGTCGGCCTTACAAATTAACTTATTAGTTCTTTTCTTGCAGGATTCTCTACTGGGCTTATGGAGATCTCAAACTTCAGTTGCTTGACCGAATTGGTAATATGCTGCAAATTCTAACCATCGCCTTCTTTATCGTCTATTTTTCCCCTTTATATTGGGTCGTTCAAAGTCGAGAAAAAGAATTTTGGTTGACATTAAATTTATCAGTATAGAGCTTAAATTGTTTTTGTTGCTTCTAGTTATTAAAAAAACGAAATTAAAAAGTTTATTGTATGAACTTTTACATAAGGAGTGTTATCCATTAGTAAGCAACAAGAACAAACTAGTCTTATTCGTAATAAATTTGGGGTCCATCACATAAATAATTTTTAGCGCTCCATTCGGTTTGAGCATTTATGTGTCCAAGATTTTGAAATTATACACTGCAATTTGTTGTCACCAGATTAATCAATATTTTCTCCATTTGCAGGGGATGGATGATCATGGTTTCGTCCACCAATGGCCTGTAAACTCAATTGATGACCTGAGCAGGGAGTCTATGGCTGCTGCATTTGGTAATCAAGAGTTGCATCAGTCTTTCTCTCAGGCGTTGTTCAACTATAAACGGACACTAGAATCGAAAACTGACCCTTGGAATTATTGCAAATTTGATCAAATATCAAATCCACCTCTGTCCAACAATCTTCATTTGGTCAATTCAAATTACACTAACCAAATAGGGATTGTGAAGCCCAAGGAGGAGACATGGTCTACTAGTGTTCCCACTCTTCCCTCTGATTATGTCATTTCCCAGCCTTCAATCAGGACTCAAAATTATGAGTTGAAGGCTTCTCAAGGAGCTAAGAGAATTTGCACGAATGAGCGGCTGACTCAACCACAAGATCATATTATGGCTGAGAGGAAGAGAAGAGAAAAGCTCAGCCAAAGGTTCATAGCTTTGTCTGCTCTGGTTCCTGGATTGAAAAAGGTACTAATTTTTTTTCTTCATATAGATAGTACATCAGCCAATGATTAACAAAGCTCGAAATCACCAGTACATGTGTATCAGAATATAATTTTTTACTTGATAATCGGCTTATCACTTTCAATCATCAAATCTTAAAGTTGTTTCATCTATCACTGCGTGTTCAATCTCACGCTCCATCGTTGTCCCCAATGGTAGTCCTAATATTCCTATTATATGAAGGATTTTATAGATTTAGGATGGTTTTGTGTTTGTGAGAAGCGTTGAAATACCATGTACAATTTTTCTTCGTTAAACTTGTAGAGAAAAGTGGACATAACCATAGCTTATTGCCATGCTAATGTGCATTTATCATTGCTTTACAAACCAGATGGACAAGGCTTCTGTTCTTGGAGACGCCATTAAGTACTTGAAACAACTCCAAGACCAGGTGAAGACCCTTGAGGAGCAAACTAGGAAGAAATCCATGGAATCTGTGATTTTTGTCAAGAAATATGAACTTTGTGCTGATAGTGAAAGTTCTTCATCAGACGAGAACTTTTCCAGCGGCCATATTGATGAGCCGCTGCCGGAAATTGAAGCAAGATTTTCTGATAAAGAAGTCCTTATTCGAGTTCATTGTGAAAGAAAGAAAGGAATACTGGATAAGATTGTTTCAGAAATTGAGAAGCTCCATCTTTCAGTTGTTAATAGCAGTGCCATGGCCTTTGGAGATTCTGCTATTGACATAACTATTATTGCTCAGGTACTTTCATGTTTAGCGTGTACTTTGCATGCAATTGTGCACGTTAACACTTGTAATATTCGGTCATGTCTAGTATTGCGTACCAATCATGCACTTGAGGTACTTGAATAACAGAATCAAGTAGGCTCTCAGTAGTAGTCAGTTACATGAATTATTTTTTGCCACTCAGTTCGCTTCATTGCTACATCTCTAGGAAGATCCAAAGTAATTAGATCTTTATCTATGTTGATTCTTCATCTGATTTTCACTCGAGAACTCATTTTTAATCTTATTCAGATGGATGAAGAATTCACCACTTCGTTAAAGGATTTCGTGAAGAATTTACGTGCAGCATTCAAAATCTTCATGTGAAATAGAGATCCTCAACCAGTTCAAATACAGAAGTGCCTTCCTTCTACCTAAACCTGCCATAATAATTAAAGCCTATAATTATGTGAATGATCTTTGTTTTGCTGTTTTCCTGGCTATCAAATCCTGTAACTCCATTTTAAACCATTTTCCCTTTGATGTTTTCCATGAGGTTCATTTTAAAGGAGGGTTTTTTCTATCATTTTTTTCATGGTGGACTATTGCTTGCCATGTTCTCATCCTCCTGGTGTAAAGAAATTGACCTCATAGCTCGTTTAGGCCTTTTTTGGGAGGTTGAAGAATTCAACCAAACCTAATGTTTTATTTTGGAAAAGGGTTTTTCTTTTGGTGAATGGATTGGACAGGAATTTGTAGCAGAAGCGTTAGCTGTTTACTGTTTTAGAGGCCTTATAAGAAAATCTTCTTAGGCTTCTTTTCTTTGTAATAATGTCATCTTGTCTGTATGAACATTGTTGACAATAATAAATGCATTATGTTTACTATATTTATGGTGGTTGGATTTCTTGATCTGTTATTTAGAGTATGCTAGACTCGTATCAAGATGATGATGATGATGATAATGATAATGATGATGATGATGATGATAATAATAAAGGTACAAAGTTATAGTGGGTACAGATCTTCTTTTGATTTGAAAATCAAATGTTATTTTCTCCATTTCTCGCATTTCTTATTTTGAGTAAAATGTAGATTACAAGATGTGTATTGTGTTGGTTCGTTATAACAGAAAAACTCTCTTTAATTTTCTTAGTAGTCTTCTTCTTTGAATGAGTTCAATTCTTCGCTTTCTTTATTGCCTACTCTAATGCATAACAAGTACCCCACCGAAGGATGAGGGCGAACAATATCTACTCAACATTGAACTAGAAATGGAACTGGCTCTTTTCATTTGGAGTTATAGGTTATATGTCATGATTGGTTAATCCTAAAAACAAGAAGGAAAAAAAAAATCCACTTTTAAGTAACTTCTACTTTAGGCTCAGCTAAACGTACTATAAATCTCGATTTTTTTTAAAATATATATATATTTTTTTGGGAATTTATTTGTCATCTCTAATAAGGTCTTTTTTTCCCTCAACTCTCAACTACTTAAGTTGAACCAAACCAAACAATATGGACTATTAGGAAATAATATTGGAGTGTACGCAGGTTTGAAGGCCAATCTTACAGATTGTGCCACCTAATCTAAGATATACATTACTATCAATTCATATAATTTTTGTCCCTTCCAAAGATTGTTATCTTTATAACATGTCTAGTTATAGGAGTCACTTTCTATAATTTTATGAATTTTTTATTGCTTGATTAACTTCAATAATGCACTATAAAAAACTAATGACGTTGAGAGTTGTATATTCCTTTGAACTACCAAAATATATAACGTTTCTCTCATTAAACATGTATTTGTCGCTCTAAAATCTTGAGTTCCCTCCATGATTATCGAGTTTTAAAATGTTCATTTCGTCGTGGACTAATTGAATATGTATAATAAAAATTGGATTTGTGATTAAAGATTAACACGTTCTCTTAAGTCAAGATTGGCACTTTCAGACCCCCCAAGATTGCCATAAATTGGCACTTGCCACTTGGGTCTTGATTTTTATTTTGGGAACAATACATAACTAAAATGTTTAGTTTTATCAATTTTAAATTTAAGAACTTAATTTTAAAATTTCAAATTTCAAATATTTTTAAATTTTATTTATATATTAACTAATTAAACACATATTTTATTAATTAAATATATTCTATATAATTTGGTCACAAATTTTATATAGTTGGTTACATATTATTAATTTGTCACAAATCACAAATTTTACATGTCACAAATTATTTTATGGTCACAATTCAAAAATTTTATATGTCAAAATTTGTTCATCGGCTACAAATCAGAAATTTTATAAATCACGATTTAGTAATTTTATAAGTCATAATTTGTTCATCGGTCACAAATAAAAAAATTTATATGTCACAACTTGATCGCAATTTTATACAGTTTGGTTACAAATTCATTTTTCGGTCACAAATCAAAAATTTTATAAATCACAATTCATTTATCGGTCACAAATCACAAATTTCATAAGTTACTCAGATTTTTAGGTCACATATTATTATTGGTCACAATTTATCGGTCACATGTTATTTTTTAGTCATAGAATACTCAAATTAATGGTCACAATCCCTCTTAATTTTACTTCCTATCACAATTCCCCAGGCACTACTACTTCCAACAACTACCATTTTCCACTTCAAAATCACTGCCATCACCTCACCACAACTACCACCACCACCAACAATATCCAACAAAATCGTTGCCACCGTTACCCAAAAAACATTAATAAATCAAATCCACAACAACAGCCGTACCACCACTGACACTGCAATGACCACCCCACGACCACAACCAGCAACCACCACTAACATCGATACCACCACCAACAACAAACGCAACAAACAAAAAAATTTCTACCACAACTGACATCAACACCACCGGTAGCAAAACCATTATCTCAACATTAAAACTACCACCACCAGCCTACCACTCCAAAACCCTCGCCAAAAAAATTTCCAAATCTGTCGCCAGGAACTAACTCCATTGTCGCCATCACCGCTCTACAGGTATTGCTAGATATCTTCAGGAAGCTAACCGTAGCCACAACGAGAGACAGTGAGCATCGACGTCATTAAAGTTGAAGCAGTAGCGTTGTGGTAGGGTAGCATTGACCCCACACGAGCTCATCTCAGCTGGACACCGAAAGATGCGGCGAGGCAGGGGGTTCCTGGAAGGAAGGCGGAAGGGGAAGCGAGCAGCCTTCGCTTGGGAGCCGAACCTAGTGGCGGTGCTACGAACGGAAGACTACCGGAATATAGATTTGGTGGCGAAGGAAGCGGCTGCGACAACCATTTCTTTCGGGGGAAGAGAGAGAGAAAGGAGGGGAAGAAGAAAAAATTTAGGGTTATGTTTGGGTAATTATGATTAGAGAGAGAAGGTAGATGAAATAGATAAATTAATATCCGATTTTTGTAAAAATAGAGTTTATATTTGAAATTTGAAATTGTAACTTTAAAATTATGGTTTTGTGTAATTCCTCTTTTATTTTTGTAGTTTGCATCAAAAGAAAAATAAGTAAACAATCACAATGAGTAACGACTTCTTTCATCTATTAGGAAATCTTTAGCCGACCATTAGGAGTACCAATATTCGACAATCAAGCATGTTTTGTTATACTTAAAAGGTTTATACTTTAAAAGTTTTTAAGTTATTTATTTGGTTTAGATGATTTTTAAAAGAGTAATGCTATTTATCATTATCCAGTCGGGCTTCCATACTTCTGGCTCGCATAGTGGGCCCCTCCTTTCCCTTCACATTGTTTGACCAACATGCTCGCATCCCCAACCTGGTCATCACCCTCTTCTGGCAACAAACTTAAGCTTAAGTGCTTTGAACCTGACATTGTGAAGATATCATCGGCCTCAAAGAGGGAAGAAATGAAAGCTGGTTCCATCTCCAGCATCGATCTTCGAGAAAAAGCCACTGCCCTTCTCACACCTGATAGGTTCACCAAATTGTGACTTCTTGTGTCTGTCAATGGCTCGAATACTAACTTGCAAGGTTTTGAGACACTGCTCTCTTGCGTTCTCGGTTCCAAAGCAAATAAGGGTGGTACTTTCAACCTGTTGATGGCAGATACATTGGCTCAGACTTTCATAAAGATTGGAGTATGTAGATAAGAAGTTAAAAAGATCGGATTTGGAAGAGTTTGCCAGAGCGGAGAACAAGGCCCGAGACTGGGAGGACGGACTTGTTGTAATTGTTCAAAATGATAAACGAAAGAATTGAATGAAAAAAGGATGGGACATCAAATTAAAATCAAACGTGGGCATTGGGGCTAGATATTAGCCCCTGGTTTCAAAAGTAGAAGCCAAAACACGTGAACCTTTCGCAACCATGGTTTACTACCATGCGTGCAAGGCTAGTGAAACAAGCTGCGAGGCTGGCTTCACAATTTGATTTTCTGGTGTCTTTTCGCGAAAAGCTCCCAACTTTTCATGAATTATTTAAGCCTTTTCGTGGTGTATTTATGGAAAACTATAAATAGGTGATAGTTTTCCATTTTTAAACATAAGAAATCATAATTCATTTCAACTTTGAAAGAGTTATTCCAATTCTTCTATACATATTCAAACCTTCAAGAGTTCAAGTTCTTGGAAGAAAAACAAAAAGGCTTTTAAGTATTTTTCCTCTTGAAGGCTTGTTCAATCCTACAAACCATTGCCGTGAGTCTGTTTAAGCACTAAAAACAATCCTAGGACGGGCGAATATCATTTGAGGATAGCAATTATGCGTACAAGTCTCATTTCTAGTTTTTAAGTGTTCTTTCTGCTACTTTTGTTCTCTTCTCCCATTCTTCCAAAGTCTTGATTCAAAAATACTTCGAAGTGTTGGCGAAGGTATATGGGGACAAGGTCGTGTCCCAGAGTGTGTGGCGCAGACCACAATTGAACAAGAATGAGATTGAGAAAGAAAGAGGGAGAGATAGAAGATTGAGAAAAAAAACTCATATTATGAAATTGTAACGACAGTTTGGTTGGACGAATCCGCATTCATTTTATTCTTTATATATTATCAAGCGTGACACGAGAAAGAAAAGAAGTTTCAACAGGCATATTCTCAGAGAAATTTTCAGAACAATTATCAGAACATCAAAAATACTCCAGGACCGTAAAAGAAACATAGTTACGCATCCTGCTTAAATTTTTTATTTCCTGATAAATGAAATTCCCTTCTGAATGCTTTCTACTAGCTCTTTCTTTGCTTTCTCCAGGCCCACCCTGTAGAAAAGCATGGTTTACGAATTAGATTTCAGCTCTCTGCATGTAGTATAGTGTTTTCTCTTATACAGGTATTATACCTCTCATACTCATTCAAAGGTCCAAGCTGGTAGATCTCTTCCGCTCCTGCACGGCCAAGCCGTACCTTAGAGGCAAAGAAGGGGAGTTCCGTGACCTGCAAGCGATAAATCTCTAATGTTTCAGCAAATATTGCAAAAAAATCAGGGAAAATATTTAGTAAAATAAAGGCCTCATAATGTACCTGAGAAGATACGAAAGCACATTCAACAATGTCAGCACCCCCTTTTAATCCGCGGAGGCAGGCATCTGCAAATTTGACTGCTGCGTATGCCTAAAGCGGTAATTTAGTTTTATCATGTGCTAACTTGCTATTGTTAGAGGCTTAGATCTGTTCTGCTAAATTTATGCAATCATAGAAATAACTTACCATTGATAGCGTTGCGGAACCAGCACCAGCTTTTGCCTGCGAAAACCATACATAGGTTACTATTCTCCAGTAGGAAACTAATGATAATTGCTGCAACTGTTATAGCATTTCGGCTTAAGATGCTTCAAGTGAACTGTTGATCTTGTCGGTATTTGAATTGAGAAATTTATGAAATGCAATACTGCATCTTTAGTAGCATGTTTGGCTGTGCTGGAAAGTTATTTGTCTAGAAAGTAAGTTATGACTTGCTCTTTGGAAAGCTAGTTTTGTTAGTAGAAAAAGTAGCTTTAAATATCATGTTTGGAAAAATAACATAAAAGTAAGTTGGACTTAATCTTAAGCACATACAAACAGTTTTTTTTTTTTTGCTAATTGACAAAGGATAGACCTGAACAACTTCAGTTCCACCATCTTGAATGCGCTTTGTCAGGTATTCGGTTTCCTCTATTGTAAACGAACAAGGAGGTTTAACCTGCATAGCACCATTCTTTCTTTGATTTATATCCATTGTAAGTAACATATGAACAGGAAAACCGTAGGGACGGTTATTGTAAAAAGGTTCTCTAACCTGTGAGAGAAGAGGCAAAATTGTCACTCCTGCATGACCCCCAACAACAGGAACATCAACGTCTCTAGGATCAACTCCCAAAACTTCTGCCTTTAAAGATATCAATGCAAGAGAGAGACGATTAACCGATCAGTTCCAAAAACTACAGTCCAACGACTCCAATCTGAATTAAGATTTTATAAATGACACAGCATCAGGCAAATTCTAGCTTTTTTACGTGATTTATTCTGATATTCGACTGCAAATAGTTGCAGGAACAAAGGTATGAATACTAAGTTCTTTTCTCATTTAGGAAATGTTGTGGTTATAATATTACAGATGAAACTGAAATCTGATGCAGTTTATCTTAGAAAGTCACAAAGTTGAGTTTTACAGAAAATGGTATAGTCTGCTCTTTTATTTAACTCAAGGAACTTATCATTTATCAGGATTTCTCTAAATAGCACGACATGTTTGGTACACACTATGAACATGATGACACAGTACAACGAACAAGACATTAACTTCTTTTTCTTTACCATGTTCAGTACAGAATAGTCCATTATATATACCTGATATGACATACTGAGTCCAACAAATACTTACCACAAAAGTGTTGGCTCTCACAACATCAAGCATGGTAACTCCCAAGAGCTTCTTTGGATCGTAAGTGCCTGCTTTCTTGAAAACTTCTGCTGCAATTGGAACTGTTGAGTTCACCGGATTACTGATCAAGTTGACAATTGCATTAGGACAACACTTTGCAATTCCTTCACAAAGGGTCTTCACAATTCCAGCATTGATGTTGAAAAGGTCATCTCTGGTCATTCCTGGCTTCCTTGGAACACCCGCAGGTATAATGATAAGGTCCATCCCTGTAAGAGCATTCTCCAGTTGCTGTTGTCCAAGAAAACCTTTCACCTATAAGTCAAAACAAAATTCTGTTTACCCTTCTGGACTGGGGAAATGTAAAGCCCTAATCCTACTACTCACAAAAGCAATAAAAACAAAATAAATTGAAAACAAGTGAAGTCAAAGCATAAATATTTAGCCGTTTATCTCGATATGAGAGTTACATGAGTCAATTTGCTTCTGCAGTTTTCTCACTCTCCCACACAGAGAAAAGGCACCTCGAAAAATTCTATATATACTTTGAATATGAGTTTTGGTTGCAGTCGAGATGACAAGTGTATGATTAGACTCCACATAGTCCAACACTGGATTGAAATACATATACTTACCACAGCACCAGTATCCATATGGCTGATATCAGCAGTGACTCCGGGGGTGTTAACGACATCATAAAGATGAAGAACAGAGACTAATGGATTCATTTTCATCAACAAGGAGAGGGGTTGGCCAATTCCTCCAGCAGCACCCAATATGGCTACTTTGAATCCAGGTGCGCCGCCTTTTGCTCTGCATTCTGCTTGCTTCAAAATGGAGCTCTCCTCCATCTTTTGGTACATGAGAAATTCAAAGTAAAGCATAAAAAATATGCAGATCGATAAACACTAATGCAATAACACTTGACTGGTGGAAAATCATGAACTTATCAGTAGTAGCAAGAACTGATGTAGTTAGTTGCCATTGTTATATATATATATATATATATAAGCATGTCATGTAGTAACAATCCATCTTGGCGTGTTCCATAGGTTGATTAGATTGCAGTATCAAGAACAGAGTAGAGAGTGAAAAAACTTCATGCAGTCGAACTCTGTATTTATTACTTATTAGAAACGAGACTTGGGTTCAAAATTCATGTAATATGAATTAACAATCCTTCTTCAGAAGGGTGGATTAGATTGCACTCGATAGTATTAAACACAAAAATATCCTAAATTTTTGTTTATTCTACTGTCCAGTACAGTCTCATACTGCATACGTATAACAGCCTCAAAACTGGTGATTTGAAGATAAGCAAACCTGGTGGTTTGAAGGGTGAAGATGAGCTGAAATTCTTGCAATGCGTTGATTAGCTTCTCCACTCTGCATGACTGTTTTAGATTGCCTTCCTAATTGCTAGAAAGTGTGGGAGTTTGTGTTTAAAACTATGGGGAGATACTATAAATTATTCAATTTAAAGCAGAAGAAAATAGTTTATGGATAAAGTGGTGAACTATAATAAAGTAATTGGAAAAAGAAATTCTAAGTATTTAATTTATGTGGAAATGGAATTTTCTGAAACTTTATCTTTGTATCTTATTTCTGTGGCTCTTATATATCTGGCTTTGGTTGGCTATTTTTCTCCCAACTGGTTGATTTGGAATTTGTCCTGGAATGAATGACCTGATTTTCGATTACTTATTTCTTTTTCTGTTTAATGGAGCAGGGAATTTATTAATTATAGAAAAAAATATATCCGGCACCGAGGTAGAAGAATAAAATTCACTTCTTTGTGGTTATGAATCTTATGATCTGAGTTGTTTTATTCACAACGTGGAGTGCATGTTTGCTTAGTTTATATATAATTTTTTTGTTTAAAAATTAAATTTTTATTAATAAAGATGTAAATTTTTTGATTAATTAAATAATTAATAATGTAATGTTTATATAATTAATAAATAATTACACATTGTGATATATTAAAAAAAGAGTATTAATAGAATCTATAGCAAGGCCATATAAATAAATATCGCTCATAGTTTTATAAAAGCCGTTTGAGATAATTTGATTCTAAGATAACGATTTAACATTTTCCTCATCTTGTACTACTTCAATAGAGAGGACATTAAACTGCATATATTTTTTCTCCTTTAGTTTCTCTGGATCTACATCAACTTGAATCTTCCAAATTTCTTTTGATAATTTCTTTGCAACTCTTTTAACATATGGTTGATTTTCCTACAAAATAAATTTTGAATAGGTTTACATAATTAATAAAAAATCCAATTATTTTTTAAATAACTCATTAGAATAAAAATCAAGTTTTGAAGAAAAATTTAAGAAATACCTCTCCAGCATGTCCCATCCATTCAACTGTTGAACAACTAAGTGCATGTTCTGTTACTTCACCAAACATAGTAGCAGCTAATTTCCAGTATTATCGTCAAATTCAACATATCATCTAGCACTTTAAATGCTTGAATATATTAATTTTAATTTGAATAGTGTTAAATTCTAAATTAAATCAGACATCAATTTTAAATTAAAATTGTAAGATACATACCGTGGTTTGCAGACCCCTTGACTTTTGTAATATATACAAACGAAGTTTTCTTTGTATTTATATCCAATTCTTTTATTACAGTCAACGCATACATGTAATAAAATACTTGGGCAAACTCAATCACGTTTATCTTCACCTATATCCAGAATTTTGCTTTCTACATTAAATCATAATCAATTTTTAGAATGAATGCTAGTGTGAAGACAAAAAAATGTATAAGTTTGTGTTTCGTACTATTATATTATATCAAATGTTGCACTTAATCATGAACCTTTTGTACATAATGAAATAATAGATAACAATACAATATAATACAAAACTAAATAAATAAATATTTTTTCTTCATTAAGTTCAATGTACCTTAACAAATAAATTATTAGCATTTTTAAATTGATAATCTCCATGTCCATTTTTTTTTAGTTTAATTTTTTCCTAGTAACTAAAATGTAGTAGTACAAAGCCTTTTGCATTTCCCATTCATTTATTATTAGATAATGGAATTCCAACAGACACAACATCAATTGACACAGACGGTGGCTTAATTGCTATTTAATGGAAACAATAAAACTAAAGGTGAAAAAAGATTTTACGTTAAAACAACAAATTCCGTTAGATTTTTCGTTAAAACAAGAATTTTCGTTTCATAGGCACTTTTTATATATAGAAGATATTGTAACTTAGATATTGTAACTTGCCATTCACTTTATGGCAATTACTACAGGAGTTTCAGAAAATGAAAAGTCAGTTGGAAAATAAAAATGTAGCAAAACGTGAACACTCCTAAGGGGCCAATAATTCGTGTACGCATGTCCTGCCCGCACACAAGTTCAAGGCATGAAGCCCACTTCGATCCATGATTACCACAGGAGTTTCAGAAAATGAAAAATCAGTTGAAAAATAAAAATGTGGACACTCCTAAGGGGCCAATAATTCGTGTACGTAGGTCGCGCCCGTACACAAGTTCAAGGTCCGAAACCCACTTCGGTCCATGATTTGTACCCCTCCTGCGCGCACGTGAAGAGAGCCTCTATGGTACACATAATTACACTATTTTAAAGTGTAATCCTTTATAAAGTGGTTTTAGTTTTCTTCCACTTCCTATGTGGGACAAACATACTTTTTAGTTTCCCACCAACATAAACTGTTTTTAAGTGGCACACTTTGAGATTCAATTTCTCATTCACCCGAGTATCAATTTTGACAAGTAAATATATGATTTCAATGTACACATGGAGGAAAACACAAATCAACCTTGATTTTCCAAAATAGTCAAACGAGTCCCACTCAAAAATCATGCCAAAGTCAGCTATATACATTTTTTCCAACAATTATTGTTCAAGGATTGAAATTTTGATAGAAAAGCAAAGATATGTCTTTTGGGGATTTCATTCGAAAACAAACAACGAATTCGTATTATAAAATGTCGTTGTGAATAAGCAATGCAATGAAATGAAGAATACAATCAATCCAATCTGTGCTACATGAAAAATGAATATCAAAAGAAGGGAGATTGGGCTATTTTTTTTTATCTCTAGGTACAAAATAGCAAGATAAGTAAGTAAAATCAGTCTGCTGGTGACTTGAAGTAGGGAGCTCGTTGTATAGTGTGAAGGGAAGTAGTATTGAGTTGGTTAGAAGTAGAAATATTAGCTCGAATTCTAAATAATCAACCTCCTCAAGTGGTAAGAGCAAAGCTTTAGCAAGTCATTGACCTAAATTCGAATCTTGGGTCATATGTGCTACTCGACTTTCAAATTTAAAAAAGAAAAAGAAAAGAAAAAACAATTGTCACCAACATTTTTGAAATGAAAATTAAGGACAATACTATATGTACCGAATTTTTTTATTTAATCCCTTAACGACTACTCACAATAGGGGGTGTAGACCACATCTTGAGATTTTTTTATTCAAGCGGGGCTCGCGTGCATGTGAGAGTGGGTAAACAATTCGGTACATTAAATTATGTACAAGTATCTTTACCCGAAAATTAAATAACGACTAATTGTTACTACAAATTTCTTGTATAGTAGAAAATAAAAAGAACCAAGAACATTGTATTTGGTTATAGGGGATGTGACAAGGGGATTGGAATTTGATAACATACCCACCAAACAACTCCTTTTGGAATTTTGGGACGCCTCCGGATTAAACTTTTATGCTCTTGGTAAAAACGACAAAGAAAAAAAAAATTAACAATTAAATTAAAAATAATCGCTTAAAAGTTATTTCATTCGATTAATTACTTAAAACTTATTCCATTCGATTTTGTGTAAAAGTTATTCCATTCGATTTATTTCTATAAAATCGAATAATATTCTCAAAATTTTTACAATAAGATGTATTATTATTGAAGAGAACTTTAGTTATGGACACTAGACATGATTGGACTTCCAGTCTATATTACGACAAGTTTGATAAGATTTTATCATCTGAGAAGGAAAAGAATTGATTACCACGCGCAGAACTATTGACAAAAATAAACTTTAGAAGGTTATGCAATCAAATCAAGTAAATTTCACCAATCAAGACTGAATTTTGTGCAGAATTTCATTTTGAATATTAAATATTTTTTAAATCCATTTAGTCAAAAGTTTATAATGGTCTCGCTATTAGTCACCCGATTATTCAAAGTGTTGACCTCCAAATCCACGAGATTCAGTGTCAACAAACTTCATTTTTTTTCTCTCGTTCACATGTATCTTACATGCACGCTTGAACATTCATGTTAAACTACACAGAATGTTGCTCCAGGGGTGCAATAGTTGCAAACACTTCGGACATGCTCAAGTATATGATGAAGATTTATTGAGCGTGGAAGAGACACAACGAACGAAAATATGGATATCGAGTTCTACACTTACATAGTGTGTATTCCTTTAAATGTAGAGGTGTGAGCATTTATAGCCAAGAAGAATGAGTTGAGACTCATGGATGGTGACATGTGGCTTCACTATTCAAATTCAATTGTATCGATGAAAGCAAAGCCATAACACGCTTATGGTCTCCATAGATCTGAAGTTGTGATTTGACTAGGCATGAACGCTATAAAGTTGTCATATCAATTAATTATTGCGCATGTATTATGTGCAATTTGATTAAGACTAGGCTTGTAACAGATATTCATTGACTCAAACATATATTACAGTGGAGAAGTGACACATCATCTGGAATATAAAAAATATAATGAGCAAGACATCTACGAGCCTGGCCTGGTAGCCTCGAAAGAAGCATGTGGACAAGATGATGCAAAGCGGAGTGCTTACTTTGCGCGATCTTTTGCTTTGTGTGGCTTTCTGCTTAGCTAACTGTCACGTGACCTTACCACTTGGACAAAGGCGTTACAAAAAATGATATCTATTCTGATTTCACATCCGTTAATCTGTTAATGTTATTAATTTACATACTAACAACTATTAGAAAAATTTAAGTATATAAACATTTAATAAATGAAAGAGACGATTTATGAGAGAGAGAGAGAGAGAGACGATTAATGCATGTAAGAGTATCTCCAAGAGATTCTTTAAATATGAGATATTCTCTATTTTAAAGATTCAACATCTAAAATCATGCTCTAAGAGACTCTTTATATTAGTATTTTAATTTAGAAAGTGGGTTTGGCCCAAACTCGCTCTCTATAATTAAATGCATTCAAAGTATTTTAATTTAAAATGTAGGAAAACAATAAAATAATATAAAGAAAAGTTAGTTAAAATAAAAGATGAACAAAAATAATAAATATTTTTTGGAAATAGTAAAATTAAGTGTTAAATATAAAGAGTTTGTTGGAGTACTTCAAAATTTTAACTCTCTAAATTTATAGGTGCTCTCCAAATGATAGAATATGCTCTTTAAAAATAGAGAATTTCTTGGAGATACTCTAACCCCATTTGGTTCACTTATGATGTACGTCAATTTATTCATTAATTTACTAATCGGAAGACCAATAGTGAAATGTTAATAAGATTTAGTGACTAAACGAGTTAAGAAAAAATTTTAATAACCAACTTGAAATTTCGTACAAACTTTAACGGCCATTGGTGAAATTAACTCAATCAAATTAGAATAAATATTTATACACAAATCAAATCAAATCGAATCAAGGCTACAATTTTTATTTGTCACGCTACACTTTAATTATAGTTAAGTTCATCAATCTTTACTCATTGTAATAATTATTTTCTTTACTTTTTTTTTTTTGTCGAATTCTTATTTTCAACTTTCCATTAATTAGTACGTCTTATCATTAATAATAATTTATATTAAAATACTTTGTTTTCATATTTTGAAATTAGGGAAAAATATATTTTTGCAGTTTTAAATTATTTATTTTTAAAAATTATAATAAAAAATAAATTATTTTACACCATTCCGAATGACTTTTTGACATAAAAATATTATTAACCACAAAAAATGTTAACTAAATAAAAAGTTTGAAGGCAGGATATGAAAAAGAGTAATGCTATTTATCTCCACTAAGAGTGAAAACACAGTCTACGTGGCGTTAATGTGGCATTAAATGATAGGTGAAATTAAATAAGTCATTTAATTTCACCTTTCATTTAACCTATCATTTAAAGCCACCTAAACTGTGTTTTCATCCCCACTGAAAATTGATATAATAAGTAAAAATTAAGAATTTTAAGTACTGTGGTGCAAGAAAATTTAGGGTAAAACCATTTGTACACGGGGGTTTACACCCCCGTTTACACTCCCCTCACATAAAAAGAGGCCCACGATGAATAAAATAATCGCGGACCCCACCTATTGTGGGGCCCAATAGACGGAAGTGTAAACCCCCGTATACGAATAGCATGGTCCGAAAATTTATGGTTCCAATATGATTATACTCAAATCAAATCAGCAAATGCAATAAGTTACAGTTATACCCTCAAACACTATTTATTTCTTCCTCTCTCGTTCCCTTAAACCTCTGCTTTTCCCTTCTACTACTTTCTCCTCTTCAAACGAGAATCTCAGAAGCGCAGGTCTCTTTCCTTTTCCCTATTATGTAAACAAGATTTAAATTTGGTGAGAGGAAGTATCTTTATTCCCATATCAGTAGAATTAAATTATGTTGGGATTTTTCGAACAATATGGACTCTTTTTGAATTATATTTCTAATTAAATGTATCCTCACATCTATATGTTTAGTCCTTTCATGAAAAACTGAATTTTTATACAAATGAATAACACTTTGACTATCAGAATAAACAACGAGATTATGCAATTCATTCAATTCTCACAACAAGCTTTTAAGCCATAAAGACTATTTAATAGCTTCAGTTGCATCCACATATTCAGTTTCGGTAGTAGATAATGCCATAATAGACTGCAGTTGAGAGTTCCAACTTATGCAAGTATTACACAAAGTAAACATATGTAGTTATAGATTTCTTATTATCTTTATTACTAGTATAATCAGAATCAACATATTCTCAACTTTTATGTAAACTTTTTCTTCTTTCATTCAAATGTACAAGCCAATGATTCGTGATTTTATTTTATTTTAGTTTCATAAACTCTTCAATTGATCTCACTCTGAAAGGGGAAAAATATATGATAAAAGAAATAGTGATCTATTTTGTTGATCCCGAAAAATATAACGCCTACGTGAAGAACAGATACTGGACCCACTCACGCCTATTCAAGCAAATTCCGGAGCGCTTCGACCAGGGAGAATACGTGAACGTGGGAGATGCTTTACTGCGCGAGACGGAAATATTCGGATACTGGCGGTAGAGAATAAAATGATTGCACTTAAAAACAATCACCAATAAAACATAAATAACTTAGGATTTTGCTAACAAATATGGAATAAACAAGAAGTTCTCGTAAGAGTACTTTTCTTGAGTATTTTCTTATAGGGATATGCTACATGTATCGAATTTTTATACCGAATCTTTTACACCCCACTCACATTAGGAGGTGGGAAGCACGAAACAGAATTTTTAAATACACATGGGACCCGCAGGCATTGTGAGAGGGGGGACACCATTCGGTACCCCCCATTCGGTATATTTAGACTAATTCTTTCTTATATATCAATATTCAAAATGATTATTCTAGATCCAAAAAAGTTTTTTTCCCGACCACCTATTTATAGTGTTCTGGCCGACGTGTTGTCCGTTGGATCAAACCACGTGGCCTCATCTCATAGACTGAAACTTCACATCACTAAGTTTGTCATACAACAAATACAGTGACAATGGGCCAGCCGCCCTATACATTAGGCTAACACACTTGACACTTTATTACAAACGTTACATTTATCATTCCTAAAGATTTTCTACTGATCTTATAAGACAACTTCAGTCATTCGGGAGAACTGAAGGCTTCTGTCGGAGAGAGCTTCATATTGGTGGATCCCAATATGAGGAGCTTCAACTTCTTCATTGATTTCCTGTAGCCCTTCAGCTTACAACTTCTGCCATCCGGCATGTTTCGGCACATGGGCTTCAGCTTTGTTTGATATCTTTGCTTTTGACCACTTGGGTCTTTGTTGACTTTCCTTTCCTCATGGAGTGCGACGTGACACTTTAATTGTAGCCTTGGTGGCGAGGGACACAACGTTTTTTTGTCTATGATGCTTAAAGCAAGGCAATATATATAAAAAGAGTTCAATTGATACTGTAACTCGCTCACTTTTTCATACATATAAATATCTGCCGTTGAGCATCAATTTTCATTTTTTGGTTCAAAGATCTTCAAAAGAAACCTATATTTTTAAACTCGCGAAAGGAAAATAAAGTAAACACAGGATTTTGTTTATCTTAATTCTTATACGAAAATACTGCAAAAAATAATTAATCCCGTAATGTATTTCTCACATCTTTACCTATATGCATTAGGATATTTGGTAAGCAATATTTCTCTTTTGATTCTTGCAGTTTGTTGTGCAAATGAGTTGATTGGATTTGTAAAAACTTGTTTTGCATGAAGAAAGATTTTATCTTTGCACTATCAAAACCAAGGAGTGAGCGTAGAATCTTTGGATTTGAAGGTTCATTATCCAGAAATGAGTAGAAGTCTTTACACGGATATAGAGCCATACAATACTATTTGAAGGGTTCAGTTATCCACACCCTTTATTATGAGCAGTCGGGAAATCCAAGTGGATATGTGAGTTATCCTTTTATGTTTTAAGGGCATTTAAGCTCTATAATTACCTATTATTATAAGCTCATACATTAGTGTATTTACATTAGTTGGTCAAATTGCAGCTTGTCTCAAATTTGTCTGATGAGATTTGTAGCTTTGCTATGTAACAATGGAAGTAGCTTTGCTATGTAACAATGGAAATTTGTACTTGCTTAGGCTTAGCCAATTTGTAACAAAGTGTTGATTTCTGAAATGATATTAAACTTTCCAATCTTAAACTATGGGTCTAATAGACTTTTCATGCAAGATCATATTGTCCATCCTTGTTTGTAATGCTTGGGGAACTTTCTCTTGGTCTGATTGTAGAATAGGTTTGACAGGGGTCACTTTGAGTAAATATTCTAGCCAAGGACTGAAATTTCTGGCAATAATTGGTTTTTCCCCATATTTCATTTTATATCCAGTCAAAAAAAAAAAAAGGGCCTATGATATAGTGCTCAGGGAAGTGCAATGTGGTGAGTGGGGGGGGGGGGGGGGGGGTTTAGAGAGGTCTAGTAGATATATGAATATTACTACGAATATGTATATTGGAGCTTGCTCTAGTTAGATGTACGACTTATATAAGGACCTGGTTATGACTTAGTCCTTAGTTCACGTGCTATGCAATTTATCACAGCCTTTTGAATTATTTTAAATGATGCAGCCAGTAGTTTTTATCCATGGAGGCCCCGGAGGTGGAACTTCACCTAGCAACCGAAATTTTTTTGATCCCGAGTTTTACAAAATCGTTCTATTTGATCAGGTTAACTATCTGAACTTATTTTCTTATGATGAAGCTATGTACTAATGCATGTAACATTTTTCACACACAAAAAAATTGGTTCTTTCCAATGAGGTGCAGGTAAAAGTACACCTCATGCATGCTTGGTGGAGAACACGACATGGAACCTTATTGAGGACATTGAAAAGCTAAGGGAACACTTTGAAATTCCAGAATGGCAGGTTGACACTATTCTGCATGAGATGTTTTGTAATTCTATTATGTCTCTTATTATTGTTATTTTATAGGTTTTTGGTGATTCATGGGGAAGCACTCTTGCTCTTGTCTACAGCCAATCATATCCAGACAAGGTTTTTCATTTCTTCTTTTTGCATCTTTTCTCTCTAAAGAGGATATGACTCTATCTTTCCAATTTATTGAGTTCGATCATCTATTTTTCAAGGTCACAGACTCACAGGCATGGTCCTGAGAGGGATTTTTCTGTTGCGCCAGAAAGAAATTGTCTGGTTTTATGAGGGTGGTGCAGCTACAATATTCCCCGATGGTACTTTTTTATTTTTTCCTCTTTGAAGATATCCCAAGCAAAGTTGAATTCACGGGTTTCCACTGAAAGGATTGGTCAATTTAAGTTTGAATGGCAGAAAATCAAGGAGGTATATTAGATTAAGTTATCAGCTTACATTGTCGTAAAACCCTTGTTCAATGAAATTTTAACCGTCTCTATAGGTCTCTGATTTTGCTGTGGAACAGGAATAATTGCAAATGTAACCTTGAGGGGTTGCTCAATTGGTCAGGCCTTGGGTTTGTTTCTCAATGATCACCAATTCGAGTTCTCTCGGGGCCACTGAGGTGAATACCCGGCCGTAAATTTCAGGGGCTCTTGGGATTAGTCGAGGTGTGCGCAAGTTAACCCAGACATCCACGATTATCAAAAAAATAATTGAGAATGTATGTGTACTCGGTGGAATGTAAATGAACCGAAATAGAGAACAATTTGGTATGGCTGTAATACTGAAATGAAAAAAAATAAATGACAAGGTTTGATGAGCATTCGAGATGCTCATCTCTCTCCCAATTTCACTCCCAAATTCTGCTTGCTTAAATAAAAATACCCTCCCCCTATTTATAGATGGAAGCCTACACAATCTGGGATTCTATTAAATCACCATAATACACCCAATGCTAATGACAATTTAACTAGCTATTAATCTGGAATTCTCTGTGTCTCCTTTGTTCAAATCAGCTTAAAGTGTGGTTGTTAAATCCGTGTTTAAGTCGAGAAAAAGGTAACCTATAAGTTGCAAGCAGCTTAAAATATGGTTCTTAAATCTGTAATAAAGTCGACGAATTTGTAAGAAGCTAAAGGTGGCAAGTCCTTTTGAGTACACCTAACATGTAATTTCGACATACCTGGATTAAATCCATGTTCATGGATTTTCAATGTATACAAAGTACTGTTTATTTTTATTATTCCTAGCGCAGTTGAGGATGACTTATCCCTTGCGAGCATGTTTGGCTAAGCTTTAAAAGTTTACTAGTAAATAAGTAACTTTTAAAATAGATAATTTTTTATTGGTCAAATTTAAAAATAAGTAAGTTATTTTGACACTAAGGTAAGAGTTACCTTGAAGTAAGATCCAAACATGCTCGTAGTCTGTATCGTTACATTTTATATCTTAAATTCTACCAGACTGTTGTTTGGTAATGAAAATTTTTGTTATTTGAATAATTGTGTAGAAATAAGTTATGATTGAGTAACCTGATTGTGTATTTTCTTTTTTGCTTATTGGACATTTATGAAGTTTCGTATCTAAGCAGTTAAGTGCTCATTTCTTTTCTATTGCAGCCTGGGAGCCATTTAGAGATCTTATTCCCAAAAGTGAGAGGGGATGTTTCGTTAAAGCCTGTCAATAGGTTAAAATCAGATGACAAGGAAATACAAGTAATGTTTTTACATTGATTCATTCTTTTCGTTCAGAGATATCAGAAAAACTGGCTGCTGCAACCAATAAATTGAAAGACATCATCAAGGAAAAGTAAAGCTAAAATTTCCAGCCTTTTTTTCCCAATCTTCGATCCAGTATTGTGAACCTACTATAGTCTATTTCCCAATTATTGAGTTTGTAATCCAAGGGAAGATGTTGACGACTTATTAGGGGGGCATCCTCTCAATTCTGTTTTGTAAACATGTTGAAGTTAAATGTTTGAGTACTTGAACTTTGGTGTTCTTTTATAGTTGAAGTACTCCTTTTTCTGTATATTCACTAATAGGCTTGGACCAGGTTAGAGATGTAAAGCTTGTGCACAGGGCAGGCCACAAGCATTGCTACTCGGGCGCAAAAGCAGCCGGCTCACAGCATGAATCGTGCAGATACCTTGACTTGTTCGAAATGAAGAAAAACGTTGATATATTTTAATTTTAAAATACATGAATATTTTGATAAAACTTGTTACACATTTCAACAGAAATTTCTGAAGAAACTGAACCATGAAAATGTGGAGGACAAACACACAACGGAACAAGAAGAAAAAACTTAATTAATACATAATTGAACAAGAAGATTGTATACCTCTTTGATCTTATGATGGCAATCTCGTAAGTATCCTACGACAATTTCTTTGCACTTGAGGGCTATTGATGTTTGGCGCCTTTGCAATATTCACAGGTCTTCTTCCCTGTGATGATGACCGGGAAGCACCAGAAGCTGTACCGGTGGTACTACCACCATTAGCAGTCAGGTTTCTTCCTTTTTTGGGTTCCGACGTTTCATATATCACCTCAAGTGGTCGACTAGTTGTCGAATATGAAATCATCTTCCTCGTTTTAGTAAGGCTGTAAAAATTGAGATTCTTCATGTTATTCTAAAAATATAATTCCTTCAAGTCAAGGACACAGAATTCTCACTCACCCTTGATGCTGAACCTGCTGTTTCTGCAGATTCCCGAAGTTTTTTAAGCTTTGGATTGTCTTGCCTTCGCGTGGGGAAGTCCTATGTCTTGGCTCTTGATGTTTAGAAAGGTTAAGTCTTTGTGGTGTTATAGCTGCTGCTGTTTTGAATCTCACTTTCTGTAGAACATATAATAGAGCGAATGTTTGAATTACTTTGCATATTTGAATTTTAGAACGGAAGAAGAAAACCTCTGAAAATAGACGTACATTTGAATCATTTTGTCGAATTTTCTCTGCTTCTTCTTCTCTGGCTTCATGCATATCATCGTTGCATTTGTTATGTTGTTCAGGATGGTTTTCATTTCTCTGACATGATTACACAAGAAGACTTGCAAATTAGAAGACAAAAACATCTTACTTCGAGAAAAAAAAAAAAAAAGAAGGATACTCACTTGATCATTCCCTTGCTTTCTGTGCAAATTTGTACCTAGTGTTGTAGAAACTGCACTTTCATTCTTAGGAGCTAGTATATTATTTTTTCTCTCCAAATTAGCTTCTTTGAGAATCCCTCTTTCCTGAAATTGAAAATTTGTTAGATTTATCCATAACGATACAGTTCTTTTTCACAAAATTAAGTGGTCATAGAGTTATTTACATCAGTTCTTAGTCGAAAAGGTTTTGGGGTTGTAGGCTTCGGTTTCTTGAACTTTGTCACTGGAGCAACAGTTCCAAAAGATTTATCCTTCGCCTGAGCAATCTATGTCGTCAATACACAGCAATCAGAAACTGGAATGGAATATGGAAAAAACTAGGACATTCAAAATGGACTGTGAAAAAAGAAAACCGAAACCTTGTGAACTTTTCCATAAGTGTCCTGAAAGCCAAGAATTTTTCCCTTCAGCTTCTGATTATGATTATGATCATGAACTCTGTAAACAATGTAAAACTATTCAATACCACACTATAGACAAATCAGTAAGTAGATAAGCTAAATACACACAGCCCTCAAACCTGTTCTGATCAGAAGCTGCAGCATTTTCTTTATCATCATTTTCAGTCAGTTCAGTCTCTGTTGTCATAAACTGTTCGTGTCTATTGTTGCTGTTCTCCTCTCCATTTGGAGCTTGAAGGTTCAGATTATTCTCTTCAGCAATCAGCAGTCCGTTGTTCGCTTCACCTCCTGAGTCATCTGATAACGCTGAATCTGAAATTTTCGTTAATGGTGCTGCTGTCAGACAGGTATCAATTGTAGATTTTTGTTGTTCAAACAGTGCAGATACTGCTGAATCCATCGTATGCTGTTTGTCATTGTTAATATTCTGGATCCTCGAAATATCCGAGGTAGTACTGCTTCTTGATTTTGCATTGATATCCAAATTACTGCAACCATTTCCCTCCAATTCCTTGGAGGTTGATGGTTTTGATAACTGCACTTTGCCCTTACTCTTAGTAGATCTGACAGATTTAGCTTCTTGGTTTTGAGATTTATTCGACGATTTACTAGAATAAACCAAGACCTGCTTCCTTTCACTCATGATCTCGACCCTTTTCGTTCTTTCGCGTAATTTTGTCAAGGGTGTACGCAGTTCAACACTAGTCTTTACCTTAATGAATTTCTTGGGAGAGTGAAAGATGAGAGCCTTCGCTACCATTTGATTTTTCGGGACTTCAATGGCTGTTGTTTTCGGGTTTCGAACACTCCTAAAGGAGTTCTGTTTTGAGGGGCCATGTTTGTTCCTTGGAGTTGTTAGATACTTGGCAGCTACTGGCTTCGCCTTGGTGGTGGTCGGTGTAGAGACAGGCTTCAGAAGGGGCCTAAAAACCTTTTTCTTATCCTCTGTGATCTTGTGAGAAATTGAGGAAATAACTGCTAATCTTGACTTGGAAGATTTTGGAGGAGCTGAGTGTGGGCATTTTGAACTGTGAAGTAAAATTAATTTGTGTCAAGTCATAAGCAGATTACACCATGTCCACCAATTAACCACAACAAACTACAAATTTCGAAAGAAATTTAGATTCGACTTCATGAACTCCATTTTCGTTACTTCGTCAATTCATTTTTTGATCTACATTAAGATTAGGAATAATTAGATCCTTGACAGTTATTGCATTTAGGTTACATGAATTCTTTTTTATCATCACGCTCGATTCATTGCTAGGTTTCAAAAAAGATTTAAAACATCTAGATCCTTTACAACTACCCGAAAACTATCTACAAGAAAATATAAAGCAACTATATCTTTGACAATTACTACATTTGGAGTCGGCTATAGAATTTTATTTCGTCACTCTATTAAAATTCACAATGATTTACCTTGTTGCACTTTTGTTGAGTGCTTTTCGAAGTCTTACATTTGGACTCCTAGCTGCCATTACCTGCATGAACAAGAAGTTAAAAACTCGTCTCTCTTCCGAAAAGAAATAGCCATTTGAGCATAGAAATCATCAAAGGAGACTAACCCGAAGAACAAAATTCTTATAGATTGTTTCAGAATCCATTTCTTCCTCGTGCTGTTGGTCACATCCTGAAAGACAGCCAAAATAGGAAAACATAGGTCTTAGAAAATTTCTCCAAACATCATCATATTTGGTATAGGATCAGGGGCGGGCCCATGAAGGAAGTTCAGTGTGGGTGAAACCAAAAAACCTTGGGAAAAAAAATCTAAAAACCTGGACAAAAAAATTTTAAAAATCTGAAAACCTGAAGAAAAATCGGGAAATCTGAAAATTGAGTGGGTACGGTGGACCCCACTGGTCCTCAAGTAGGTCCGCCCCTGTATAGGATAATTTTATTTGTATCGAATGGGGGTTATTGAAAATGTGCCACCCTCTCACGTGTGCGCGGGACCCGAGTGAATAAAAAAATCTCAAATGTGTGGTCTCCACACTCTATTGTGAGTGTAGGTAAAAGATTAAGTAAAAAATTGGATGTACATGTAGCATAACCCGTTGTTATATAGTAAAGTACTTAAAATCTTGTTCATAGTGCTGTCCATCCTCTTCAATATTGCTTACTTGACATGCTGTAAGACCTTTAAATATAATATTTACCCTACAAAAAGTTAAGGTTAAATCCGGATGACATTTCAGACGTACTAATTATAAAGATTATGATATTAATTCCCATCATCAATGTGAATTTTTAACCATAAATAAATTGTTTAAATTTATTATTTATTATATCTCACTTCAGATCATAAATCAAAGCTAACTAATAAATATTGAAAAAAAAATGCAGCAAGCACAAAAACCAGAATTTCAATCAGTTCAAATAATCAAACATATTAGAAAATAAATTGGGGCATTAAAACTGACCTATGCGTTGGCAAAACCAGTAGCGATCATCAGGGCAATAATGGTTGGGGACAGTAAAATCTACGAACTTTGGGGCCTCGATTTTCTCGTAAAATTCCTCAGCTTCGCCCTCATCATCCTCCATGACTACGAAAGTGTCTGTGGAATCTCCATTTTCCGATAATGATAATTGAGATGGATCCAGAAATTCTGCCATTTTAACTAATTGATTTTGAGTTTCTCCAGCTATCAATGGAAAATGTGGTGCAAAGTGAGTGAGAATGGAGCGTTTGTTTGTTGAAGAGACATCACAGCTAGAGAAGAGGAAGATTTTTAAACATTTGACGCTGACTGGATATAGCCGTTACAGTCCTACCTGGATAACTTGTTAGGTTCACTTGTTAATGGACAACAGGACAAGGAGTCCTATTATTTGTAGGGTAAAAATTAAGTGATTAATTTAAAATTACAAACGGCTTCTCACTTCATATATTAATATTATAAACACAAATAGTTTAATATTTTAACTACCAACTTTGGTTAATAAATAAAAACTAACCAAAAAAATTTAAAATTCTAAAACTAATGAATTTTTGGGAATAAAATAAAAATTAAAAACTAATTTATTCGTCAGCAATATTATAAAGATATAATATTTTATAACATTGCAATAAAGAAATAAAAACTTAAAAATCAATTTCTCGTTGACGATCAATGACCAAAGTACCATCAATTATTACAAACAACATTGTCAACAACATTGTCATCGTAACAATCACGGGCATCCACAAGGTGTCGTTGATCACTAATGATTTGTTGCTAATTTTGTCCGAATCATCTATGTATGCTATCCATTTAAACTGTCGACATGAATATTGTCAACAACAATTTCTGTCTTCGATCATATGCTCGATTAAATTACTATCATTATTTTGAAAAAACCTCTCAACAATTGTCTAAAGTATTTAAGTCGTTTGAGCTGCCTATTATTTCCCATTATTGCTATAATTTGCAAGAACATGAAGGACTTTACTTACAGTCAATTTAAATAAAGATAAATTTAGCTTCAAAAGCAAAACCAATAGCATAAGCATTTCTTGACAACATGAAATATGAACCCCAATTTAGCATTTCAAAAGTTGCATAAACCTGCCGTCAATTATTGATTGAACAAACTGGATTTCACCAGCTACTTGTACAGTTGCTTGAATCTTCTACAGGCTTCCAATACATTTTCCCTGTGTCCAAAGGCACTGACCCTAATGAAACCTTCACCACCAGGTCCAAAACCACTGCCAGGAGTGGTGACAACATGGGTTTTCTCAAGAATCTCGCTGAACACTTCCCATGAGCTTTGGCCGGGAAAGTGGATCCACACGTATGGTGCATTTTTTCCTCCGTAAACCTTAAAACCAAGCGAATTGAATGTCTCGACTATGATATCAGTGTTTCCCTTGTAGAAACCAACCACCTCGTGCATGGCCTGCACATGGCAAATCTTGCTTGATCAGTCAAAACATTGGGTGATTTCATTCACTAATAACCATTATCTTCTCTTTAATTTTGCTCTTGAAATTCTTATGTAAATTGTTTAGTCTTATTCCCCAAGAATACTGTTAACTGGGAAAAAAATTCTGGAAAACAAAGACAAACCTTGATGCCTTCAGGTGAAACACAAGCCAAACCACCAGCTTGAGCAATATTAGATGCACCATTAAAACAAGTGCAGACAATGCGGTTGAAGTCCCTGGCAACGGGGAATCCATCAGAATATAAAAGCTCTTTTGGAATTGCAGTCCAACCTAAACGGACTCCTGTGAACCCGGCATACTTGGAAAATGATGAAACTTCCATTGAAACCTGTAAGGCCAATATGTTAAATATTTAGATTTGAACTATGGAAGAGAGAGAAAGCATAATACTACTATCCTGAAAATGATTCATATAAAGTAACTGCTGAAAAAATCACATTCTGCATAGAATTAGACTATGCAAATTAGCATCAACTCATCTAACATCATCTATTCTTTTGTTCACATACTACGAAATAATAGAAGCACAAAAAAATAGCTTTGCTAGACAATTATTTTTCGAGTTCTACATCAGATGAAATGGGGACAGACCCAACAGTTTTTATCATAAGCTGAAGAAACACTAAAAGAAATTATTCCTAGTAGGAACCCCTGTACAAATGGTCATGAAACAAAATGAAAGGAAAAGAGTAACTAGATGAAACGAATTGACCAAAGTTTAAGTACTCAATTCAGCTGTCATAATCTGTGGTTCCATTAAATTAACGATAGCAGAATTGAAAACTAGATAACACCAAAAACTAGAGCAAGATTTAGGCGAAATTCCAGACTTACCTCTTTGGCTCCTGGAATCTCAAAAATGGACCTTGGGTTATCATCTGAAACGTACATGGCATAAGCAGAATCATAGACTATGATTGACCCATTTTCTTTAGCGAATTCTACCAATCTAGTCAATTGCTCTCTTGAAGCAGCATAACCTGTTGGGTTATTTGGTGAACAGAAAAATATGATGTCGGTCCGACGAACCGCAGATAAGTCGGGAAAGAAACCATTTTCTGGAGTACACTTCATATATTCTATATTTCCATACTTCTCAACATCTTTCTGAAACTGCCCAGTCTGACCCAAAATAACACTGGAATCCACATAAGCCTACAATACAAAACCAAGAATCTATGTTACGAGAATTTAGAAAGGGCAAAGAAAAAGAGCAAAGCTTTTTAGGTGTGCAAATATATCTGTTTTCCTCTTTCTTTAACACAAACCATTTTTCAGCGCAATAGCCTAAGTTCTCAAACAGCTGTTTTCCCAAGGAAGGTCTATCCCTTTTTATTTTAAATAGGATCTTCAGATATAACAAGAAGCAGATCGAAATTTTTGAAAAAAGTTTACTAAAATTATGCTCCTTCCACTCCCATGACACCATTTTATCTTTTGATTACCAACTAAATAATCAGAAACACATAATAATATCTTTCAGCCAAAAAATTTCTAACAGGCACATCAGTTGTAATCTACATAAATTGTGCTTTGATAAGGAGTGTGAGGCTTGCTCACTTAGCTCTTAAAAAATCAGCAAGTTGAATCATAAAATATAAACTACTTAATCATTAATAATTCATCTAGAAGCTACAAAAATAATTGGGTGGATCTACTTAGAAGGAACCATCGTCAATGTTAACTAGCTTTTACGTTTTAACACTGTGTTATACAGGCAGACAGGCGAGAGAGAGTAAATGCAAGCAGCACGAGGGATTTATGGAAAGTTTACTTTGATTTGACCATATGTAAACATGATATATTTACCGGATATGAAGGGTCTTGCACGGCCATGGTCACTTTAGACCCAAAAAGCACCTGCAAAGAGAAAGGAGAAACAGTGAAAAACAGTACATCAATACTACAGTAGATAGGGCGCAATGTTTGTGGTCCTATCAAATTTCAAGTAATGAATTGGCACAGTACAAGTGTATGAGACATGCAAAAGAAATTCATACCTGAAGGCGAGATATGTCACTTTTTGCACCATCTGATACAAATATATCATCTTCTTCTATGCCGAGGTTCTCATAGTAGGTTTTTGCGATGGCAGCTCTCAATTGCTGTACAAATCAACAGGTGCTACCATTTGTCATCAGAGATATGACAACATTGAACTTTCATTTACAATAAGACACTTCTCAACCAAGGATAAACATAGAAGAAAAGTCAGAAAGGTAGAGGTAGAGGAAGAGGAAGAAATATGTCAGACAGCAAGCATAAATATCCAAATGCATCATTAAAGCCAAGCACAAATATAAGAGAAATTAAGGGTGTGTTTGATGGATATTATTGAGGAAAGAACTTATTTCAAATAGTGATATAATGAAAAATATGTGGTTAAAAAGTAAGGAAAAATTATTGATGTGATGAAAAATATTATTTTATTGAAGAATGTGCGGTTAAAAATGAGTTTTGAAAGAATGTGTACCAAACAGGGGCTAACAACAAATGAAGAGCATCACATACCTTTTCACCTTGTTCAGCTCCATAACCAGTGTAACCCTCTACTGTTGACAATGCATATGATCTCTGACAATTGGAAAAGAACAGATTACTGGTCATAAACAAGGTAAACAACAAAATATAAGCAGTCTTGTTGAGAGAATACTTAATTTAATTCATTACAACTAGAAGAAACTATGCCTTGATTCCAACAAATTTACAGTCGACAACATAAATCTATCAAGTAACAAAGAAATCAGTAAAATACTTTACAATACCAGCAAAGTTCAGAACCATCACAGGCAGCAGTACCTTTGCCATGGCAGATGTAATAACTTCTGGAATGGGCTCAGTAGTGTCACCAATTCCCAGGCTTATAACTTGAGCATCAGGATATTTCAAAATGTGGGCAGCCCTCCGTCTTGCTATCTAACCAAAGAGAACACTAGTAATTTTCACTTTATTGTTTCAATGCACAAAAAGAGCATTGGACAATTTCAATAGCTCGAAAAGGAAACGATATAGTAGTTGCATTAATAGTTTTGTCTTTTCTAATTAACTGGTAGAACCACAAACTGCAATGTACTTATGGAATATAAGCACATGTTTGGTACAGATTAAAATCCAAAAACAGACCTCCGGAAAAAGGTAGCCAGCTTGAAGTTTTCCCATGTTTTCATTGCGGGAGACCGTTGTCTTGTAAACTTCCACAAAATGCATCCAAATGTCAGTATCATCCAATATCAGGTCACATATAAGCAGTATACATATATATTAGTTTAACATTACCACACATACAGATGTATACACATGTACAAACATATATTCTCCAAAGACTTAAAAAATAAGCATTAAGTGTGTAACCCCAGACATCGGTAAGATGAATTTCCCAAATGGGCAACGAAAAGTAAAGCTTTGCCTGAACATCTCATGACATAATTCTAATTAAAATTAAAACAATTGACACAAATGCACGAAACATTAGGCATTGTGCTTAAATTTGTGGAATAACCATTTCCCATTTCAACTGATTAACAAACAGAGCACAGCCCGGTTGGTTAAAAAAAAGCTCAAATCAAATAGAAAAATGGTCAAATCCACCCATGGACACTGTACTTAGTGTCACCATGGCTACCCAAATTTATTTTCGTTTACCATGGTCACTCAACTTCATACATGGTATGAAAAAACCCTGCTGAGGCCCGCCTTGAGACCCGCCTCACTGTGAGGCGCAGCTTCTGTGCCTCGAGGCTCAATTTGTGAAGCACAAAAAATGAGGCGTACGCCTCTACATCTGAGGCAAAAAATATGAGGCGTGCGTCTCATTTGCGCCTCATTTGAAGTATGTTTTTTTCAAGTTTTTGAAAAGGAATTAAAAAATGCCTTCTTTAAAAAAGAGAAGGGCCCATTTAAAAAGATATTTTAGGCCAAACAAAATATTAAAATATCTAAAATATCAAAAGGCAGCCAGAAATCCTTCTACACGACGGCAGATAGAAATCTTCCTAGATGGCGAGAACTACATGGTAGTCAGAAATCTTCCCAGAACTAAACGACAACCAGAAAACTTATCTTCAATCCTTCGCTTAAAAGAGGTCCTCAAGTGTTGCTTCTATGTCTCTTTTCTCCTTTGCTTCTGCCTTCTTCTAGTGACTTACAATTTAAAATTGTTTCACTAAACTTTGCTTGGCTTTTTTCTTGTTCAGTGCATCGTCACCAGATTGCACCTGTTTTGTTTGTGGTGAGGCTTACGCCTCAAAACGTTTTGAGGCTTACGCCTTGCCTCATTACAAAAAAACGCTTCGGTACCCGTTTACGTTTTTTCAAACTATGACTTCATATAACGTTTCAATTAAGCCACTCGGATATTACCACAACAAAAAACACACACAAACTAAAAAATTCACACATAATTATTGCCACAAAAAAAAAAAGGAAATGGGAATCAGAAACAAAAATAAAAAAACACACAATATCATTACAAAAACTAAAAAAATTATATGAAAGCAGAAACAATTTCCTGATTTGAATTTGATTTATATTATATAATTTTTTTGGGTTAGTGAATTTTTCTTGTATTTTTTTTATGGAGCAATTATTCTTGATTAGCATTTGATTTATATTATATAATTTTTCCTCATTTGGCTAGTGGATTTTTTATTTTTACTTTGTGCATGTGAAAGTGCGAGATAGTTGTATATTTTGTGTTAGCAGAAACCAAAAAAAAAAAAAAAAATTGCTTCTACTTTCATATAATATATATTTTTAAATGTTTGAAATGATTACCATGTTGTGTGTGCTTTTTTTTCTCGTTTTTTTTTTTTATATATATAATAATTATGTATGAATTTTTTTAATGTTGTAATAATCGGGTGGCTTGACTGGAACTTTATAAAAAGTTGGGTGGTCACGATGAATCAAAAGCAATTTGGGTGGATATGGAGATGGGTGGACATAGTGACACTAAGAGCTTGTTTGAATCTATTTTTTGCAAAAAAAATGTATTTTTGAATAAAGATTTGAGGGATAATGCGTGGTTAAAAAATAAGGCCCTGTTTGATAGGGCATTATTTTCCATTGAAAATGAAAAACAAATTCCAACTTCCACTTTTGCCTTGTTTGATACACTTCATTTTCCATGGAAATTTTTTTTTACATTTGGCTCACATGCTCACCAATTTCTTAGTTTTGTGGAAAACCAATTCCCACCATTTTGGTGGGAATTGATTTTCCATTTTTTTTTTTTAAGCAATTGGAAAATTTTTTTAGATACAATGTTAAAAAAATTTATCACTTTTATTGACAATTTGCATACAAAACAAAGCCAAACGAATGAAATTCAGTATGATACTTTTTTTGTAAAAAAATTTTTTACGTTTTTTTTTTGGCAAGTGAAACAAATTCTAGACCCAACAGTAAAGGAAATTATCACTTTAACGGACAATTTCTATGAAAAAGAAAGCCAAACGGATACCAAACTTTCAATATTTTTTAGGTGGAAAATTATACAAATCAAATACAATTAATTAAAATTCTCAATAAAACAATTTCTAGGCAATTCAATTCCATAGAATTCATTTTCTTTCTACCAATTTTCCACATTTGCAATCAAACGAACCCTAAGAAAAAATTGTGGGTTTAGGTGTAATATTCTTTTATTAAAAAATATGTGGTTGAAAATAAAAGAGAGAATTTTTTTTTTTTGAAAATAATGAGAATCAATAAACTACCATGGCTATTGGTGGATTTAACCCATTAGAAAAAAAAAATGAAACAATTGATATAAATGCATGAACATCAGCATTACAATGAAAATTACTGGAATTACAACTACTCACTTCTACTATTTATGAAACAGAGCACAACCAAATATACCGAGGCACAAAAAGAATATCAAATTACCAGTTTTCTCAGTTGAGGGCGTGGCAACACATTTGACAACCCCATTGATTCTCCCTGGGATTGAAACATCAGAAGACCTGCACAAGAACACAGTAAAATTTCAAAAAAAATAAAAAAATCCCTCCGTAAATCGAAAAATAAAAAATACAAAATAATCCCGAAAAGAAGGGGTACTTGATGCTTTTGAGATTGTTGTGGCCCAGAAATGCTGAGGTTGATGAGGAGATTGAAGTTGAAAGACTCATATGAATTACAGACATTTTTTATCATAGAAAGAGGGAACAAACGCGACTTTGTGGGTGCAAAGCGAAGAAGCGAAGACAGTGACCAACGGCGTGCTAATCTAAGCCGCCGATAAATTAAAACCCTAGATTTTTTCTATTGACTGACCGGGTTGACCATTCCAAAGTCACTTCTTTCCCCCCAAAATATAAGGATCAATTTACTTTGAGCACTGCGATGAGTACATCACTTCGCACGTAAAGGTGTATATCCCACTCACAGGGGGTGGGATCAGTTCGAATAAAAAAATATTATTTTAATGGGTCCCACCCCTCATGTGAGGAGTGTAGACCCTTATGTACAATTTTTGATGTACAACTAGAATAATTCTTTTACTTTTACATACAAAATAAACGAGAATCAAATTATACCTTTTTATTTCATTTCCATACAAATGAGTACTTTTTATTTATTTTATAATTTTTATTTCTATTGATATTTTTTTTATTATTTTATTTTTTGTCATTCCATTGAAAACTAAAGGTCGCGCTAGAATTTACAACTGATTAGGTTTTGGGCTTGAAATTCATTAATATCTAATCAAATTCTTCCAAATAATGAAAGGGAAAATTTTAAGGTGCATTTGATTGCGAGAATCAAATTTGTATGAAAAAATAAAGAACTTATTTGTACGAAAATTATTAATTAAATATGTTTGATTAATTTAGTTTTCAACCTAGAAAATATTATAATTGTCAATTTTTTTACTGGTGGATAAATGAAAATGAGGGAATAGATGAGAAAGAGAAAGTGAATTACCTAATAAATAAAAACTACATCTTTCTAAAGAAAATATTTTTCTTGTTTTCAAGAAAAATATGATCACATGACCAAAAAGTTTGAAAATATTTTCCGTATAAAAAGTTGTAAATCAAACAGCACAAAAGTAAAAAATTAGATTAAAAAACACGTTTTTCATGAAAAATATTGACAATCAAACGCACCCTTATATTTAAGAGCTTAAATATTGGTCAATTCAAAATTAAAAAATGAGGTTTAAAACTTTAGATATTAATTAAGCCCATGTTTATTTTTGATTAAAATCAGATTTTAATCTCAAATCAAAATTAACAATTAATTTTAACCACATATTTTATGGGGTCAACAACTTTTTAATCACACATTTCATTAATTTTTATTAATTAAATATATTAATGTCATAATTTTTTACTATTTAGTCACAAATTATTTCTCGATCATGAGTCAAAAAAATTATAGGTCACATTATTTCATGGCTACAAATCAAAAATTTTATACATCACAATTTATTTATCGTTCACAAATTAAAAAATGTAGAGGTCACAATTTATTCCCCTGTTTGTTTCACATTATTTAAGCAAAAAAAAAAATGAAAATTTGTACCCTTTTTTTCAAACAAAGTGGATCCAACCAACACACAAACTGGTCAAATATGGCTATTATTCTACTGCACCAACTATCCATTTTTTTTCTACTAATGAGAAACAAACAGGGCTCGATCACAAATTTTGTAAGTCAAGATTCAAAATTTTTAGGTCACATACTATTTATTGGTCACAAGTTCGTTCACATTTTATTTATCAATCACATAATATCCAATTTATTGGTCACAATTTCAAATAATTGATCTTATATTCTTTATTGATCACAGTCAACCAAATAATTAGTCACAAACACCCCACGTCATTCAACCTACAAACCACCGCACCATAGCCATCGCCAACCACCACCGCCGCCACACCAAAAAATCAAATGCAACAATATTAAGATGTAAAAACATGTCGAAATTAAATCTGGTGACTACAATAGAGCAATGTTTAAAAAGGCGTAAATGGATGTTGAGGTGTTTCTCCTTCTTCAGGTGAGGCGTCAGCCTCCCCTCAAAACAAAAAATTAAGTCACAAAATTAAAAATTAACAATAAACATCAAAATAAATCAGTGAAGTAGCAAATAATCAATAGTCCTTTTTGCAGTGGGATCTTATTTATGACTGGATTTTCTGAGAAGTTGCCTACCCGTTATCCAAGCTACCAAAACTTGTAGTTGGTGTCAAAATAATAGCAAAGAGAAGAAGAATTGAAAAAAAAAAAAAAGGAAAAGGAAAAAAATGTAATTGCAAATCACAAGAACATTTTTTGCCAAAATAAAAAAATTAAAACCGAAGAGTTACTTGATGTAGACCGCTGGTTGCTGGTGTTGCTGTAGGAAGCTGTTGTTTTATCATGTAATGACTTGGTGGCCACTTCTAAAAGTAACTTTCTGAATATTTATGAGCTATATTTAAGAGTGCACGCCTCACACGTGAAACTCAGCCGCCGCTGTCGAAAAATAGGAACTTATTGGGAAGTGTTACGTCTTCGAGGCCCAAAGTCAAAGTACTATGTAGCAATTCACAAGGTCAGAAAGTCAACAAAAAAGTTAACAAGGATTCAAGTAGTCAAATATAAAGAAATTATGCAAACTACCGAACCTCGTACCGAAACACTACAACTTGGGCAGCGAAACAAGGAAAGGAGCTAAAGCTCTCCACTCAAAGGACGAACACAAAGACTCCTCTAAGGCTCTCAATTCATCCGAAGCTCATGGAGTCGACGCTCTCTCTTACAAAGTATTTGAAAATCTTTTAGAAGTGATTGATTTAACACTTGTAATAAAGAATGTCAGTGTCAACCTATTGTATAAGGTGGCTGACCCCTTACCAATGTATTAATTGTATAAATAGATAGTAATGTAAAGCCTCAACTAAGGAAATGATACCACGCGGTTCTGATCCAACAGACACCACCTCGGCAAGGCACTATAAATAGGCTCTCTTTGTAATTTAGAAATAATTCAAATTCTGGATTCTTAATTTGATATCTTGAACTCTTGAATATTGAATGAGCAAGATATATTTACAAACACTTTTGTGAGCATTTTCATCCTCCATTATACACTCTTGGTAGATAAATATCTTAATACACAATCTTACAATTTCTATTCATACAATTTTCTATCATTTCACATATTCTAGTTAGATCTTTGGTTCTCGATTGGTGATCGTTGTTACTGCGATCATTTTTGTTTCATCCGTCGGAGCTCTAACACTTTTGTCTCCCGCCGTAGAGTATCTTTAGCATTCACATCCGTCTCCTTTCTTACCGCTCCTCCAGTAAAAATGAGCCGAAACTTGCTTGAATTGGTGAGAGTGGGCTTGGCTTCTGTTGGATCATTTTTCAGGGTCAACATGAAGCTTTAGCATTCTCTCCGGCCTCCATCACTACTCTCCATCTCTGTAGCACCAAACCCTGCGTGCTACAGTCTCTACAACTGTTAGTGCAGCTTGTCGACGTCTCCAGCATGCTACATTACTAGTGTCGCATGCTAAGTTGCCTTGGTTGCCGGATGCTACATTATCGTCATGGGGTTTGTGGGTGCGCCGCGAAGTCGCCGGTGAGAGAAGAGTGGGTGAGAGGAGATGGAAATAAGGGAGAGTCAGCTTAGTAGGGGGAGAAAGAGGAGATTGAGAATACTCAGGTTTGGGAGGCTAGATGTTAATGGGGGTGGATATGTAAAATAATTTTTTGATAGAAAAATTAGTAATTCTTAATTATGAATTTAGATCTTGAAAATATTTAATCCCTCTAATTTTCACATAATGAAATCATTATAAATTCACGAACTATTGGGGTACCTAAATTTTGGAATCTATTAAAAATTGGATTGAGGTACCTAATTTTAACAAAATCCATTGAAATTTAGGGATATAAATATGACAATCAATAAGAGTTAGGAGCCTTTTATACAATTAAAATGTTGTGCATTAGTTTGGATTTTTTAATTTTTTTTAAAGAGATTTTGATCCATAAGCAAGGTCGAAATGTGCTAATTCTAGTCTGGAGTACTGTTGTTTGTGCATATGTCAAGTGGGTTGTGCAATTTGAGCTGATTCTTGGCTGTTTTTGTTCTGGTGTGGACATTGCTTGATAGGTGTGGATGTTGAGGGTTTGTGCTTTGATAAAATTGAAATTTTTTAGGCGATTAACAGGGTTTTAATGAATTTTTTTCTTTCTTAGATTGGAGTTAAAGGTGCTTGGCTTCATATGGTTTTTCAATTTTTTATGATTCAATTCAACTTTGCATCTTAAAACTTTTGAAATATATTTTTCCTTATTTATTTTTTTATGATTCAATTCATTGAGGATTATTTGAACATCATATCAGGGCCAAAGACATAGGGGAGAGTGATGGCTCTGATTATGTGACTGATTATCAAGCAGCAACTACTCGTTTTAACCTAGATAAGACACTTTTGTCTTCTTTATGTAAACACAATCTTGTGATCTTGGTATAAACCTGGTGATTGCTGATACTAATATTATCTACGATTCTTACTAAACCCCACGTGGATATCCAATCCCTGAATCAGGCACATCAAATAGTTTCTCATTTCAGAAAATTCCCCCACCCCTGCTCTTGTTACTTTGACATTTAAAAGGATTTAGTTCATGCACTATGCACGCATGATGCACACGGATGTATAGAACTCTCTATATACCAATATATGAGTTCATATTTGATGTTGTTGACTCCATAATATGATACGTGTTCATATTTCAACAGTGCTAAACTTTGCGCTAGACAGAAAGAACGATTAGGTAAGAGATGCAACTGAATCATCTGTCGTTGAACATCAATTTCTGGGCAACAGTCCCTTTCTCAGATTCCACTACCCAGCGCTCAATCATAGAGTCAATTGATTTCATCAACTCCCGTTGAAGAGGCGTTTTCGGCAATTGAATTTGAAGATCATGGTCCAACAGTAGAAGGAACAAATAACAAGATTGATTCATCCTCGATGTTTGGGAAGATATAACAGAAGAAATTTAATGCTTTTCTGAAAATTCTGTTATATCGGTTAATCAACACATTACGGAAGTTCCCCTGTCAAATGAGTATTTAGAGTAGAGGGCACAGGCAATATGAACTCATTATGCAACAACTATACTTGTTTCCAGTTATAATATTGATCAAATGATACCGGTGCAGAGGAAATTCTCAAGTTCATATCAAATACAAGCAAGGTCAAGGACTGAAATTCCCTTCCCTAATAGCTCTAGCACCTTAAATGAGATGACAACTAAAGGTAATGAGACAATCCCATCAAAGTTCAAGTTACCAGATCTTTCATCAGGAGCTTCTCAATTGAGCAGAAGAGTGATATCCCTGATAACTATCTGTATCCCCCCCCCCCCCCCCCCCCCCCCCCCCCCGCGTTGCCCAGTCATTGAGTTGACGTGAAGACTAATAAAATCGAAGAATTGGACGAAATAAGAAGAAGAAAAAGGAGAAATACCTGTAATTATGGGATTGAGACAGCCCTTTATATGATTCACATGAAGTGGCTTCTATTGACCATGTAATTGAAAGACATTACATGCTATTGCCTTATCTAAGTGGATCAAGAAATGTGAAGGAATTGAGTGCGATATCGTCGTTATCATCAATTCGATTTGAATCCAAAAGGGCCGCAGGTTCCAGCAAGGTTGAAGGGTTTAAGTTCTTGAAGGGAAACTTATGAAAGAGGACGAAGGATTTCTCCGGGTCTGAGCCAAAGTTCCAGCACAAAAAATCGAAGAACAACTATATTGATCTTCGTAAAGAGTGTTTTAGATGTATGCAGTTCTAAAATTTGTACTAGAATTAGTTCAAGGAATAAATGTTACAAAGGTTGAATGTCACATGTCCTAGGTTCATTTTGAGAGATCATTCTATTTATATTTTTCAGGGTGATTTTTTCTGCTTAAGAAAATATACATAAAAATTCATCTGGTATTTAGGTTTTTTTTTCCCCTTGGATTCCTGTTCTTGAAATGTATGTTTATTGGATTTGTTTTTCTCCATTATCATAAACTCTTAATTTCAAAACTTGCACAGAAACATGTAATGTCCGTTTTAGTTCACGCACGATGCACTCTCTCCCGCAACACACACACATCTTCTGAATCAGAACTGGAAGTTCTGTGGAAGCAGGAAATTACGAGGCGAAATATGGGACTGCAACAATGAATGCCTGTTGAGTTGTCATCTATGTTGGATTGTTTTTCTACTAATGGACTAGCATGTACATTTTGATTGTTGGGCCCATAATTGGGATGGACCATTTTTTATTAGTGGAAATTACAGCTAACCCTACTTTTCAAGATACAAATTCAAAATTCAGATTTAAACTTTTAATATTCAAAAATCAGATATTTAATATATACATACACGTTTTTTTAAGTTTAATTAAATATTAATAATATTATCATGAAAATTAATTTATATCACCCCACCCCACATAAAATCCCTAATTTGTAAATCCCTAATTCGTAAATCCCTCCTCCCGTATCTCTCTCTCTCTCTGTCTGCTGTCCGGCGAGTACCTCCACCGTGTTGCTGCCGCCGGTGAGTTCTCCTCTCCTCCCTCCCTCTCTCTCCCTCCCCTTCTCCATTTGCCAGCCCGTTGCCTCGCCGTCTCTCGCTTTTCTCCCTCTCTGCCACCGGCGACCAACATTTTCAGACCGCCTTCTACGCCACCTCCCCCTCCCCTCCTGTCTCCACCCAAATCCACAGCAGCGTCGCGACTGCCGGCGTCGCGCGACGCTGCTGTGATCACAGCAGCGTCGCGCGACGCCGGCAGTCGCGACGCTGCTGTGAATCACAACAGCATGGGCGCGACGTTGACAGGCGTTGCTGCAGTCGCGGTGAAGAAAATCGTCGGCCCCGTCCCTTCTCCTTCTCTCTCCTCAGGCATTGCCGGCGCCGTGAACGCTAAATCATCCGCTCGCTGTGCTTTTTTTTTTTTTGAGTGGTGGTGCTGTGATTGTTGGTGGTGATGATGTGTGATTTGTGGTGTATATGTGCCGATCTGTGTGTGGTGGTTGTGGTTCGTTCGGAGTAGTGGTGGTGGTAGTGTGGAGATGGTGAGGTAGGGGTGGTGGAGGCGCTGATAGGGGATGTGCGATAGGTGTGCAATGGGTGGTATGTGATGATGTGCAGTGTTGGTGGATCTGAGCCGCTGTAGGTTTGTGTTCTGGTGCTGTGGGTTGTGGTGGGACAAAGAGGGTTTATTAGATCTAGTGGTGGCAGTGGCTAAATATTAATCTGATCCATGCCTGTGCTGTGATTATGATCAAAATTCTGAGTTGTGACCTATGCTGTGACCTGAGTTGTGACCTGGACTGTGACCGGTGACTTGAGTTGTGACCTGAGTCGTCGAAATCGGAGCAGTCGCCGGAACGGTCACCGGAATCGGAGCATGTGACCTGAGTTGTGACCCGGACTGTGACCCGTGAGTTGAGTTGTAACCTGAGTCGTCGAAATCGGAGCAGTCGCCGGAACGGTCACCGGAATCGGAATAGTTGCCGGAACGGTCACCGGAATCGAAGCAGTCGCCGGAGCAGTCACCGGAATAGTCGCCGGAGCGGTCGCCGATGGGGGTGGTGGAGCCGTGGAGGTGGGGTGGGGGAGGGTTAATTATATATATATATATATATATATATATATATATATATATATTTATATATATATTTATATATATATATATATATATTTTTTTTTTTATTTATTTATTTATTTATTTATATATATAAATAAATATTTATATATGTGTATGTATAGGTCAAAATTTCTGATTTTTGAAAAGTGAAAGTTGATTTGTTATTTTTGAAATAGGGTAAAGATAAAGTAGTAAAACTGAAATTTTCCCTTTTTATTATCACATATGGAGGCCCTGTATCTCATCCCACTTAATATAGAACTAGTATTTCACCCGTGCGATGCACGATGAGATGCATATACTATAAATTAATAATAATTTAATAAGTTACATGGACACTTATCAGTACGAACTCTAAAAACATTTAACTGATATGTAAGAAATATTGATTAAAAGCAACATCGACTAATATTTTTCTTCGGTATCCACACATGTTGTCTGAGGATACTAATTCTATTGGTCGTCCAAAAATGAAGGATTCTATGTATTTCAGCAAAAACACTCCAGAATTAGGCCTGAAACAACATAAAATTAGAATATATTAGTATTGTTAATACGAAAGTAAATTGGAAAATAAATTTAATAGCATGGTTATTAGTATGTAAATGCTTACCCACTATTTGTGCAAGGAGCCATAATTTGCATCTTCATATCTTTTTTTGAAAATTTTCTCAACTCGTCTCTAACGTGCACCATCCCAGAAGAGACCACTAACCCCTGAACTAATTTGAACGTTGATTTTGCTCCTTGTCGTAATTGGTCTGGTGTGTGTGGATGTTGTGGCTAAAATCATATATTTGAAATTTCCAGCCACGTATATCCACAACATACAGATACCAATTGTTGACTAGGGTTGAAGATGGTATGAGTAGATAATTGCATTTCATCCATGGGATTCCACCTACAGGTAATACACCATTTACGTACTGATGGAGAACCTGATGGTTTGGCTGAGTGCTAGTTGCAATTCCTTGTGTCACACTGTTTTGCCATATCAAATGACGTTCACATTCACCATCGAACGAAAAATCTAGAATTGCACACTCTTTAGACACATCAGGAAATCCATCATGAATAAGTCTTCTCAACAACATTAATTCTATGTTAAGAATCTACAGAAATAGATAGAGTAAATTAGATATATTAACTATAATTTTACGTTATTATTGTTATCAATTGTAAATTTAACTAACCGCAATATGGATATTTTTGGAGGTATCCTGTATATCTTGTAAGAAATCTCGTCTGTACACGTTCCCACTTTTATCTTTCCAAAGCTCACTGCAAGCGACATGGTGCCTGAATTAGAATACAATGGAATGAAAATTCTAAGATGTGAACGAATAAAATGAAAATGGATTTCTTACTCTGGTTGATGCGTCTGTATAAAATCTGTGATAGCTATGTACCTATCCATGGGATAGTATTGTAAAGGATCTGTGGACGATGACGAAGATTCGGTGGTTTTCCTTTTACTCTCTTTGTATGTGGTTAATTGTTCAATTTGATGAACTTGTTGAGAGCTTGAAGGATGAAAGGGTTGATCACCATGACCTCGACTCCGATGGATATGAACATCTTGTTGTAGGGAGTTTATAATGACGTCCATATTGGATTTCAAACCAGAAAATTGATCCAACACATTATTGTTCTGCTCCTGAATAAAAGACTTGATTGAATCTGCGGTGGTATCTACATAGGAGTGCATGGATTGAAATTGTTCATGATAATCATGTTGCAGCTGTTGTTGTTGTTGAAATAGTTGTTGTTGGTTGTCGAGAATTGTTTGGTGTCGGACGTCGTGTTTTGCAAATTCCCCAACCATGCGTGCTGTGAAATTATCTACCATAGTGGACACATCTGATACTGCCTGTTGCTTATAGGTGCTAAATAATTCCTCCATGTGTTCTCTAGTGATATAACCAGACTGGGACGACGAAGATCCTGCTTGAAATTCAAATGAAGTACCTGGAATATTTGTCTGGTGTTCATGCGTGGTATCGGAGTGGGATTTGTTGCTATGTTCTCGAAATTCCCCACTGTTAATAGAAACTAAACCATGATGTTCATTATCCGGAGGCCGCGAGAATGTAGTGTACCACATTGTTTCTAACTCCTCTTCTGTAGGCGTTAGTGTTGCAACTACTTCAATCTACAATGATCAAAGAAATATTGGAATTATATACTTTCACTTTTCTTAACAAACAATTTCATAACGCCATAAAATGTAATAACTAAATGTACATTGGAGTATACAATACACATTGGCTAGTCAAAAATGCTAGAAATTCCCTAACTTGTTTTCTCAGTCAAGAATTTATTTGGTTTCCACTTATGCATTCTTGGGCATTGTAATGTTCTATGTCTACGACGCCCAAACTGTTGTCCAATCATTGGAAATGCTTCATATATCCAACACTGCAAGATAATTGGGAATAAATATTTAATGAAACAAAATATTTCGTACATACGCGAAATTAAAATATATAATTTAAATACCTGGAATGCAAGCGGGAAGCCATGTAGTGAATACTTTCGTTCTGTTTGCTGAGTTTGCTGCATTCTATGCGGTCGTCGCAGCGAATTCAAGAGAACAAAATATGATACGCGGCCCCATGGATACATGAGAAATTGTTCAAGATGTTCAACCATACCCAGTGTTTTGTGATCAATGTACCTTCCAACTGGTTTAAAAATACACTCCACCAACATGACCAAGCCGAGTTTAAATTTATCATCCGCGTCTTCACACATGTGAAATGCTTCGAAAAGCATTACCATAGTAATTCTTCTCATCCCGTTAAAATAAACCCGTCGAAGTCGGTCGTCACTGGAGTCAAGTTCGAAAGACACTTCATGACAGGGTAATCCTGTGATGAGACAAAATTCTTGCATACCAAATCTAGCAAATTGATTACCTAATCGTATCCAAATCTCGTTTGTTTTCCCAGAATCAACAATTCTCAATATAAATTCATGTATCAATCTGCTACAGAATTGTTGTTGCTCCGCTCTATACACAGCTCCATAAATAAATCCAAATAAGTTTGCTATTCTTTGGACAATAATAAAGCTTGTTTATCTTCATCGATAAGTTCTATGAAATCTTTAATATACTCATGGATCGGAAATTGGGTAATGGTAGAGGAGAACCACGCATTTGGTGGAAGAATATATTGAAGAGACATTTGAACAAATTAATAATAAATAATAAATTGCATTTAAATTTTTGTATTTCATAAATTTAACTATTGAAATTGAAATTGCACAAAATAAAATGAAGGAGAAAAAAATAATTCCAAGCCCAACTGCGGAATCCCAGCAGCCTCAGCACGCGGAGGCTGCGTCCTCCGCGTGCGGAGGCTGCTGGGCTCGCAGCAGCAGGAGGCTGCTGGGCTCCGCAGCGGAGCCCAGCAGCCTCCGCGTGCGGCCCAGCAGGCTCCGCGTGCGGAGGCTGCGGCCTCCGCACGCGGAGGCTGCTGCCTCCGGGGTGCTGGGCTCCCAGCAGCCTCCGCACACGGCCCAGCAGCCTCCGCTTTGAGATTTTTCATCCATACCTTCGTGTGTGTTGCGATCCAAGCTCAGATCTGTGATTTTTGCAAATGGGTATGTTGACTTGTGATTTGAAAATGGATGGTGTGAAAATTGTGATGTGAAAAATGGATAAGAAGAAGATAAATATATTTATTGAATTTCATCAATAGTCCTTTTTTAAATTACAAAATTACAAAATGGTATACATACTTTTATTTTATTTATTTTTTTCTTTCTTTTTGGACAGAAAAATGTCCATGTATTTTCAGTGATACACGGTGCAATAGTAAAGTCTCAATTAGTTTTTGATAACCCAATAATGGAGAGGAAAATGTCTCCGCATTTGTAGTCATAAACGGTGCAATAGTAAAGTCTCAATTAGTATTTGATAACCCATTAATATTAAGTCGCATTGTCAAGTAAATTATTTCATTGATTACAATTCAATTGTATATGAGGACAATTTTTTTTGGATAACGGCGTTGTTATACAGACATTAACTTCACTGACTTTGAGCCAAGAAATATTGAAAACAGTCCCACTAATTGCATTGCATTTTTTATGCATAGCGGCGCTTTCTTCTTGTTCATCTGGAAATTCTACTTCTGCCGCATCAGAACTAAAATGAAGCTCTCAAACAACGCCTTAAGTTGGAGGTAGTACGGGGGTGTCCGCAACTAAAATTTTGGTGGATCTCTTAAAATCCATCAATTAATAAAATTTGTAAAAATCTACCAGGTATGTAAATTTCGAAGGATTTCATTAAAATTTAAATTGGGGAACTTAAATTTTAATAAATTTCATTAAAATCCATGAAATTCTCAATTGAAAACACTTAAATTTGAAGCATTTTATGTACTTCAGCAGAAAAAACTCCACAATTAGGCCTGAAACAACATAATATTAGGCCTTATTAGTATCGTTACTATGAAAGTAAATTGAACTATAAGTTTAACACTCTGGTAATTAGTATTTTAAATGCTTACTCACTGTTTCTGGAAGGGATATAAGGCATAATCTTCATCTCCATTTTTTTTGTTTTTATGTTTTCTTCACTCATGTCTGCTAGACAATAAGTTAGAAGACATCAATAACCTTTGAACTAAAGCGAATGTTGTTCTTGCATATAGTTTTACTTCGTCTGGTGTGTGGCTACTTTGGCTACAATCATATATTTAACATTTCCACTCACATTTATCCACGAGATAAAGATATCAATTGTTGATCGGCATTGTAGATGGTATGAGTAGATAATTGCAATTGTAATTTTAACACGAACAACTTATTAGAATTCATTTTCGAATCCAATTAGATGCAAAACATTTCATAAAATAAACTTTAAACTATATATACACTACATAACTAATTCAAATTTTGAAAAACTTCTTTGAAAACAACATTTGTTGTTGAATTGGATGGTTCTCCATCTCTATCACAACAAAGAATTTTCAATCCTGAACGGTTTGTAACTCTGGACACTGCAACATAAAGTTGGCCATGACTGAAAACAGGCTTTTTCAAATAAAGTCCTACATGCGATAGTGATTGGCCTTGACTTTTGTTAATAGTCATAGCATATGACACTATCAAAGGATATTGTCTTCTCTGAAACTTAAAAGGTAGTCTTGAATCTGATGGAGTTAACGACATTCTTGGAATGAACACTTTATGTCCTGCATTTCTTCCAGTAATGACCTTAGCTTCCAAAACATGTTTTCCAAGTGTTGTGATAACCAATCTAGTCCCATTGCACAGTCCAGCAGAGTGATCAATGTTTCTTAATAACATAACAGGAGTGCCAACCTTCAACTTCAGCTCATGATTAGGTACACCCGAGCATCTTATTCCATTCAAGAACTTAGATAAGTGTGTAGATCATCTAGTAAATCAATATTGGAATCTGATTTGGAAGCTGTATCAGAACTTAGATAAGTTGTTCCCTCTGTTTCATTAAGAGAGACCATATACTCGTTGATTGTTTCAACAACATCCAGTGTTGGAGCCAAGATGGCTCTTTCTTGCAAATATAAAGGATCGCCGACTCTTTCTGATAAATTTGGATATGTACTATCCACTATTGATTCAACTAAATCTTCTTTCTCTTTTATCAGTAAATCATCAGGTATTTCAATCGAAACATGCCCATCATTTGGCCCACCAATTGTACCATCTCCAATATTTGAAATCCAGTCTGAAAACGCCTTTAACTCTCGTAGATCAATGTTTGAGTTTGGACTTTGGAGCCTCATGTTCTTAGTCAATTTCAAAACTTTGCAATGTTGCCATAAGTAGGAAGAATTAATAGTTGCAAGAACGATATCTTGCCTGGTACCCTTTGGAATGACAGGTAATATTTGTCTGAAATCTCCTCCAAAAACAATGGTTTTACCTCCAAATGTTTGTGTCAAACTCAATGGATTGCTAAATCTTAATATATCTCGCATAGTCTTGTCTAGAGCTTCAAAACAATACTTATTCATCATAGGAGCTTCATCCCAAATGATAAGATCAGTTTTGATGATTAGCTCTGCAAGAGGACTGCCTTGTTTAATGTTGCAGGTTGAGTCTTCGGTGGGAATAAGAGGAATGGCAAATCTGAAGTGAGCTGTTCTACCACCTGGTAAAAGAAGAGATGCTATACCACTTGATGCAACTGTTAGTACAATCTGTCCCCTCGATCGTATTGCTGCAGATAGTGTTTTCCATACAAATGTTTTTCCTGTACCTCCATACCCATAAAGAAAGAATACTCCACCTTTACCATCATCAACTGCATGCATTATTGTTTAATAGACGTTCCGTTGCTCATCTGTTAGTGATTACGCCCAAAGTGTTACGCGGTGTTGTAGTATAGCTTTGGGGTGTCGTATCCACAGGGAGATGGAAAAGTGAATCAAGAGGTTCAATAACTTTGGGTTCTCGTGAATTTGATGAAGGGAATTTGTTTATTGCATTCAAATGTAAATGTCGCCGGAAAAAATGATGAAATTTAATATAATATGTAAAATAGTGAAGTTTCGGGGTTCCCTCAATTAGATTGGATCAATCAACATCAACAATTCATGCATTCTCTACTCAATTAGAAGTTTCTGTCCTAACTTTCTAATCGGATGATTTAAACGATACAAACCAATTTATTTGCACATGTAATCCTAGAATTTATGTTTCCCAAAACATAATCATACATCAATTTATTGGAATCAGACTTAAAGAGCGACTATATATCTCTAACATATAGCAGTAATTAAATCACACCAATAAATGATTTGAAAAAAATCAAACTTGAACAAGTATTTTAATTATTCAACGAAAGAAACATGATTAAATCCATGAAAATCTGAATAAATGTTAAATCTAACTCAAATCTAATTCAAAATACGGGAAAACATAAACCCTAGAATTATTTAAACAATGAAAAACACATCCTAAATTCTAGATCTCCTTAACAATTATCACAATTATCTATTGAAATCAGATTATAAATCGTTCATATACATGTAGTATAAGAAAGTAAATAATCACACCAATAGATTTAATGAAATAAAGATTCAACACATAATTCAATTGTTCGATAGAAAAAACAAGATTGATTCTATGAAAAACTTAATACATGTTAAATCAATTTCAAAATTAATTCATAAATGTGAAAATCTAGATCTAGAAATGTTTAGCAAAATAAATACCAAAGAGCATGAATAAATGATGTTGAAATCCCCGAATCCAATTGAGTTCCTCCCTTGCTTCACCTTTAGTTTAGTTCTTCATAGGTTTCTTGAGCCAAAATCAATGAAAGAATGGTGTAGAATGAAGAATGAGGCGTTCTGGGGTGTTTTGAGATGTATTTAGGGTTGAAAAGTCGTGCAAGATATGTTGCCAAAGGAGTTTGAGTCGTATAAGGAAACCAGCAATTTCGTCCAAATTTAACCCCATGCGGCCGCAAGGTACAAACCCATGCGGCTGCATGGAACAAAAAATTGATGCCCTTGAAGTCTCGGTAAGTGCCCATGCGGCTGCATGGGTTTTATAACCATGCGGCCGCATGGTTATAATGTTTTCCTGTCAGATAGATTTTAGTATTTGGGTCATAACTTTCTCTACCGATGTCCGATCAAGGTGATTCAAGATACGTTGGAAAGCTAACTCAAAGGGCTACAACTTTGCTTCAGATTCTATCTTCGAATTCGATTGTTTTCCATATCAAAGACTGGTCTCAATAGGAGGCTGAAAACCGGTGCGAAACTTTTCACCTTGAAAGTTGATATTTGATAATGTTTTGGCTATTCTTTCACCCCTTTGACTCTTTGCTTCATCCAATTGACCTCTAAGACTCTTGAATCTTCATCACAAGGTTAGAAATAGGTTTAGAGTATTTGCACTTTAGTCCCTGAACTTTCACTTTCTTCCAGTTTGGTCTTTTTTCGCTTGGTTCACCTCAATTTCGCTACATTCATCACTTTATTCTGCAAAACATAAATTGCATAGAGTTAAGCTATATTCCAACATTTTAATCAACGATTGCTCATGTTTTGACAGTAAAATAAGTATGTAAAAACACACTTATCAAACTCCCCCAAACTTGAACTATTGTTTGTCCTCAAACAACAACATAACTTAACTCTACAAACAACATGGTTTAACAATATGCCGTGTCTCAGGTTTGGAATTCGGTAATCAAACAAGTGAATAATTACAACAGTGTAAAAATTAAATCAGTCTCCACCTGTTACATGCATAACCTGACGTGTGTGTGTGTGAAAACTCATGTCAACATCTTAAGATTTGTGATTGGTTCAAGATTTGTCCCAAAGTAGTCCAATATATCATTTCCTCGCTCGAGAGATTCACACACCCCCAAACTTATGATTTTCACTCATTTTTCCCGGGGTGCATCATAGGTTCAACTTTTCAATTCTATTCGTTACTCTCTCATAGTTTGGATAGACTTTACTCTTACAAGTTCACACTTCAACAAATCGAAATTCTCCTATATTTTTGATTGCTTCTACCATTGAGACTAGACTAAGTTACTTGCTTCTCATCAAAGGTAAAGTTTTGTCAACTGGATGCTTGGGGCTTAATCAATGTAGTTGAATAGACATTTTTTTTTTAATTTTCATATTTTTTTCATCTTTTTTTTTTTTTTGTATCTTCTCATTTGCTTTCTGTATAACCCATGTAGCAAGCTTTAGGCCGATAACTCCCAAGTCAGATGACCGTAGGGCACCAGGTTTTAAATCACCCTCACAGGCTTAATCACCCGAGTTATACAGGCTCGAAAAGATACTTTTATGTATCCAAAGATTAGTGCAATGCCCCCTTTTCTTTCATACATCCAGCTTCTAAAACAAGCCTCTAACTTAAAACTTTCACCTCGTTTTCATCTCAATAAGTTTCAGACAATCCACACAAGATTTTCACGCATGGAATCTCTATTCATCTCAGTGTTTCCCTGTAACAGTTCAACCATCTCCAAACTAGCCTATATTTGGATTTATGGAATACGACATTAGAGGTTATTTGGTTGTATCACTAAGTTCCACTATCCTCTACATACTAAACCGCATCACTAACTCAAAATGCTAACATAAGTGTCGTGCATAGAAAATGTCAAGTTGTACATAAACAAGTATAGACTAATCCGATAACACGCCATTTTCATCATTCATAACTGACACCTACTCCAATAGTCACATAATAACCAGCACATCTGTTAAACAAGTTCTCAATAATTTTGAAACTCCATGATATTACTTATGCAAATTCACAACAAAATCCAACAGAATCCTCCCCCCAACTAAATTTTGCATTGTCCTCAATGCATAAACATGAAAGACAAATGAAGGAAACGATAAATATCACATAATAATGCAGTGAATCAACATAAATTTAAGAGCCGAAAGCACTCAATGGAATGGTAAAACAAAGAAAATAACAAAATTAACTAAAATAAAAATGCAAAAGTAAAAGGCAGAAGAAAAAGAACGAACTCCCCTTGGGTTGCCTCCCAAGCAGCGCCTTTGTTTATTGTCTTTGGCTCGACCCAATGTTTCCTCCTTAACCTGCATCAAGTAAGGGTGATCCCAAGTTTCCTTGTAGTGCACCGAACTCATTGGACATAACCATTGGTATGGCTCCTCCACCTCCATCTCGTACATGTGTGGGGTTACTAGGGAAAAATTCAAAATCTGGAATGGAGGCATGTTCATCGACAACTGCATCCAATTCATCTAGTTCTAGTTCTTGCGGTGGTCCAAGAAACATATCATCAGCTACCTCCTGAGTGAGTGCATCAATCACGTATGTTTGGTCACACGCATCATCTTCCTCAACCTGCTTAGAGACATGAAAGATGTTAACTTCTAAGGTCATATTCCCAAATGATAGTTTTATTAGACCGTTCGTACAATTTATAAGAGCATTAGCTGTAGCAAGGAATGGTCTACCAAGAATGATAGGAATCTTAGAATTAACATTTATATCATCTTTTAAGTCTAAAATCAAGAAATCAACAGGGTAGTAAAATTTATCGATTTGTACTAGGACATCCTCAACTACACCTCTTGGTATTATAGTGGACCGATCGGCCAATTGTAGACTTACAGATGTGGGTTTCATCTCACCTAAACCTAATGACAAGTAGATTGCATAAGGCATGATGTTGACACTGGCCCCTAGATCAAGAAGAGATTGTCTAATCTCATGGTTCCCAATGATGCACGAAACAGTAGGACATCCAGGATCCTTATACTTCGGTGGGGTCTTTTGTTCAATCACAGAACTCACGTACTCAGTTAAGAAAGCAGTTTTCTTGACATGGTGTTTCCTTTTCACAGTGCACAAGTCCTTAAGGACTTTAGCATAGGTAGGAACTTGTGAAATGACATGTAAGAGTGGTAGATTGATTTTCACCTGCTTTAGATGCTCTAAGATCTCACTATAATGGCTAGTAGATTTCGAAGTAGACTTAAGAGCTTGAGGGAAGGGTGCTCTAGTTAGGTTTTCCACTATCTTATCACTAGGCTTACTCTCTTCAGGATTACTAGAGTCTTTCTCATTTTCTTTCTCTTCCTTAGGCTTAATGATTGGTTCTACAACTTTCCCTGAACGAGTGGTTATGGAATTTACCTCCCTAAGATTGTTTACTTTTAAGCCTGAGGTTTGTGCCATGTGTTGTCCCTTAGGATTTGGTTGAGCTTGAGCTGGAAATTTCCCACGTTCCCCCACAGCCAAGGCATTGGTTAATTTAGACATATGACTCTTTATCTCCTTGTTTTCCTCAACTATCTGGCCAATCATAGTCTCAAACTTTTGGTTCGTTTTACCCTGTGCCTCGATAAATGCATGTAAAGTGTCTTCTAAGGAATTCCTAGAGGTCGTGATTTGATGTGGAGGTGCATTGTAAGCTCGATTTTGTTGGGTGGATTGTTGGTTTTCAGATTTCCAACTAAAATTGGGGTGATTCCGCCACCCTGGGTTATAGGTCTCGGAGTAGGGAGTGTAGGGCTTTTGATATATGCCTAAAACATTACAGTGTTCCTCATAAAGCCCCCTCATCTCAAAGATAAGTGGCACACTCTTGCGCAGGGTGTTTACTTCCTCACACACAAAACAAGGCTCTAAGGTCTCAGCACGGGAAACAGACCGAGTGGTTTTTGATTCCTTAGTACATAGGGCTTCTAGTTCTCTAGTGAGGGTTTCTACCTTAGCTCTAAGGTTGTCTTCTTCCCTAAGATGATAGATGCCTGCACTAGAAGGATTTCCTACGGCTCGTGACCTATTGGTACTATCAGTGGCACTAGGGCCACCAAGTATGGGCTTTCTCGCCTAAGTCATCTAAATATCCTATAGCCTCATCTGGATCTTTTTGTAGGAAATCACCATTACACATCATCTCAACAAACTGACGCTCTCTAGGTAACAACCCCTCATAAAAATAACTCACAACGCGCCAACTTTCATAACCATGGTGCGGACAGAGAGCTTGCAATTCTTTGTACCTTTCCCACGCTTGATATAAAGTTTCACTCTCCTTTTGGATAAAAGAAGAGATCTGTTTTTTCAAAGCAGTAGTTTTGTGGTGGGGAAAGTATTTGCCAAAGAACGCTTGAGTCATTTCAGCCCAAGTCCCAATCGAACGTGGTCTCAATGAATACAACCAGCTCTTAGCCTTTTCCTTAAGGGAAAATGGAAAGAATTTGAGCCTAATTGCATCCAGTGTACCATGTTGATTGTGGAAGGTAGCTACAACCTCCTCGAATTCCCTAATATGTACGTATGGATTCTCATTTTCTAGTCCATGAAAAGTGGGAAGAAGTTGAATCATTCCCGGTTTAAGGTCCATACGTGGCATATTAGGTGGAAAAATAATGCATGACGGGATGGATGTGCGCGTGGGATGAAGATAATCATGTAAAGTCCTAAAAGGTGCATCATGCTCATTGTCAGACATTGTATTATGTGATGTGGTGTTCGTGTCAATAGATGTAGAATCAAAAATAGGGTTAAAGAGATATTCAAACTCTATGAGAGGTGTTTCCACAAATCTTCCTCGCTCGTTTCGATACCTGCTCATAAAATACGAGTAAAACAAAATTAAAATGCAAAATACTAAAGAAAATAATAAATTGAAATAAAAAGATTGAAAAAGAAACGAAGTCACCCTTTTGCAACCGAATCCCTCAATTTGTTGTACCGTCATCCCGGCAACGGCGCCAAAATTTGATTACGCCCAAAGTGTTACGCGGTGTTGTAGTATAGCTTTGGGGTGTCGTATCCACAGGGAGATGGAAAAGTGAATCAAGAGGTTCAATAACTTTGGGTTCTCGTGAATTTGATGAAGGGAATTTGTTTATTGCATTCAAATGTAAATGTCGCCGGAAAAAATGATGAAATTTAATATAATATGTAAAATAGTGAAGTTTCGGGGTTCCCTCAATTAGATTGGATCAATCAACATCAACAATTCATGCATTCTCTACTCAATTAGAAGTTTCTGTCCTAACTTTCTAATCGGATGATTTAAACGATACAAACCAATTTATTTGCACATGTAATCCTAGAATTTATGTTTCCCAAAACATAATCATACATCAATTTATTGGAATCAGACTTAAAGAGCGACTATATATCTCTAACATATAGCAGTAATTAAATCACACCAATAAATGATTTGAAAAAAATCAAACTTGAACAAGTATTTTAATTATTCAACGAAAGAAACATGATTAAATCCATGAAAATCTGAATAAATGTTAAATCTAACTCAAATCTAATTCAAAATACGGGAAAACATAAACCCTAGAATTATTTAAACAATGAAAAACACATCCTAAATTCTAGATCTCCTTAACAATTATCACAATTATCTATTGAAATCAGATTATAAATCGTTCATATACATGTAGTATAAGAAAGTAAATAATCACACCAATAGATTTAATGAAATAAAGATTCAACACATAATTCAATTGTTCGATAGAAAAAACAAGATTGATTCTATGAAAAACTTAATACATGCTAAATCAATTTCAAAATTAATTCATAAATGTGAAAATCTAGATCTAGAAATGTTTAGTAAAATAAATACCAAAGAGCATGAATAAATGATGTTGAAATCCCCGAATCCAATTGAGTTCCTCCCTTGCTTCACCTTTAGTTTAGTTCTTCATAGGTTTCTTGAGCCAAAATCAATGAAAGAATGGTGTAGGATGAAGAATGAGGCGTTCTGGGGTGTTTTGAGATGTATTTAGGGTTGAAAAGTCGTGCAAGATATGTTGCCAAAGGAGTTTGAGTCGTATAAGGAAACCAGAAATTTCGTCCAAATTTAACCCCATGCGGCCGCAAGGTACAAACCCATGCGGCTGCATGGAACAAAAAATTGATGCCCTTGAAGTCTCGGTAAGTGCCCATGCGGCTGCATGGGTTTTATAACCATGCGGCCGCATGGTTATAATGTTTTCCTGTCGGATAGATTTTAGTATTTGGGTCATAACTTTCTCTACCGATGTCCGATCAAGGTGATTCAAGATACGTTGGAAAGCTAACTCAAAGGGCTACAACTTTGCTTCAGATTCTATCTTCGAATTCGATTGTTTTCCATATCAAACACTGGTCTCAATAGGAGGCTGAAAACTGGTGCGAAACTTTTCACCTTGAAAGTTGATATTTGATAATGTTTTGGCTATTCTTTCACCCCTTTGACTCTTTGCTTCATCCAATTGATCTCTAAGACTCTTGAATCTTCATCACAAGGTTAGAAATAGGTTTAGAATATTTGCACTTTAGTCCCTGAACTTTCACTTTCTTCCAGTTTGGTCTTTTTTCGCTTGGTTCACCTCAATTTCGCTACATTCATCACTTTATTCTGCAAAACATAAATTGCATAGAGTTAAGCTATATTCCAACATTTTAATCAACGATTGCTCATGTTTTGACAGTAAAATAAGTATGTAAAAACACACTTATCAGTTAGATTCGATAAAAATCTATTATGTTCGTCAACTAAGACATCTCTGTCATAACGCAACTCATCTTGAATTAGCCTGTTTTGGCGAACCGAAAGACCAACCATCAATGGGAAGGGCATAGTCGGAAAATCACGTAAACTTTTGCTAGTACTACGCAAAATTTTTTCAATCTCAGCAAGTGTATAATCCTTTAATTCATCGTCATTGAGTTGTAAATCTGTACGGTACAACATATAAAGAAGTACAATTAAAAAAATGACATAACATGTAAATGTAGTAATTGTTTATTTATTTTTTATATAAGAAATGAAGTAGGATTTGGATATCTTCATGTTGCAAAATGGTGCGTTGTCTATACAGAATGTCATCTGATAAGTACCGCCAGCACTCTTCCCATACGAATTCAGGCCTTGAAAGAGAACCCGAACATAACAAAGTCACAAACAGAATTCTCAAACAGTTTGAAGATCCCCAGTGGCTAGCTTCAACAATCCCATCCACATACTCTTTGTCATCATCCAATAAACCAAGAGCGTAGCAAGCATCTCTAAACGAATTATATTGATCACCATTTATGCATTTCATCTCTTCATAACTTCTTGGTCCTTTAACTATGTTAAGTAAAATTCTCAAATAATATTGTTCACCAGATCCAGGAGGCACATAAAAAATTCGTCCAATTGAGAATCCACGCCTTCGTGGATGCCATTCCCTCAATGGAGACTTCCACACAAATTTAGTGGGGAACTCTGCATATGTTAAAGATCTTGCTTCTGGATACTTACGGTTGGCTTCCATCCAAGCTGAAAACATTGACGAATTTACTGTCGGCCTACTGATGACATCATCTATTGCATCATGATCTGAGAATATAACATTCTGCTCGTGTGGAAGATGAAAATGCAATCTTTCAACTGGAGGATCTCTGTAATGAATATCAAAACCAAATATTCTCCAAGCAGCTTCACATGGTGAGATGTACCGGCAATCGTAGTACATATTTATTTCGTCAACCGGACTTTGCACATCATTATCTTCGCTACTTCGATAAAACGCTGCAGTAACACGATCATGTCCTTTGTTGACATATTTGAAGAGATATTTTATAGACCGAGATTGGTTACACCATTCAACATTAATATGAGCACCGTATTTCAGAAGCAAGAAGCGATTGTGTGGCACCACATATCTATTATCCAAGTCAATCCCATTCTTTTTTATTGTTCTACCGTCATCCCTCCGCCGGTAAGTTGGATACCCGTCTTCGTCAACAATAGTACATTCTGTGTACTTTTTCGGAAAATGCTTTGAGCACCTTCCATCCAACATACATGGAGAATTTTTATTAACGTTGCCGCAAGGGCCATGCATCATCAAATTTTTTACTGCATTGTAGTACACAGGATCAGTAGCTTCAGAAGGAATTTCAGATGAGATGATCTTGTCAATATCTTCACCGGAGGGATATTTGTCTTCTTGATACAGGAAAAGCAAAATATGTGCATGTGGCAAACCGCGTTTTTGGAACTCGACTGTATATATAACTGCAGTATGATAAAAATTTTATATTACTATTAGTTATTCATGAATATTATTAAATAGGAATTAATTTATTGAAAAAAATTATGGATTTTGCAAAGTATCTGCTTTGACTCTTCCAAAAATCTTGTTTACTCTAAGATCTCTCAACAAATGATCTAATTTCACTTTGAATATTCTACAAAGAATATCTGGGCGATCTTCGGGTTTCAAACATCTACTTTCGACGAAACGCACAATCTCTGGCCATTTGGGATTACATGTAAATGTAATGAATAAGTCGGGATATCCAGCCCACTTGCAAATTGTCATTGCATCTTGATAATTCTGGACCATGTATCGTGCTCCACCAGTGAAAGATGAAGGCAAAATCACACGCTTTCCTTGAGAAGAAGGATCAGTTTCCCCTCTTAGAATTGCTTCGGTCAATCCTTTATACATATCAGATCTCAACTCTTTCTGATGAGCACGTACGTATGATAGACGCGAAGATTCAACCATTGTATATGCATCAACTAAAAATTGCTGGAACAACCTTCTTGCACACAAAATATTCGAAGATTCAGATTCCCTTTCCTGCAACTGCATTTAAAAACTCTCTCATTGTTATCTTTTTTCTTCTAGTTGAAGGAGTCATGTTTGAATACCTCAAAGGAACATCCTCTCGATATCCATCCTCACCATATGGGAAAAGTAAGGGATATTGGAGACCTAGATATGAAGCATTCAATTCATTAATTCGCTTTAGTTGCCCCGTTTTTGTTTCAACTATGACATCTCTATCAGCTGGAGATGTTTCAAAGTCTCCAACAATTAATGCTGCAACTTCAGAGACAGATGGAAGATTGTACCTTCGACCATCTTGTTCTCTCCTTCCAATGAGCCTCAATTTCAGATCGGACGAAACATTTTGACGAATTGTGTCCCTCACCATTCGAAATGATTTTACTAACACATTGTGCTCATCAAGCATTGCCTTCAAGTTAGCAACAATCTCAGCATGAATCTTGTTGACTTCTGTGTTTGGGCTGGGTTAGCAAATGAATACAAAGTTTTAGTATTTATATAAAATTAAACTATAATAAGTATTCTAACTACAGAACACTAAATACGATAATTACCAAACAAATTTTGAATTCGATTTGAAATTTCATTGTCTGTATCATAAATATAGAGTTGAACAAACTTCGGTGGGCAACCTTCAGCAGGCAACAAACTTCCAATCCTATGATAATTTTGGCCGTGCATCCGAAAAATAGGAGGTCCCTTGCCTTGGTTTACAGTAGAATCAATCTTTCCACCCAACGAAGTGAAAGAAAACATTGTATTGTACAAACGAATGTTTTGAAGAAAATGTTTACTTTTCTCGCTTGCCCCATTTTGTAAATCAGAAAGGGTTTGCGGAGGATGTCGCATCTTTGGTAGCTCCACTTTTCCTTGCATACAGCACAAAGAAAACTTTGGTTTCGATGTTGTATAATGCTTCCCAATCCTCTCATCATACCAGAATGAAGCCCCACAATATTCACATTTATAAACAGGATCTCCAATATCCCAATATTCTGCATAAAATATGTATCAGTGTAAAATTCGTATATGAAAAGTCTCGGAAGTTACTCTAAACATAATGAAAGTGGAAGAACTTTACCTTTATTTAAAAGAACTTCAGATTCCACATCCTCTCCTATAATGAAGAGTAAAGAATTTAAAATTTCAACATGTTATACGTAATGCAAATTTCGATAACTGCTTAATCTACACTTAATTACCTAGATTTAATGCATCCCGTTTACTCTCTAATAAAACTTTATACAGTTTGTATGAAATTGATATAAACTATCTACATTGCTTTATCTTATGCACAAGTTGGAAATATGATATGGCACCTGAAACGTAATGGTACACAATTGTGAATCTAATGATTCGGTGAGTTTTATTGGATAATCATCTGCTGTAATTTATACATTCGAATATATTCAAACAGTATAGAAGTAACATGATTGACAATAATTTCAAACAAACCAAAAGATTGCGAAGAAGAAATTTTAATTACAAAAAATTGATAAAAATATATACACTTCAGTCACTATTATGAAGAAAACGAAAGAAAATCACCTCTCTTCAAATCATTTCCAGATGCAGCATCGTCTACTATAACAAATAAAGAAAAAAAATATAAACATTGAGCACATTTCACATAATATAATGTTAGCCTAAATTGATAATTAATATGAATATTAATATTTAATATGCAATTAAAACAAATTAACTTACCATCACTCAAATCAAAACTAAGTTTCTCAATTAGACCGTCGTGCATTCTGTGTTTTCCGAACGTAGAAAGATGACGCACTCTTCTACGTTTATTTGCATGCGCTATAGAATTAGATATGTCCCGAAAACCTATAACATAAATAAATATTTGTTAAGACTCTTGTAATTGAAAAATTCAGTTAGAATCATATAACTGAAATTTATGAACATTTAGATTGTAATAAAAAATGTATAGTGAAATAGGTAATCATACTATTCGTAACATTGCTCAATGGTGTTCGTGAGCGAACTGAAGCAGTACCCGTGTGACTGTTCTTATTATTCTGAGCTTGAGTATTTTCTGTATGCAAATAAGACATTGTACAATTGTCATAAAACATTAGATAGAAATGGTTGTTTCACCGTATATGAAAACATTAGCTCAAAACCATGAAAAACATTCATACCACTCATTAAGTTCACAGACGCCCCTTGTAGATTAACTGATAGAGTTTCGTCGTCAGAACAAACTGACTGTGAGTTTGTAGAACTTTCAGAGACATCATTACGTATTATGTGCTTTCTAGAGGGCAGCACATGTAATGATGCACGTGATATTATGGTTCTGCCATTTTGAAGTGGTGTGAAGGACACTGAAAACATATTTCATTTCAGTTTTAATGGTCATTCACTACAATTGTAAATGAAAATGGGAATATAATAGGGAAATGAAATCTCACAATTTGAAATATTCGATAATGGAGTTCTTGAGCATTCAGCTGTAGTATCTAGGCCATGTCCACAATCTTTCCTGTAACCTGTACCTTTCCAAAATTAATAGATTACACATTCAATAATCAGACTTCAGTTAATGAAGTCTGTAACTTTCCAAAATTAATGAACAATTAAAACAACACTTTAAAAGAAACCTATTCATTTGTTACAAATTAACGAAATTCATTTTATGAAGTCCAATTTTTACATGCTAGTTTGAGAATATCCACAACTTTGATCAAGCATACAATAAAATAAAATATTGAAGTACACAGGATTTTAGAAACCTCAATTTATGCATTGTTTCGTGAATTCTCTATTTATTATATTTGTATGTGTAACTATAAGAAGCAGGAAAAAAAATTCAGTATAAATTTCGAAATAATAAAGATAAATGAAGAAAATAGAGGTCAATCATGTGAATAAACATGAAAATAAAATATTGACATTTAAAGTCTGAAAATCCCAACTTCAAAAATAATATATTAACAATATAACATTTTTCAAACTCCGACGGTAAGATTATCAGTGTCTTCTCAATTAATTGCTATCGGTTGTTAAACATATATGAGAAAACTATTTTTTAGAGCAAAAAATTATGGTTTCATTAAATTCCTGCAACAACATATTAAGTGGTGTAAACAACGTATAAGCTGACCTCCATTTAGTATCGTTCTCTGACATTTTGAATTACGTCCATCCATGAATTCAATGTTTAACCTTCCTCGTTGGTTTCAACGCTTAACCTTCCTCGTTCGTTTTGAACGGTTAACCTTCCTCGTTCAATATCAAGTTTGTCAAAGTATTATCATCTCCATTTTTAGCATGGCTTTCTCCTCTTCTTTTCTCCTCTGGTAATAACGTATAAGTGAGAGAGTGAGAGTTCGTAGAAAATTTGCTTTTGCAGATTTTATAACCACAGAAAAGAAAAAAAAAAAGAAAAGTATTGTACAAAATTTCAAAGCAAGAACATCTATGCATTTAATGTGATTTAATGTGATGTATTGCTCTGTGTGGCCGCCGTACTGTGACTTGTTAGCGATCATTTATTAGTGTTTCAGAATATCTCACTACTTTTCCAAAATAATTATTGTTGAAGGGTAACTATCCATAAAAAATATCTCACTACTTTTCCCACATTTCATTATTATTTGAAGGGTGACTGTTCATTTCACTTTTTAATATAAAAAAAAACAAAATTGTGAATATAAAGGTAAAAAATTGTGCTATAAACGAATTAAAAGTATAGTCGATCAAAAATAGAAAAATTGTTTCAAGCTCCGCAAGCGGAGGTCAAGCCTCCGCCTTGCGGAGGCCTCAGCCGGCCTCCGCTCGCTGAAGCCTCCGCAAGCGGAGGCCTCAACCTCCGCAAGCCCTCCGCGTTGGGGCCTCCGCGAGGTGGAGGCTTAAACCTCCGCTTGCGGAGGCTTCAACCTCCGCAAGCGGAGGGTAAGCCTCCGCCTTGCGGAGGCCTCCGCAAGGCGGAGGCTTAAGCCTCCGCGTGCGGAGGCCTCAACCTCCGCAAGCGGAGTTCTGAACCTCCGCAAGACTTCCGCTTGCGGAGGTTTCATTAATCGGAATGACTCAAATCTGATTTTAACATCCAAGCTTCATCGTTCACAATTTCACCATTCATGATTAAGATTTTTGTGTCAATGGTGACCCAATTTGCAGTTATTTTTATTATTTCCACACTGAGCTTTCAAGCTCCGCACAGGGCTCTGTGTGCGGAGCCTCTGCATGTGTTATTTGAAATACACAGGGAGAACGGGGACATTTCGGGGCAGTGATTGTTCGTTCATTACCTAACTTCATTTTTTTCCTTTTTTTTTCATTTTTAGCTTGGAAGAGATAACGTGAAAAGATGACGTGAAGGCAAGATGTATATTATTCACTGGTAGTATATAATTATTGATTTGTTTTTCTTACTTTATTTTTTCTCTCGATGGCTGCTATTAATGGTTTAGCACTGGATGGAGGATTAAAAAGAGAAATGTATAGTCAACTACATATATTTATATATTTGCAAATATAAGAGAAATGTGGACAAATACATATTAAGATCAGTGCTGAGTTCGCAAAATGACCACGTAGTATCTAAATTATCTAAATCACTCCTTCAGCTGCATTAGTCAACTTCAAAATCTTTTGAAAAAGTTCAATTGGTTAGAAAGGCTTTCAAGCAGCTAAATCACCCCTTCAGAAGCATCTAAATCACCCCTTCAGCACAGCAGTAAGCTTCAAAATATTTTCAAAAGGTCTATTTGTCATCTAAAACCCCACTTCAGCAGTGAGCTTCAAAATATTTTCCAAAAGTTCCAATTGTTTAGCAACCTTTCAAGGCTTCTCCTGCTTTATTATCCTTCGGCTCTTGTTGCTTGACAACTGCGTGGATGAGTATACGTCCAATGTTCTCTTAGCTTTCTTAGCTTTGTTACTGGGTTCGAGCTTGTCCAAGGAAAGTGGCTTCTGATGCGTCTTGGTCGGCGTGTTAACCTCGTTATCAGATGTATCAGATGTAGAATCCTATTGTAATACAGAAAATGAGTGAAAAGAAAAACCAACGATCAGCTAAAGTTAATATAAGGTAATCTAAAAAGGATTGATAAATGTAAGACATTTAGCTCCTCGTTGGCATTCTTGTCAGACTTCAAAAACATATCAGAACCCTACAATATGAGATTAATATATTATGTTACGAAAATAAAGAAAAGCCATGTAGTTAAGCTAAATAAACCATGTAATTAATTTAACTAACCTGGCTTTCTACGTTCGGAAATATAACATACTTCGATATTAAAGAATCATCAGTGGTTAACCTCATCACAGTAAATACATCGTTCTACTGCTCGATGTTTTGTTGTTTAACTTGAACTTTAAACAGTATTTTCCTGTCAACCAATGCTTCGATATCGTTCGGGTAAGACAAATCTTCCGCATTCTGCTAGTAGGTCAAATCTTTCTAAGGTCACATGTAATTATATCTAATTATGAAATAATAATTATATATACTACTACTTACCTGAACCATATCTTCATTTAGAGTGGCAGCAGTCTTCCCTATAAGTTGTAAGCTTTCACGATCCCACATCAGAAAAGATGCACTACCCGTTCCATCTATTACCCTCAATTGAACCTTAAACCTTAAAATGGAAAAAAAGATTTGTCAACTACATTTTCTGCCATGATTATTCACCTAAAAAGAAAGTAACCATTATTCACCTAAGAATTCCATCTGAGCTGAAACTATCACACTTCTCACAATGGAATCTGGTCTCTATAGGGTTAACCTTTTTCAGGCACTTCTTACACGAAAGATAACACCAATTCCGATCATTCTCAACAGCCACAATAGTAGCATAAATCCAACAATGACCAACCTGAAAAAATATTTTTCATAATATATAATATAATCCTAACCAAAAATCATTGTATTATATATGATATACTTGTCCGCAAATATTACCTCAGACGAATCCAGTAGTTGATCAATACTCTTGACATCGCAACCTCCACCTGCTAAGTCATCTGACACATCACAAACAGAACTCGAGGATATCTGACTTATCCTCTGGGTCAAATTCTCGTCTCCAGTAAACAACCTTCAATAGATGTTCAATGCTATATTAACTAATGTACAATCAAAATAATCAAAAATACATTGTCTATCCACGGTACAGGATAACGTACTTATCTCGGAAAGCCTGAACTTCCGCAAGCTGGGCGTTGACACATAATTTCGTCACATGATATGTGTTACATATCCTCACCTCACCTACAACAATATATCATAAATATTAATTAATAATCATCATGAAAAATTAAACTGACTCTCAGTTATGTAATAGTGTAAAAAAATATACCTCTAAACTTTTTAGCTCGACACATCTGAAGTAATAATATGGCTGGTTCTGGATTTTCAGTATTCAGGACTTTGCCAAGCTCATCAGCCTGCTCACCCCAGATGGTGCAGGACAACCGACTATTCCTATTGCATAAGAAGCGGTAAGTGTTAATCGTCGTAATTAGATAACTAAGAAAACAACTATTCGCTGCCAACGAAGGACATACTCAGTATCTTGTAGTAAAACATCAATCATTCTTGTACTTCTCCCTGAGATTTCCTTTGAGCGGACTGTATCCTTGCCAACAACTTCTCCAATTACATCTACAGACAGAAATATTGATTTATTCTAGGTTAACGATTAACATTAAAAATCATGAATCCATTTGTGTTTAAACTGGAACTCCATATTTTATGACATGAGACATTAAAAGTGAACATTACCAATCAACTTGTTTTCATCTATTTCAGAAGCCGACAACAGATCAGCAAACGGAATAAAATCATAAATTTGGGATGGAAAGCTACTATCTTCAACTTCTTTGACGTATGTCTTCATCATGAAATTCAGCTTGTATCTGTGACTCGAAGCTTTGTACTTTGAATTGTTGTAACCAATAACGAAGTCACGCATAACATATAAGACTCCTTCATAGATGATGGGCTTGAATGTCTTGATCAAGTTGCGTTTAACCGATGCATGAATTCTAGTGCCTTAGTATTACACATCCCACATGGAATTCATTATGAATAATTTACATAACTTGGATTAAGTTGAAAGCTCTGTTAATGACAATGGATTTAAAAAATACCATCCAATATTTAAAAATCACACATAACAAAATCACAACAGATTTGCTTCCACATCAAGAATAAATTGCAGTTCATATACTCACATCTCTGTCGATCAATACCATCTCCAAGCTGTAAATGTCGTCCGATTTTCCAAACGTAAGATTTTCCCAAAGTCGAACAACGCGAACACGGAATGCCCACTTGGTTTTGGTAGGAACGATGTCCGTAAGCATATCTATGATGGGAGCCATCTTACTGCACATGAAAATAAACAAAGCTAATTTTTGAAATTTTTCTGTAGATTTCGAAAACACGCCAAAAAATAAACTTACATGAGAGGAGAGCGTTGATGATGAACAAAAATATATGGGAAACAGTGAAACTTGTTGAAAATGGTGATATAACACTTTTTGCGAGGAGATAATTGGACTTAAAAGTATTCTTTTTAAGATATGTATTATTTTGCTTTTTCTCAATCATGTCAATCAAACCTGCAAATCCTGCAAATATCTTGAAAAAATATCCTGCAAATCGCTGCATATCCTTATCCTGACAAAATAATATTAAAAACCTTCTTTTGTCATTGTGTATGTACTCAAGCGGCAGTAGACGGCGGGAAAATTGTTGAAGCAAATGGGCGGTAAACTATGCTCCTTTAATATAGTAAATAGATTGGCCCATTGAGTTCTATATATACATACACCCTTTTCTTTCCTCATGACCTTCTAGAGGATTCTCGATTACAAGGGTTTTGAAGGGGTAGAGAGTAGTTCTCTCCGTAGCACATTTTCTTCCATCTTTTGTAGCCTAAATAATCCATGGAAAGTCAATAACAATCTATTGGAGGTATGATTTTCAATGTTATTGTTGAATTCATGCTATTATAATGAAAAGAAATTATTAAATCTATTGATATCTAACAATTGGTATCAGAGTCAAACCTTCTCATTTTGATAGCTGATATCTTATATTGGGGAATTCCTCTCGTTAGTAAATTTTTTTTAAGGCTTCGTTGATAAGTTCTCTGTTTTTTTTTTTGGATCGTTTATTAATTATGATACATATATTATTGTAGTGGGACAGTGGGCTTAAATAGTAATGCGTAGTTTGGATTCTTTGATCTATTAATATAATTGTCAAATGTTTTTCAAAGATGAGAGTGGTGGAAGGCAATAAGAATTAATGTTTATAGCAATTTTTTTTTATATTGCTCCATATTTGTTTTGGAGAATATATATATATATATATATATATATATATATATATATATATATATATATATATATATATATATATATCATTTTGTTGTATACTGATGGTTTGGAATGGCTATGTACTCACCTCTCGTGGGACTAGTCATGATAAATGATCGGGATTGTTATATTGTTCATCAATATAAGAGTTAAGTTCATTATAGTATTCAGCGAGAGGCCGACCACCTTGATGTAATTGTAATGACTCCATCCATCTATATACCCGTGAATAGCCAGAATGATCAAGATAGCTCTTGCATCCGGAAATTCTTTAGCCTTGCCACATTGAACAAAATGTGACTGAGTCACGGATTCTATGATCCAAACTTGACTAAAGCGTCTTCAGCCACCATTCATCATAACTTGGATCATTCTCTGGCGGTCCATCCTTCTATCACGTGATAAATTCATTTTTCTTTCTACACGAAATATGCATCTTCAGAATTTTAGGCCACACACGGTAAATAGGTGACGTGGAGTCGTGAATAGTCAGAGAAGAAATAATGTTCTTGCATTGTCGGAGAGGGTCTTGTCACCTTTATCAAACATATTGACAACACCACAATGAAAGTATCGAAGAATATCAACTAAAAAAGATCCTCGATCTGCTAGACCTCTAGGTATTAAAAGGATGGCTGGGTAAACCAAGATCACAAGTCACACAATTTTGGGAAAGGTCGTCGAAACGGTAACAATAGAAGGGTGTCATTACATGCAGGCTGTCAATTTCTGCCTCTAATGCAACCAGGGGCGGAGGAGGGCCCCCCCCTCCCCCACAATTTTTTTGACAAAAAATTTTATTTTTATTTTTTGGGCTCAATTTTTTTTTTTTAATCTCCTAATCTAGCCTATTCAGTCTATTCAGTTGTTTGTGAAGTATATTGTTTATCAATTATGAGTGAAAGAGTTTCCTCAATTCTCAGACTCAGTGATGGAGAAGTATTTCAAAAGATTGGTAGTTTCTTTTATATATTTCTTGATTTTTTTGTGAAGTCTTTGTATATTAATTTATGTTACTTTGTTTCCTTTCTCCATCACAAAGTACCAACTTTCCTCATTTTAACAAATAATGTTTCAAAAAAAAATTTCAGGGGCGCCCCTTCGACTCCGGGACCCCCTCGTTTGAAGGGCTAGCTCCGCCCCTGAATGCAACATTATTTTGATGCTCATGTGTGTGTTCTTTCTGTTTCTTTTCAAGTTGTTGCGATAGAATCTACAAGTTCATGATATCATAAACAAGTAAAAAGATGACTCAATTTATGTTCCTACAAGGATTGAGAATTTAGTCCAAATTTAATTATACCTAGCTCTATGTTGGACATACAAATTTCAAAGATTAATTGATTTAGTATGTATTATAGATTACTACTTTATAGGCTAAAATTATCTAATGGTGACATTAGGGGATGATTCAGATATGATTAAAATACTAGGAATCGGACTCCACCCATTTATCTATTAACACTCCAATTCTCGTTCTCAATTTAAATTTATGATCTTTTCGACATTCGATGATCGTAACTTATCTCAAAATCCCCTAGAGTAAAGTTGGACCTACTGTCATATACGATTATCAAATATTCTTATAGAGAATTTGAACATGTCAAAGTGCCCAACAATTCAAAAATATCATGTAGCGATTGCATAAAGCATAGAAGTGTATTCCTACCCCATATCAAATTTTATGTCATTTATTAACACATGCCAAACATACGTTCTACCTCCCGAAAGTAAAATAAGTCATTAATATGTCTAAATGGTGATCAAACGCTAAAACATATCATGATAATCCATTAATAAACAATCACGAGACCAAAATTTGAAATCAAAATTAAATTTTCAGGTCGACTTGAAAACACTCAATTCGATCTCGTTGAGGTTTGAGTCCATTTATGTATCTCTATTATACTAATCAAGTTGGCTGGATTGGTTTAGTGCTCGTCTGGAAGTATTTAATTAAATTAAGTATCGAATTCCACGTGATATGTGAATAAAAGATGAGTAATAAATTATGAATTTATAAAATATGTGGATAAAAAGTGTGATCGTGCTTTGTCAAACATACACATAGCCTCCGTTTGGTACCCCTAAAAAATCTAATTAAAATTTAAGTCGAAATTAACAATTAATTTTAACTACACATTTCATAGGATCAACAACTTTTTAACCATATATTTAATTACTTTTATCAAAATCTGTTAAAAATCTGATTTTAATCTCTACTAAACAAGTGCTTATTCTTATCTAGACAAGCTTTAGCCCCAGTTTGATAACCATACTTTTGAAAAGCTTTTTTCTAGATATTCATTTTCAATTATACATTCATACAATAAAATATTTTACACGTAAATTCAAAATTTCTCTACATTTTAACTACATGTTATCCTAAAAATCACTACTCAATTTATTAATTTTTTTTTTTTTAGAAGTATGGTTGTCAAACGGGGCTTAAATGTTCAAATTTATACTAGTGAATCACTTCTAAAGTTTCCTTTGAAAAGTTTTAAACCTTTTTTCCGAGGACTCGTTTTTTTGTTTGTGTTGATAATGGGAAACTTAATTCTAAATTTTCTTAACTATGATTTAACACGACACTTTTTAAGGTAATCAGTCAAAGTTGAACGCGAATTGCACGATATTTTGAAATGCTTTATAAGTGCTGTAAAAATAATATTTGATATCGATTTATTGGGAGGATTGTACGAGTCTCAAACGAGCTAAAGAAAATAAAATTTAGAATATATATTTAAGAGAAAAAAATTGTACTTTCAAAACTCAATTTCTATGATTCAATTTTTTTGTGAAGATGAAATACTACAGACGAGCAACCTTTTCATACTACATTCGATACATAATAATTAATTGTCAATACATGAGTTTAAATACCCATTAAAATTCCTAGATGTATGAATAGAAATAAAATGCATTTATAATAACTTTAAATTTATGTAAATCAAAATTCATCAAGTCAAGATTCATTGAGTCTAAATTAATGTGAACGTTAATTAATTAAGAATTAATAAAATGAAATTCATACATGACAATGATTTTGTAATATTTATTACATATTGAAAAATGAAAATAAGGTATTATTGAACTAATTAAATTCTAATGAGGTTAAAATCGATCAAAAAATGATTTTCACTTGATGTGATACTTAATATATTACTTCTATAATTCAAATTTTTTGTCAGGATGAAATACTACAAATAAACAACATTTTTATACTACATTTAGTAAATAAGAATTACTAATACATAAATTTAAACACCCATTAACATTTCTAGATATATGAAGATAAATAAATTTATTTATAATAATTATAGATTCATGTAGATTAAGATCTATCAAGTCAATATTTATTAAGTGCATGTCTGGACGCACTGGCTATTACAATTTGGACCGTTGGTGAGCAAAAAATGGACCATTGTACAATTTTTAATTGAAAAACTTATGACAGCTTTGTAGTACCAACTCAGGCCATTTACACTCCCATTCCCAAATTTACCCTCCTCATTACATGCCTCGACAACCACAACCATTCCTCTCTCCCAAACTAAATCATTCCCCTTCCACAATAATCGTTGCCTCCAAAATCTTTCAACACAACCAGCTGTGAAGTGACTTCCTAGATCCGCATCCAAGACACCTCCTCCGTCAAAACTGTTCCCGGAGCACAACGTCATGACATCTCATTCCGTCTGGGAGTAAGAGGAGTACTCGACGAATGGAGAAGTCGATTGCTGGACTCGAATTCCCGGAGTAAGAAGAGTACTCAACGAAAGGAGTACACCATGGATCCACGGCTGTCATCGGTAAGGGTCGACGATTTCAGTGATTTTTATTTTCACGTCAGAGCATATTACCTCATGACTGTCCCCAAAAAAAATTCACAATCTGATGTTTGCCACTTGTCATCGCAGATGGGTTACAATGGTTCCTCGTCCACCTCAAACCCTTCTCCAAGCCAGACCCAAGCACCGGCCCGAAAGAACGCCCATTGAAGCAAACATGATATCCAAATTTTCATTATCGTATGCGAGATGTTGATAGCCGGAGGTCACCGTAACGGGAAGTGCTTCACCGTAACGGCTGAAACCAAGCGATCCTGTTGTTCAACACCAACTCCGGGCACGTGTGGACCAAGCAACAGTTGAAAAATCATAGGAATTGTCTTTGTCAAAAGCATAAACGACTCACGGAGCTGTTGAACTACTCTGGTGTCGAATACATCTCCGCAACAGGAACAATTGCTTCCTCGAACGAGTGGTGGGAGCGAAAGATTAAGGTACCCAGATTTTTTCACAATAGCAGCATTTCCAATCGAAACTCCATGTCTTATGTCTTTAGCTTGGATGTTTGTGTTGCACTATATCATACTTTCTATGTTCTATGTTGTGATTGCAGTTCGTGTTTTGCATTATTTTTGATCTCTTTGTGTCTACGATGATATTTTATCGTTGGAAGTGGACGCTGCATTGTTAAATTGACTACATTCAATTGAATGCTTCTATGTCTTGAAATTCTGAATGTGTAATCAACTCTCAAACTCTTTTGGATCATCACATTTATTCAAGTTAAAATTACAGTTTGAGTGACAATACTTTTTTTATATCCTTCAGTTTGAAGATAGGTAATAAAGGAGTATGAAGTTGAGTGAATAATTCCCATTCTGTGTTGGTGTTTGGTAGAAAGAGAACTCTTTGTTATAGCATATATGTTTTCTTTACTTTCATTTGCATATCTTGCAAGCACATTTATGGTTTGTCGGCATGACTTTTGAAAAGCTAGGATGTCCTTTTGAGGCTAAGAAGTTGCTTTTGACCTATTTGGATGATTTTCAGAAATTTTTGTCTGATTAGAAGAGTTTAAGATGAGGCCGACCTAAATAGGCTTGTTGAGGAAGTTGTTCTATAAAAAGACAAGTTATCCCAAATAGGCTCTTAAAGCCTTTCTATCCATCTTGCTTTTGTCTTTTCTCCTTCATGATTGTCGCTGATTATCCATGAAATCTAACCCCTATTTGACATCCTTTTTTTCCATTTTTTTTACATTAGTTTGCATTACGTGTGCGCCACTTGTCATTCTTTCTGTCATACGGCTTTGATTGTCTGGAAAAGCAAATCGTTGTTTTTAGAAAGCATGTGGCATTAGTTAACAAATTCCCATAATGCCCTTCATCCTTGCTTTTCAAATTAAATGGCAGGTGTGACACGTGATACTCAGCTTTAGTTGGTGAACATTGTAGGTCTATTTATTAGTTTTGAAAATTCAAATGGGTGAGTATTTTATGGAACAAACAATTCATTTCCTTAATACAAATTTCGGGTTGAAAAGTCAACATATTTAAGGATTACACCATGCAATATTTTCGTGTGTAAAAATTGCTATGAATTCCAACTCTAAATTATTTCTGGAATTTCAGCATCCGAATATTAAAGCACGAATATAACAAGGATATGTAGCCAACTATGACTTCTTCCATAAGCACTAACGTAACACCTATGCCATGTAATCACGTAGTTGCTGCCACGATATGTCCTCTTCTGCTACTGTATCGATCTCGGTAGCAAACTCGTCTTCTTCATTTGGTAGATCTATCTTGACGTCTTCGTCGTCTACTTCTTCCGCTCTACGAAAACCCTCATCCAGCCGACAGCTTCTCCTTAAGAAGTTATGTATACCCATTGTGGCCACGACCATAACTGTTTGCGCTCTCATATTGTTAGCAGTCATTCGATCAATGATCTTCTGCCTCTATTTCTAAACACCAAAGGCACGCTCAATAACGTTACGACATGAGGAGTGATGAAAATTAAACCTCTCCCGTGCATTTCGAAACCTGCGCTGTTGTCCATCCCTTGCATGATCGAATTCTTGAAAATGATATCTAATATCCGAGCCCTTATATGGAGCCATATACCTAGGTCTATGTGCAAACCCAGAGTCCACAAGGTAATATTTCCCATTTGTGGGTTCTGAAAAATTGATTTTCGGACTATGTATAGCTCGGACCAATATGCGACTGTCGTGGGTGTTCCCCGTTGTTCCCGACAGCACGTACGTAAAACACAGATTGAAATCACACGCTGCCAGTACATTCTGTGTCAGTATCCCCTTCAGTCCAATGTAATTCTCTCTTTATGTTGTGGCAGCATAGCTCTTACATGCGTTCCGTCGTTCGCACCAATGCAATCCTGCGATTTCTCGATCACATGAACACAATTCGTTTTATAACCACCATCAATGTTTAACTTTCAGTTACGTAAGAAACTTTACCTGAAATATAGGATACCGTTCCACATGTGGACGATGGTGAGCTGGGCCATCATTTTACCTAGGATCCAGTTTAATCATTTTCGTTGCGAATGCCACGTAAGCAAGTTGGATTTTCTTGAAATGATGATTGATGGTCTGCAAGGAATGATTGAACGACGTTTGCACTTGGCGATAACCTTTGCCATGTGCTAGTATACACAAAAATATTCCCACTTATTCGTATATGTCAATGTTCGCGCTGCTGAAAATGTCGTACTCATCATGAGGATGTGCGTGAAGTACATAAACATCGGAGGATACATACTAAATTCCTGAAAACATGTTTGTGGATAAACATGTATATTTTGTAACATAAAAATGTCGCCACATTGCGATGTCGGGAATAAATATCGACGTGCTCCATTTGGTGCCAAGTAATCGCGAACAATGCGCTCGACTACTTTACGATATTGGAGCCACGTGTAAATGTCATCCTCTAGCTGCTGCATGAAATCTTCATCAGAACTCGATGAGGAATCCGACATCGATTCAATGTCGCAATCTGTTTCTGAAGATGAGTGTGCATCGAAATTGTCTCACATCTATTCGAATAACTTTACGTAGTATAGCGAAATCAAACGTTTGTTTCAAATTTTTTGCCCAATTTGTTTCATACGATAACACTCTGTGTTCAGTGCCATTACTTGCATTTGCTATTGGTACTTTTAACAAAAAAAAGGAAGGACTGATTCCGTTACAGAAGGAAGACATTGCAAACCCTCGTGATTGTCCTTTTTTAAATCATAGTAAACCCATGTGAATGAAATCAAATTGCAGGGAATATATTCCCTGCACTACCTATATTCCTTGCAATATCAGTATTTTTTTTTCCATTAGCCACTCACAATGATTTACATTAGTGACCCAGGTGTCATTTTTCCTGGGAACAAGCTAGAATCTTGTACTACCAAAATCCATACACACTCTTCGGCTTCCGCCCGTTTTTTAATTTCTTAAAAGTCGAAGCAGATATCTTCCGTTCAAAATAAAGTTGTTTAATAGTCATCTATTTAATCCAAAATTTGTCATCAATTCAGAACAAAATAAAGCTGTTTCATAGTCTTTAACTCAAATAGTGAGTAGACTATAATATCTTAATCTCACTCGATGTACTACTGCAGCATGCTATACTTTCCTATTACTAATTTTTTAGCTTCTTACATGGTAATAAATTTGTCAAGGTACTCGAATAATAAAATCTAAAAAAATTTAAACCCTTTCCATGACACCATAAACGAATGTAAACTTCTTTAAAACGATTATGGAAATAATCGTTGCATACATATCACAACGTCATCAAACCCGTACGAGAAAAGGAAAAATCATACAAATATCTAATACATATTAAAAATGTACGAATGAAGGGAAAACAAATGCAATGTATATCATCAAAACAAATGGACGACTCACACCTTACGTGGTCGCGAATTCTTGTCCCTCTCAAAGTAGTACTCCACGAACTTGAACCGCAAGTAAGGTGTCTTGGCAGCGGAGTACGAGTTTTGATTTTCTTTCTCGCGTAAGAACTATAGTACAAAGAGGTGGAGGTCGTCACCTTCCTGTACATGCCCGGTGGACAGAAGTTCGTCGACGCACTCGGCCACTGGCATTACACCCTTTTGATACGATCTCACAATGGAGGCGAGATCCTCTCCAACAGTAACCATGTGATCAAGGGACGCTGAAACATCTCGGGCACCGTACATTTTCTTCTTCCCTCTATGTTTCCTATTTTTGCATTTCCTTTTGTCGCCGCTACGACTGCCGGATATATCCATCGACGAGGCAGCTCTACCTTCTACTGTACTGCCTCTGGAATTGGTTGCCTCCGCGTTGATGGGAATCATTCGAACTCCCTGTCGCTATCTGTGCTAAAGTCAACACCACGCCGCGACAACATGGTTGGGGAAACGGTATATTTCGTCGAGTCACCGATGTCGCCGAATAATTTTCTATATGTGTCATATATCTCACTACAGTTAAAGTTTTTATACTTCGCGTATTTCGGATTTTCCTACAGGAATCAAATTGGTATACAGTTAGTCCTATGTAGAAGAAAACTCCTACATTTCAAACATAACATAAATACAATTCTTCGTACATCCTGCACTTCAATTTGAATCAATTAACAAGACTTCAACATGTAATTTATTAGGAGAAATGGTAAACTGTCAATTTCTTCAAAGCATCACTGGACAATTCAAAAGTTATAGTGGATAAGGCTTGATTGGCACATATTTTTCCAAAATCAGTTTATCAAAAATTATTTTTACCCAGACATTGTACGGGAGTCACAACTTCTCAATTGAAAATTGTAACTAAAAATTGATTATGCTGAAAATACCCTTGAAATACTTTCCAATAAAACAAATTCGTTTACACAGTACAAATGGAAAATCAGACAATCGGACCTGGTGAATCTTTTGAAAAGAGAAAGTGATACAGTTGCAATCTCTAGAAAAAAAAAATATTTAGCCTTTGGCCTCAACTTTTTGTGAGAGACAGTTCAGAGTTAATAATTTAAAATCTTTAGCTGGAAATAAGAAAAATTCTACAAGCATATGGATAGAACTCGTAAGATCTTTAGAAGTTCCATAAAACTCGACACTAAAAAATAATAAATAATGCATATTTAAATACATGCTCATATGTATTCCAGAAAAGGGATTAGTGCAACTTAAAAAATTATAATTTAAAATCGATAACTTCTGATCTATCATTGAACATCAGATTTCTCATCACAAAATCAGTAAATTGCAAAGATTCATACACCAGCTACACAGAATCAAGAAATGACAAAGACTTCTAGAAAGATTTATGACCAAGATCCATAAGCATATAAGCAATTTCAAAAAATCAAAATTTTAATCTCATAAACAACAAATATACGGCAAGACTAAAGATGATAGTTATAAGGATCAACAAATGACATATGTGATTCTAGACTGACTATAAGAAAATTTACAACACCATATGCAAAACTATCTGAACACTTAACATGCCATTAATATCTGTGATCCCAATTTGAAAATGAATCCACAACGATTTACCATTATGCATCGACACCAAAATCGTAAAAACATATAGTAAAACTGGAAAGAAGAGTAAATAGCCATGAACCACAGTAGGCGAACATGTAGGGAAAAATAAAATAAGTTAATTTTTTATTCCCACCAATGGTCCGGAGCGTTAATTCTTCTGGTACCTGAGCGGTACTCAATGCTAGTGCAGCACAGTAATTCAAATAGGTGTTTGTGATATGTTCACAGTTTATTCCAGTAATTCTTCATCTGGGCTATAGTCCACTCTTACCCATTGCAGCGCTGAACAGGTATGAGATACGAGCCCATCCTTTCGGGGAAAAGCATTTCCCTCGACGATGGCCTTCAACGATGACAATTTCGCAGGTCTCAATAAACACTTTGTGCTCTGTTAGGTTCCATTTTGCCCACTTGCGTAAAACCGGCTGAGGCTCGTGAGGGTTGGAAGAGGTATGATTCAATAGGTCTCGGCCTCTAACTGGGTAATGCTGCAAGGGGAAGATTGGGTTTTTAGAAAGCAAGGAGCGACATTGATCTTTTTCGAGATTTTTTTAGATTTTTTGGAGGTTAACACTTCAAATTTGATGCAGCAATTTTGATAACATTATCCAATGCTAAATCAACATTTTCTTCTCTCTCACTTTCAGTAAGCTGTTGATATTTTTTATATCGTTCAGTATGTTTTTAACAATTGGCTCACTCATGTTCATATTTATTCCACCATGAGGTAGAAAATTTCTTCAATAATTGTGGGTTTCACCTGATACAAAGAAAAATTCCAACTTCCAAATCAAGGGAATAAAATAATCCGAAAACTTTATTAATAAAATTTTATCCTTTATCAAAGGATGGTAACATGTAAAATTTGATAATAGAGTTTTTAGCGCTTTTGGTACAATATCCATAGCTGGACAAAATAACTTCCAAATCCAAGATTTCGACTGTTAATTGTAAGAATGTCTGCACACAATCATTTACCTGAGAAGATGCAGACGGGGAATATCTTGTCGTGTCATTAGGGTAACAGTTCCACCGGGACCCGTCGGTGTCCATAGAAGGGAAATCTGGTTTGAAGAATCGTGTAAGTGCGGGCGGATGGAGCTTTAGTTGGTGCCTTTTTTCAACAGTGATTGATCGGGCAGGTTCTGAAAGGCGACTGGCATTTGTCGGCGGGGTGGACAGTGCATTCTTTGGGAATTTTTCAGTCTTGTTCCACCGGTATACTTCCCCAGCAGCTGCGTCGTCATCGTTTGATTTGAGCTTCTCATTTTTGCTTTTTCAACAGGGTAAAGTGGCTGGGAGGTGTTGTGTAGATTTGGAATTTTGCTTGAGGGAAAACTCGAAATTATAATGTAACGTTCAAGTAGGTTGAATATGTACTCTGACACAAGTTATTGATGTCTTCTGCTTTTTCTGTCGTTTACAGTAAATTTTACTGTAGGAAAATGTATTTTCTCCCAAAGAATGAGATTCAAACGGGACCTAGTTTTACTCGTCTCTAATGTGCAAGCATTAGCATTGCGTCTTATGTTGATCAAAGGATGAACATTGGCTAGAACTTGAAATTTCTCACATGAATGATGAATCTAACATGAACTTGGCACTCTAACAACTTAGCCGAGAAATTAGCAATTGGATTCATGTTTTTACTCAACTTAAAGTAAGATGAACTTGTCTTTATTTGTCAATTTAAATTGTACTTCAACATATAAATTAATTTATTAGTTTGGCCATTATAATTTTTTCCCTTGTCAAAAGAAGCGTTACATAAATCTAATTTCTTTATAAGTAATAGAAGAATATAATAACTGAAACTGTAAGGCAATAAAGTCATTTAAGAAGTGTGTCAAAATTATTCAAGTTATATGACTCAAACTGTAAGGTTCATATATATTATTTGGAGTGTCACTCCTCTAATATTATTTTCCGTTCATGATTGTTTTGTGGTTTTTACTTTGCACATTCCGTACTGAATACTTCTTTTTATATTTTGCATGTCGAATAGAAGAACAAGGACTACAAAGAATACAGAGACAAATATTGTAGAGAGGTATATAGCTACACGGTGTTGTTCGAGGATGCCTTCGACAACAATAAGTATGCGGTCACACCGTCACAGAAGTGCCGGATAGGATTCATCATGTTTGAAGATAGTGGTTACAAAAACCTGCGGGATGCTCATCCGGACGGTGAGGAGAGCAGTGGGTCAAGTGATGAGAGTGACAAAATTGGTTAAGCTGCAACCAGCATGGACGTCTCCAAGCCGCGAAGTGGAGACAAACGTTTGTTTGGCAGCAAGAACACAAAGGAGAAGAGAGTAAAAATAGGAGCTAGGGATTTGTCATACTCTGTTGAATGTGTCGCCTCTACTAGTCAACAAGTAGCTGAAAAAATAGACATTTTAGTAGGTCTTGCTGTGACTGATGCAAAGACACTCATGACAGAGTTGCTGGCAACGGGCAGACTACAGAAAAAACTGACTTGTACTTCTGGACTTGCAAGTTCCTGAGCAAAAGGGCTAACATGGAGATGCATGACATGTAGGACGACACGGATGGTAAAATGGACTGGGTTGAGTAGAGTGGCACGACGACAGGAAGTGACGACCGGAATGAGGAATGTAACGGATAAAACAAAAAAACAGTATGGCTGGTTTATGTGAACACTTCAGATGGTTTGTAGTATTTTTTTCTTTGTTGTAGCGGCATTTTACGTGAAAACCATTTGGTCTGTACTCATAATATTTATATTCTACACCCATATCTGTACTTTGAATTTGGTGTCCATATTTTCAGCAAATTTTGTGTTGCATGTATAATGGTTCACTGTTATTTGACTACTTGTTTTCCAAAGAATCTTTCTACAGTCATGATGCCCTACAACTAGACTTACAATCGGTAGTGTCAATAATCTTTTTTTAACATTTTTCAATGGTTCATATCCTGCTACGAGGCCATTATTTGTACTGGTGACAGTTTCGAATGGAGCACAGTCTATAAAAGGAAACATTCAACCAATCTCTTAAACAAAGAAAACATTGGGAGTTTCCTCTTACTGCTCCTTCATCTCAAAGTGCGTAGGGCATTATCAGTAACATTACGAAGTGGAATGTCCCATTCTCATTTTCATTGTGAGCTCATGCCATGCTCTGATGATGAAGTCGACATCGACGAAGAGGAAATTGTGCAACAACTCCAAGATGACATTGTAGAATGGTTTCGCTACTGTTGACAGCCAGAAGTAGACGTTGCAACGTACTATCGCGAATAGAGAAGTCGAATAAGGAGGTTCCCATTTGCGATAAACGGACACATGTTCATGCTGGATGCCGTGAAATATAGTCCCAAAAAATGTTATGCAGAATTTCAGATGTATCCCGCAACGTTGCGGGCATTCACAGATATACTCCGCGACTAATACGGACTACATAGTGGCCAGCACGTAGATGTGTATGAACAAGTTGTAATATTTTTGTGCATATTAGTGCATGGAAAAGAGTATAGATAGGTTCAAACGATATTAAATCATTATTTGGAAACTGTTGGAAACTACTTCAAGATTGTGCTTGGAGCCGTCGTTGAATTTAGTGAACATCAAATAAGACTTGATCCAAACTATAATCACGTTGTAGAGTATCATGTACCAAATATCACCAAGCATCTGTTATTTCCAAATTGCATATGTGCGATTGACGGAACGCACGTCAAAGCTGTCATGCCGCGTGATGAACAAGTGAATTTTATCGGACGCAAGGGCATCCCAACACAAAATGTTTTTGCAGCATGTGATTTCAATTTATGTTTCACATTTGTGCATGCAGGGTGGGTGGGGACCACACATGATTCACGCATACTGGCACAGGCTATACATATCCAGAAATTGATTTTCCACATTCTGCCTTAGGAAAATATTATCTTATCGACTCTGGATTCGCCCATAGACCTGGTTACATGGCTCCGTATAAGGAGTCGATATATTGTATCATTTTCAGCAGTTCTATGACGGTCAGACGAGTCGGAGATGAGACTTTCGAAACGCGTGTGAGAAATTCAACTTCAGACATTCGTCATGCATGAACGTAATAGAGCGTGCATTTGGTGTATGGAAAAATCGGTGTAAAATTTTCGATTGTATGCCAAGTTACAATTTCAAAGTGCAGATTGCTGTTGTCTTAGCTACTATGAGTATACATAACTTCCTTCGACGTGTAGGAGTTGTCGACAAGGCATTCGCAACTATAGAGAGGTAGAACTTCCAGATGAACAGGAAGAAGCCGCTACTGAAATGAATGCACCAGAAATGCAACGCAATGAGTGTGATCGTTTTCAAGATTACTTGGCTCAAAGTCAGTAAGCGTGTGTTCGTATAACAGCGTCGTTATCGTACAATAATGTTGTCCATTTACCTTTTAAATTACTATTTCGTGTGTAAGAATCGTTGTAGTGCTTTGCGAATTGGAAAATGACAAAAATATGAGCAATTTATCCTGGACAATAATGGGCATGTTACTTTGCTTCAATTTGTGTTGTGTTGGTGGGCCCACTCACCACATTTTCAAAGGATGCAAATCTTTGTGAAACCGTCAAAGGTGGTGATAATTTGAGGTGAGAGAAAGTAGAAACTTTGCACATGTCATGGAGGATAAAATGGTCATCACTGCTAAATTAATATGAATATTAATTAATTGAGAATTAATAACACTAAATTCATACATGATAAAAATTTTGTAGTATTTATTACATATTAAAAAACGAAAAGTAATGTATTATGGAAACAATTAAATTACAGTAAAGTTAAAATCATTCAAAAAATAATTCCCACTTGACGATATTTAATATAATGACCCCGGTTGACAATAAATTTTTTGTGTGAGAAGACATTTTTTTTTATCGATGACTAGACACTAAATGGGTCCCAATGGAAGGAGCAACTCGTAAAAAATGGCTACAAAGTACCAACCACGATCCAATTTTTTATTTTTATCTTGATTAAAATTTCGCCAGACAAGGACATTATAGATTATTGTATGGTGCAAATATGTGTTCCATTGACAATTGAAACCTAGATTAACATTGTTAAAAAATAAAAAAAAAACATGCCGACAAAAAGAAGTTTGTCCCATCTTCCAAATTCAAACACAACGTTGCTGCCGACTTTCACTTTCCCACTGAAAATTAATCAAATTAATGAACGAACGCCATTAGCAAGAAAATTGAACTTATATACAGAAACCAGGTTCGCTAATTACAGAATAATTAATTATTTGCGTTGTCGTTTCTCATCATTGACAAAGACCGATAATCATCACTATCCGAAAGTGACATCAATAGATGGATAATTAAATAATATTTATCCTACCAAATCTGAGCGCTTTTTCATGTTCGTTTCAGTTCTAGATCCAGATCCAATTTCATTCTTTCGTACACAGTATTTCCGAGCTTACTATTTCAGGTAACTTTTATTTAATTCGTTGATTTTTTTTACTTAAGATTTTGTGATACTGCTTTAGCTTGTATGGATCTGGAGCATGAAGTGGTTTTCAGATGATTTAAGTGAATTTTCAGCTGTATAATTTTAAACGGTTTCTGGAAACTAGTATAGAAATGTATGGTTTTAATGCTGCATCAAAGATCTATGCAACTACGACCATTAAGAGGTAGAATTAACTAGCAGGTTGAAGACGGTTAGAACAGATAATTCAGTGATAAGTGTTTTATATGAACCAAGAAGGGGAGGTCACCTAAGGAACAAAATCTGTGTTCCATTGAACTTATATTATGCTTACTAATTGCTATGAGTGGGGCTTTATCTCATTTTAGGCTGTCCTTGTATGTCTGTATTGGGTTCATGGGAGTAAATATCTCTGATTTCTCTCTGGTTGTGATGTTGGAACACAGTGAGCCCTCAAAAGGTTTGTTAATCAGCTTGTATGCTGGTAGGCCCTGTATTGATGATATGTAATTTTCTGTGCCAGTTGTACTTCATATATGTCTGAAAAAAGCCTTTATTGCTTCAGAAATATCTTATTTTCTATTGCAGTCAATCCCAGCTCTTCTGGCTCATTATAACCGGACAACAATGTCGAGAAGGGTAAATACTGCTCGTCGCTTTGCAGACAGTGGGAGCCTCCCTTTTGTGGGTTCATTACATCCCAAATCACGCCCATCTCCTCTATTATCAATAGGGCTTGTGGTTGTGGTAAGCCGCTGAACTTTATCTTTTTCAAACTCTCTTACACTCAAGAACACACGTGCAGGAATACACAGTCTCATACCACGATCATGTTGACAGTTGGTACTTTCAGATGAATAATGAAAAACATGGCTACCTGACACTGCTAAATTGTTCGGCTTCATTATTTTCGTTTCTGTCAGTATTAAACATATTATATTGTCAGGCTTTGGTTCACCGACGAGAAAAACTGATATCAGACCTTTTTGTGAATTTTCAGGGCGCATTGCTGATAATTGGTTACATGTACCATGGTTCAGGTATGTAGTTGTTCTGTGAATTAGCATATTTATATCACATGAACATTCACCACTTAAATTCATGCTTTTTTTAACCACGCATTTTTTTTCCAGATTTTTCATTTTTATTTTCTAGTCTTGATGTGGTAGGAACTAGGAAATCTAGGCAACATAGCTTTCTATTTGATGACAATGCACCATTGCTTTTGATGTGTGGTTTTAATGAAAACTTACTATATATTTTTCGTGTTTCATGACAGGTGGAAGGAGTGGTGATATAGGAACTTTAAATGGACTTGATGGTAACTTTCCAGAAGTTATGCGACTAAATACTGAAAATCAAGACTATATGTTACATGCCAAATAATTTTCAAAACAAAATATGATATCTTGATTCCAAATCTCGATTGCTTATCATAATTGTCATATCAGGGTTTATGCCAACAATAACTTTTTTTATATCTGCATTTTAAAATGAAGATACTTCATGAAATGGAAACTTTTCGTATTACATTTTGTTAATAGTCATACCAGCACGTATTAAAGTGAACCTCGTTCAACCTATTTAATTCCAAAGTTTCTTTTTCTTAATTAAGATTAGTAAACATATTTAGATAGAAAAAGTTGAATTTCTTTTGCATATAACCATTACAACTGCAACAAAATGGTTTGGTAGTGGTGGTATTGGTGCTTTGAAGCAAGCAATTTTTATGTCCATTGTTTATAAGAAAGGTGAAAATCTTTCGTGGCAAATGTTCATATTGGGAATTTGCAATTTTTTCTAAAGGTTTTGATATCCCATTTATCTAAATTTTCTTCAAACGAATTTATGCTTTTGTGGTTATTAAAAAAATAAAAAATCTTATTAAGTGCATACATATATTTGGTTGCTGTTAATATGGACATCTGGCTTACTTTTAGGGCCTACTGATTTTTTTATTGTTTCTATTATCTCATAATTGCTATGAAGTGAAAAATATGCTCAATCTAATATTCACCCCTCTAGGCACTAGTATGTTTTTTATCTGAATTGTTTTCGTGAGACCTTTTTTTCTTTCCTGTTCTTTGAAATAAATAAATGTTTTTAATAATATGGATAAGTATTTCCCAAGTAATTTAACCATGTATATGCAGGAGGTGTCTCATGCACATTAGAAGTTAAGAAAATAATACCTATTTTGAAGAAAGCATATGGGGACAGCATGAGTAAAGTGTTGCATGTAGGCCCCGACACCTGCTCAGTGATCTCTCAACTATTAAAAGAAGAAGATACTGTGGCCTGGGGTGTTGAGCCATATGAGTTAGATGATGTTGATGGCAACTGCAAGAGTCTTGTGCACAAAGGCATTGTGCGTATGGCCGATATCAAGTTTCCTCTTCCCTACAGGGCAAAGTCATTCTCTCTTGTCATTGTGTCAGATGCTTTGGATTACTTGTCACCCAAGTACCTAAACACGACTGTTCCAGAATTAGCAAGGGTAGCTGCTGATGGTTTAGTTTTATTATCAGGTAATTGTTAGAATTATGATCTATTGTCTCCTTTTGATGGTTTTACATCTGTAACTTCTAGACATTCTTAGCTGACAAGGATATTTAATTCCTTCAACTAGTTGGATTTGGCAAAGCTTTTTTAAGGTTTATCATGATTTCAATTGTTACTCCCCATTTCACATCATTTACATCTGGACAGAATTAAATGAATGGGTTATAAAGATTGGAGGAATTACTACTTTATATTGGTTTTGAGCATTTTGGCTTATTAGTTGTATACTGTTCAATTATGTTCGCAAGGCTAGTGGTCTAGTCCTTGCAGTCCCATGTAAAGTTATCCATTTTGGAGTGCTTAGTCTTGAGTAAGCTAGAGATTGGGTGTGATCGTCACCTATTTGAGCGGGGAGTGTAACTCCTTGTCCTACATTGTTGAGTGAGTACACATACGAACATCTCTTGACCACTCAATATCAAGAATGAAGTGATAACTAATTTATTTTGGTGAACTGATGCCTATTTGCATCTTAGTAGCTAGTCAGCTTTTTTACCCTTGGTATGATAAAGTAGTCAAGGGTTCAAACACTGTATATTTACTCTTGGTGCCAAGTGGACCATTCTCTGATGATTGTTTAACTGGTACTGAAGCTCCTTTGAAGGTACACTAAATTTCCTTTTTATATAGGTCAACCAGGTCAGCAGAGAGCTAAAGTAGCCGAGCTATCAAAGTTCGGACGTCCGGTAAAGTTGCTAATCTTTCTTTTTGTTCCTTTTTTTCTTCAACCTGTATGCATCACATGGCCTTGTATTTCATCTAAAATTATAGTGACAATAAGTAGATGTTGGTCGAGCTTTCCGTTTTTGTCTGAGCACTTTTATTCTCACATTTCACCTTTTTGGGGGTTGATAGAATGAAAATTGATTTTTCGGGTTAAAGCATATTTTTGTCCCTTGTCTTCTATCTTATTGCTATTGAAAGTAACAATGGCAGAAGATTTGATATCATGGAGAGAACTGGTTGAATGTAGTGTTAAGCAGTCACCTGATATTTCGTCGTCTTTATGTTGAAATCATAATGTAAAAACTGAAAAAGATTTATACTGAACTGCAAAATTTCTTAGTTGTTATGCTTAGTTGATGACCACTGATAACTGATGAGCATCTAATGGTTTCATTTAGCCATAACTTCAAAAGCTAGTTCTTTTGTGTGTGTAGAGCATGTTTGGCTAAACTTAAAAAGTTTACTTTACATAAAATTAAATAAGTTATAAAATAATTGCTTTTATTGGTCAAAGTTGGAACTAAGTGAGTTAATTAGTTTGATAGCGATGTAAGTTAAGAAATAAGTAAAATATCTAAACATGTTTAGAATCACAAAGTTAGCTAACTATAAATTTACTGAAAACATGTTTTAATTTGGTGTTTTTGTTAGGAAACAAAGTTACTTAACATGCTGGTTTTTGCCTTGAATAGGCCAAACGGAGGAGCTCAACTTGGTGGATAAGGTTTTTCATTCAAACCGGCTTACATGAAAATGAAACTGCTACCAAGAAATTCGAGCAGGCAGCAGCCAAGAATTCGTACAAGTCGACATGCCAAGTTTTTCACCTCAAACCTTCGCATTGATAGTGTTGTTACAGATGGTGTCTTTCGCTAAGATGGTGCCAAGAAGGATCTTTAGTTTTTAGAATGTTAAATTATATTCATAAAAAAATTGGTTTACCTCATTTGATATTTCATTATGACAGAAGAATTGGTTGATTAAAAGCTTTGTTGGGTGTAAGTTAGCATCCACAGAAATATACCATTATGCCGAATTAGGCATTGACAGTGAAATGAACCATTCTCTATGGAATGTTCATATTTACTGTATTTTTTTCCTCATAATTGTAAAATAAAACTAATTTATGATTTTATATATCTTGGAATCCTCCTTTTGTGGTCTAAGCCTCACTCTTGGAGAACAAGTACTCTTTTATTTTACTTCCTCGTACAAGTGATCTGACTTTGTGGCTGATAGGTTTCTTGATGTCAATGAAGGAATGAAATTATAATTTTTTTCGTTCCCCAAAGCTCGTTTAATTGGATTTCTCGTTCGATGATCTATTCGTTAGGAAGACAACAAGTAGTTGTGCCACTATCAATTAGTTTCGTTTTGGTTAATTCCATGTTTGGCTAATATTTATAAATTATTTTAATTGATCAAATAACTTCTTATTCGCGTATTTTGTGAAATATGTAAGTATTATTTACAACTTGCTTTAGCTCATCAGGAACCTGCTACTTGGAAGGTACCAAAGTTTAGACAGTTGCTACGACATGATTGTTAATAGATGGCTTTACTATGCACTGGCCAAAAGTGCCGTTATAAAAAAAAAAGTTGAACCCCAACCTTGGGGTTTCTCACCGTCTCGCCCTTGGAGCATTGTGGAGGAGGTAAATCGCGGAATGTGCCTCAACAGGTCAGAGTATAAGAGCTGGCATACTGGTGCCCACAAAAAATCCAATTCCATATCTTATAAAAGGCAGTAATCGAACTCTCACACTGCGTCTGCCTACAAAAAATCCAATTCTATATCTTATAAAAGGCAGTAATCGAACTCTCACACTGCGTCTGCCAACTCAGCTGAGACATTATAGATTGAGCATTTGCTCGCATTTGGCATAACGGTGTCAAATGAGAGTTGGGATCTACTGTCCAAAATTGATTGTCTGTCAATGATTTTCATTTCATACTTATTTTTAAGCACAAGTGATAGTGAGAAAAAAGTTGGACATGTTAATTTAAAGTGATGTGTCAATAAATAATTGAGTGAACAGCAAGCTCGACAGTCAATTTTGGACAATAAATCTTAATTTGTCAAATGGTTAGTGTGGTAAATAAATTAACAAATTAGGGAAAAATTGAGTGTGTGTGCAGAATTATTTGAGGAAAAAAAATGAGTTTTGAGAAGAATGAGTTTTAGAAATCGGATCAAACAAGGGATAAGATTATTATTCCTAGCTGTCCACACTACTCGCTCGCCTGATCAATCCCACAGCTATAAAACCACCAGCGGGCGACCGTACGCCGGGTCCTCTCCGCCACATCCGCCATGGCCACAAGGGACAATTACTCAAAGAAACCGCTTTCCAACGCCATTCCGCTTTCCACTTCTCGCCTCATTCTCGCTCTCCTCTGTCTCTCATCTCTTTTCATCTGTTTCTCTCTCTTCAAAACCAACAACGTACAATCCCCTTTGCTAAACCACTCGGCGGTGTCGACGAATATTAACTATAAAAAGTGCAATTATACGGATGGCCGTTGGATCTACGATCCGACTGTCAGATCGCCGCCGCGATACGACCACTCCTGCAAGGAGATTTTCAAAGGATGGAATTGCCTTGGCAGTAACAAGTCGAACGCCCTTGATATTGTCAAATGGCGCTGGAAACCCGATGGCTGTGACCTCCCGCAGTTCGATCCTCTTAAATTTCTTCAAGACTTCAGAGACACCAATATTGGTAAAAACTTGCAAACTGAATTGCTGTAAATTTTCTGCCCCGTATATTTTGCAGCTTATATATGTTTATTCTGTTAATTATAAACTAGGAAAAATATATAATACTAATGCTTCACACAAATGAGAGTGAATTACAGTGTTACCCAACACTAAATATTCAAGTATTTATAAATGAAATTGAGCTCTCTTTGGTTTGAAAAATATAGAAACAAGAAGCTACTATTTTTTTTTTCAAGGGCATCAGCTACGGATCATTATTTGAAATCAGGGACAAAAAACTGTATATTTATGAAGGCTGAAGCTATGGTATATGAGAATAAACCATTTTAAATGGAAATACAGAGAATTTTCATCCTTTTTCGTTATTTGAAGTGGACTCTAAAATCTGAGAAAACCAAGAATTTTATCACTTGAATGGGAAAATGACAAGACCATAGCAGTTCGGCCATTCTAAAGCTAGATACCAGTAGCATGTTTTGGAACACAATGCAGCACAAAGAATCTGTGCAAGTGTTTGTTTATCTGGCTTTCTCAGTGTGGGAAGAACAGTTAGGGTGAAATGTTCATCATCAAAATCAAACCAAAGTATCTGGATTTCACTTGATTCTTGTTGTAATATAATACACGTGTGGGATTCGGATTTTCGGGAATATTCTTGTGTGTTCCAGTGCTACTTGTAGACCTTATGGATCTTTAACAGTGCAGGGTTTGTTGGGGATTCTTTGAACAGGAACATGTTTGTTTCACTTTTTTGTGCTTTAAAACGAGTGTCCAGCGAGGTGAAAAAGTGGCGTCCTGTTGGAGCTGACCGTGGCTTCACTTTTATTAAGTACAACGTAACAATTGCATATCATAGAACAAATCTTCTTGCTCGTTATGGTAGGTAAGGTTAGTCTAATACTTGTCGTTTGAGTTTTGATGAAGAAGAGTTTATTCTAATGATGTGGTCAACTTTGTGCATTGACGTATTTAAGGTCACTGCTCAATCCATCACGCAAATTTGGTGTTAGCATTTGCCCGGGCATATTTCTATTTCTGATATTATTGCATGCAGTAGATTTTTCCTGAATTGATGGTCATTAGGGCTGCCATTAGATACTGATTTTTACGTACACAAGGTTTTGGCTCTTGTGATCAATTTTGCTTCTTTCTTTTATTCATCCTTTAGATTTGTTGAATCTATTTCATTACAAAACTTTTAGGCTTCCCTTGGACTCCAGGAGGGACAATAAAGAAAAGTCTGAACAAAATCAATTTACCTAACATTTCTCCACGGCCAAATCTAAATCTGAAATTTTGTGAAATCCAGTTGTTGGTTGAACATCACTGAAAAATAAGGCCAGATTATGTAGATTGTAATTTTTTATCACTTACTCCCGATTGTCCTGTGTTCTGAGTAAGCCATGGAGGCCTTTGCCTTGATTATGAATTCGATAGATGGTTAACTTTATATACGTTCTTTAAAAGATATGAATGGCAGAGGAATTATTATCTAGTTTGAGGATATACTATTTCATAAGTTCTGTTAATAAATGCTTGGAACCATGATGAGGGATATTCAATTAGGAATACCAGAATCAAAGATTTGTAGTATGGTTTTAATAAACTTTTTGCTGCTTGGTCTGACCTTGAACCAATTATTTGACTGTGTTCTGTTATTTTTGTTGTTGAGGTTTGAATTTGAGTTTATGACTACCTCATTACGATCATTTTATCTTTCTATTGATCTTTCTTAGTGTTTATGACTTGACCTGGAGTAGGTTTATCATGTAAGCTTGCTGCATGTTTGTATGATTTTGACCCAAATTATTTGCTTATATATTTTGTAGGTGGACGGCTAGCAGCATTGCTGGTGTGCTGGAATCACTAGGTTATAAGGACGGTTACAGAGTGGATGTTGATATACCTGAAGGAACATGGGTAGAAGCTCCAAATTTCCATGATATTCTTATCTTCAATACAGGACATTGGTAATTTTACTTTCCTTTGTGGACTTCTGTCACATAGGCTGCTATCAATGTCGATTTTAGGATGCTACTTTTTATAGCTTTGTGGAAGTGGAATGGATCCTAGTTAGGGCATTTGGCAATTTTCCATGATGCTCTGAATTTGAGCAATGGGAACGTTGAATCAGAACATGATAGTAGAATGAACCTGTTTACTGAGATTCTGACAGAATCTCTTGAAGCTGTAGATTCAACATGATAGTAGAACGAACCTGTTTACTGAGATTCTGATAGAATCTCTTGAAGCTGAAGAATATTGTTTGGATTTTTGCAACTTTGTCCTTTTTGTACAGCAAAATATATTTTCTGGGGTTGTTTGGAAACTCTTTTCAAAGAGGCACTTAGACTTCCAGAGTTCCAAACTAACCGAGTTCTGCATTGCATAACCTCTGATTGTTTCGGTTATGCATTAGCTAAAATTACCTCCATGGCTCTGAAGACCCTAACATGAGTGGCTCAAGAAGCTCATTAGCTGATGATGCCTTCTTCCAAGTAATGCATAAATTTCTTTTCCTACGATGTAGTGACTTTACATGCCCGCCCCGCCCCGTGCTGATTGTCCACTTATAGTAAAAAAATATATTTGATTTCCTTTTTTTTCATTGGGCACTGGCTGCCCATTTTGCCCCCAAGCTTTAACCAACCCACTAACCCAATCCAAAGCAAGTTCAGTGACAAGCTAACAATATAAATTAATTTTATAGGAGAAAAAAATTCATAAACTGGGCGATGGTTTGCCCAGCCTCGCCCTTGAGCGGATCGAGGTGGTAAAATCCCCGGTGGGGTGGGGATGAGGAATCCCCAACCTCTCCAATTGACATCTCTACACAGAAAGTGAGGATCTATCACACTTCTCAAATTGAATATTAGGCTCCGTTTGATAGCTTTAGTTTTTCATGGAAAAGGAAAACATTTTCCTTTTCTACCCTTAAAAAGCTGTTTGATAGGTAAATTTTTTTCATGGAAAACGTTTTCCACATTTTTCTAGGTACAATCATTTGATGCACAAAAGTTTGATTTTGTTTTCTCACCTATTAGGGGGGAAAACATTTTCCACCTCTTTTTTTTTTTTTTTTAGCAATGGCAACCAATTCTATCAACTATTGTAAAAAGAATTTTTATTTTTGTTGACAATTTCTATGTAAAACAAAATCAAACGAATATGGTAATTTTTTCTAATTGTTTAAATTTTTTTTTTTTTAACTTTTTGGTAATTAGAACAAATTCTAGACGTATTGGTAGAAAAATTATCACTTTAATGGACAATTTTTATAAAAAACGAAGCCAAACGGACACCAAACTTTCAACATTTTCCTGGTAGAAAATTATACCAATCAAACAAAATTAATTACAATTCCCAGGAAAACATTTTCTAGGAAAATCTTTTCCCTGTAAAACATTTTCTTTCCACCCATTTTCCACCCTTGCAATCAAACGGACCCTTATCTACTAAATGTTTCCAACTATTGTTGCATTTTCAAATGACAAGCATTCCCGTTGTATTTCTTAGAGCAACTTTTAATGGATTTTTGTACATGTCAATGAAGACATAGAATAGTGGTTTTTCAGTTTATTTAACTTCTTTGTTTTGGTTTTTAGGTGGTGGGCTCCTTCAAAGTTTGACCCTGTAAAATCACCCATGCTTTTCTTCGAGAAAGGTATACCCATGGTGCCTCCAGTTCCACCTCATGTTGGTCTTGATATGGTATTATCACACATGGTATGACCCCATTATTCTCTCTCATATTTTTCCACAAGATACAGCATAGCTCCTAGGCAAATAATCTAATAAGAATACTAAATTCGCGTTCCATTCAGATTTTGCCAAGATAAAAATTGGTACTTGTTTAATGTATGTTTTCTGATCAGAATAGATGTTCAACAATTTCTTTTGTTCTTCTTTTCCTTCTGTTTGGAGACATATCTGCAATTTGGAAAGTTAAATTCTTTTTACCCAGCTAATATGCTATATTTTCAAACTAGATATCGTTTGTGGAGAAAAAGGCTCGACCAAGTGCAATCTTAATTTTTCGAACACAATCTCCAAGACATTTCGAAAGAGGTGATTGGGACCAAGGTGGTTCCTGTCCTCGTTTACAGCCTCTTGCTCCTCAAGAAGTAAGCTCTTTATTGGAATAGTATACACGCACCACGGATGAGCATTATTAATTGTTTTGGCATGTTCGGAAGTTTACTTGCAAGTAAAATAAGTTAAATTAATATTCTTATTGATCAAAATTAGAAATAAGTAAGTTATTTAATAGTAGTTGCTTCCAAAATAAGCAGCTTTTTTTTTTTACATAGAAGTATGAAAAAAGTATCTTATCTGAAACTGAATTAAAAGAGAATATTATTCTTTTAAACAACGTGTAATTTAATGATTGGGTTTTATGTTTGGTTCGGTATCCAGGTAGAGGAACTTTTCTCTCTGAAAAGTAATGGAACAAATATGGAGGCAAGACTTGTAAATCAGCACCTGTATAAAGCGCTGAAAGGTTCCGGTTTTCAAATATTGGATATAACACAGATGAGTGAGTATAGAGCTGATGCCCATCCATCTGCAGCCGGTGGGAAAAAACACGACGACTGCATGCATTGGTGCTTACCAGGACTTACAGATACTTGGAATGACTTGTTTATAGCACAACTAAACAATTTTAATGTTAGGAATTAAAATGTTTAGTTTGTCTTGTGATTATATGTGGAATATGTTTCTTTGAGTTCGATTTTTTATCGGTGGTTTTAATAGGATTTTATGTCATTGCCTAACAACTCTAAACTAACGTAGTGTATTGTGGTGGTTAAGAATCTAACTGACCTGAATGCTTCATTGTGTTGCTTAGCTATTGCAGGGTTTAATAACCATTAAAAATTGATGCATCTTAGAATATTCTAATTTTGAGGGAATCTAACTGTAATTTTTAGATTCCAGATTCAGGTGAATGGTTTTAGAAATAGGATTGGTTTGGATTAAAATCTGTCAATTGCTTAGTTTTTTACTGCTACATAGTAGCTTGGGACTGAACTTTGTGATACTGAGTTTAGTTTTTTAGTATAATTTGGAATAAATCTAAATGAGGTACAGAGAAGCGCAGCAGACGAAATTATGACCAAAGAAGAGTAAATTCTCTTACATGGTTATTTCAACTGACAAATTTCGAAGCTATTATTTATAGATATTGTTTTAAGGAAATCTGATCCTAGCTTGTTGTCCATGTTCTTTCAACTATGTCAAATCTACAAGATGAATGGAGTTAAAACTAGTGCTAGATTATGTCAAATCATATATCATGTATGCATAGTCCATGGAGTTAGAATAAACGTTGGATTGGCTCGACGTCGACGCTTTGATGTTTAAGTCGAGAACTGAAATTGAGTAATGTGTGAAGATCTTAAAGAGTACAATGAATTTTGAGTATGTCGTTTACAATTTTATAAAAATATACTGGATAATTATTGTGCCTTCCGAATATGGGAGGTACATTTTGTGCATGGCATTCTTCTCCTTTCTCTAACATACGTGAGGGGGAAAACTTATATTTTGCTAATATTTGTCCCTAACTTCCCAGTTTTGTAGCAACGTTAATTCTTAATGCCCGTTTACTGTCATTTTGGCCATTAACTATGCACGTGGTCTGCACACGACCACTTAATTAGAGGGTGCATTTTGGAAATGAACAAAGAAGATGGCGCAACATTAAGTCAATCTGACCCATGCTCAAATGCACGCGCCTTTTGACTACTCTCTTATCACATGAAGTCTACTCTCGAACAACATGACATTTAAATTGGGCTCATCACTTGAATGCTTTTAGCAAGGATTGTGCTACTTGAACATGACCAAGACAAGCCCCCCACCTATAGGGGGTGTCCAGTATAAACAGGACTTACGTGAACAGAATAATCATTTTTGCAATTATTCATTCTGCACTTGGCTACCCAACATTATAGCGGGCGCGAAAATTGGTACAAGGACACTTGTTTGTCCTTGAATGAAATGCCGGCCGTTTGGGTCCTCACCACCACTATTATTATTAGAGTGATACTACAAGTACATAATGGTCTACATAATTGCAAGTTACATTGATCAACACCTTTAATTCAAATCTGACACTTTCACATCAACGACAAGATGGTTGCCACATCACATTATGTCATCCATTGTATACATTTATTATGTATACTTAGCATTTTCCTTATTATTAGGACACAATTCATTCTACATTGTCCGTCTGTCTTGTATTAATCATTCTATATATACACGTCTCTAAAAAAATAGTTTCAGAAATTCTATGATCAAGGCATACAACATTATTCCTACCATGTTAGTGTAAATGTTATGCCCTAGGTCCAATCAACTTTGGATATAAACACTTTGAATATATATAATCAATGCATATGTATGGCAATATCTATTATTTAATTGAATTAATATTCTAATAAATTAAATAATAGAATCCGTAGATTCAAGTCTTGGTGATTTGTTAATCACAAGGAGTTGTGATTGTGAGATACAAATTACATATGATTGAATCTTAAATCGTCCGTGGTCGAGGTAATAACGAGATACGGATATCGTTATTACGGATAGATTATCGCGTGTGGCATTCTTACTTGTGAAGTAAGTAGTTGACCTCACAAGCTAAAGTGTGGTGACACTTGAATGAACACGTGGATGTTTTGTTATAGAACAAAATATTGGAGACCCGCTGAGAGATTCCACATGGATATCTATCTAAGTGTTAGTGGTTAATCTCTAACGTTCGGTAGTGAAATTGGTCATTTGACTTGAGGTCATCATAGTACCTTATATGAGGGCAGTCATACTTTGGTGATGTTGGATGTTGCTCTGTCAAGGGTCGCTAATACAGCATCGTTCGGGTATGTCAAGAATCATATGAAGGTTGTGAATGATCAATAGATGATTCGTCACTCTTAGATAGTAAGAGATTATGATCTACATTTTATCCAGTTAAGTTGATAATGAAATCCTTGGCCAAGGTGAACTCATAAGTCGGAAAACAGTTTTCGACGTACATTGACTTAACAGTGGGATAAAAGATATGATCGATAATTGAGATTGACACATATCCATATCTCATAATTGATCGGATCATATTGACGAAAGGATTATAGTTTCACGGTAAACGAACAAGTTTGGTTTTGTCATACTACGTGATATTTTCCGTCACATGTATTGCCCTGATACATTGCTAGATGTCAATCTGGGACAACGAAAATGAATTAGTGATAAATTAAAAGGGGCGTTTTAATTTATCGATTTTAATTAGATCAAAATAATAATTCACGTCGTTCGACATCGTGATCGGGAACCTAATGGGTCACACACAAAAGAGAATCAGAAGAATGAGACTTACCAATTAATTAATTGACAAGTGTTGGATAATTAATTAATTGGGTTGTTTATTAATAGGTCCGAATTAATTAATTGGATTAATTAATTCATGGACCGGATTTAATTTGATTAGTTAAATATCGGACCGGGTTAAGTTTAGAGATGGGCCAAGCCCACTTGGGCTTATATTAATAAGCTGTTAGGGTTTGTAAACTGCATGGAATTTTCATTATTCTTGCTAGCACAAGAAAAGAAAACCCTAGCCGTCATTCTTGTTCTCTGTGTGGATCACCATTGGAGGCTGGACAATTGGACAGCATGGATTGCAGATCGTGATCATTGGAGTTCAAGAAAAAGCAAAAGAGTTTGTGGAATTCATCAAAGGTATCATTCTCATCACAGTTTCTATCTAAACACATTGCAGATCCTCGTTTGGGAATTGAAAATTGTTTAATTTCCGCTGTGCATGTTAAGTAAATTCCCAACAGTGGTATCAGAGACTACTTTGTGTTTGTTAGAAATTGTTTCGAATTTTAGAATAATCAAAAGTTGATTGTTTACATTATTCATGTTTCTAGCTTTTAAAAGAAAGTTGATTTTCGAATTCTAAATCTGATTTGGAAATGAAAAATCAATTTTGTTTTAAAAAAAAAAAAAAATTGGCGGAAGAGGCGGCGACGCCACCGGCCTTGGCGGTGACGCCCGCTGCCACGCACGGCAGCACGCTGCCACGCACGGCAGCACGCCGCCACGGTGGTGGAAGCAGCAGCGACAGTCGCTGCTGCACGTGGCAGCAGCGACAGTCGCTGCTGCTGCTGCGACGCTCGCCGTGGCTGCGAGTTGCAGCGGCGAGCGCCGCTACTGGATATCGTAGCGCGGCTGCGGCCGTCTTTGAAATCGCAGCCGGCCGTGCGGCTCGCCTACCGGTGGTGCGTCGCTGTCCGTCGTTACTCCATGGGCCGGTGCCACCGTTGGGTCGTTTTCTAGGGTTTTCAGATCGGGGTGAATTCGATTTGGGGACGGGGGCCTCCTCTGCAATTTCTGAGATTTTGGGGACCCGTCCGCAATAATGAAAAAAGGGGTCAATGTGCAATTATTAGAAAAGGAGTCTGTCATGCAATTAATATAGTTGAAGGGCTTGCTTTTAATTTTAAACTCGGGTCTTATTGTAAATTTCAAAATGGTTTTGACTTTAAATATTAAAATGATTTCAAATTTGATTTTCAAATGGGTTTTGACCCATATTATCAATATTGACCTGTTTAAAATTTTATTTAAAATTGACGACTTTTTATATTTTCGTTAAAATTGGATTTTAACTTAAATATTAAACTTTGACCCTAAATTGAATTTTATTTTATTTAGGATTTTTATCCTAAATTAAAATGTTAATTCATTTTAAATTAGAGTTGGACTTTAATTTAATATTTAATTAAAATTTGATTTTAATTAAATTATTCACCCTAGTATGTTGTTGAAATTAGAGTTGGACTCTAATTTCACATTTAATTGAAATTTGATTTTAATTAAATTGTCTCACCCTAAATTTTCTTGAAATTAGAGTTGGACTCTAATTTAGTATTTAATTAAGATTTGATTTTAATTAAATATGTTCGCCCTAATATTTTGGAATTAGAGTTTGACTCTTATTTTGTATTTAATTAAAATTTGATTTTAATTAAATTCAACCGTATTAATTTGATTATAATTAGTGTTGAACTTTAATTTGACATTTAATTAAAATTTGTTAAATTGTCTTGTCCTAAAATTTTGTTGGAATTAGAGTTGGACTCTAATTTGGTATTTAATTAAAATTTGATTTTAATTAAATAGTCCCGCCCTATAATTGTAGAATTAGAGTTGGACTCTAATTTGATATTTAATTGAAATTTGATTTTAATTAAATAAGTCCGCTAATTAAATTAATTAATTAATTTGATTAATTAATTATTTAATTGTTCTGATCCATTTGTCTAAATTAGTTTAGACGACTTTAATTGCTAGAAACTTGAAACATGTTTGCATATAATATTAGATATTATAGGAATGCATTTATATGATGAATGTTTTATTAGTGGATGATTATGGACTCGACCATGTGGATGTGTTGAATGGTTAGTTTTATTCTTGTTGTTTTATGGGCCTGCGAGCTCTTATTTATTTTGGACCTGCGAGTCTGTTGTTATTATTATGGGCCTATGTGTCCAATATTATTTAGGCCGCGTGCCAACTAGTATAGGATACAAGTTGCAGCTGGACTAATTGGAGATATAAGAAGAGGAGGAGACCATAGAGATGGAGCATTGTATGAATCAATGTTGTACCCCATAGGAATTGACCGACTAGTCTTCCTTATGGCTTGGGAAAACTAGATAGTATAAGTCCATAATCGTTCACATTATTATATGTATGTTTATTTGCATGTTAGATGTATAATAAAAAATATATAATTATTACGATGAGACCTTTTGCATGCAAAACTTCTCGTTAAAAATATTAAGCCAATTTGTTATTTGCCTTCCATCATTATAGTGAAAAACGAGAGTCCTAAATCGATCTTAGCTTGTTGAGTACACTCAAGGCTAGTCTATTAGGGATATGTTTGACACTATGAAATATTAGATATTTCTGAATGATGGGTTTGACTTAACTAATATTTATCTTTTGTTGAGTACACTCAAGAAGATAAATTTTAGAGGCATGTTAAAATATTAAGTCATATTTATATTCGCCTTCCTTCATTATAGTGAAAAACGAGAGTCCTAAATCGATCTTAGCTTGTTGAGTACACTCAAGGCTGGTCTATTAGGGATATGTTTGACACTATGAAATATTAGATATTTCTGAATGATGGGTTTGACTTAACTAATATTTATCTCTTGTTGAGTACACTCAAGGAAATAAATCTTAGAGGCATGTTAAGCTAACACATAAGATGTGTGAAGATAAAGAGTTATCAGCTTAATGATCTGGGAATTGTATGGAGATACAATTGATAATAGTATCTACCCAAATGTTTTATTAGGGCTTGTTGAGTACACTCAAGGTTTTAATATAACAAATGGGATCCCAGCCCACTGGGAATCAAGTACGGATTCCATAAATTTATGTGAGAGGGTCATAAATTTGAGTTAAACAGTGGGAGCGAAATTAATTTAATAAAAGACCATATTAAATTAATTCATGCATTATATATATTATTTCTTTACTTTTTCGTCGTTTACATTCATTGAATTATGAGTAACCACATATATTTGAGAAGCATATTGCATGCCAACAATCAAAGCAAATTTTCTTGATTGACGTCGCAATCTTAGAATTGTTCTCAAGCATGAAAAATTGGTTGTGTCCTTAAGTAGCCCTTTCTAGAGACACCTGTTGATGACTCAATAAAAGAAGGGGTGGCTGCTATAATAAACAGAGTGTTGACGATAGTACTACAACATATGTGATGTTTGTGACTATATCACCTGAGTTATAAAGCAACATAAGAGCATAGATGCTAACACACGATCTTTCATCTCAATGTGTTGAATGATGAACAATCATACGAGGAAATATATGATATTTCCTAGCAACTATACCGGTGCATAATGGCAGAAGAATCTTCAGTCGGTGCTCGTGTGCTGAAGATGCAGACTACTTTGAGAATTGTCTTGATTGCGTCCAGTCATGAACAATGAACTAAGTATAGACTTGGTTCTGCAATCTCTGTCAAAGAGTTATTCATAACTAATTATGAATTTAATATGAATAAACTCGAAGCACGCTCATTGAGTTGCTGAACATGCTTAAAACTGTTAATTCCAACATCTGTGTTTGTAGTGGACAAATCTTAGTCATAGATTCCTCTAAGGAAGTCTAAAGGATGCTTTAGGAAAGCAACCAAGATGACTAAGACAGTTAAAGCGAATAAGGACAATACCAAATCTGATGATCCTTATTATCATTTTGGAATGATGGGTCATTAGAAATGAAATTGCAAGGCTTAAATCTACTTCATTAGTTTCATGGGTATTATATACTAGATATAGATCTCATATTTGTATAAATATGCAGAAACTAAATAAAAGTAGATCGCTGCAAAAGGGAGAAGTTGACCTACACGTTGAAAATGAGCAAAAGTTGTTGCATTGCCTGTAGAAGCATATTTCTTGCCATTGCCTTTATGTTTGATATTAGAATTAGAGAAATGTTAATTTTGTTTTCACCATTACCAAGAGTATTAAATAAATTTCATGTTTTGACATGAATTATTCTAATGTTAAGGACAATTGTTGTTCCTTTTTATCTTGATAAAATCTTAATGGTTATGGTAAATTATAAAATGACATTTATATTCTAAATGTTGAGTGTTCTATAATGAGTATAGAAATTGAAAAGCATAAAAATGATAATCTGAATAACACCTATATCTGGCATTGCAGATTTGGTCACATAAATGAGAATGCAATTCCAAACTTACATGGAGATGTATATTTGGGTCAAATAATTTTGAATCATTTGACAAATGCGAATCATGTCTGTAAGACACAGTGACCAAATCTCCTTTTACTTGAAAAGGAAATTGATCTGCACAATTATTAGGTCTAATACATAGTGATGTATGTAGATCCATATCAATTAATGTCAGGTGAAGTTTATCTTATCTCATCACATTTACTAATGATCATTTCAGAAATGATCATATATATTTGATGAAATTCAAGCATGAATATCTTGAAATGTTCAAGGGATTCAAACTAAAAGTTGATAAACAAATAGGTAAATATATTCTTACACTATGACTTGTTCGAGGTAAAGAATATCTAAAATGGAGAATTTTAGATTATCTAAAAGAGAATTAGATTCTCATGCAGTGGATTCCTCCACATACATTGCAACATAATGATGCATCTGAAATGAGGAATAGTACACTATTAGATATAGTGCAATTGAGAACAAGCCATGCAAGCATTCAAGAATCGTTTTGAGATCATGCACTGATTGCCACGTGCTGCACACTAAAACGTGTCCCATCTAAATCGGTTAACAAAAACTCCATACGAGTTATGGAATGGCCCAACATATCTCATATGAACGTTTGGGTCGTGACACTTATGTGAAGCGCACTGAATCGTTGCGCACTGAATCTGATAATTATATATTTGTGGATATTCAAGAGATAATTGAATATCAATTCTATAATCCCGTTGAGAAGAAGATGTTCATCTCAAGACATGTCGTACTCTTAGAGAAAGTGTTTACTCTAAGAGAGACAGTGGGAGTAGAATAGATCTTGAAAGAGTTCAAGAGTCCACGGATATAATTGACCGAATAGATGAACCTGAGTCTTATCCCACACCAGCTGAGGGACATACTCTTGATCAGGAAGTGGAGACTTCTGAGGACACGTTAGCTCAGTGTAAGTTTTGTAGGATCATTTGACCTCCTAGAAGGTATGAATCCATGATTACTAATCAAGGATAATGAACCTACTAATTACATAGAAATAAAGTCAAGTGTTGACTTAAAGAGATGGACTTGTTGTATGTAACCAAGGTTTGGCCTTGGTCGACTTGCCTAATGGATTAGAACCCATAGGTTGTAAATGAGTTTACAAGAAAATGGCGACATAGATTGAAACAAGTCTCTTGGAGCTGGAATCTTCGATTTGATGCAAAAGGTCAAAATGTTTGATTTTATCAAAAATGAAGACGAATTGTGCGTTTACAAGAAGATAGTGGGAGCATTGTCGCTTTCCTGATATTATATGTATGAGACATATTATAGGAAACGACGTCTCTATATTTCAATTGTTGAAATTATGGTTGTCAAATAATTTCTCCGTGATGGATGTGGGAGAAGCAAGTTGATCTATAGAGATAGATCCAGAAGATTGCTTAACTCATCCCAATCTATATAGATAAAATCTCGAGAAGATTTTATATGGAGAAAATGAACTGAGAGTTCATGGATAGAATGATGCTAACTTCTAGTCAGACTGGAATAATAGCACATCTCAAATAGGATATTGGTTTACTCTTAAGCGGTGTGTTGGAAATGTTCCAAATAACCGTTGATTCAATAATGGAAGCCTTATACATCATTACTTTACAAAGCAACAAAAGTTGTGGTTCTGATCGAAGTTCATTATCGAACTTAGAGTAGTTCCTAACATTGTTGATCACACGCTTATGCATTGTGATAACAATAGAGCCATCGTGCAAGCGAAGGAACTAAGGTCTCATCAATGATCCAAACATATGTTAAGGCAGTATTATCTCATTGGAAAGATAATACAATGAAATGACGTAAATAAAGAACTAATTCCCACAAGTTATTAAATTGCGAGATCCACCGACAAAGAGTTGTCGCAAAGATAAACATGATCGTCATGTAGACTCTTATGGTATAAGATACATAAGTGATTGGATCTAGTGCAAGTGGGAGTTTGTAAATGTTATGCCCTAGGTCCAATCAACTTTGGACATAAACACTTTGAATATATATAATCAATGTATATGTATGGCAATATCTATTATTTAATTGAATTAATATTCTAATAAATTAAATAATAGAATCCGTAGATTCAAGTCTTGGTGATTTGTTAATCACAAGGAGTTGTGATTGTGAGATACAAATTACATATGACTGAATCTTAAATCGTCCGTGGTCGAGGTAATAACGAGATACGGATATCGTTATTACGGATAGACTATCGCGTGTGGCATTCTTACTTGTGAAGTAAGTAGTTGACCTCACAAGCTAAAGTGTGGTGACACTTGAATGAACACGTGGATGTTTTGTTATAGAACAAAACATTGGAGACCCGCTGAGAGATTCCACATGGATATCTATCTAAGTGTTAGTGGTTAATCTCTAACGTTCGGTAGTGGAATTGGTCCTTTGACTTGAGGTCATCATAGTACCTTATATGAGGGCAGTCATACTTTGGTGATGTTGGATGTTGCTCTGTCAAGGGTCGCTAATACAAAGATCGTTCGGGTATGTCAAGAATCATATGAAGGTTGTGAATGATCAATAGAGGATTCGTCACTCTTAGATAGTAAGAGATTATGATCTACATTTTATCCAGTTAAGTTGATAATGAAATCCTTGGCCAAGGTGAACTCATAAGTCGGAAAACAGTTTTCGACGTACATTGACTTAACAGTGGGATAAAAGATATGATCGATAATTGAGATTGACACATATCCATATCTCATAATTGATCGGATCATATTGACGAAAGGATTATAGTTTCACGGTAAACGAACAAGTTTGGTTTTGTCATACTACGTGATATTTCCCGTCATATGTATTGCCCTGATACATTGCTAGATGTCAATCTGGGACAACGAAAATGAATTAGTGATAAATTAAAAGGGGCGTTTTAATTTATCGAATTTTGATTAGATCAAAATAATAATTCACGTCGTTCGACATCGTGATCGGGAACCTAATGGGTCACACACAAAAGAGAATCAGAAGAATGAGATTTACCAATTAATTAATTGACAAGTGTTGGATAATTAATTAATTGAGTTGTTTATTAATAGGCCCGAATTAATTAATTGGATTAATTAATTCATGGACCGAATTTAATTTGATTAGTTAAATATCGGACCGGGTTGAGTTTAGAGATGGGCCAAGCCCACTTGGGCTTATATTAATAAGCTGTTAGGGTTTGTAAACTGCATGGAATTTTCATTATTCTTGCTAGCACAAGAAAAGAAAACCCTAGCCGTCATTCTTGTTCTCTGTGTGGATCACCATTGGAGGCTGGACAATTGGACAGCATGGATTGCAGATCGTGATCATTGGAGTTCAAGAAAAAGCAAAAGAGTTTGTGGAATTCATCAAAGGTATTATTCTCATCACAGTTTCTATCTAAACACATTGCAGATCCTCGTTTGGGAATTGAAAATTGTTTAATTTCCGCTGTGCATGTTAAGTAAATTCCCAACAGTTAGAATGTCTGATAGTGCAGCATTGGATAGTGACATGCATTCACATGACTTTACTGTTAATATTTAAAATATCAATACCCTACCCATCTTTCTTTCATTGGAATATCTATGTATCATGATTCCGATTTAAATCGATAAATCCTCACTTAATCGCGGCCTTGTATGGGAGGGATTAAAATCAGATTAAAATTGAAAATATAGCCGTTATTGTTGACTTTTATTAGACGGGTGGGACCCAATAACGGCCATATTTTCAATTTTAATTGGATTTTAATCACTCCCGAACGGGGCCGTAATATTCTTTCCTATTTGATCCTTTCAAATTCCGCATTTCGATGTTGTGAGCTGATGTATTTATTAAAAAGAGACCTCGTGTAACAAATATTTATATGGCGATGCTTCGAACTGTCGATTAATCTAGCTTTATTTTCATTTTTTTTACAATTTAGAATCGATTATACGCAAAGGAAAATATTCGACCTTAGTTGTGACCAATTATAGAGCATGACACATAATTGCTTATTAATGGTGGGTCTTTAATTCCATCACCATCATTCACGAGTTTCAATTTATACCATGAAATTAATCACAAGTTATCGTCGTATTAGGCTTGTGAACCTCCCGTGTATTGGTGTGTGTTCAAGTCTAGATTGATCAGTCTATAATTGAATTATATATAAATCAATTATTTGGCTGATTTAAGAATACGCGTCTATAGAAAAAGTTAGGTTCGATTAACCTTGAAAATTGCCAAATTTATTAGGGTTGGACAAAACTCCCGAACCGAATCAAGCGATTCTTCATAAGTTAAATACCCGAACGAGTGTCTGAATCGAAAACCTAATTTCTAAATTCAATTTTTTATTTTAATTTTTTTGCCCAATTATTAATTTCATTGTTAACCCAACATCTAGGCCTTTTAAGTTTTTATCCTTCACTTTCCAATTTCATACTTTCATTCGATATTTTCGATCATCTCCTCCCCGGTTGATGAAATTTAAATGTTGTGTTGAAAGGGAAAAGATTGTATGCAAAAAACTAGCTATTTTAGATATTCCTATTAGATGGAATTCAAAATTCTTAATGTTAGATAGTTCATTTAATTTGTAATAGCTACGAATGAATTTGTCATTAGTTATATTTATATAGTATTACTGTAAATGTTAAAAAAATTAATTATAGTATGGAATCGAACCGAACCGAACCTGAACGGTTCCAAAATTATATTTGGACCCGACGATTCTATTAATTAAATACCTGAAAATTTTGGTTCAGTTCGGTTCAATTCTGAAGATAACTGAATCTAATCGGATCATGTTTAGCCCTAAAATTTATTGAATTTTAATCATGAAATTATCACCTCAACTGTTAACTAATTATTAAAAGTAAACAAGAAATGAAAGGCAAACTTCTTCCATATAAACACAAACCAAAAGAACAAATATATAAGTCCATGAATTTAGTTTTAATGTAATAATTATCACAGTCTATAAAACTGGTTTATAAATATTAGTTATTCACCCTTCATACAATTCGTTTTGCCAACAGTTTGAAGAACTGGTCTATAAATATATCTGCTCCAGCCCCCTACACCTAACCTACTTCTTCAATGGAGTCACTGAACATAACAATTCTTATATTTTCCTTAATAATCTTAATCTTAACTCCTCCTTCCATAGCCCAAAACTCCCCTCAAGACTTTCTTTCCACCCACAATCAGGCTCGTGCAGAAGTCGGCATCCCACCCCTCGTCTGGAATGACACGGTTGCAGCCTACGCTCTAAACTATGCGAACGAAAGGTATGCGGATTGTGAGCTCGAGCATTCGCAAGGGCCCTATGGCGAAAACCTGGCGGAGGGGTGGGGGAAATTGGCTGCTGGAGATGCAGTCAGCATGTGGGTTGGGGAGAAATCTTGCTATGATTATGACACAAATTCTTGCGTTGGTGGAGAATGCCTGCATTATACGCAGGTGGTTTGGAGGGATTCAGTTCATCTTGGTTGTGCTGGGGTTCACTGCAGTAATGGTTGGTTTTTTGTGATATGTAACTATGATCCACCTGGAAATTATATTGGCCAACGTCCTTACTGAGTTGGTTTTCAGTAATATGAGAATGAGTTGTCACTCGTTCTTGAAATATCGTTTTTGTAATATATGGGATGTGTTGGTCGAGATGTAGTCTGAGATGTAATAAATAAAGAGTGATGCTACAAGAACATAATTGTCAACATAATGGTCAACATAATTACAAGTGACATTGATCAAAACCTTTAATTCAAATCTCACACTTTTACATCAATTACAGGATGATTGCCACATCTTTTACATCAATTACAGGATGATTGCCACATCACATTATATCATTCATTATGTACATTTACTTTGTACACTTAGCATTTTCCATAAATAAAAGTAACATTCAATAATACTCAACAAAACTAGATAAAATATTCTACACCCTTTTGCTTGTTTTCATATTTAATACTATCAAGTACTTTCTAGTTCATCTTCACTTAACAGAAGGGTATTAAATGGGTTGAGCTATACGAAGAACATCCAAAATGGGCCCATGGTCTAGACATCCGTTGCGGAAACGCAGTGCCTGCACGGAAGATTTAGAACGAGATAGAGAATTACACTCGATAATTATTGTCAAGGGATAAATTCACACCGATGAAATAAAGAAATATAAATTAACATATAAGAGCATTTCTAAGAGACTATTTAAAACTGGAATGCTCTCTATTTTAAAGAGTCAATCTTTAAAAGTTTACTCCAAGAGATTCTTCAATTTAACATTTTAAAATAGAGAGTGGGTTTGGCTCTCCAATGGCTATTTAAAATTTTACTTCAAGAGACTCTTCAATTTAACATTTTAAAATAGAGAGTGGGTTTTGGAGAGCCAAACCCAACTCTCTATAATTTATTGCTTCAAAGATTCCAACTTCCAATGCATAGTTTATTGACTTAATTAAATTATATGTGTTGACACACTAAAAGTACAGCCCAAATTGAATAGCCTAAAGAGTGAAGCAGAAGTGGTTTTCTGGAATGATAAGGGTGAAGCAGAAGTGGTACGACAGATCATAGACCTTTTGTCGCAGAAGCAAACTCCGTGGAAAGATTCATGTACGAGGGAAATTATGGACCTGTGAGAGTAGTCCAAGATGGAGAAGAAACTTAAATTGTTGCGCAGAGAGAAGAGCCATTTTCAGCAGACGAGCTCACCGATATGTTCCGTCAAATGAGGCCAAATACAGTGGCCCTGGAGGAGCTAGTAATTGGTAAAAAAGTAATCTAAGAGTTTTAAATGAGCTGTAAACAACAAAGGTAAATGGCCGATATTCAGGACTTCAAAACCAAGTTAATGGTTTTCAATAAAGAATGTAAAGACAAAACGAAAGAAGAAGTAGCTTTGAAAGCATTGGGAGACAAATTGACAGTATTTGAGTTGGAACAAAGTATTGGCCGAGAAGTCAACAAAGTGGACTGTTTAGAAGAAGAGGTGCCTATAAGGGACATGTATGATGAAGTAATGAGGATCACCAAGCCTGGATATGCTCAAGTATAAGACCCTCTAGTTAAAGTGAATATTGGTAATGAAGGAGAAGACCGCCCAACATTCGTCAGCCAGATGCTCAATCAAGAAGTTAGTGACAAATTAATCGCTTTATTAAAAGAATATAAGGATTGTTTTGCTTGGAAATATGAATATATGCCTAGTTTAGATAGATATTTGGTAGAACATAGATTTTCAACCAAGCTAAGTTTCAAACCTCATAAACAACCATCTAGGCGTTTTGCTCCTAACGTACTTCCCGAGATAAAGAAAGAAATAGAGCGATTATTAAAAGCATACTTTATTAGAACAACCAGATACGTTGAGTGGTTGTCCAATATCGTGCCGTACTAAAAAAGAATGGTAAGTTAAGGGTGTGTATAGACTTTAGGAACCTATACATGGTCACACCCAAAGATGAATATCCAATGCCTACGGTAGATTCTTTAGTAGATTCAACTGCCGGGGACTTAATATATTCCTTCATGGACGGGTATTCAGGATATCATTAAATTTATATAGTTGAGAAAGATATACACAAAACTGTCTTTAGATGCCTTAGATCTTTAGGATGTTTTGAATGGGTAGTTATGCCTTTCGGCCTGAAAATGCAGGAGCGACCTATCAAAGGGCAATGAACTTGATTTTTCATGGTATGATAGACAAGTTTGCTGAGGTGTATGTAGATGATATAGTGGTCAAATCTATTAAAGAAGAAGACCATTTTGAACAGTTGAGATGTTCATTTGAACGAATGAGGCAATATAAACTAAAATTGAATCCCTTGAAGTGTACATTTGGTGTTAATGCAGGAAATTTCCTTGGTTTCCTAGTGTACAAAAGGGGAATTGAACTTGACAAAATAAAGCGAAGGCCATCTTAGAGGCCAAACCACCTAACAATAAAAATGAATTACAAGGGTTTTTAGGCCAAGTAAACTTTTTAAGACGCTTTATTTCTAGCTGTGCAGGGCGAACTAAAGCTTTTTCGCCGCTTTTAAAGTTGAAAAATCAAGATGAATAATTTTGGAAAGAAGAGCATCAAAAGGCTTTTGAAAGCCTAAAGATATATTTATCAAGTCTACCATGCTGGTGTCACCAATCCAAGGATGACCAATGAAAGTATATATATCGGTTGAACAAGAATGAATAGCTGAAATTGTCGTGCAAGAAAACTAATTTGGAGAAGAAAGGGCTATTTACTACTTGAGTAGACGGTTAACAAAATGTGAATGTAATTACTCTGCCATTGAAAAATTATGTCTTGCATTGTATTTCACATGTACAAAATTAAGGGCTTATTTACAGCATGTAACCGTTTATTTGATTTCTAAAGTAAATTTGATCAACTATAGGTTCTCTCGTCCTATTTTACATCAGAGGATAGGTCTTTGGACCTTAACGTTATCAGAGTTCGAAATACAATACATACCCCAAAAGGCAATCAAAAAATCAGGCTTTGGCTAACTTTCTGCCCGATCATCCATGCCTTGACATGCTTGAGGAAATTGAATTAGAAATTAACTCATTCGAATTAAAACCTTGAGTTTTATATTTCGATGGGTCAAAAACCTCTAAAGGCGCAGGAGTATGAGTGGTATTGATAAATCCTTTAGGGATTTGTTACAAGTTTATATTCACTTTAGATAGAATATACTCCAATAATCAAGCGGAATATGAAGCCTTAATTGTGAGTTTAGAATTAACGATAGATATAGGGGTGGGCGTGAGTTGGGTTGGGTTGGGTCGGTTTTTGCCCCAACCCGAACCCAACCCAACATTGTCGGTTTATTTAAAATCCAACCCAACCCAACCCATGTAAATATTGAATCCCAACCCAACCCAACCCAACCCAATTTTATGTCGGTCGGGTTGGGTTGGGTTGGTCGGTTTATATCGATAAAGTCATTTTAACTAAATACACATTATAGATATACCTAAAATTTTTTTAACTCATGTGACCAAAGAAGCTCCAAGTGAATACATGTTCTGTGGCTCACATGAACAAATGGGCATTATCTAGTTTGACAAATTTCAGCAGTAAATATCTCAACACTCTTAACAAAACAATCCACCAAGACGTGCAAAATGTCAATGATTTTTCATTACTACAGATTTCCGAATCATACTATGGTAAATTAGATCAACTATCTTAGAACAACCCAAAACAGAAAAATATTAGACCAAACATGTAGCATCAAATAGCCAAATATCGATAGCTCAGTCACATTACAATAATTTACTGAACTAATTCAACCAAAATCAGGGAAACTAAACTTAACAGTTAACACGACTAATGATAAGAAGAAAGTATATTGCATATCTAATTACCAGAGTTTTGAAATATGCTCAGAGGACAATTCAGGAGGGTGATAAGTGTGTGGATGCCCATTCACACTGTCGGTCCAATTAACCCTTGTCAATGTATAATGTGTGCATTCCTTTGGATCCTGCACTGACAAAAGTGTAGGAAAATAATGCCGTCAATGGTAAAAATTCCACGGCTTGCAAACAAGGTAGGCAATCAACCACAGATAACCTAGAGGATGCCAAGCAAACTTGAAAAAAAACTAAAAAATACAAGAATATAACCGTATCTGACTATGTTCAGATATGAACCCAACAACAAAACTTAGAAAAATCAAACAAAAAGAACAGACCAAAACCTCAAGGATATTTAGAAACACTGATGTAAACAGAAAAAAAAATGAAGGAAAACAAAGGAAAAAAAAAAGAAGGTCAAAGTCCCAACCTTTCACGATTTGTAAGAGATGCAGACCTCTGAAGTGAACTATGAAACCCCCGTAGGAGAGTACTGGAAGTAACTTCCAGGTGGGATTCAATCCAGAAAGAATAATGCTATTTAGACTGAACATTTAGACAAGGCAGCTTGAATTTCCTCTATAGTCGCTTGAATTGCCTAATGGAAATCGGAAAGGAGAAAAAAATGGGGCAAAATATGAAGCAAGGGGAGGAAAGAGAGAAGGAAGAGAGGGCAGAGATAAGTCGGCGCTTTTGAAATGTTGAAAGTTTAGGTTTTATTGAATTAGGTTGGACAAAAAATGGGTCTTTTTTTTTTTTTTTTTTTTTCAGGTTGGGTCGGGTTGTGGGTGCCCGACCCTACCACCCAACCCGAAACCCGAAAACCACCCAAAAAATGCAAAAAACCGACCCAAATCGGTCGGTTTGGGTCGGTTCGATCGGTTTGGTCGGTTTGGTTTGAGTTTTGCCCACCCCTAGATAGATATGGAGATAAGGAATGTGATTATTAGGGGCAATTCTCAATTGGTAATTCACCAATTGATCGGTGATTTCAAGTGTCAAAGTGATTCCATTATAAATCAATATGAAATCGTCCAAGAATTGTTGGAAGAATTAGACCAAGTAGAGCTTCAATGTGTCAATAGGATATATAATAACATAGCAAATGAGTTGGCTCAGATGGCCTTGGGATATTCAAAAGTCTTAAATTGGGAATATACTTGTGAATATGGAGTAATATTGCCTGTAGTCTAAAGAAGGGCGAAAAGAACAGAAATTCATTGCATATAGGATGGAGATGCGATAGATTGGAGGACTGAGGTTAAAAGGTTCTTAAAGAACCTAATAAAGGAGGTGATAGAAAAATGATGTTGCCTTTGCTAATTTATACATTGATAGATGAAGAGTTATTTAAAAAAACGCTCTGATGGTATTACTGAAATGTGTAAGCTTGCAAGAAGCCAGAACGATCATGAAGGGATATGTGGAGCTCATCAAGCCGGCCAAAGGATGAGATGGTTGATTATTAGGAGTGGATATTTCTGGCTCAAGATGGGAGATCGTGTGTTCAATACTCGAAGAGTTGTCGAGTATGTCAAAAGCATGGTCCAATACAAAGAGTGCCGGCAAGAGAGATGACGCCCATTATCAAACCTTGGCCGTTCAAGGGTTGGGCGATAGACCTGATAGGGAAAATTTATCCCCCATCGTTCAAGCAACATACCTTTATGATAGTTGCAACAGACTTTTCACTAAGTGGGTAGAAGCGATACATTTAAAAGAGATCACCCAAAAGAGTGTCATAGAATTTATCCGTGATCATATTATTTATAGATTTGGAATTCCACAAACTTTGGTGGTAGATCACGGAATTTCCTTGAATGGAGATCAAGTGAAGGAATTCTTGAGCGAGTTTGGAGTTAAGTTAGTGAACTCCACATCATATTACGCCCAATCTAACGGATATGCGGAATCTTCTAATAAGATTCTAAAAAATATCATAAGAAAAATGATAGATGAAAATGTCAGAAATTGGCACGAATGTCTAAACAATGCCTTATGGGCTTATAGGATGTCGCCTTGGTCAAGTACCAAGGTTACTCCTTTCCAACTTACTTATGGACAGGAGGCCGTTTTGACTATGGAAATCAACATGCAATCAATTAGAGTATGTTTGCAACATAAGGTAAATGATGGTGAATATGCTGAGTCACTAATTCAAAACTTGTTGGAGTTGGACGAATTAAAATTGGACGTCCTAAATAGATTGTGAGTCCAGAAACAAAGAATGATTAAGTTTTACAATAAAAAAGTTATAGCCAAGTCCTTTAGCCTAGACGAGTTGGTTTGGAAAACAATACTCCATTTGGATAGCAAGGATCCGAAGTATGGCAAATGGTCGCCCAATTGGGAAGGGCCATATAGGTAAATAGTGTGTTACCTAATGGAGTCTATCATTTAAAAGATTTAGATGACACTAAGCACATGAGATTCATTAATGACAAATATTTAAAAAGATATGTTCATTCCTTATGGGAAAGTGAACAAATAAAACTGTAATTGATATTGCGTCGAACGACCATATATAAACAAGACAAGAACGAAATACGTTCAAATGAAGTCCTTTATTATCAAATATTTACTACAAAATATGAGATACAAAATACTGAATGTTCTAATAGTTACAATTGAGAACACACTAATTCCTCGGTTGATCGCCAAGTAAGAGGGTGAACTGGCCTTGATCGCCGTCCTAATCGCACTGCTGTAAGGGCAAATAGAGTAGTGATGTCAACGAGCCGAGCAGAGCCGAGCCTAAAAAAAAAAGCTCGAGTTGAGCCCGAGCTTTTTTGGACCGATCTTTTTTTGGCCGGAGCTAAGCCGACCCCGACCAAAAAAAGGGGCTCGGCCCGAGCCTTAGCTGTCTGAGCTGGCTCGTATTTTTTTGATTTTTTTTATTATTTTTTTTACTTTTTCTTAGTTGCCTTAAAAAAAAAAATTTTTTTTTTAAAAAATAGGTGGCTCGCTCGGGCCACGGGCCTGCCCGGGCTCGAGCCGACTCCCCAAAGTGGGGCTGGCCCGAGCCTGAGCTCGGTTCCACCGAGCTCGAGCCGGCCTCGGATTGGGCTTTTTCCGAGCCGTCCGAGCCACCGAACTTTTTTGCCACCGCTAAAATAGAGAGGCTGAAAAGCACTCTCAACAAGCAATAAGGAAGAAAAGGACCCTCAAAATCGTCTTCCTAATTGCATTGCTGCAATAATAGGCAAAGAAACTGAGAAGCACTCTCAGCAGGCGAAGTGGCCTGAAAGGCATCTTTCAAAATCGCCTTCCATAATTGAACTCCTTATGGAGAACATGAAGACGATGGGAAGATCTTTGCTGGCCAAAGAACATTTCCTATACCTCCCATACCAAAAGTAAATTAAGACAGATAACAAAATGGGTAAATTGAATGATCCATTTCTATTTTAGATGAAAATTTTGGATCAATTGTTGAAGTGCCAAACGATGGCAGCAAATTAGTTTTTAAAGAAAAGGATAGAAATGAAAACGATAAGTGCGAAATACATGCGCATTTATAGAGTCGTGAAGATGAAAGGACAGAATATGAACGGTCACACTCGTGTATAATAACTGAAATCAAATGGCCCAGAGTCTTAGGAAAAGAAACGGGAATACCAAAAAAGAATGTACACGAATCTTAGCATAAAACAATTAAATGCTTGAGGGGTTTGACGATTAAAGACAACGTCAATAAATGCGCAAGTAAACAAAACAGTCATTCATTAATGACGATAATTGCTGTTACATAAAAAATTAGCAATGGCAATTAGCGCAAAATTACAAAAGGAAAGTTAAGGCATTGGATGTCTTAATTATAATTCGCCTCAAGCCGAACGTATTTTTTCTCTAAGTCTTCCCCAATCCTCGCTCTGCTGAGAAGAAGCAACGTCCAATTCAGTGACAAAATCGTCGTCAGCATCCATTTTTTGTACTGCTCAACCAAAGATTTGGCTCATTCAATTCCCTGAGAAGCATTGCGCTTTTTAGCAGCCATCCTCGTCCTACAGTCTTTCATCTTCGCTTGAAGCTCCTTCATCTCTGCAGCCAAACTTATCATCAAAGAGTCTTCGACCATAACTTCAGAGGAGATTTCTTTCAATTCATCCTCGCCTTTGTTAATCTCCAAAAGCAAAGACTCTCTTTCAGACGAAGCATGAAGATATCTAGTACTCCTGGCCTTTAAATCCACATTTTTGGCTAGCAAGGAAAGGATGTCAGAGTGGACAACCTTTAATGTCGCTTTAAAGTCAGCAGAAACATTGAGCGAAGGGAGTGTAAGTGCTTGTGTCAATTTCGCATTCACTTATCTTTCTGTTTGGTGGCACTGGCTTAGCCAATTTCCATGTCCATGAAAGACATATACTCAAATACTGACTGTTTGAGAGATTTCATATTTTCTTTCGAAAAAGTGGAAGATGAAGTAGAAGAATGACTGGTTGAAGAAGGGCGAGGTGTCTTTACTTGTCCCCAGGAAGTGAACAAGTCCTGGATGGAATGCAAAATATCATCAGTACCCCGCAAAGAAATAGGCCAATAATGAGGACTTTCACTATAATGAGCAAAGTGAAAATGAAATTGAGTTAAAAGGTTACCGTATCATCAATCCTGGGAGATTTATGCATGTCACCAGTTGATTTTACCACTTGTGGGGACTTTCCCTTATCTGGACGAGAAGATTCTGCCACAACGGGCAGCTCCATGGAAGCCTCTGCATAATTTAAGAAAGCAACAAATCAAAAACCAGAAGCACAAGCAAAGGTAAAACATCAAAATATGTATTACCTTCCGATTCAACATTTGGGGAGTCAACGGCCTCGAAAGTAGGTAGCCTTTCTACTAGTTGCAATGAAGATTCTGGGACTAAGGGTTTATCTTTGAGCATAGTCCCTTCATCTGCTGATTTGGATAAAGCAGCCTCAGCAGGGGATGAGGAAGCAGGAGCTGCCAAAACCAGAGCCTTCGAAGGAGAGGCTAAACTTTTCTGAGGAATTCAGGTAAACTATTAGTACATAGAGAAGTATGTTTGTGAATAAACAAATTTAGTTACCTTTCTTCTAACGATGAGATGAGCATCATCATCATGATCACCATCTTGAAAAATGGGAGATGCTGAATCTAACCATTTGCGGCTGGAGGAGCCTTTAGCTATAGTGGTCTTGGCAGGAGGAGAAGAAGATTGAAGAATAGAACGTTTGGCGCGAGCTGGTGAGGAATGATTCCTAATGGATACATGGGCGGCCAAAACAGAAGAGGCAGAGGAAGTGTTTGGCCGATCCAGTAAATGGAAGGCGCGATTAGCATCAGTTGCAAACAATCTGCGTTTCACTGATGGCCAGAGCTGTTCAAAAAGAGGATGTGTGATAGCGGTAGAAGTGAAAGGGGCTAAAGAGAAACCTTCGGCCAAAAGGTTATTATGGATGTCAATGGCTTGTGCCTTGATTTTACTGATAGTATGGAAAAGCTCTGTGAAACTTTTAGAATAACAAGGAGGAACATGCCACGTTTGGCCGAAACCAAGTTGGCGAACAAAAAATTGGGGAGCATACATCTCAACCCCTGCTTTAGCATTCGTTCTTGTGTCAATGTCATGGAACAATTCTCTTCCAACCAAAAACTGAACCCAGATGAGTAAAAAAGTGCTCACTTCGACTAAGGTAGAAGAAGGCCATACATATAGAGGGATTTGATGAGGAGAAAAAGGAAAGAAAGAAGGCGTTGAATTCAAAGTATAAAAGAATGTAAAAAGGTCCCTGTTGGACATATTTACGGGGCTCATTTGATGAATGAATAGCCCATAATAGCTAACCGTTCGAGGAGGAGAAGTTGTGGAAAATAGGCTCTCAACCACATTTGAGCAAGCCAAAGGAGCCCACTACCACTGGGAGACGCACCATTCTTTAATTGGAGTTGGAGGGAAGCCATGCCTCTATAAAAGGCGGCCAAAAAGAATGAGCACAAATTCAAAGATCTGCCACGTACTAATTCATACGATAAGGGCAGATAACTCAAGGAGGGTTTCAGGCTGGGGATACAAAGAACATATTTACAGAGTCAGACCCGAAGGAAAGCAACATGTTCAACATGAGTAGGCTCAGAATTGGAAGCAGTATAAAGGTCTTGCATGCTTGAATAAGATTCGACAACTCTCTTGTCAAATTGTGGAACAACACTGGAAATCAAGATACCAGGAAAGATAGTATCGCCCGAAGGCGGAAGATTCACTAGGCTCCAACATCCCTTAGAGTAATGGACATTGGGTCAAGAGGAAAGATAAAAGTGTTATACTCAAAAGACCAGAAACTCAGGGCAATTGGGAAAAACACTGGGTCATAAGTTGGGGAAAAATGGTAATTTCCAATAGGTCCAAAATCTTAGCACGATCAAAAATTGCTTTTTGGTGGGACCATGATTTACCATGCGTGCATGCCATCTACGGAAATTAGGATCAGTTTTGGCCAAGTACGAATACCTTGATTGCGGATTGGTTTCAATGGCAGAGAGTTCAGAAATGGAGGGCCTTCAGTGCAAGAGAACAATCGGCCCACCGCCACTTGTTCAATAGCTTCGGCATTGTTGAATGATGGATCTAAATAGAATTCATTGAGGTCAGCATTGGCTGGTGCGAGGAAGTTTGCATTTACATACGGCTTAGTAAGGATGTTCCGAAAATCTTCGAAACTAAAAACATCATCAGATTGAGTTCTTGAAGTCGCCATTGAGTGCAAAGTACAGTCTTGTTAATGCTTGCCTAAGAAACGTAGCAGAGAAGCAAGAAGATGAACAGTAAAATAACGGGGAAGAAGCGTAAAATATAGAGACGTGGTTTAGTGGTCGATGAAATGACGTGTCTTTGGGTTTATAAGGGTTTGTACCGTTGCACCCTTTTAGGCTATAAAAAGAAATGATGATTGAAATTCTCGAAAATTTCAAATATTGCCTGGAAAATACAAGGTGAATATCGCATAAGTTAATACTTGGTATTAAATCTGCTATATTGGGGGGTAATTGTTGACATACTAAAAGTACAGCCCAAATTGAATAGCCAAAAGAGTGAAGCCCAATTGGAGAGTTTAGGATAAAGGCCCAAATAAGGTTATTGGTGAATGCAGAGGAAGCCCACGAACGCAATAACATCATCGCCCAAGCCTGCAAGACGCCCAGAATTTGGGCGAATGGAGTGTCTTACGGTCGCTCAGAGCGACAACCTCATTCTCGCTCGAACCTTCGAGTTGCCCAGAATCTTAATACATGAGATATTATGGTCATCCAGAATAGCAGTTACTGAAATAGTTATCGAGCCTATTATCACATTCCACGATTTAAGGAGCCCATTTGAAGGCAGTTGAACAACAAAGAGTAATGACAGTAGTTAGAGATGACAGTTCCACGACAAGGTAGCCACCATGAAGAAAATGGGTAGTTAAAAAGCAATTAAGCAGTTTCCAAGCTGTTTGTCGCGAAAAAATTATGATGAGAATATAAAAGGAAGAATAGACATAGAGAAAATGACCTCGAATCAAACACTCTCAAATAGAGAATATGTAATTTCAATTTTTTTAGATTAACTTTAATTATCTCTTTTCAGTACTCGTATGCTTGCGCCCCTTAGAGGCATTCTGTTTATTTTCAATTGTAACTCTCATCAATAAAGTGTTATATATTTATACAATATATATAATATATGAAAGAAATAACTAATTAAGATGAAGTGCCCAACTGGTGAAAAGTGTGGAATTTGTGTGGGAGGTCAGGTGTTCGAGCCACGCTTCACGCATTATATTAAAAAGTCTTTGATTGGGCCTTGGGGCTTTGGGCTCTTGGGCTTTATTGATTCTAATAAAATAATAATAATTATTTTTAATCATTTTCGGAATTATTTGATGGGTCAACTAGCTAGTAGAATATGACTGTTTTAACTGCCCAATATTAATACCCATTACCATTGGCCATTATATCTGCAACTTAATACTAGATCATGGTGGAAGAAGTTACATCTCTTTCTGCCTATATAAACACACTTTTGGGTATTAGAAAATAACAAGAAAAACGAGATTATATATTTCTATACAGTATAGTAAAAATATTGTTCTTAGTTTTACATATTTTTGGAGTAGACTTGAGAGTTCCGAAAAAACTTTTGTGATTGTTGCATAATTGGTTTATTTGATCGTTGCATCCTGGAGGTGATTGTCCACAGAGGTCGCAGCAGTTATCGACGGGCAATTTCGCTTTAGGATATCGTGCTGTCACGAGACTCGATCTGTTGATAAGTTTTTCTACACTTTACTGTTATTTTGTCCAACAATCTAAAGCGAAATTACGTTTTTAATGGCTGCAGTAGATATATCTGTTCCTAAGTATTCTGAAAAGCTTGAATTATTTGATGGAAAGAATTTTAAGAGATGACAAATGAAATTGCGATTTTATTTGACAACTCTTAAAGTTGTAGATGCTATTGAATCTAATAAACCTGTTTCTGCAATTGCTGATGAACCTACTGATAAGGAAACATCAGATTTAGCTAATTGGGAACGTAATTATTATATGTACAGAAATTTTATTCTGAATCGCTTGATGTTGGATTTATATGATGTTTACTGGTCGTGTAAATCTGCTAAAGAATTATGGAAGTTATTAGAAAAGAAATTTGCTACTGAAGATGTTGGAACTAAGAAATTTGTTGTGGGAAAATTTTTAGATTTTAAAATGGATGATATTAGAACGGTGGTAAGTCAAGTTGAAGAATTACAGATTATAATTCACGAAATTATTGTTGAGCGATATAAAATATGTGAAGGTTTTCAAGTGTCTGCTATAATTGAAAAACTACCATCTTCTTGGAAAGAGTATAAAAACAGTTTGAAGCATAAAAGAAAAGAAATGTCATTAGAGGATTTGATTATCAGAATTAGAATTGAAGAGGAAAATAGAATGGCAGAACATAGGGAGAGACCAGCCTTGGGTACAAAGACCAATCTTATTGAAGGAGGTTCTGATAGTAAGAAAGCTGTTGAAAATTTTACCAAAAGCCAGAATTTTAAAGGCAGATTCTAGGGGAAACAATTCATAGGAAAGAACAATCGGTCTAAGCCTCAATTTAAAAATAAAACTATTGGTGATTGTTTTGTTTGTGGTAAACCAGGTCATTTTGCAAAGGATTGTCGAAATAGGAAAGGAAAAACTGTGAAGCATCAGGTACATATAGTAGAAGATGGGAATTTTTCTGCTATGGTGACAGAAGTTAATCTAGTGAGCAACATGACAGACTGGTGGGTAGATTCTGGAGCTACCAAACACAATTGCTGCACGAGAGGTGCATTTTCTTCATTCACTCCTAATAGTGATGGAGAATGTCTGTTCATGGGAAATGCTTCTTCCTCCAAAGTCGAGGGGAAAGGAACTGTAACACTTAGATTTACTTCTGGAAATGTCCTTAGTTTGAAGGATGTCCTTTATGTACCTGATATAAGGAAAAATCTAGTGTCTGGATCTATTTTAGTCAAAAAGGGATTTAAAATTGTATTTGAGAGTGGTCAAGTTGTAATGTCTAAGGGTGGTACTTTTGTTGGGAAAGGATATGCAGATGAGGGTCTATTTAAATTAAATGTTTCTGTGATCAATAATAAAGCTTTTACTTCTTCTGTTTACTTGCTGGACTCTTATGATTTATGGCGTGCTAGACTTGGACACGTTAATGTGAATTCTATTAAAAAATTAATGAGATTGGGAAACATTCCTAAAACTGACAAGTTCCCGAACTCAAAATGTGAACGTGTATTGAATCTAAGTATGCTAGAAAACCATTTCTACATATTGATAGAACTACTTCAATTTTAAGTTTAATACATTCTGATTTATGTGATTTAAAATGATATGTTACCCGTGGTGGAAATAAATATTTTTTAACTTTCATTGACGATTACTCTCGTTATTGTTACATTTATCTTCTTAAGAGTAAGGATGAAAGTTATTCAAAATTTATTTCATATAAAACTGAAGTAGAAAATCAGTTAGATAAAACCATTAAAATTTTAAGATCTGATAGGGGAGGAGAATATTCAGGTGAGCTTGATAAATTTTGTGTTGATAATTGTATTATTCATGAGACTACTCCACCATATTCTCCCCAATCTAATGGTGTAGTTGAAAGGAAAAATAGAACTCTAAAGGATATGGTCATTTCAATGCTAAACTCTTCTGGATTACCTTTTAACATGTGGGGAAAAGCACTGCTTACTGTATGTTATATTCTTAACAGAATTCTCAGTAAGAAAAATGATAAATCCCCTTATGAATTGTGGAAAGGTAGAATACCTTCATATAAATATCTTAAAGTGTGGGGGTGTTTAGTTAAGGCATCTATTCCAGCACCTAAGAGAACTAAACTTGGTCCAAAAACTGTTGATTGTGTGTTCATAGGTTATGCTTTTCATAGTAATGCCTACAGATTTTTAGTAATTGATTCTAAAAATATTTTGATTGAAAAGAACACAATTTTTGAAATTAGAGATGCATAATTTTTTGAAAATAGATTCCCTTTTAAAGAAAAATCTGCAAGACCAAGTAGTTCTCTTAGTGTTCCTCCTAGTGTTAGAGAAGAGCCTATTGAATTACAAGAAGCTGAAGTTAGGAGAAGCAAAAGACCTAGGACTGCTGCTTCTTTTGGTCTTGACTTTCTAACATACTTAGTAGATGATAATCCTAGTACATTTGTTGAAGCTATGTCTTCACCAGATTCTATATTTTGGAAGGAAGCTATAAATAGTGAATATGATTCCATTATGTCTAATAACACTTGGGAATTAGTAGACTTGCCTAGAGGATGTAAAACCATTGGGTGTAGATGGATTTTTAAGAAAAAATTGAAACCCGATGGTTCAATTGATAAATTTAAAGCAAGACTTATAGCTAAAGGCTATAAACAAAAAGAAGGAGTTGACTTTTTTGATACATATTCACCTGTTACTAGAATTACCTCTATTAGGATGTTATTTGCAATTGCTTCATTGTATAATCTTATTATACATCAAATGGACGTCAAGACTGCCTTTTTATATGGAGATTTAGAAGAAGAGATTTATATGGATCAACCTGAGGGATTTGTGGTAGAAGGCCTTGAAGATAAAGTATGTGGACTTCAAAAATCTCTTTATGGCCTTAAACAAGCCCCTAAGCAATGGCATGAGAAATTTGATACTACCTTGATATCTAATGGTTATGTGATAAACGAAGCAGATAAATGCATATATAGCAAATTTGTGGGGGATTGTGGTGTTATAATTTGCTTATATGTGGATGATTTGCTAATAATGGGAACTAGTTTAGATGTGATTAATAAAACTAAACAGTTTCTGAAAAAGCACTTCGAAATGAAAGATTTGGGTGTTGGCTGATGTTATTCTAGGAATTAAAATAGTAAAACACATTCCGAAGGAGTTACTTTAACCCAATCACATTATGTAGAAAAAGTCCTTAAGAAGTTTAACCAATATAATTGTATTCCTGCTAAAACACCTTATGATGCAAGTCGTCATTTGAGAAAACATTCAGGTCCTAGTGTTTCTGCTTTAGAATATGCTAGGGTGATCGGCAGTCTCATGTATCTCATGAACTGTACCAGACCTGATATAGCATATGCCGTCAGTAGACTTAGCAGGTATACAAGTAATCCTAATAGTGAACATTGGGATGCTCTCATTCGAGTCTTGAGGTATTTGAGATACACTCTAGATTGGGGAATACATTATACTAAATATTCTACTGTACTTGAGGGATATTGTGATGCTAATTGGATTTCAGATACTAATGAAACTAAATCTACAAGTGGCTATATTTTTACATTAGCAGGTGGTGCTGTATCTTGGAAATCCACTAAGCAAACCTGCATTGCGAGATCTACTATGGAATCAGAGTTATAGCATTAGATAAGGCAGGTCAAGAGGCTGAATGGTTAAGGAATTTTCTTATGGATGTTCCTTTGTGGTCCAAACTACTTTCAGCTATCTATGTCCATTGTGACAGTCAAGCAGCTATTGCAAGAGCTCAAAATTCATCCTACAATGGAAAGTCTAGACATATTCGTAGGAGGCACAATACTGTGCGTTAGCTGTTTAAGGATGGGGTTATAGCTATTAACTATGTGAAGTCAAGTGATAATATTGCTGACCCATTAACCAAAGGATTAGCTAGAGAGCTAGTTCAAAAAACATCGAGGGGGATGGGGCTAAAGCCTATTACAAATTGGATCACCTATAATGGAAACCCAACCTTGCGATTGGAGATCCCATGGATAAGGTTCAATGGGATAACAAAGTTATTGGAGTGATCTGTGGGGGTACTACATTGAATTTATTTCAAACCCCTCCCTATGATAAGTAGTACAAACTGTATTGATTAGAGGATGAGCTAATGCTCTTAATTCTTTCTGTAGCTGATATTCAGTAGGGTGTTTAAATACAGTGCATCCTTGATAGAAGCACCTATTTGAGTGTGGAAGTGGGGCCGCTTCCTATGAGAATTAAGGCTAATTCTCTAGAGCACTCAAAGAAACCGGGAAAGTTCACGGCCGAAATGAACACAACCATGATAACTCAATGGTTGTTTTAGAAGTCATGTGTGTGTTCTATTGTCTCAGTTTGCAAAACATAATTGTGGAGTTCAAGACATAGTTCACTCTACAGTTAGCAAACTCGATAGAATATACAAAGCGAAGGTTCAAGTCGATAGACACCTAAACCTGCGTGATTTCTACCGTACTCCAGAATAGTGTTTTTATTTATCTTATTTCTTTCATGTGGGGGATTGTTATATATTTATACAATAAATATAATATGTGAAAGAAATATCTAATTAAGATGAAATGCCCAACTGGTGAAAAGTGTGGAATTTGTGTGGGAGGTTAGGTGTTCGAGCCACACCTCACGCACTATATTAAAAAGTCTTTGACTGGGCCTTGAGATTTATTGATTCTAATAAAATAAATATTATTTTTTTAATCATTTTCGAAATTATTTAATGGGTCAACTAGCAAGTAGAATATGACTGTTTTAACTGCCCAATATTAATACCCATTACCATTGGCCATTACATCTGCAACTTAATACTAGATTATGGTGGAAGAAGTTACATCTCTTTCTGCCTATATAAACACACTTTTGGGTATTAGAAAATAACAAAAAAAAACGAGATTATATATTTCTATACAGTACAGTAAAAATATTGTTCTTAGTTTTACATATTTCTGGAGTACACTTGAGAGTTCTGAAAAACCTTTTGTGATTGCTGCACAATTGGTTTATTTGATCGTTGTATCCTGGAGGTGATTGTCCACAGAGGTCGCAGCAGTTATCGACGGGCAATTTCGCTTTAGGATATCGTGCTGTCACGAGACTCGATCTGTTGAAAAGTTTTTCTACACTTTAATGTTATTTTGTCTAACATAAAGCACTCCTTTTTGGGACTTTGTCTCAATAGGTTTGTTCCTTATACAATCGTCTGAATATCTTTTTTAATTGTTAGCGACTACCCGCGCGAAACAATATGCAAATCTCAATATCTCTTCATTGAATCATTGCAACGGCCATTTTTTCAATCCATGTATCTGTTTCAGATGTGCTCTATATATACATTGCACATATATCTTTTGTTTTTCTACAACATGGATATTCAAACCAGCATGGACGAAAATCAATTTAATGATACAAATGAAAACCCACAGTTTTCAACCCAATATCCCAATTTTGATGATCAATTTCCTGTGTCAAATACTCCATTGGAATCCAACTCCAAAAGATTAAGAGGTGGAAACTTTACTGTGGAAGAGGATCTTCTCATTGTGTCTGCGTGGCTTAATGTTAGTTTGGATGCACTACATGGAAATGAACAGAAACAAAAGGCTTTTTAGACTCGATTGTCGGAATACTTTCACAAGGACAAGATATTTGCATCTACACGAACACAAGTTTCTTTGATGAACCATTGGTCAACCATTCAATTGGCTACAAATAAATTTTGTGGAAGCTATGCCCAGATTGAATCAAGAAACCAAAGTGGTGTTAATGAGCAAGATAAGGTATTTACGATAGTTTTTATTTTGATATAAATATTATTAATAATTCATATCTAGTTTGATTTTATTTTTTTATTTTGCAGATTGCTAATGCAAAACTCTTGTACCAAGAATTAATTAAAGGCAAACATCCATTCCAATTTGAACATTGCTGGAATTTGCTGAGGTACCAGCCAAAGTGGTTGGAAGATTGCCAAAATAAAAAATCGATAAGAAATAAAGCCGTAAGTTCTTCCTCTGATTTCACCTTTGGTCACACACAAGAGACTCATGTGAATCTTGGAAATGATAATATACCAAATTCTAATTCTGTGGACTTGGAAAGGCCACCTGGAAGAAAGGCCGAAAAAGATCAAAAGATGAAGGATAAAGATACTAGAAATGACTCATCAAGTGCATGTGTGACTTTGTTACAAGCAATGAGAGAAGAATAGAAACAATTCAATGAGAAGAAAATAGAAATGTTTGAAAGACAATATACTCAAGAACAAGAGGGACTTGCCTATGAGCAAGAAAAGCTTCGATTGGAACAAATGAAAGAGGATGAAAGGATAATGATGATAGATACAATTGGAATGCCTCAAATGCTTGCAGATTTTTATATGCAACGTCAAAAGGAAATTCTTGCAAAAAGAACTGTAGGTCGTTAAATTTAGCTTGATTAGGGGAGCAACTAAAATCTACTGAAGCAGATCCATGAGTATTTGCTTACATATTGTGGGTTAACTAGTTCTTTTTTCTCATGTAAAAGTCCATTATAGGATAGAAATTGCCATGTTCATCATTATGCGAAATTCAGTAGATTCTAGCATGTGAATTTATCTTTATCGAATTAGCAACTAATTTATCTTTATGTAGCTTGAATTCCTTTTTCTTCATTCCTTAAACGTTTGCATAAAAGAAAAGAGAAAATAAAGAAAGAAATCATTTGAGAAACTCTTAAGGTTAGGATAAAACATGAGAACATATTATTCTGGAAGTTAATTCATAAGATTGAGACATGCATTGAACTCCATGTATATTCCATATGTGCTCGATAAGGTCTCTTTGGAGCTGAGAGCGAATATTTCTATCTCTAATACAATGATGACCTTGAATAAATTTTAGAAGTCCGTTGAATGCTCACGTGAAACCGATATGTTTGGAACTTAATAAACCGCATCATAATTTAAGTATATATCAGTAGTACGTTGTTCATATTCAAAAATCATATTCTGTAATATGATACAAGCTTTCATGATATCTTTTAGAGTCTCATGATGCCAAAAATGTGCCGGTCCACGAACAATTGCAAATTATGATTGTAACGCTCCAAATGCTTGTTCAACATCTTTTCTTGTTGATTCTTGGGCTGCAGCAAATTGTTTGTTTGCTTGTTATCTACTGGATATGGAATTGTTTTCACAAATTTGACCATGGAGGATATATACCATCAGCAAGGTAGTATCCCATTGTATAGTTATTACCATTGATTGAGTAGTTGGCTGGGGGAGCACGACCTTCAAAGGTCTCTGAATAAAAATGATCTATCTAGAACATTTATATCATTATGTGATCCTGGCAGTCCAAAAAATGCATGCCATATCCAAAGATCATGGGAAGCTATAGCTTCTAGAATTATAGTTGGTTCACGAACATGCCCAACGTACATACCTTTCCAGGCCACTGGACAATTTTTCCATTTCCAGTGCATACAATCAATATTCCCCAACATTCCAGGAAACCCGCATTTTTCGCCTTCTTTTAGCAATGTGGCAACATCTTCTTTGTTTGGTGTTCTCAAGTATTTATCTGAAAAGATTGAAACCACAACCTTAACAAATCTTTTTAAACTCTCAATTGTATTGCTTTCACCAATTCGTATGTATTCATCAATAAAATCTGCTGCAACTCCGTAGGCAAGCATCCTCAAAGTAGCAGTAATTTTTTGAAGAGAAGACAAAGAGTTCCAGCTGCATTCCTTCTTTGGACAAAGTACGGGTCATGGATTTCTATAGCAGATTAAATACAAATAAAAAGGGATTGGCTCATTTGGAACCTTCTTCGAAATAAATTTGGAGAATACACAGGATCCTTTCCAAAATAGTCCTTAAAAAGCTTGTGGTGACTAAGAAGTCTATTGGGGAATATATATTTATGACCCTGTATCGAGCCTTGACGTAGTATCCATCTTCTTTTATTGAGCAACTCGCCATCTACAAATGCTATTGCCATCTCCAAATCATCACCGGAGTCAGAGTCATCAAGAATCAATTTGATTAATCTACTTGAAGACATATTTAAAAAGAACACAAATGAAAAATAATTTTTTTTTCTAAAATGAATAGACCTTGAATTTGTTTGGAATGACGTGAAAATGAAGACCAGCAGTTCATAAAGAAAATGAAGACCAACAGTTCATAAAGAAGAAAATGGAGGGAAATGATATAAGTATTGGAGGGAAGATGGTAAAAATAAAAGAACGAAAAAAAAAACAATAAATACATATTGGGAGTAGTAAAATTAAATGTTAAAAATAAAGACACTGTTGGAGCACTTTAAAATTATAGATGCTCTCCAAATGATAGAATATGCTCTTTAAAAATCGAGAGTCTCTTGGAAATACTCTAAGGCCTTTGATTGCACGTAACAGTGTTGATATTTTAAGATGGAACTTTAAGTTTTAATCTGATATAAGAGTCAACTAAACTTCAACAAGCAATTTAATTTGATTAACATTCAAATGAGCACACAATTCGAAGATTGATTTGTTCAAAATGGATATGTCAACGAATAAATCCCGCGTCGGTTAAATACTATAATATTTAAATAAGCATCCTCTCGTACTCAATATTTTATAATAATAAATTTTAATTATACAAGCACCCAACTAATATGATTTAAAATGATAATATGTACTTTTACTCGCATGCTAAAAAATATAATGATAGTAAATAAATAAAAATATTTATTATTATAAATAATTATTTTACAACAACAAAACTATACTATATGAGTATACATCCCAACAACACCAATATAAGCATCAATTCTACTGCATGTACATTGATTTTGTACATACACGTTGACAGTGGCATGCATCTGTCCATCAATTTGAATTTCAAAAATTTAAATCGATGGACACACATGCATCCGTCAACTTAGTTTTACAAAATTAATGTAAAAGTAGATTAATTCTATAAGCATTAAGAATTTCAAATCGATGGACACGCATGCATCCCTATAAGCATTAAGAATTTCAAATCGATGGACACGCATGCATCTATCAACTTAGTTTTACAAAATGAAAGGTGGTCTGCAACAATGTAAGCGAGAAAGAAAGATTTAAGAAGTTCTACTTATTCATGAGAAGATTATGTAACATAAGACAATACAACAATACAATACAACACAACACAAACCAACACAAACAAGGGCGCGAGTATTTCTTCCACCACAAAGTGCACATAATCACAGTTTAGAAGTAGCATCCTTGTCCAAAAACCATGTCAGTTCTCCTTCAGGTGAAACTTCCATGCATGGAAGGGGAGTTGAACCAGGAGCAAGTCCACCTCCTGATGTTTTTTTTACTGTATCGGCCAGCTCAGCACCGGTGACCACCATTGCAATCTCTGTAGCTGAGTTGATCACAGGCAACGTGAAAGTGATCCTTGGTGGAGGAGGTTTGGGAGAGTCGATAATGAAGGTAACCCACCGATTCTTCTCATAACGTTGCTGGCGTGTAGGAAATAGCGAAGCCACATGTCTATCTGCCCCCATTCCAAGAAGCATAAGATCAAATTTGGGGAATCCACTAGCGTCAGATATGTTGGATAAAATAATGGTAAAGTGCAGAAAAAACTTATCAATAGATCGAGTCTCGTGACAGCACGATGTCCTAAAGCGAAATTGCCCGTCGATAACTGCTGCGACCTCCGTGGACAATCACCTCCAGGATACAACGATCAAATAAACCAATTATGCAGCAATCATAAAAGGTTTTTCAGAACTCTCAAGTGTACTCCAGAAAATAAAAGACAATTTGAGTATAATATTTTACTGTATATATGAAGAGACACTTTCGTTTTTTGTTGTATTTTTCTAATACCCAAAAGTGTGTTTATATAGGCATGAAGAGATGTAACTTCTTCCACCATGATCTAGCATTAAGTTGCAGATGTAATGGCCTATGGTAATGGATATTAAAAGCTGGCGATTAAAGCTGTCATATTTTCTTAGCTAGTTGACCCATTAAATAATTCCGAAAATAATTAAAAAATAATAAGTATTTTATTAGAATCAATAAAGCCCAAGAGCCCAAGGCCCCAAGGCCCAATCAAAGACTTTTTAATATAATGCGTGAGGCGTGGCTCGAACCCCTGACCTCCCACACAAATTCCACACTTTTCACCAGTTGGGCACTTTATCTTAATTAATTATTTCTTTCACATATTATATTTATAGTATAAATATATAACAATCCCCCACATGAAAGAAATAAGATAAATAAAAAATATTATTACAGAGTACGGTAGAAATCACGCAGGCTTAGGTGTCTATCGACTTGAACCTCAGCTTTGTATATTCTATCGAGCTTGCTAACTGCAGAGTGAACTATATTTTGAACTCCACAATTATGATTTGCAAACTGAGACAATAAAACACACACATGATTTCTAAAACAATCATCGAGTTCTCGCGGTTGTGTTCATTTCGGCCGTGAACTTTCCCGGTTTCTTTGAGTGCTCTAGAGAATTAGCCTCAATTCTCATAGGAAGCGGCCCCACTTCCACACTCAAATAGGTGCTTCTATCAAGGATGCACTGTATTTAAACACCCCACTGAATATCAGCTATAGAAAGCATTAAGAGCATTTGCTCATCCTCTAATCAATACAGTTGGTACTACTCATCATAGGGAGGGGTTTGAAATAAATTCAATGTAGTACCCCCACAGATCACTCCAATAACTTTGTTATCCCATTGAACCTTATCCATGGGATCTCCAATCGCAAGGTTGGGTTTCCATTATAGGTGATCTAATTTATAATAGGCTTTAGCCCCATCCCCCTCGATGTTTTCTGAACTAGCTCTCTAGCTAATCCTTTTGTTAATGGGTCGGCAATATTATCACTTGACTTCACATAGTCAATAGCTATAACCCCATCCTTAAGCAGCTGACGCACAGTATTGTGCCTCCTACGAATATGTCTAGACTTTCCATTGTAGGATGAATTTTGAGCTCTTGCAATAGCTGCTTGACTGTCACAATGGACATAGATAGTTTGGAAGTGGTTTGGACCACAAAGGAACATCCATAAGAAAATTCCTTAACCATTCGGCCTCTTCACCGCCTTATCTAATGCTATGAACTACGATTCCATAGTAGATCTCGCAATGCAGGTTTGCTTAGTGGATTTCCAAGATACGGCACCACCCGCTAATGTAAAAACATAGCCACTTGTAGATTTAGTTTCATTGGTATCTGAAATCCAATTAGCATCACAATATCCCTCAAGTACAGCAGGATATTTAGTATAATGTATTCCCCAGTCTATAGTGTATCTCAAATACCTCAAGACTCGAATGAGAGCATCCCAATGTTCACTATTAGGATTACTAGTATACCTGCTAAGTCTACCGACGGCATATGCTATATCAGGTCTGGTACAGTTCATGAGATACATGAGACTGCCGATCACTCTAGCATATTCTAAAGCAGAAACACTAGGACCTGAATGTTTTCTCAAATGAAGACTTGCATCATAAGGTGTTTTAGCGGGAATACAATTATATTGTTTAAACTTCTTAAGCACTTTTTCTACATAATGTGATTGTGTTAAAGTAATCCCTTCGGAATGTGTTACTATTTTAATCCCTAGAATAACATCAGCAACACCCAAATCTTTCATTTCGAAGTGCTTTTTCAGAAACTGTTTAGTCTTATTAATCACATCTAAACTAGTTCCCATTATTAGCATATCATCCACATATAAGCAAATTATGACACCACTATCCCCCACAAATTTGCTATATATGCATTTATCTGCTTCATTTATCACATAACCATTAGATGTCAAAGCTGTATCAAATTTCTCATGCCATTGCTTAGGGGCTTGTTTAAGGCCATAAAGAGATTTTTTAAGTCTACACACTTTATCATCAAGGCCTTTTACCACAAATCCCTCAGGTTGATCCATATAAATCTCTTCTTCTAAATCTCCATATAGAAAAGTCTTGACATCCATTTGATGTATAATAAGATTATACAATGAAGCAATTGCAACTAACATCCTAATAGAGGTAATTCTAGTAACAGTGAATATGTATCAAAGAAGTCAACTCCTTCCTTTTGTTTATAGCCTTTAGCTACAAGTCTTGCTTTAAATTTATCAATTGAACCATCAGGTTTCAATTTTTTCTTAAAAATCCATCTACACCCAATGGTTTTACATCCTCTAGGCAAGTCTACTAATTCCCAAGTGTTATTAGACATAATGGAATCATATTCACTATTTATAGCTTCCTTCCAAAATATAGAATCTGGTGAAGATATAGCTTCATCAAATGTAATAGGATCATCCTCTACTAAATATGTTAGAAAGTCAGGACCAAAAGAAGTAGAGTCCTAGGTCTTTTGCTTCTCCTAACTTCACTTCTTCTAATTCAATAGGCTCTTCTCTAACACTAGGAGGAACACTAAGAGAACTACTTGGTCTTACAGATTTTTCTTTAAAAGGGAATCTATTTTCAAAAAATTCTGCATCTCTAGTTTCAAAAATTGTGTTCTTTTCAATCAAAATATTTTTAGAGTCAATTACTAAAAATCTGTAGGCATTACTATGAAAAGCATAACCTATGAATACACAATCAACAGTTTTTAGACCAAATTTAGTTCTCTTAGGTGTTGGAATAGATGCCTTAGCTAAACACCCCCACACTTTAAGATATTTATATGAAGGTATTCTACCTTTCCACAATTCATAAGGGGATTTATCATTTTTCTTATTGGGAATTCTGTTAAGAATATAACATGCAGTAAGAAGTGCTTCTCCCCACAAGTTAAAAGGTAATCCAGAAGAGTTTAGCATTGAACTGACCATATCCTTTAGAGTTCTATTTTTCCTTTCAGCTACACCATTAGATTGGGGAGAATATGGTGGAGTAGTCTCATGAATAATACCATTATCAGCACAAAATTTATCAAGCTCACCTGAATATTCTCCTCCCCTATCAGATCTTAAAATCTTAATGGTTTTATCTAACTGATTTTCTACTTCAGTTTTATAAGAAACAAATTTTGAATAACTTTCATCCTTACTCTTGAGAAGATAAATGTAACAATAACGGGAGTAATCGTCAATGAAAGTTAAAAAAATATTTATTTCCACCACGGGTAACATATCCTTTTAAATCACATAAATCAGAATGTATTAAACTTAAAACTGAAGTAGTTCTATCAACATGTGAGAATGGTTTTCTAGCATACTTAGATTCAATACACGTTTCACATTTTGAGTTTGGGAACTTATCAGTTTTAGGAATGTTTCCCAATCTCATTAATTTTTTAATAGAATTCATGTTCAAGTGTCCAAGTCTAGCATGCCATAAATCATAAGAATCCAGCAAGTAAACAGAAGAAGTAGAAGCTTTATTATTGATCACAGAAACATTTAATTTAAATAGACACTCATCTGCATACCCTTTCCCAACAAAAGTACCACCCTTAGACATTACAACTTGACCACTCTCAAATACAATTTTAAATCCCTTTTTAACCAAAATAGATCCAGACACTAGATTTTTCCTTATATCAGGTACATAAAGGACATCCTTCAAACTAAGGATATTTCCAGAAGTAAATCTAAGTGTCACAGTTCCTTTCCCCTCGATTTTGGAGGAAGAAGCATTTCCCATGAACAGACATTCTCCATCACTATTAGGAGTGAATGAAGAAAATGCACCTCTTGTGCAGCAAATGTGTTTGGTAGCTCCAGAATCTACCCACCAGTCTGTCATGTTGCTCACTAGATTAACTTCTGTCACCATAGCAGAAAAATTCCCATCTTCCACTATATGTGCCTGATGCTTCACAGTTTTTCCTTTCCTATTTCGACAATCCTTTGCAAAGTGACCTGGTTTACCACAAACAAAACAATCACCAACAGTTTTATTTTTAAATTGAGGCTTAGACCGATTGTTCTTTCCTATGAATGGTTTCCCCTTGAATCTGCCTTTAAAATTCTGACTTTTAGTATAATTTCCAACAGCTTTTTTACTATCAGAACCTCCTTCAATAAGATTGGCCTTTGTACCCAAGTCTGGTCTCTCCCGACGTTCTGCCATTCTATTGTCCTCCTCAATCCTAATTCTGATAATCAAATCCTCTAATGACATTTCTTTTCTTTTATGCTTCAAACTGTTTTTATACTCTTTCCAAGTAGGTGGTAGTTTTTCAATTATAGCAGACACTTGAAAACCTTCACATATTTTATATCCCTCAGCAATAATTTCGTGAATTATAATCTGTAATTCTTCAACTTGACTTACCACCGTTCTAATGTCATCCATTTTAAAATCTAGAAATTTTCACACAACAAATTTCTTAGTTCCAGCATCTTCAGTAGCATATTTCTTTTCTAATGATTTCCATAATTCTTTAGCAGATTTACACGACCAGTAAACATCATATAAATCCAACGTCAAGCAATTCAGAATATAATTTCTGCACATATAATCATTACGTTCCCAATTAGGGTACCTCCAGAAAGAACAACAGAGAAAGAACCCTTCTCTCCGATAAACTTTTTCGACAAATCGGTGGTGTATTTTGCAAGAGCAACAGCAAAATCTTCCTCCGAATGGAACTTTAGTACGTTGGTTTTGCTTTTCACTGGAGTGTCTAAAGCCATTGATGCAAGAGAAGCTATGGATTTACTCCAAATTTTAGTGTCAAGTGGAGTAGGCCACCGCTATTCCTATTTACAGCAACAAAAGTTCATCGAAACAAAATATGTTAGCATGCGGCACAATTCCCCAGAATCGTACTCCTGTTTTGTAGGGATAAATGTTCAAAATATGTTAGCACGTGGCACAATTTAGTGTAGAGTACATGCCACCTGTAGTCCAAAACGGTTTTGCTACACTTATACTATGGTTGACAGTTTTGTTTACATTCTTTTACATGACACACAGTTTTACAATTAATTTTGACAACATTTTTTTTCAAATTAATGACTTCAATTTTGACACCTGTAAGGATCTCATGGTGCACAACTAGCTTAACTCAGCCCAAAATCCTATGAATATTTTACAGAGACAAATGTTCTAACTGTTGGAATAAAATATGTTAGCGTGTGGCACAATTATTAATATTAGAGGAAATGGCACAAAATGTCTTCTTTTCAATTTTAACAACTTTTTAATCAATAAATGCACAATTAATACTATTAAACACAATGAAGCTTCTCTCTCCTTAATCATTCACACTTTAACCGAAATAAGTTTTTCTTGCTTTCGAGTTGGATCTTCAATTCTTCAATCAACATACAAAAGGTACCAAAATGCAAGAATTGAAATATTGCAAAGAAAAATCTTACCTCCCAATTTAGGGTTCATAATTTTGTATCTAATTGAAATGGAAAATTAATCAAAATTCTGGATATATATGACGGACCATGAATACTAAATAAAATAATTTTTCTTTTTTCTTTGAGCCAAAAACAGCACCGAGGGTTTTGTGTATACCCCTAGGTGCCACTATCATCTTTATATATCTCTTCTATATATTAAAAGTGGCTATGTAACGAAATTTCTTGTTTTTAATGGAAAAGCTAACGAAATTTATTGTTTTAACGGACTGTGTAACGGAATTTCTTGTTTTAAATAGGCAGCTGCACCTTCTTTCAGTATTTTTATCATAACTTTGTATTCTGATATCCGATTGAGGCGATTCAAAATGCGTTGGAAAGCTAACTCATATGGCTACAACTTTGATTTAGACATCATTCTCTAATTCAATCACTTTCTATGCCAAAAATAGGTCTCAATATGAGACTAAAATATCGGAGCATAACTTTTCGGTTGGAAATTGATTTGTGATCATCTTTTGACTAAATTTGATTCCATTGACGTCTTCCTTTATCCAATTGACTTCGAGCAGTCTCAAATCTTCACCGTGAGATTCGGCACAACTTTTAAGTATTTACATTTTAGTCCCCAAACTTTGGATCTCTTACAATTTAGTCATTTCTCCAAATTTGTCAACTTTTGCTTATTTTCTTCGATCTCACCAACTTACATTACAACATCAAAATCACACATCTAATCATTTATCAATTACATAAATATTACATCATTAATTGTTTAATTAACCAAAAAAATTACATCTTTATTAATAATAAATTAATTCTTAAATAAAACTATTAAATATAAACTATGCAAACGTGCATTGCACGTTGATTGCACCTAGTGGATGAAAGTGTTCCAAAACAAGTCCAAAGTCTAATTAGGCTAGAATTGTACATTATAATTAAATTCAAAATTGTCATAGCAATTGTAATAAAGTTGGATATATATTTTCCAAACTTCAATATTATCTAGTCGAACCCTAGACCACAGGAGCGAATGCAGAACTTTAACTTTGGGGGGGCGGGGACAATCGAACTTGTAAAGAAGTTGGTAGAATTTTTACAATCGAAAATTTACGTCCAAAAAAGTCACACTCCATGTAATTTTACATCTAAAAATTTACATGAGATATGACTTTTACGGATGTAAAATTTCGAAATTTTTTGAAAATTTCCTAATAAAATGATGAAAATTACATTGAGAAATTTGTATCGCAAAAATAATAAATGTTACTGAAATAATTGATTTTTTGTTTAAAAAAATGCAAGTTAGACGTCTTTTTAAAGGTTCACGTTTAACGTATTTTTAATTGTTTTCGATATATATTTGAACCATTCGATATGTCCATAATGTAATTCTTGAAATAAGTTTCGAAATGATACAAATAATTTGTAGATTCGATTAGCGTACGATCATCGGAGAATTTTTAAAATTTGTATATTTCGAAATTCAAATTTATTTTTATTTTACTCCTGTTTGGTGGAGATTAAAATCAAATTTTTAGTAAATTTGGGTATAAATTAAATAGTTATGAATTTCATGAAAATATGTTATTAAAATTAATTGTTAACTTTGATTTAGATTAAAATTTAAATTTCAATCGATAACAAACGTGATTAAAAAAAAAAAAAAAAAATTGAATCTCAAAAGTTGGGAAGGTACCTGCCCCCCAGGACCCCCCTTGGGTCCGCCCATGCTAGACCACATAATCTAATTATCAGCATTTGCCTTTTTCACTTAACGCAAAAGACCGCGCTTTCGAATTACCTACAATCACGTAAACTAAAATATATATGCAATATTTTTTTTTTATTATTTTTATCTATTGTATATATTCCATCCAATTTTGAGATCGGATAATTGAGTACGATCATAGATAGTCACTTTGTTTATCCGATTATTCTCAGTAACTTAAGTTATATTTTCTTCAAAGTTCTTGTGACAGGATTTACATTCGTTGAAGTTCAGCTGTTTCAAAACAAGGATCTTGTTACATGTACATCAAAATTTACATAATAGAGCACATAATACTACATGACAGTCTACCATTTGCCAATTTAAAGTACAATTAACTTTTTAATCCAATATTTTTCCTATACATCATATTATTTAATCCATTATATACATTTTTTTTATGTACAAGTAGCAAAATACTTCAAAAAAAATGATCTCGGATTTATAACCGTTCAACAAAAAAGTACCCTATTTAGCAATCGCTTGACCCATTCTCCACTTCTCTTGTTTTTCACCTTCCAATTTACTGAGTTATTTGATTAACCAAATTGATCTCACCCATTGGTAAATTAAAAATCCATTAAACTCATGAAAATATATACGCAATCCTAAGGGAATTAGATGAAATACATAGTGGTCAAATGAAATTTAATTCCAATACACTTCAAGTATACTAGTGTTACCATTAAACCATTTCTATGACGAGGGCAAATCACATACCCAAATGGTAAAATAGTCAACACTACAACTTTACGGTACAAAGTATTAGCCCTCATACTTAATTGTGAATGATTTTATTTATGATCAAAATATAAGTTTTTCACACCGTGCAACTCAACGAAAATACCTAACTTATATTATTAACAAGTGAAGTGACCATTGACGCTTTTATTGTTTTACTCAATATTAAATAAATGCAATAACAGTAAATACATAAAAATAAACTTTATTTAGGGCCCGTTCGGTAGGGATTAAAATCAGATTAAAATTGAAAAAATAGCCGTTATTGTTGACTTTTATTAGACGAGTGGGACCCAATAACGGCCATATTTTCAATTTTAATTGGATTTTAATCCCTACCAAACAGGGCCTTATTATTAAGTCGTCATTTTATTAGGCATGACTATATTATATGGTCACATAACCCAACAACTTATTAGAAGATTATGAAACACAACACAACACAAACAGGGGCACAGGTAATTCCTCCAACAACAAGTGCAAATAATCACAGTTTAGAAGCAGCATCCTTGTCCAAGAACCATGTTAATTCTTTTTCGGCTGAAACTTCAATGCACGGGAGGGGAGCTACACCAGGAGGAAGTACACCACCCAATGTTATTTTTACAGCATCGGCCAGCTCAGCGCCAGTGACCACCATTGCGATCTCTGAAGCTGAGTTGATCACAGGAAACGTGAAAGTGATCCTCGGTGGAGGAGGTTTGGGAGAATCGGTAATGAAGGTCACCCACCGTTTCTTCTCAAAACGTTGCGGGCGTGTAGGAAATAAAGAAGCCACATGTCCATCTGGCCCGATTCCAAGTAGCATAAGATCAAATTTGGGGAATCCACTTGCGTCAGATATAGGTATAATTTTTCTATAGACCAAATGCTTGAGACGTGCTTCATAATCATCTGCTGTAGCCTTTGGCGACAGCTTGTCGTTAATGGCATAAATGTGACAAGGAGAAATTGGTACCTGCAAAATTAAATGAATTGTTATGCATTCAGTTTGCAGACCAAAAATATCTCGAAATTTTGCATACCTTCGAAAGAAAACCATCATAAGCAAGTTTATAATTGCTGTCAGGACTATCCAAAGGAACCACCCTCTCATCCACCCAAAAGATGAGCCATTTCGACCAATCAACTAAATCTTTGTAAGGAAATCCCACCAGTTTCCTTTAAACATCAAAATCAAATTTACAAAAAGATCGACTACAAAAATAACACATTTCATTACAGGAATTGTAGGGAAAAAAAAGGTAGATCCCATTTACAAAATAGCAGGCGTACCTCAGTGTATGGATTAGGGTACCTCCAGAAAGAACAACAGAGAAATAACCCTTCTCTATGATATATTTTTCCGACAATTTGACGACGTATTTTGCAAGAGCCTTGGCGACATCTTCCTCAGATTGGAATTTTCGTACCCTCGTTTTGCAATTATCCATTGATGCAGGGGAAGGGCATTTCAGTACGTTGTTGGATTGGTTATCCACTGGAGTTGCTAAAGCCATTGATGCAGGGGAAGCTATGAGTTTGCTCCAAATTTTAGTGTCAGGTATACGCCGCTACTATCCTAGAATCGTATGCCTATTTTATACAGAGAAGTTCTATTGTTGGAATAAAGTATGTTAACATGTTGTACCATTATTAGTCGTCACAATCAGCCTAGAATCGTATGCCAATTTCGTAGAGATAAAATTTTATCTATTGGAATAAAATATGTCAGCACGTGGCACAATTATTAATTGCCACAGCTAGCCCAGAATCGTATACCTATTTTATAAAGACAAAAGTTCAATTATTGAAATAGAATATATTAGTATGTGTTACCATTATTAATCGCTATCACTAGCTCAGAATCGTATGCCTCTTTTATAGAAACAAAATTTCGACTATTGGAATCAAATATGTTAGCACGTTACATCACTATTAATCGCCACGGCTAGCCTAGAAATATAGACAAAAATTTAATTATTGAAACAAAATATGTCAGTACGTGACACCATTATTAATTAGTAAAATAAAATGAAAATAAACACGTATACAATGAAATTGGGAGTGCAACTATGAACTACGTACTAGTACAACTTTAGGTTTGTCAAGTGATCCTAATATGTACCACATAAATTTGTTTAGTAGTCCTAATGTGTATAACTTTGTCAAGTGATCCTAATATATATATATATATATATATATATATATATATATATATATATATATATATATATATATATATATATATATATAAACTACTGTCTAAGACTCTTAAGATAATATGAACTGGGACATAAACGAAGATTTGGGAATTGATGTAATTGAGGATTGATTATTCAACAATAATGAGTGATTAAGAACCAACTTGCTATTAAGACAACAGCATAATTTCCCTTTTTATGTAAAGAAATTCAAATTCTGTAATGCATAAATATAGTAGTACAGGGACTGTTTTGCAAAATATGGATAAATAGTTGTTGGAAACTTTCTATAATCCACCGAGAAATGCTATGGGTGTACGTCTTGGGGGACAACCCTCTCACAAGAGGGTGGGGCTCGTGACCTTTGTGGAAGAACTGTGAAAAGTGTACACTCAGCATTATTCTAATTCACCATTTCAAAAGTCAAGTTAAAGTAAGATTCAACATTCGAAATAATACATCTTTGTGATTTAATCAAGACAATATGATCAATAAGACAGACAAAATCAGGGACATCATTAACATCCCAGAAGATCACCGCTGTCTTACAAATTAGATTTTAACCCGTATCTTGGGATACTTTTCTAACCAAAATTTTCTTGTTCATTATTTTTCTTATTTCAACTTTTTTATATATATTTATTGTTTGGTACTTGAAACTTGAAAGAGAGGAGAAAAGGGTCTATTTCATCATGTTTAATGCTTGTTTCCCAAGAAATCGCCCAAAAGGAACTTTTTGATCCGAAAATAGAAGGCTGGGAACTCAAATGCCAAAAGAAAAAGACTACGCAACCTGAGGCCAATGACATTTTAGAAATGGAATGATTTATTTATGAATTTGTAGCCACCAAAACCACAATCAATCATTTATAGAAACATTATTTTGTGTAGTGGCCCGACTTTAGTTGAGTGCCGTCAGTTAGTGGGAGATACTTCCAGAATCCTTTATTCAGTTGATAGTTATATTTTAGGGTGACTCACGATACGTATTCCTTCATTGAACAAAGTCTATAGCTCCTAATATTAGGACAAGGCTCGCTTATGACTCGCTACCATAGCTTTAGTAGTCAAGAATTCCTGTGTTTCAATAAGCATACAAGTTTTATAAATAGATTGTGGTGAAACTTGAACTACAGATATACTAGTAAAGTAATTCTATTTATTGTAACTAGTGTTAAACATCAATACTAGTTTAGGTGATAATGAAACCCACACCCCACAATTTCCTATATTAGTTTTGAATACCATCGATGATGAATATCATTATTCATATTATTCTAATGATGGTCTTATATAAAAAGTTTAAAGTTATTAAAGAGACAAGAAAGTAATAATTTCTTGGAATTACTGGTTGACACTTTCATGGAAAAGTTAATAATGCAAATATATAGAGTTAATTGTTTCAATAATCACCAAACTTATACAATGGACACAATTTACTCATTATACTTCGTGCTTATTGAATTTTGCCCGTTTGCACTTTATCCACCACCCCAAAAAACTCGTTACCTTATTTGCTGACGTGGCTAATGAAAACTTCGCGTAGCAAGTTACGGTCATTAAAAAAAATAAAACTCGGCCAAACCATTGTTTCATTATGCATCTAACTTACATTGGATCACAGTTTACTCATCAAATTTCAAAATGTTTTTCAATGGTCTCTCATCTTTGAGATATTACATTTCATCTATCATAAGCCATATTTCGTTGCTAATGTATCATACGAAAATCTCACCTGCAAGTTAAAATCGTTAAAAAAATTATAACTCAAACAAAAATCATCAACTTATCAAAATCACCATATGTGAAACGTGATTTTCATGGCCCCATAAGCTTCTTTAAAACCCAATAAAGTGTCCCCAATTTCAATCCACAAAACCCTAGCCCCCAATTCACTCATCTCACCCACATACAGCTAAATTGTGTAATTTGACAGAGCCGATTGTTGAGAAGGATAGGAGAAACTACTACTTATAAAGCTCTACCCCCCAATTGTACATAGCTTTTTGCATCGACTTCACTATATTACACAATTTAGTTGTACGTGGGTAAGATAAATGAATTGAGGACTAGGGTTTTCTGGGCTGAAATTGCGGATGCTTTATTGGATTTTAAAGAAGTTTATAGGGCCTTGAAAGTCACATTTCATATATGGTGATTTTCGTGAAGTGATGATTTGACCGAGTTGTAATTGTAACTTGTCACATGAGAATTCCGTACGATTCATTAGAAATGAAGGGAATGAAATATGGAAAATGATGGTTGTAGTGCAAATCTCAAATATGAGTGACTATTGTAAAATATTTTTAAGTTTGATTAGTAAATTGTGACCTTGTGTAAGTTGAATGAGTAATGAAACAATGATTTGATTGAGTTGTAATTTTTTTAACGGCCGTGACATGTCATATGAGATCTTTGTTAACCACATTAGCAAATATGGTAACAAATTTTTTAGGGTAGGGCAAATGGGCAAAGTTCAATGAGTGCTGCGAAGCACTTTGAATTCTAGTAGGTAAACTATGACCATTGTCTCCAAATATAAGGTCAAATCTAATCCCAAACATAAAATACAATGTAAGTTGAACGTAAAGCGAAATGAAGGCCATTGCTTGATTTCAAAGGACACACTACAATTTGGATAAATTTTACTTGGTCAAAGAAAAATGTAGAAAATCAGAAATGTTTTGATTAATTTATAAAACCCTAAACTTTAGCATTAGCCGACCTCTTCTTTTATCGTAAAGTGCATACAATACTGTTACAACTTGATTCACAAGCCCACAAATATCCTATGTGGCGAGAAAATGTAGGGCCCTACACCGCACTAGAATATACTAACACGAGACTGATCTAATCTGTGGCCGAGCCAATATGCTTGCCAACCCCATAGAACCACACTAACCCTTAGGGAAGAGCCGGTCCGTGAGTGGAGGTGAGGCCACTGAAGAAGCTTAACATAATATCTCTCAGACAATTTTTTTTGATATATGATTGATGTGACAATTCACTATCACCAATGCCACGTTAGCCTATCCGGTCAAGTCCAAAGCCGCAAGTTAGGCGTTATGGATTCTAAAGTGATAATAGCATTTAAGGCTTATGATTGATTGGCATTTAAGATTAGAGGCATTAGCCGGATGGATAAGGCTACATGTCTTTTCACCCAACGACCTCATTCATCCTCTTATAGTATACAAGCTCAAACTTAGTGCCATTTGAAGGTATGTAAGTTTAGATTCTCAAACTATAACTTTGAGATATCACTGTTTTATCTATCATTCCCCAAGATCGATCTTTTTCTTATATTGGAAACTCACGTCTAAAGTTCTCCCACACCCATATATTTACTTTCCCAACTGACTTGACTACCAAAGTGCGTAAGTCCTACTCCACCCATTGGAGAAAGTCACGTGTGACTAATGGGTTGTTCAAGTGTGCATGAACTGGGCTTCTATGGACGTGAGAGGCTTTGAGATCTGTTGGCCACAATGGAAATACATTTTTTAGGGGGTCAATAGATGTCACCGTCTGTGGGAAACCACACTATAATCGTGAACATCCTTGTGTTTAAAGCTATCAAAATGGAGTTATTCTACAGCCAAATCTAAAAGAAAGGTCCTGGTTCTTTAAAAAAGATGGCTGCGAATGTTGAAAAGGCATCTCTAGAAGCTTATTCTTACATAAAAACTATTGCTACACCTTGAGTTCCAATCATTAAGGTTCCCCAAGGTAGAAATCAACAAGAGAAGAATTCTAAAGAAGAAGCCATTTGGACAAATGTAAATATGAGTTGACCCTACCACCAACATCGATGAGGTGGCACTACTACATGCTTGGCAAGGGAAGTTCGGGAGATGGCTACAAACATGAGGACTTTGGCTCAACAAAACGCCGCCATGCAACAATTACTCATGCAAATGCATGGACAAGCAGGATACCAATAGGAAGAGGAGGAGAATGACATATGGCATACATAAGTAATTAATTGTGTATAAATCTATCTTAAAGTTGAGCCCAATTAAAGTGATTTAATAAAGAATTAAATTATTAGACTTAGGGTATCTAAATAAAATGTGAGTTGAATTTGAGGTGTAGAAACTAGATTCCTTCGGAAATGTATGTCATGATGGGGGAAATACTTATGAATATATATAGGGTTATGGTCTTCAATTCATATGAAACTTCTCATTCTTTGTATCATCCCATCAATAAATACAAGAGAAAATATATTGAAGATGAATATCCAAGAAACCAACAATCAAGAATAATGATTGAAGAAATCAAGATTATAGAGCAAAAAACCGAAAACAAGAACAATAACTCAAGAACCAAAGGAGCCAATAATCAATATTCAAGATCCGATATTAAAACATCATTCCCAATGAGTTAATGTATATTCCACATTTAATAATTTTCTTGATGATTTGACATTGAGGATCTTGGCAATAAAGGAATTTAGGTGTTCAAGTTCTAAAGTTTCTAATTTTATAAAATTTAAAGTTTCATCAAGTGATATTAGAGCCAACTCCATGTTAAAACACTAAGATTAAACAAAGATTTTAGGGTTGGAATTCATATTTTGGATTTACAAAATTTTGGGATGTGAATTTCAAACCCAAAATATCAAAATTCAGAAATTTTTTTGGATTTTTGGGAAATTTTGGTTCAAAACAGCAGTTGGCGCATGGCGACCTCCGTAAGGTAGCTCGACTGGCGTTGCCTGGCTGCACTACCAGGTAGCACCACAGCGCTGTAACGCCCAGTCCGAGTGCTGCAACGCTGGTTTTCTATTCAAGCGTATAATTTTTTTCCTTTTGGCGACAGAAGAGAAACATAAAAAAATATATAAAGGGACAATCAATTTCAAATCTTGGTATGTAATATTTATTTCGGAATACTAATTTTCTAAAATAGATTAGTTGAAGCACTGTGTTACCAAAGTAACACTTCTTGTCTAAATTAATTTATTTGGAATATTAGGAATGTTGTGTGTACATAATTCATGCAGATATTTGACCGAATTATTTACACACCTATAGCAATAAATACGTGATAATTGTAAAGTTTTCCATTATGTGAACATTGAGTCGGTCCAAATATAGACTCGATGTTTGATTAGATTTACTATCAATATTTGATTACTGCACCAAGAGTGTCACTTACAAGTTGGTATTTCTGTCCAAACACTAAATATCAATTTGAGTTCGGTCTCTTGTAATGGGATTCATCATTATTTGAAATTACTAATTGTCCAATATGGATTCTCTTGTAAACATGTTATTTATATTTAAGTTCTCTTTCATGTTAATTTATCAATTTCTGAAAAGAGAATGTTTCTATTATTTTTGGCGGAATGGATCTAAACATTGCATTAAAGACTGAACAAGTCACTATTCTTACAGATAAGAGTTTCGCTAATAAAATGGAATTTGAATTAGCTTGATCGTTCAAATCGCATGAGTCTTATAATCATGAAGCGTGGAATTTTAATAACATTCAACGGCACTAAGGCAACTACTGACAAGGTGCTTCTTGAGGAAAATGAAAAGCTTTTTGCAAAAGGTGATAAGGCTGAAACTAGTACGCTTCCAACGAATTTGATTTCACTAAAGTATAAGGCTAAATAAAATATAAGGGAGTATATCATGGATATGTCTCATCTTGTTTCAAAACTAAAGACATCAAAGCTTTAGATGTTTGATAACTTTCTTGTGCATTCAATTTTGATTACTATTCTGCCACAGTTAGGCTACTTTAAGGTCATTTACAGTTGTAAAAAGGGAAAGTGGACTTTTGATGAGCTCATTTCATATTGTATACAAGAAGAAGAAAGTGTAAAGTAAGAGATAACTAAAAATACCCACTTGGCAAGTACTTTTACGGACAAGTTAAAGGGTAAGGAAGTTGCATTTGGTTCATTTCAAAAGAAACAGCAAAAGCCTGAAAATGATAAATTATCTCACTGTTACTTTTGTGAAAATTTGGGATACATAAAGAGAGACTGTACTAAATACCATGTTGGCGTGTAAAGAAAAGTACGCTTCTCACTTTGGTCTGTATGATGTTAATTTAGTGTCAATACCTAGACACACTTAGTGGATAAATTACGGTTTCATTATTCAAATAAGCGTGTCTATACGGGGTTGCTCGAACAACCTAAAGCCAATCGATATTGAAAGATTCATCTATGTGGGGCGATGGCAAATCCGTTAAAGTTGAAGGTATAGAGATTTTTAGGTTATCATTACAGCAGGTTATTATTTAGATTTGAAAGAGACATTTGCGGTACCGTCTTTTAGATGAAATTTAATTTCTATTTCTATATTGGACAAATTCGGTTACTTTTATTTATGTGAAAATAGTTAGTTTATTCTATTTCTTAATTCAAATATTGTGGGTACCAGTTCTTTATCCGATTATGATAATCTATATATGCTTAATACAATTGCATCTTATGAAGAAATATTGCATGTGAATTCACATGGTATTAAACATAAATTAACTAATGAGAATTTCGCTTCGTTGTGACACAAGCGATTTGGTCACATCTCTCAAAAAAGAATGAAAAATTTTGTGTTAGAAGGAATTCTTGATTCCTTTAATTTTTTAGACTTAAGTGTTTATGTTAATTAGATCAAGTGAAAATAAATAATTATAAGGAGGTTATGTGCCAATAGAACTTTGACCGTCTTAGAAATAATTGATACATATATATGTGGGACATTCCTTTTGGCTTTTTAGAATGGTCAACAGTCATTTATTATGTTCATAGACTAATTTTTTTCTCACTGTGGCTACCTATTTCTCATCCATGAGAAATCTCAATCACTGGACAAGTTCAAAGCTTATAGGACTGATGTTGAAAACCAACTCAATAAAAGAATTTAACAAGTGAGATCTTACTATAGTGGTAAATACCGTGACAAAATATAATGCATTAAGAAAACAATGTCCAGGGCCTTATGCTGAATTCCTAAAGGAATGTAAAATTGTCCTATAGTGTTCCATAATCTCTCTAGGTTGAAGCACTAAAGACTGTATCTTAAATTCTCAATAAAGTTCCAAGTAAAGCAACTATTAAGTGATTACAATTTTTTTAAAGATCCTACTATTAGGTCAATTCTCGAAACGAGAAATGTCCGATTCCTTGAGAATATAGAGTTTACGGTGTGAGATAATGTTTTAAACTTAAGGATTTTGTCTTTGAGGAATGATATGTAAGGATATGTATATATCACTTCTGTTACAATTGACAACGATCATGACTAAGGACAATTTCTTGCTTCAGATTTTATTCAAGAAGCAATTTAGGATCAAGATAATATTACAAAATCACCTATATACAATCAAGAGATTGTTCTAGAAAAACAATCTCAACAATCTCAAGAACAAAAGTTATTAAGGAAGTCCACTAGAGAAAAGAGAAAGGTAATTCCGAATGACTTTATAGTATTTCTCCAAGAAAATAATTGTGGCACTGGATTGATGAAAGAAGATCTGATCAATCAACTTTCATCAAGCCATGGAAATGAATAATTATCAAGAGTGGATTGATGCCATAAATAAAGAAATAAAGTTCATGAAAGACAATTATATTTGTGAACTCATCACATTACCTAAAGGTGCGAAACCTATTGGTTGTAAATTGATTTTTAAAACCAATAGGGATTCGAAGGGTGATATGGAGAGATATAAAACTCGTCTTATTGCAAATGATTTTACTCAAAATGAAGACATTGATATTAAAGAGACTTTCTCTCCAATTTCTATGAAAGAACCTTTTAGGACTATTATGGCATGTGTGACACATTTTGATCTTAAAATACATCGACGATTTACAAATTAAAGAAATCTATTTATGGGCTTAGTAGGTTTCGTGTCAATGGTATCACAAATTTCATCAAATAATTATCTTGTTTGGTTTTGAGGTAAATATAGTTGATGATTGTGTATACCACAAGTTCAGTAGGAGTAAGCATATTTTCTTGGTATTATATGTCGATGACATACTACTTATATGCAATGATATATGCTTATTGCACGAAGCCAATATATTTCCATCATGGAATTTTAAAATGAAAATTCTTGGTGATACATCTTTTGTATTAAGGATATAGATACATCGAGATCCTTCTTGGGATATTTTTGGATTATCACAAAAGAATTATATCGATAAAGTTTTTAAGAGATTTGAGATGCATGAATGTAAACCATGTGATCCTATTGTTAAAGGAGATAAATTTAGTGTCAATCAACGCCTTAAAGATAAATTTAAAGAAAAGAAAATACAGAAAATTCCTTGTGGTTGGGAGTTTAATGTATGCTAAGGTTTGCATACATCTAGAAATGACATTCATTGATTGAATGTTATTACAGATATTTAAGTAACTCTGTGATGTATATTTGGAAAGCAACCAATAAGGTTATTCGGTATCTGTAGAGAACTAAAGATTAAGTTCCTAGTTGTCAAAAAAAGAAGTCAGAGTGTTCAGGTTTCTATAAACCATATTAGGACAAATTCTATAACTATGAATTTGCTTACTACGGGGCTATCACCCAAGGTCTTTTACGAGCATACTTCTTACATGGGTGTTGCATATTTTGATGATATACCAATTTAGTGGGAGTTTGTATTCAGATGTTGTTTGTTTTAGACATATATTTTTTCATGGATATTCAGTTTACTTTCAGAAATAAAGTATTCAATTTAATTTCATTATAAATAAAGTTTAGGATTGATCTCATTAAAAAAAAAAGGTAGGACCAGTTGAAAATAACATGTTTGGATCACATTGCATGTAATTTTCATGCTATACTTCCACACTTGATTTATGTCATTTGATTGTATTGATATATGTGATCATTAAGAGTTTAGTTATGATAACTGCAAGGAAGATTGCTTTGATCTTATATTGATATATTTAATGGATGAGATTGTTCGAAGATGCTTTTGATTATGATAGGAAAAGTTTTGATGTCGTTGGATTTATTGATTTGTTATGTGGGCCTACATATGTAATTAATTGTATATAAGGCTATCATAAAATTGAATTTAATTAAAGTGAACTAATAAAGAATTAAATTGTTGGGTTTAGAACATTTAAATAAAGTGTGGGTCAGATTTTATGTGTAGAGACCACATTCCTTTAGAATTGTATTTCATGATGGACGAAATACTTGTGTATACATGTAGGGTTATGGTTCCCAATTCATATGTAAATTTTCATTCTTTGTGTCTCCCATTAACACAAAAATACAAGAGGAAGCATATTGAAGAGAAACAAAAAATCAGAAGTCAAGAATAAGGATTAAAGAAATCAAGATTATGGAGCAAGAAACCAAAATCAAGATCAAGAACTCAAAAATCAAAAGAGCCAATAATCAATATTCAAGGTAAAGCATGTGTAGGCCAATTTCCTTGATTTATATTGCTTTTATAATCGTGTAGGCCAATGTCCTTGATTTATATTGCTTTTTTTGTAGCGTGTTTTATGAAAATATACTTTTTCTTTATACTAGAATTGATCTATTGAAAATCGTAGAAAATTGGAACTAATATGCAAAATTTCAGATCCCCACCCCCAGGAAAAAAATATTTTATATCCATGATAATGGGGAAAGAAAAGAATAAGAAAGAAAATTCGCTAGATAAAGGGTTATATTTTCTAAAGAAATAATTATTAATTATGTATTTATGTAAACATGTCTGGCAATTATTATTGAAGCTCTTTATGTTTTCAAAAATCAATTGAAGTATTTTCTCAATGAATATGTAAATATAAGAGTTAAATCTTGATATAATTTGAAAAGGTCAACAAAAGGTCCAAGGCAATAAAATGTGAAAAATATGTTATTTTTAAAGTTAAATATTTATTTTAATTATAAAGTTTCTAAAAATTACGAGTATCACTCATTTTTTAAAAAGTAATTTTTTTTTTTTGCAAAAGAAAATGAAACCCAATCATAGGCAGTGTGAGATCAAGCAAACAAATTTGGAAAATGCAATTTGTACATTCCATGCTTGATATTGCCTTTGTTTTCAAAAAATTGTTGGCGAAAAAACTGTTTTTTTTAATTGACAAATGACAGCTTGCCATGTGGCAAGTACGCTTTGGTGAGATTGATTTGAGCTTATATTGATATAATCAATGGACGAGATTGTTCAGAGATGCTTCTGATTATGATAGCAAAAATTTTGATGTCATAAGGTTATGCACATTTATCAAGTAATATATGTTTGTTGGGTTTATTAATTTGTTATGTGGACCTACATATGTAATTAATTGTAGATAAGGCTATCATAAAGTTGAGTTTAATTAGAATGGTCTAATTAAAAATTAAATTGTCGAGTTTAGAACATTTAAAGAAAGTGTGGGTCGGATTTTCTGTGTAGTAACCAGATTCCTTTAGAATTGTATTTCATGATGGGTAAAATACTTATAGATATATATAGGGTTATGTTCCCCAATTCATATGCAACTTTTCATTCTTTATGTCTCCCATTAACACAAAAATACAAGTGAAAGTATATTGAAGATGAAGATTCAAAAAATCCAATGTCAAGAATAAGGATTTAAGAAATTAAGATTATGGAGCAAGAAACCAAAATCAAGATCAAGAACTCAAAAATCAAAAGAGCTAAAATCAACATTCAAGATCTGGTATTAAAGCATCATTCAATTCCCAATGAATTAAGATATGTTTCACATTTAATAATTTTCTTGATGATTTGATATGAAGGGTCTTGGCAATAAAAGAATTTAGTTTTCAAATTCTAAAGTTTCTAGTTTTATAAAGTTTTAATATGAACTAGTTCACACATACCACTGCACAGAGCCAAAAATATTCTAAATTAAAACATTACAAATATGATATATTATTTTTATACTTGTGTAGCCAATGTCCTTGATTTATATTGCTTTTTGTAGTGTCTTATGAAAATATACTTTTTCTTTATACTAGAATTGATCTATTGAAAATCGTAGAAAATTGGAACTAATATACAAAATTTCAGATCCCCCACCCCCAGAAAAAAAAAATGTATTTCCATGATAATGTGGAAAGAAAAGAATAAGAAAGAAAATTCGCTAGATAAAGGGTAATATTTTCTAAAGAAATAATTAGTAATTATGTATTTATGTTAATAAACATATCTGGCTATTATTATTGAGGCTCTTTATGTTCAATTGAAGTATTTTCTCAGCGAATATGTAATTGTAAGAGTTAACTCTTGATATAATTTGAAAAGGTAAACAAAAGGTCCAAGGCAATATAATATGAAAAATATGTTATTTTTACAGTTAAATATTTATTTTAATTTTAATGTTTCTAAAATTTACGAGTACCACTCATTTTTTAAAAAGTAATTTTTTTGCAAAAGAAAATGAAACCCAATCATAGGTAGTGTGAGATGAAGCAAACATAATTGGAAAATGCAATTTGTACATTCCATGCTTGATATTGTCTTTGTTTTCAAAAAATTGTTGGCGAAAAAAATGTTTTTTTAAAAATTGACAAATGACTGCTTGCCATGTGGCAAGTACACTGGTGTACACTAAGCATGATTGAACAAATTTTGCATGCTACACCAAACCAAGTTTGGCCACGAGGTGCCCAGGCCACATCCGCACCCGGACCGACTTCGAGGGAAAAAAGGAGTACACATACTGACCAGGAATCTCGATTAGCATGAAATTTTTTTGTCCTTTGCTTCCAAGACAAATAAGCCCTTCACCAAATAAGATTCACTCTAATTTATTCTTAACTTACAACAAATAAATGCAATTTGAATATCCAAATTAATTAATTCAGTATTTTGTCAGTAAACACTCCTTCGGCAAATTATTCTGAAATCTCTTATTATCCATGCAATAATCATAGATCAGATGGTATTTCCTAACCCATCTGAATAGCCTTCTTTGTGCCCACGACAAAGAATTAAATCTCTCGTTATTCCACCAATTTGTAGGGCTATTTGCCTTGCAAAATCTGAAATTTCCTTTCCAAATGCATGCATCAATTTTGTGGTTTTTGAATGAGGCAATGAAGGGACCTTTGGACCAATCAATTTTGTCTTTCCCACCATTTGTGGCCCAATCACTGCCATCCCATATGCTCATCTGTAAGCTCATTGGCTGAAATCTTGGAAATGCCACTCCCTTTTCTGCATGGTTTCTGTATGTTCTTATGGGAACCCAGTCCACCATAAATCTGCAAGAAATAAAGTTTTAGAAAAGTATATATATTTTTTTGCCTTGCATTGCAAGAAATCCAATTTCTGCAAGGCTTCTTAATTAGAAGCGTCAAACGGATAGGTCCGACCCTTTTGATTGATGCTTGACCCAACATGTAAATATGTGCGAGCGAGACTTGAATACATGGCAATTTTCACATCATCATCAAGGTCCTATTTCTAGTTTCATTGTTCCTCATTTATAAAAATTGTACACATGTATGTCTGGCATTTGATGGGTAAAAACAAAGCAGTCTGAAAGGAGCATGTTGGAGATGAGATATAAATCAATAAATTCATCTTTTGGTTCAACATGAAACATCATGAACTATTAAAAGTTTGATCATATTGTTAATTAGAGATGGACTTACACAATCTGGTGGAGGTTCCATAGTATAGAATAGGTATGGAAGTCCTTAGTGGGATCAAACCACAGTTTAATTCTCTGCTCTCTGTCATCATGTCCATCCACATAAACATTTGTTTGAAGAATATAAGGTTGTCCAGGTAGATTTCCCAGGAATTCGAAATCAACTTCATCACGATTTGGTTGACCCGATGTGAGCTGCATATTCACAACAACATTTTATTATACCACTAACCACTAAATTTTTTTACATTGTACAGTCTAGTAATACACTTAGTGTGTATTGTCTTTGAACTTACATAGAAGGCCACAACAGTGCCGACTGAGTTATCTGGTATCAGTTTAATTTTCATGTCGAACTGGCCGAACAAGAACATGTCATTTGAAGCAAAACCAGAACCTGGAGAAAATTGTAAAGAAAATTTGAATATCTTGAAAATAAAATCTAAAATAAATATTCTTTTCCTTTTGAATCTTTTGAAATTCTTAGTAGACAAGTTGGTATAGCGCGATAATATAGTAAACAATATTGTACGTTGTAAATCATACGTACAACACTGTCTAACAAATTAAGGCTTTAAATGAGTTGGTTCAACTTTAGGCATTCTTGAGCAAGCATATATATATGTATGTATGTATGTATAACTAAACAAAATTTCTTAACCTGTACTTCTTCATGTACTGACCTGAATTCTTGTCAAGTTTTAAGCTTCTAGTTCCACCATCTGCAGATGTATTTACATGGCTAGGAGACCATGTCACGAAGAAATCCTTGTTAAAATCGCCGGTCGACACAACAGAAGCTAGTGAACAATGAATCAAACTAATGGAGAAAATTCTAATCAAGACTGTAAATCTAGATAAGTTCTTCATGTGTTTCTTTAATGAGAAAAATGTGGGTTTATCAAAGCATTGAGGGAGGCTACATATAGTTTTTGCATGGTTAGGGGTGGTGAATATGAAGAGAACCAGTAAGAGTTTTGTTTAAGCAAGAATATCTTTAATAGGAAGCAAAGGAATATCAGGCTGTTAGAATCTCAAATATATATCTATCTAAATAATTTATATATAGGTTTGCTTAGAGTACCATCAAGAGACATGAAACTAGTGATCAACAAATTGTAATCATGCTTCAACCTACTCATATCAAGCTTCCACGTGTCAAATTAATGATAATGATAAATTAACTTCGTTCTCAATAAATTTAGGATCCACTGTTAGGACTTAGCAGATTGACGTGAATGTTCGTTGTTGTGTTTAAATTTCAATATCATCCTATGAAGGAGAAATATATATTCCAATCTTTCGGCATACATTAACCTTTAAAGGTTTTGCGTCTGAGAGGCTTTTCCAAAATGTTCTAATTATCCCAGAAAGTGTAAGAAAAGTGACAAGCTGACAAAAAGAGGAGCACTTATCCTTCTTAAGCTTGCTTTACTGAAGTCTTCATTTTTCAAGCATTCTTTACAGCTCTAAGTCTTCTACAAATATTCTTTTCCCCTATTTTGGCTTTCGTAACTAAAATATTTTGTAATTAAAGATCAGACAAATTTATTTATTTAAATTTTCGCCATACGTCTTTCACTTGAATGTGGGATTTATTTCTCCCATCAAATTCATGACGCACTCCCGCTATATGTTCTTCACGTGTAGGGGCGAAGTTAGAATTTTAGACTTGTAAGGACAAATTTCACAAAATTTTAATTGTGAGGTAAAATTGAAAATTATTAAAATTTAGTGTGGGGGCAGGTAGCCCAACTGCCCCCACTATAGATCCACCCATGTTCACGTGAATGAAGGATTTATATCTCCCATGAAATTCATGGCAAGGAGCGCACAATTTTTCATAGAAGAATGATACTAAAATTTGAATTTAGGACATTTGTCTATGTTGAACCAGCATTTCGCATAAAAGCTTAACTCTCGATTTATATATTTTAATATTGTCTTCAATATATATGAGTAGAACTTAAAAAGTCTAAACCCTGTGTAGAGTCACACGTGAAAAAGCATTTTTTTTTTTATTAAAAAGAACTCTTTTCAACATTATGCCCATGCTTTGTGTGTTTTGTGTTGGAATATTACACCCATGTTTGATTCACCTATAAAACTAGGTTTTATATTAAATCAGACAATATTTAATTTTAACCATATATTTTATGAGATTCACAAATTTTCAACTAAATATTCTATAATTTTTTATCAAAATCTATTAAAAATCTCGTTTTTATCAGCACCAAATAGGGAATGTTTGAAGACCCGATTGTGTAATTGTAGATGAAAAAAGAGACGACATAATTTATAATTGAATCCCATTTGCACAATTGATCTCTAGCATGTAATACAAAAAATTCCATTAACACTTCTCTTTCACCTTGAAAGTACCAATTTTTCGTGTTATGTAACTATTATAGACATATTATCAATATCGACACAAAATTTTCAAGTGGAAATAAACTATTAATCAACCTCAATACTACTTTAATTCTTTTATCCCACCATCGATACATTCATGTTATAAATACACTACGTGCAATCCACTACTATTGTGTGAATACAAAATCAAGAACTTAAAAATCAAGAACTATGATAAAACAGTTTGTTGTAGTGCGCTTCCATCTAATTACAACTAATGGCAGTTGTATGGTGAAAGTTAAGTTTATAAGCAAGAGATGATAATACCAAAATATATCATCATTAATAACCTAATATGATCAGATTAGTTAGTGTATGTTTTACACAACTTACATTATATTTTAAGTCGATAAACACTATCATTTTTATCCACACATTCTGTAAATGTACAACTTTCAACAATTACCCACAAAATCTCCTCCGCGACTATAGCTTAAATTATAATCTAAGCTATTCCGAACACTCAACTTGGTTGTGTTTAGATATACTTTTTAAAAAAATAAGTTAACGTATTACCGGAAGGTAAATTTTGTTAATTAAATTTAAAAGTAAATTTTAAAGAACGTTTGGTTCCTAAAATAAAATAATAATAATAAAAAAGCATGTTTGATCAAATAAATAACTTATATATGATATTGACAATAATTAGTCCCAGATTTTTTTTTTTTAAATACTAGTGTAAGAATTAAGAATTGTCATAGCAATTATGAAACCAATTTCTAATTTAAAAAGAATGAATTGTAGACAGAACTCCCAAGTCTTAGTGATTTTGAGCAAATTCTTTAATATTCTTTTCATATCTTATTGAAAATCTGGAATTATTTTAGTTAAATTGGTTATTTCGAAGTTTGAATTATATTAAGTGTATGTTTGATTGTAAATATGTAATTTGTATGGAAAGAAAATAAGTTCTAGGTAATTGAATTGCTAGAACTTATTTGTATGAAAATTATTAATTAAATGTATTTGATTAGTTTAATTTTAAATATAGAAAATATTATATTTGCTCATATTTTATTGGTGAGTGTATGCCATAGAGTGGAGAGAGAGAGAGAGAGAGAGTTACTTGAAAAATAAAAATCTACTCCTCCCTATAGAAAATGTTTTCCTTATTTTTAAGGAAAATATGGTCATGTGGTCTACTTTTGGAAAATATCTACATGAAAAAATGTCAAATCAAATACTTTAAAAGTAGAAATTTGCATGAGAAATGACAGTTTACATGAAAAATAAAGTAATCAAACACACCCTAAGGGTAATATTGTTGTCATGATTTTCTCTCCTACTTTAGAAATTTCGACAAACTTTTAATATCTTTTATAGGATATTCTTAATTACGTCAAGAGAAAATTAGGATTAGAATGTTGATATGCGTTCATATATATATACTAGGTGTAAGCAACGTGTAATGCACGTTTGCTTAGTTTATATTTAATAATTTTGTTTAAGAAATAATTTGTTATTAATAAATGTGTAATTTTTTGGTTAATTAAATAATTAATGATGTAATGTTTATGTAATTGATAAATAATTAAACGTTGTGATATATTAAAAAAAAAAGAGTATTAATAGAATCTATAGCATTTGTTGAATGCGATGCATACACTTTCAACAACATTTCTTGATTGTAATATATACATATTAAATAGCATTTATGATATGAACAATAATAATATGGCCAATGTTAAATTTCAAAACACGCATCGCAAGCTTAGCTATTCAATAGAGAAATTTAGACATGTTTCATCTACACATCAATTACTAATAGCAATATATGCTTGAAATTGTAGTAAACAAAATCAAATTGGAACCATCTTGTTCTAGTTCTTGAACTCTTGTAAGATGTTTTGAGAAGACATCCAACCATTGATGCATTTAAATCTGAAAATTAACAAAGTTAAACAACTTGTTAGATTATAAAAATAATGTAAAGTAAAAAAGTAAAAACTCTAATTAGAGACCAAAGATATTATAATACAAAATTTTACCTTATTGTCTATGATATTTACTCTATTAAAACTTGGTCAAACGACAAATACTAATAGCAATATATGCTTGAAAATACAATAATTTGAGTACAGATTTACTGTGCTGCCAACAATATTCAAAGTTGCCTGAAATGAAGCAGCAAGTTATGAATCAAATAGTACAAACTCCAGTCCATGGGAAGCAAACTGGTATTTTTCAAACATATATGCGACGAGTGACCTTTGATTAGGAAGTCTCTATTTTTGTTATTTAACTTATAATTATAATTATTTCCAACTAAAAAAAAGCCATACCTTTATAGAAGGTGTAAGTAATCAGTAGGCTGATGCTAAGGAGCTTGCTGGTAGACGAGATTCCACCGAAGCCTCTTCACTCTCATCACATTCTTGATCATCCTCCTCATCTCGTCCATTCTTGGAGGGAGGTAGAAGCAATGGTTGTGCAAGACCCTTCTCAAGCTTATCATTTACTACAGTCATCCATAGATATGACATCAAATTTCAATCTGATTTGTGATATTGCAATTAAGATTTAATATTAATAAATGAAGCCTGAATTTTTCAGGACCTGTTGTACAAGTAATCCCGATAAGATTAATGATGCTGGTGCTATCTACGATACATCAAAGTGAAACTGAAGCTTCGAGTCCTAAATCATGGAGAATCAAAACATAACTCTGTGCATCTCCACAGAGTATTAAAACAAATGTCAAAATCACTATGACAATTTGTCACCAAGTCACTTGATTAAAGATTCAAGAACGGGTGATACAACAACACTTTGATACTAAAGATTATCCCTCCATTTGGCAAAATGTATACATGCAAAATTGATAACTAAATCATTATACATGCAAAATACCTGCAAGGGAAGAGCATGCTGGTCATAAATTGATAAGTAACATCCCTGTGGGTCTTGAAGGTCTGCAAGATTGCGAGATATTGCTCTAATTACAGCTCCTAATCCCTGCAAGCACCAGTCTTATTAGTTATTTTCTTTTCTTTTTCTTGAGTGATAGCTGTAATTCTATTTTAAGCTTATCGTATGAAAATCTCAATGATACTAAGACAAAAGTATCCATAGATCATAGTTCTGTATATTCTGAATAGGTAGCATAATAAGCACAAGAAACGAAAGGGGAATATGTCCCCATTTAAGCATATTACCACATGTTTGAATACTTGCTGAAGCAGAGAATAAGGATGATTAGCACGAGTTTTGACATAGCAATCAGTAAATCTGTATCCAGCAAACAAGCATATCAATCTATTATTTAAGTCGTCAATTTTGTAGTTCTCAACTGAGCAACTTCAACTGTAATGAATTCTAACTTGTTTAGGTGTGGAATATGCTACCGAGATTTTTTTTAAAAAAACTATAAAATTGAATCCAGAACAAGTATAATATGCATACCCTTGCCATTCTTGAATTTGTCTTTCCTTCAACTTTTTCCCAAAGGCTACCATCTTAATCTATAGTAGAGAAACAAAATCAGAATAGAGAAGATGGGACAACACAAGCTTACAAGATATTATAAATTCAAATGGATATTCATTCTAAATTACCAAAACAAAAAGATATAAATTACCAATTTAAATTACAAAATCTCTTGTTCACAGTGAATAGTTCTCTCATTAGAAAATTGTCCAAATCACCTACCTTCCATAAGGATGATACCTTCCGCTCCCAACACCACCATAGCCGCCCCTATTGCTATAAAGTGAGCCGCCACTGCTACCTCCACCATAACCACCAACACCACCACCATATCCACTTGAACCACCTTCATAACCTTCGGTATTACCACCATCTAAACCTAATTTGAGAAACACTATATTATGAATGAGAATTGAATTGAAAAATAAAATTGACAAGGAAAGAAATGGGTGAAACCTTAGATCTAAGGATAGAAGAAAAGGTGAAGAACAGAACACCTTGAAAATAAGTATTGGAAACAACAACAAATTCCTCCCTAGTGCCACAATTGCCCTTCTTCTTCGATAGCTATTCCTCTGCTTCTTCAACGACAATGCTCCACCAATTCCAAATTGCCTCGGGCGCATTCACTGCCTTATCCGCTTTCTTTTTAGCCACTCCCGCCGGCAATTTTGTGCCCTTCTTTGGAGCCTACAACAAGAATCAGAATACAGTAAGTTTTAAATGTAAATTACGAAACAGAAAATTGCATCGCAGTACAAGGGAGGAGACTACATTTTTTTCTCAAATGAGAGGGATTCTGCCCTTGAAAAATTAGGTTAGGGTTTAGGATTATAATTTGTGAAATGAAAAGCTATTAACAGGAAGCCCAGTTTTTTTCAGCCCAAATTCCGTTATATTTTCCGTTAAATTTTTCGTTAAAACAACAAATTCATCTTCAATTTTCAAAAAGAGCATTTTTGTTGTTTTATCTTTCAACATTATTGCACTTTCTAGTAAATGGTTTCCATTCATTTTCGGCTAATAAATGCTTAATTTTATTGAATAAAAAATAAAGAGGAGAAAGAAAATGACTAATTCTTCTTATCTCAATCAGTTAGGTTGGACGATGTATCACATTCTCTTGCAATTTGATCACTTTTTAATAATTTGGTCTAATAAGAATATAATATTATGACAATCTAAAGGACATTATCCTCGTATTGTCATTTCTCAATACTTCTTATTAAGATCTAATCGCAATTTTTGATCAACCTCTTTTTGGGTGGGGCCCACAAATCTAAAAAAAAAGGTCTAAAAATTCATTTTAACCTTAAAATAATGTCAAACAAACAGGGGCTTAATATATATTTCCTCCATTTTTAATTCCCTTCTAATCTTCTCGACTTCATTTGATGAACAATTATTTTATACCTATTTTTAAATACAAATGACAGTGAGAGAAAAGTTAAACATATTAATTTAAAGTGATGTGTAAATAATTCATTAGATCTACAACAAATTTGACAATTATTTTTGGACACCAGATCTCAACTTTCACTTCCAATTCTGACCAACTCCTGACCAAAAAATTAGTAGATACCAGAAACAGAGGAGAAACTTTACTATAAATAAGGAGAACCTCACTTTTTCATGGTCTCAAGAAAAAGCCAAACTGAATCATAGAAAAGGCAATAATGTAGGAAGACAATATAAATAGGGTATGTTGACCTCAAAATATACTACCAACAGATGTCGGACCCACTTGTGCATGCGCAAACTAAATCCAACACGTAAAGATGGATCAACGGTTAAGATCACTCCATAATTGGACGTTAGAGAAGCTCAATGACACGAGACGTTTGCGTTCGAATTTCGACAAGATATCCGGGATGTGATTATAATAATAATCAATCACAATGAACTCAAATTTTAGATTGCAAAATGAGTATCTCAGAATAAAACCAACTGCTCCAAGTATTTAAAGTTACATTAGTTTTCAACTGTTACATGATGGGGGTATTTATAGTTTTACAAACAGAATGGTGACTCTTAGATGGTTACATGTGGCCTCATCTCCTCGGTTGAGATATCAAATCCTAGCCATGATATGACTTTCCTATATCGAGAAAGCATTTAATACTCTCACATCATATTAACAAGACAAGACACAAATACAATTTTTAAAGCCGTCACATCAATCACTTAAATAAGATCTCTATAATAAATTTGAGATCTCTGTATGTGGGTAGTCACTAACTAGAGTGGTGCCTCGGACCTATTGAGCCTCCTCGGAATGTCCACCTCGAATTAATAACGTGCATCGAAAATTTCCATATGGTCTTCGTCTTCTATGGTGGTGGTTCGGCAAGAATGGGTCCATAACTTCACTGGGTCGGCCACGTGGCAAATGCTTAGTAGAAAGTCATAACAATAGTCCTCCAAATCTATGTATGATTATTTATATTATTCGTGAACGTTTAGTAGTCAACGAAGTACCCTCCTTGGGCATCACAAGAAAGCTTTAAAATTTCTGATCCATCGTTAGTCCCCCAAATCCAGGAACAAATATTTATATTGTGCGTGGAGTCGATAGTTGAGTCTATTTTTGGGAGCTAAGGCAATGAAGTACTGAGCTGTTGAGGCTCGTTTATCTTGAAGATAGTTGGATTTGTTTCTGGAGTTGAGGCAGTGGAGTGCTGAACTACCAAGGCCCGTTTATCTTGAAGATAGCTGAATTTGTTTTTGGAGCTGAGGCAATGGAGTGCTAAATTGTCGAGGCTCATTAGCTGATTGCCCTTGATATTGATGCCATGATTGAACAATTTCGCATGTTACCTAGGATAGCTGAAGCGGTACAACTTCCAATACACGTATGACCGTAAAACGATGGCTAATGATGGCCGCATATTTTTGCAAAAAGCACTAACACACCAAGGCTGGTACGTGATTTTCATAATTAATCTGAGGCGTTGGAGAAATAAATCGTTTGAATTCTATGGCCTAGATCTATCATAGAATTGGACGCTTCAGATCCATTGGGCTGCGATCCAATGATTAGGATTGATTTATATTTCATATAAAAACCAAAACTCCACCATTTTTAAGTTTCACTTTGGTGAAAATAATTTGAATTCTCTCAAGCACTCCAACCTCTAAAAATTATCCGATGTCTTCTTATCCTTTGGCTAGCATTCTTAGGTGTCGTTCTTTAGTAGGTATTTTCTTGTACAATCTTTTTCACAATCCTTTATCAATTTCTGTACTTTTTGTATCTTTTCCTACCATTATTACGGATTTCGAGGCGTCTTGGGCAATTACAATAGCTAGGTTTGGGGAGGAGTCAGTGTCTGGGAGGTCTAAAGAGGAGTACACGATGAGTGAGGAGCTTATAGATTACGAGGCGGGTTGGGGGGCTGCAAAAATTCCTTCCTCCTTAACCTCCTCCAAACTAGCTGAACTTAGAGAGAAGTATTGCATTCCTTATTATATAAAGATGTTAGTTCTCAAAGCCCAAGAACGTGCCTGCTTTCCGAGGCCGAGTTGTGTGGCCATCAGTGAATTCCTGCTGAAAGCAGGAGTGCGTCTACCTCTGCACCCCTTTTTTAGGGCTGTATTAAGGACCTTCATGTTGTCTTTGACCCAAATCTTACCAAATGGATGGAGTCAATTAGTTAGGACCTACTTCTATTGGAAAGAGGTATCTTTAGGCGAGGATATGCCCCTGCATGTTTTCCTAACCATCTTCCAAGTCTGGGTAGTGGGGAAGTATGACTGCAAGGGGTGGTACTACCTCACCCATGGGGGTCTCATGCTGTCTTTGTTGTGGGGCTTACTTTCTCCATCAAGGGTTGGAAGTAGTGCTGGTTCTGGGTTAGGGGTAGATGGCGGATGGTGGAGGGAGACTCTGTCCTAGCCTATATGGTACCGACCCAGTATTATGAAGCACGTGAGTGGCTCGCTCTACACGGTTTCAATTAATTTTTTGTGCTTCATGCTAATTGCTTTTATTTGCAGATTTTGGTACACGCTTCAAACTTCACGAGGTGGAGTGGGACGTGATTGAGGATATCTACAAGTGATCCTCAAAGCTTCTTAGCTTCGACCACCTCATAGACCGAAGTAGATACTTAATTGATTTTGGAATAATAGCCTACAAAGGTACGATGCTCCATCACTTGTTCCCATTTTTCTTTAGCATGCTGTAGGTTTCTGACCTCTTTTTGCGTTTCATAGATAAATTTGCGAGGAAGAAATATCCCGTTCCAGACATGGTCACTATTTTGAAGGCCACAGCCTGAACTGGTGACAAGTCCCTGAAGCCATCCTCCACTAGGGCTCAACTAGTTAGAAGAAAATTATAGCACCTCCGTAAAGCCCAGATTGAGACGGGGGCGAGGAGTCTTCCAAGAAGGGCCAGGGGGCTACCAATGAAGGGACTACTGTGGGTGGGACTCCATTGACATTTGGAACTACTGTGTCCCACTCCGAAAAGGTTGTACATCCACAGACGAAGCTCTTGGAGCCCATAATACGGGCGGTGAAGATTGAGAAAGTTCGGAAGGCTAATGAAGAGGCTGAGGAGGGGGGAGTGTCAACCTCGGAGGCCACAAAAAATGGCCAAGTGGAGAGAACCCCAGGCAAGTCCAGGAGCTTTTTAGCCGAGAGGGATGATAAGATTACCCCGGCTGTGGTTGAGATACTGCCCCCTGAAGTCAGGAGTGCTACAGAAAATTTTAACAAGTTTTGGACGGAGCGGTAACAAACTTATGTGTCCACTTGTGCTGCAGTGGACCTTACTGGAACTCTGGTAAGCCAGAGTGCCAGGGCCTTTGAGGTGGTCCTCGAATGTCAAGAAGTTTGGCTGACATTCAAAGAAGGAGCAGAGCCTTAGTGGAAAAACTTGCTACTGTCGACGCTAAAATAAAGAAGGTGAGCTCAAAGGCTGAGGCGATGAAGACCTAACGAGCAAAGGATGAGGTGAAGCTAAGTTCAGCCTTGGCTGAAATAGAGAATAAGGTTTACGAGTCTCAGTGTGAAGTGATCTCACTAACCAAGAAAGTCGAGACCTCCAATAACCATCAAAAACTCATTGTCGAGGCCTTGGAAAAGACGAACTTGGAGCTTGCCAGTTGCAGAGATGCAAATCAATTCATGGAGATCCAAATAAAATATTATGTGGACGAGGCAAAGAAGGTGGAGGCTGAAGCTCAGAGGGCTGGGAAGGAAACTTTTAAGCATTATCGACTTCCATTTGACCAAAGAGTGACAGCTATTCGTCATCTACTAGCGAAGGTTTGCCTATGCCGTAGTGGTAGAAAGGATGGAAGAGCTGTACCCAAAACTTGACACTTAAGAATTAAGGGCAGAGTCTATGGATGAAGTAACTCATACCCCTACTGAGGAAGCTGCTGATCAAGAAGAAAATTTTGTTGAAGAATCTCAGGATCAAGCTGCAACCGAAGCGTTTGCTAATGAGGTGTCAGTACCTCAGCTGCCTCAACAATAGTATTGGTTACTTTCATGTTTTGTAATGCCTTTGGCCCCCTTAATGTAATTATTCTATCTTTAATGAAAGTTCTTCACGTTTTACTGCTTTCCTTATTATTTCAGTGTCTCTATTCAAAATATGAAGGCCTCGACAAATGGTTAAATAAATCGAATGAACCACTCAAGTAACGATTTAACTGTCAATAGTTTTAACGTGTTTTCCTTTGAAATCATACTTTGAATAAGTTTACCTCGTATTTGGATAACTGAGTTTAAAGATGAGGTTCAAAACTGTATGCCTTGGTGTTCAAGTGAGGTAATCTCCTTAGGTATTTTGATTTTCTCATCAGAGGCACATGCTTCTTTACATGGTGGATGATTCATCCATGTTAGGACTTCTCCCTTGACGTTCAGCTTCGTCAAGATGAGGCTTGTATTGTATGTCTCGGAGTTCAATCGGGTCATCCCCTTAGGGATTTTGATCATCTTCTCCAAGGCGCCCATGCTTCCTCACATGGTGGATGATTCATCAATGTAAGGACTTCTCCCTTGAAGTTCAGCTTCATCAAGAAGAGGCTTGTATTGTACGCCTCGGAGTTCAAGTAAGGTCATTCACTTAGGGATTTTGATCATCTTCTCCTTGGTGCCCACGCTTCCTCACATGGTAGATGGTTCACCCATATAATGGCTTATCCCTTGACGTACAATTTTGTCAAGATGAGGCTTGTGTTGTACGCCTCAGAGTTCAAGCGAGGTCATCCTCTTAGGGATTTTGATCCTCTTCTCCGAGGCACCCACACTTTTCAAACATAAATTGTTCTTTAGCTTTTCCTGCAAAGTATTTATTTATTTACAAAGGTTAGGAAGGATCTTCCAACTATTCAGTACATTCATTGGTAGTATATTCTTAGATGCTTAATGTTCCATGTATGAGGCTATACCTTACCATCAATGTCTTCAATTCGGTACGTGCCAGGTTGGAGTTGTTCTTTGATACGGTATGGACCTTTCCAGTTTGGGTCTAGAGTGCCTACTTCTGGTCCTTTGGACGACAAAAACATTCTCTAAAGTACCAAGTCATTTATTCGGAAGGACCTTTTCTTGACTTTAGCATTTTAGTATCCAGTCATCTTCCTTTGATATGCAACTAACTTCACTTGGGAGTCATCCTTTTTTCTTCAAGGAAATCAAGCTCGCACATCCTAAGCTCGTTATTTGATATCTCACTAAAATGTAGTCTTCATGGGGAGGGTAACCCAACTTCTACAAGGCTCATAGCCTTAGCACCATAGGCTATTGAGAATGGAGTTTCTCCAGTTAGGATCCTGATTGTAGTTCGGATCGCCCACAACACCCGTGGCAGCTCATCAACCCAGTCCCCTTTGGCTGTATCGGGTTTTCTTTTCAAAGTGTGTTTTATAGTTTTGTTCACAGCTTCGACTTGTCCATTTGCCTAAGGATAGTGAGGGGTAGAAAAATGCTTCTTGATCCCAAGTTCTTCACAAAGGTTCCTAACCTTCTTGTTATCAAATTGCTTCTCATGTCCAATACAATCGAATGGGGAATTCCAAACCGACCTATAATGTTCTTCCATAGAAATTCGGAAGTGTTAGCTTCTGTGATCTTTACCAGGTGTTCAGTTTCAACCTATTTTGTGAAATATTCTATTGCAACAATAGCAAAATTAACACTTCCTTTACCCTTAGGTAGGGGGCGTATGAGATCCACACCCCACTTGGTGAAAGGCCAAGGGCTAGTTACGGTCGTTATCTCTTGAGAATGTTGCCTTTGGATAGGGGAAAAACATTGGCACTTATCGCATCTTCCTACAAATCGAATGGCATCTCTTTTCAAGGTGGGCCAATAGTATCCCTACCTTAGTGCTTTCGTGCCGCACTAATCCTCCTGAGTGGTTACCGTAAAAGCCTTCATGAATCTCACAAGTATATAGGTCACTTTCTCACCTCCAACACATCGAAGGAGAGGAGAAGAGAGAAAAACCCTCGTCTATACAAGACATCGCCTACAAAAACAAAATGAGCATACCTCCTTCTTAGTTCATTCTTGTCATCGGGGAGGATATGGTCTTTGAAGTAAGGCACTATAGGTTGCATCCAGGTGGGGGTCCCTTTCGCCCACATCACCTCTTCTATAGTGATGGATGGCCTTGAAAGGTGCTCAATTGGCACTACCATTAGTAATTCTGAGCCCTTGCTGCTCCCCAACTTTGATAGAGCATCAGCATGGGCATTCTCCATGCATGGAACTTGGGCTAATTTGAACTTTTTGAAGGATCAGAGCAAGTCTATCACTTCTGGAGGTATGCAACCATATACTTATCTCTGGCTGTGAAGTTGTCGTTCACTTGGCCAACGACGAGTTGGGAGTCAATGTTGACGCACAACTTCTTTACTTACATCTCTCTTGCTAACCTAAGGCTGGCAAGCAGCGTCTCATACTCGGTCGCGTTGTTGGTAGCCTTGAATCCGAATCGTATCGCGATGTTCAATTTATGACTTTCAGGGTTTATTAGGACCATGTCACTCCCGAACCAACGTCTCCAATCGACCCATCCACGATTAGATTCCATGTGGGGTGGGGGGGGCAAGTTGGCAGCCCTTTCCATCTCGAGGATATTGGCAAATTCAGCTACAAAATTTACTAGGGTCTGGCCTTTGATAGCCGCTTCGACTTTAAAGAAAACATCAAACTCGCTTAATTTCACCGCCCATTTCAATAGTCTTCCTGAGGCGTCTGACTTTTGAAGTACTTGTTGAAGCGGGAAATTGGTCAATACATGTATCGTATGAGCTTTGAAATAAGGCTTTAATTTCCTCGATGCAGTGATCAATGCCAGAATTAATTTCTCCGGGTATCGGGGTTTCAGGTGCTAGTAATGTCTTGTTGATATAGTAAACCAGTAGTTGGGTAGTACCTTCTTCTCTGACAAGTACGGCACTAATGGTTTCATTTGAGACAGCCAAATAGAGTTGTATTACCTCTTCGGGCTTGGGTTTCGAGAGGAGGGAGCCTGTCCTAGGTGTTTCTTCAATAACTGAAAGGCCTCTTCACACTCGATCTATTGGAATTTATTCCCCCTTTTAGGATTTTGAAGAATGGGAGACATTTTTTTGGTAGCCTTCGAGATGAAGCGGCTTAGGGTGGCCACTCGCTCGATTAAACTTTATACCTCCTTTGATTTTTAAAGGAACCTCATCTCGACCAATGTTCGTATCTTCTCGGGATTCACTTCTATGCCCATTTGGTTAACCATATAACCTAAAAACTTGCCCGAAGCAACACTGAAGGTACATTTAAGGAGGTTCAACTTCATCTGATGTTTTCTTAGGATCTGGAAGCTACCATTCAAGTGGGCTATGTGGTCATCTGCTTTCATGCTTTTAACGAGCATGTCATCCACATAGACCTCCATCATCTTGCGAAGGAGGTGGTAAACATCTTGTAGACAAGCTTTTTATAAGTGGCAATAGAGGCCCCTATCCGTGATGAATGAGGTGTTCTTTTCATCAGCATGGTACATGGAAATTTGATTGTTACCGGAATAAGCATCCATGAAGCTTAATAATTTATGTCCCGCGGTGGAGTCTACATGTTGATCTATCCTGGGAAGGGATAAACTATTCTTGGGACATGCCTTGTTGAGGTTTGAAAAGTCGATGCACACCTTCCACTTTCTGCTGTGCTTCTTTACTAGAACCGGGTTGGAGATCCATTTCAGGTATTGGGCCTCCTTGATGAAGCCATTCTTAATTAACTTCTGTACCTCTTCCCTTAGGGCCTCATATCATTCCGGGTTAAGGGTTATCCTTTTTTTGTCTATGCAAGGCAGCTTTAGAATCAATTTTCAAGTGTTGTAGCTGACCTTGGGGTCAATGCCTACCATTTCCTCGTGTCTCCAAGCAAATACATCACGATTTTCACATAGGAAGTTCTTGAGGTTTTCCTTAGTTTTCGACATTAGGCCCCTTCCCACTTATAACAATTTAGAGGGATCCAAGTGGTCCACTGAGAAACTCTCTAGCTCCTCCATTGGAACAATTTGGGACTTAGTTTTAATTATGCGGGGGTCAATCTCATCGAGCGTATGCATTTCCTCGTGAGCGTCTACCATGCCCACGTCAGCCGTTAGCATGTTGACATCTCTGGGCTCAACTTTTCTAACAGAATTTAAGTAGCATTTCCATGCTCCTCTTTGGTCACCGTTTACCGTTGCCACTCTATGATCGATAGGAAATTTCATACACATGGTGGATGGAGGTGACGGCTACTAGATCTTTTAATGCAGGTCTTCCTAATACTCCATGGTAAGCTGAGCTACTATCAACTATAAAAAATTCCATAAAGCATAGAGTCGACTAGGGTGGCTCTCCTACTTTCACTACAAGTATAATTTTACCCCTTGGAATTACACTATCTCGCATAAAACCATACAGAGGGGTGGCGATGGGGTTGATTCGTGATCCAAAATCATCTTGTCAAAAGTAGTTCCAAAAAGGATGTTAAACGAACTAACATTGTCCACCGCATCCGTTTTAGCCCATTTCGGGCCACTACGGCCCTTACCACAAGGGCATCGCAATGGAGGAAGTGAACTCCTTCTATGTCTTCTTGAGTGAACACAATAGGTGGTATCTGACTTCTCCGGGAGGTGCTGGTTACTATATAACTGGTCAATGAGGGGCCTTTAGCTTTTCTGTCATAATTTTGTTGGGAGTTCCTTTTCTCTCCGCCAACGTAAGAGCCTCCAAAGATTGTGTCAATCTCATGGATGGGGACATTCTCTGCCTGAGTTTGGTGGCCTCTTCGTTATCTGTCCTTTGACCTTTCCTCTTCATGTTTCCTTCTCCCCCAGGGAGAAACATCTCGGTGGTGGGGATTTGCCTCATCACGCCTAAGCAGCTAGCTAGTCAAGCCTAGGTGGCGGCCTATTTCTTTGTCGTGAATCATTTTGTTGATCATTTCCCGCCTAAGGTGGTGGGCAATGTCTCGGCAGTTTGCCGTGTCTAGGGGCTTTCTCTTGTTCTTTTTCAAGAACATATCATTTTGCCCAAACTATATCTTCAGAAAGCTTTTTTACGGGGTTGCTCGTAGTTATAATGTGGTTTCCCACAGACATCGACAATCTATTGACCTCAAAATATGCTGTCAACAGATGCTAGACCCACTCGTGCATGTGCAAGCTAGATCCAACACATAAAAATGGATCAACAGTTATGATCACTCTACAATTGGACGTGTGAGAAGCTCAATGACACGAGACTTTTCCATTCGGGTTTCAGCAAGATATCCGGGATGCAGTTGTATAATAATAACCAATCACAATGAACTAAATTTTAGATTGCAAAATAGGTATCTCAGAATAAAACCAATTGCTCCAAGTATTTAAAGTTGCATTAGTCTTCAATCGTTACATGGTGGAGGTATTTATAGTATTACAGACAGAATGGTGACCATTAGATAGTTACACATAACATCATCTCCTCGATCGAGACATCAAATCCTAGCCATGATATTGACTTTCCTAGATCTGCAAAGCATTTAATACTCTCATATCACATTGATAAGATGGACAAGACACAAATACACTTTTTACAGACGTCACATTAATCACTCAAATAAGATCTCCATAATAAATTCAAGATCTCTGTATGTGGACAGACACTAACTGGAGTTGTTGGGCCTAGGATCTGGGCCTCATCGGCATGTCCACCTCGAATTAATAATGGCCTCGAAAATTACCATCTGGGCCTCGTCTTCTATGACTGGTGGTTCGGCAAGAATGGGTCCACAACTTCACTTGGTCGGCCACGTGGCAAATGCTTAGTAGCAAGTCATAACAGGGTGGATTTCTAAACAACTAAAATCATTCAATTTGTCCACAGATTCAAGAATCCTAAAGGTAGATTAAAGAAAATGCTTCTAGGGGTAGAAAAGACAAGAAAATAAGCCAAAATCATGGCCTACCAAAAGTTCAATTCTTTCACATTCCTTTTTCTTGTTATAATTGCATCTGTTTTAAGCTATGGCGAAGCAGAAACGCAGATCAACAATTTCTGCAAAACTGCACAAGACAAGGACCTCTGCAATACCATGGTCACTGGAGCACCCAACTGGCATGAAGCCATTGGAAATGCTATCAAGGTAACACTATCCCTCTCTCAGGAACTTGATTCAAAGAGCGAATTGATAGTACCAGCATTAGTTAATCTACAACCTGGGAAATGAGAATCCCTTCAAAACACATGCAAAGAGTCTTTCGAGACTATAATTGATATGCTTAAGGAAGGGCAGACTGCTCTTGCAGATGGTGACAATGGCACCTTGAAGACGAAGTTAAGCGCAGCATTAGATACAGAGTGTGCTGATGAACTTTCAATTGCTGGAGCTACTTTCCCACTAGCCAATATGGCTAACGAAGTTGGTAAAAAAGTATCCATCTGCTTGGCGATAACGGCACACAATTAGACCCTCGTAGATTGATGAATCCTAGTCCCCAAATGCTCTATCTTGTAGGTTGCCTGTAGTTTTAGACTTTGAATTTCGATTTCTTGATAAATGTTATGCTTGTAGCGCCTTTTTTGCGTGCAGAATACTTGAGAGAGATAATCTTATCCAGTAATGGTCATTTATTGACCGTCTTTGTTTTATATGGAATTAATATTGTTTTCATGGAAATATTTGGAGTGTTTGTACATTATCTACAAAACTCGTTCATTACGAATACCGTGAAAGAGAACAAAGGATGGAAAAACTCTTCTGTATAACGTAATTTTTATTCCAAAACAAGTTGTCCAAACCAATAACGCATCAAGGACTTTATTACTTTTGTAAACAGATATAGCAAAATAATAATAATAATAATAATAATAATAATAATAATAATAATAATAATAATAATAATAATAATAATAATAATGAACAACATAATTATAAACAAAAATGAAATTAATTTCAAGCATTGCTCCAGCCGTGAGCATCAGTTAAGGCCCAATCAAGCTCTATTTCTTCACTAAACATGTTGCGTAAATCCTTTCTAATTTGAATCCATTACTTTCCAAAGAACAGATCTACTTTCAATTAAGGGCTAAAATTACTCTGGGTGTGTTTTGATTGAAAATATTTTCATGGAAAATGGTCCTTTTCCACCCGAATTTTAACCATTGGATTGTAATTTTTTTCCATGACAAATATTTTTCAACATTTGAAAATATTCATAGTTTTTCTTGTTTTTGTGGAAAACATTCTTTTTGGGAGAGGTAGGATTTGAATAATGTTATTAAAAGTTGCTCACTACCATGGTCATCCTATGTGGCATACGTGTGGCGATTAATAATTTGATACACGAGGTAATAAAAAGTTATCACATTAATACATCATATCACTAACTATTACATGTATGCCATGTAAGGCGACTACGGTAGTGCTCGACTACAAATGACGTTACTCTTTTGTTTTCCTCAAAACATGGAAAACATTTTCTTTTCTAGTAAACATTTTATTGTCTCAAAACATGGAAAACATTTTCTTTTCTAGGAAACATTTTATTGTTTCTGGAGTATAAATTTCTCCTTTCAAAAACTATTGGTACCCCTTAAAGCCTAATCCCAATTTTCAAACTTCCATTATATAAACCATGCCAAAATTTTGTAACTTTCCTGTGTGGGATATGTGTGACAATTTTTAATAAATCAAATTCTCGACTAACTTATAATTTCTAGTGGATTACTTTGACAACAAATATTTCATTTAATTCTAAATGATTTTCGATAAATAAATATATCATGTTAATCACCTCGCAGAGTAGAATGTCAATATACTTGCTCCTGATAAAATCGAAGTACGGGTCCCACTAAAACTAGGTCTCAAAGTTAACCCATTTCACCAATTAATAAACAATTTCCAACAATCCTCCACGTGAATAAAATATGTTGACATTTTTTCAAACAACGACATTTGATATATTTTTCGAAGTATAAATGAAGAAAACTGTATTGGGATAACTAATCAAAGACTTTGAACTTTCATAGTAAAATCTATTGGATTTACTCGCCAATCAGTAGCAAGATGCTTTAAGCAGTGAGTCGTTCATAGAAACCTAGACAATAGAAGTCACATGATTTCCTTTGATCACAATTGGTTCTCACGTTTGTGCCCATTTTAATTGACCTGGATATTTCCTGGTTCATGAATGTTTTTTAGAGAATTTATCTTCATATAACACTCTTAGAAGCAGCTCCTTCTCACCCACATAGGTGATCTCTATAAAGAATATTTTACTATATTCCACTTGAACGAATCAAGATGTATAAATTATTAAAAGTGTAACTTAACTTATTTCATGATGTTAGGCACCGGCTCATCATAAAAATGGGTAGGAGTAAAAAAACTCCACAATGCGTACTGAGTTTTTCACAATTCGATTGTCCCGTTGAACCTCATGGGATCTCCAGTCAACTACTTTGGGTTGCCACCATGGAAACTCTTGATTATTTTACCGGTTTTAACCCCCATGCCCTTCGATGAATTTTCAACTTATAAAAAATAAACTAATAACATAATTCAAAAAATGAAATTAGTTTCAAGCATTGCTCCAGCCTTGAGCATCAATTAAGGCCCAATCAAGCTACATTTCTTCACCAAACATGTCGCGTAAATCCTTTCTGATTTCAATCTATTACTTTCAATTAAGGGTGCAAAATACTCTGAATCTGTCTTCATCACCTTCCATTCCTAAGAGCCTACGGGCTATTTGACCATTTTCATTGTTTGAATTAGGAAGTGACCCGAATTTTATTTGGAAGGTTATTTGGAATCTTATTCGAAGTCTGTTTTCCAAATTCTAGTTGAAATTTTATTTGGAAGTCCAATTAAAAGTTGAAATTTATGTTGGATTTGAAAATGTTAAGATATGGATTAACGAGAAATTTTTGGTGCTTTTCCACTAGCTTGCCACTCGAGCAACACTGTTACAATTCTATCCCGAGAGTGGTGCCCTTTAGTGTTTGAGCAATGGCTCATCCGGCCCGAGCCCCTTTTTGAGTGTAAACATGTTTTGAGCATTTCTTTGCATCTATAACTTTAAATTTAGGGCTTTGGACGTCCCTTATATATCTTGAACTCTTCATTTTAAAACTACGTTAGAAACATTGTAAACACATTTTTTTTGTATTCTTTCTCTGTATTATAATAAAATCTTTGTCCTCTGCAAATTACATTGTTCTTGTGTTTTTTATATCTTTATTTAATATTGTGTTTATAATCTTGTATTTTCTCCAACAAATCGGTATCAGATTAATCCGATTCTAGTTTTCTTCATAACAAATTTGTATAAGAGAGTTGTTGGTATTTGATAGGATGCCCACAACTTGAACTCCGGAGGAGAAACAACGGAGGGATCGAAAATCCTTATCTCAAATACATCTTTATCTTTCAAATAAATTCTTCAGAATATTTTGAAAGAGAAGTCATTCATTGCACTATGGTTAAAATTGGAAAAATTATGCATGACGAAGAATCTTACTAACAAATTACATCCGAAGCATTCTCATTATATGATAGAAGGTACATCTCTTGAGGGTCACCTAATTGCTTTAAAGGAAATCGTTGATTATTTGGAGGCCTTGGAGTTCAAATATGATAAATAAGATTTGGAATTGATTTTATTTTGTTCATTTCATGCTTTATACATGTCTTTTAGATACACGATTTTATATAGTTGTGATACTTTCAAAATCGAAGAAGTCTATGATGCTCCATATTCAAGGAGAAGATGAAACATCTTATTGCATCCGAGATTCATATAGATGACCTCATTATTGGTGGTGGCCGTGTAAGGGGCAAGTCTATAACTAACTTCAAAAATTGTAATTATTGCAAGAAAAAGAGGCACTTGATAAACGATTGTTATAAGTTGCAGAATAAAACAAAATTGACTGCAAATCAATAATCATAAACTTCAAGGAAAGTAAGTATTACAAGAAATCCTAATAGTAATAGAGAGCTTCTATTTTTGTCTCACTACAATTCCAAACTTGACGAGATTTGAATTCTTGATACAGCTTGCAGCTTTCATGTGTCTCCCAATCAAGATTTGTTTTTAATATATGAAGAAGTTTCAAAAGGTGTTGTGATGATCGATAATAATACACCTTGTAGATAACTTGTATTGGCCAGGTCGAAATAAAGATGTTTGATGGGATAGTTAAAACACTTGATGTAGTGAAACACGTTCCAGATTTAAATCCTTAAGTACTCTTGATTCAAAAGGGTACGAGTACACTGTTGAAGTTGGAGACTCGAAAGTTAGTAAGGAGCCCAAGTTTTGACGAAGAGACATACCATTATTGTGGAACTATTGCTTGAGAAGTAAGTAAGCTGGTCCTTATTGGCTCATAAGGATAATCGTTCTTCTTAGGTCAGGGGTGGCCGGACCGGGGGTTACCCGCGATTGGTAATGGCACAACCAGAAGAGGAGTAGGGGAGACAAGGTTACGCGCTGGGTAGCGCAGCGCATCTGTTTCGGGTACAGAGGCGACGAGAGGTGCTAACCCGGCCACCCAACTAGTGCCATTGTATTCAACCCATTTTTTAATCATAAACATCCAAACAAGGTACACCACTATTGATTAGTTTATTATGGTTTGAACGTGGTTGAAGATGTTGATTCTAGCCAAGATCATTCTTTTGATGCATTCAGTTTTGGTGATTCCGTTTCAGAACTTTTTTCTACCATGTTTGGTGATGTCCAAGCCCAATGCTTGAATGGTTGAAGTTTACTCATTGCAGTGGAATTTCTCTCTAAGTGGAGAATTTTTGAAGTTTGTTCATTGTAGTGAAATTCGTGTCAAAGTGGAGTTTGTTAGGTATTCTATTTGGAACCCTATTCGAAGTCTATTTGATAAATTCTAGTTGAAATTCTATTTGGAAGCTCAATTGAGAATTAGAATTTGTGTTGGACTTGAAGATGTCAAGATATGGACCAATGAGAAATTTTCAGCGCTTTTCTGCTAGCCTACTGTTCGAGCAACGTCATCGCAATTCTGTCCCGAGAGCTAGTACCAGCCTAGAGCTCGAGCTGCTTTCGTCCGTCCTAAGTCCGTTTTCGCATTTTGAGCATTTATTTCCATCTATAACTCTACTTTTAGGGCTTCGGGCGTTTCCTATATATATTGAGCTCTTTATGGATTTTAGATTAAGTTAGAAACATGATAAATACAAAATATTTGTATTTTTTCTCCATATTATAATAAAATTTTCAATCTCTGCAAATTACGTTGTTATTATGTTTTTTAGATCTTTATTTCATATTGTGTCTATAATCTCGTATTTTCTTAAACAAATTGGTATTAGCTTAATCCGGTCAGTTTTCTTCATACCATTCATAATTAGGTTGGTATATTAGATTAATCCGGTTCCAGTTTTCTTCATAACATTCATAATTAGGTTTTCCGTAGGACTTTTGTACTTAAACAAGAGTTAAGGCTTCATTATAGGTTTTTGAAAAAAAAAAAACAAAAATTAGAATTTTGGAGATTTCTTATTTCTTCAATTCTTTGTATTTGATATTTCAATCAATTTTGTTCTATATTGATATTTCAATATCATAATAAAAATACTATTATGAAATAATAGTTGAAATACTACATAAACTTAACCTCAATAAATTCTAAAACCATCAAATAATACTACAATCTTAAAACTGTCAAATAATTGATAATTTTCATTTGATTTGAATCATTCTCTCAGTATGGAGAAAATTCATCTTTGATATTTAAGTGGATATTGTTTCCACTTTATTTGGCCAACAATAAAGCATCAAGCAAGTGCATCATCCTTGTGAGTCATTGTTAGATCTGCATCATGTAGTCATGATCATAAGCATTCTCGAATTGTATTTAATAATTTTAACATCTCCACGTTATAGGAGCGAACCTGTCTCGGATAATGGTTGATGCAGAGTAGGGCGCACAGAAGCGTAAGGATACGAAATCTGTTTGCCCCTTTCAACTCTAAGAGGTGGATGGGTGGTTGGTTGGATGTGGAGTCTATTAAAATAATTTTAGGGTTTTTTCCTTTGTACAGAATTAGGGGTTCACAGAACCTGTACCGACTTGTCACATGAGGTGGCAAGTGTGAGTGTTCTGTGGGGGTTCTGTGAGAACCCTCGTGTACATGCAGTTCAACCCATAATTTTATTGCTTCTGTTGCATTTAAGTTAAGCCAAACGTACTTTTAATCCTACTTCAATCTAGAATATATATACATTACACATACAAATTCTTGGAAATGCACTAATTTTCAGCTCGTTCTTCATTTTGTTATTTGAAGATAATATTCAAATGATTTATTAATTAATTTATATTTTTAGAAGAGGCTCAACGTCGTATCTAAATACACAAATATCTTTAATTCAAGTCTCATCGTCACCCATTTAAATCAAAGTGTGTATCTCCAAGATTTTGATGGAATGTATCAAATCCTTTAATACCTGAAGTCAGACCAGTATTCATTTGAAACTCACTTTGATATTTCCTTACGAAATAAGAAGTCCATTATATTCAAGTCTCGGAACCCATGCTAGGTTGCTTAATACCTGTGTTTGATCTGCAACATGATTAAGATCGTGTCAATCTTGAAAATTACTCATCTTAAACAAGTGAATTCACATGGCTTCGAATCTTGCATTTTCTGGTTTCAAAAATCTAAATTGGGATTCCCTTTGGACAGGGGCATCATAATGATAGTCACAACCCCCAACAATCTATTGCATTAATTTTTCCTATAAAGATTCACATGCAATGCTGATTTTAGGGTCGGAGAAAGTTTTGCACTAAGTTTGAGACTATAAAGTCATCGTTGCTTCCTTTTTCATCTTTTGCCATGTTTTTGTCTGTTTGATTTTATTATGCTTCACAAGATTGCACAAGTAACAGATGTGCAAAAAGTGAATTTGAATCGATTCGAGGTTGACTTTTGTGACAAACACACAGTGATTAACAATTCGAAATTAAAACACTAATCACATTATAAGCGTTTGTTTGAGAAAAAATTTCAAGTAAAAAAGAGATTGTATGATTAAAAGTAAGGATATCCAATGAAACATAACATAGGGGAAAATCACTTAAAAAAAAAAAAGGAAAAAAAATTGATTCAAACATGGACTCAGTTACCATACTATAAAGCAGAAGAAATCTCTAGTCTAATTTTCATCAAATTGGACCGCCATATACTGATATACATATAAAAATACATAACCTCCATTTTCTTCTCCATCCACTTTCTTCTTCTTCACCATTCATCCTTAGTCTACTAAGATTTATCATCTTCTTTTTCTTTTGTCAGCGACAGGCTCAAAGAATTCAGGTAATTACTTTAATTCCAATATTTTTTTCTAAGTATCTCATCACAGAAAGGGTAATTTCTTGTTGAAAATCATGTAGTTCAACTGGGTGGAATAACTAACCCTATATACAGTGAAAACAAGACTCATTTAATAATGGTTTAAAATCTATGTAAGTAAATATAAAAACAATCAATTTAACACACTACTTCGAATACGGTTTCTGGTTTCCCTGTTTCACTATCTCTCATCGTTTTCTTTGCGTATTTTTCTTTAACATCTGTATTGTTGGAATACGAAGCTTTTCTTCTGAGCCAAAGGCTTCGTTAATTTTTATCAATGATTTGAAACAAGCCTGGTTTTGATCAGAAAAAAATGATAACCTGATCGAAAATTAATCCAGTTACAACCTAGAAACTGTTCTTAAAAAATCAGAACGAAATTTTAAAAGAAAATATTTGTTAAGGACTTTGAATCATGCTATATTGTTATATTCTTGATGTCACATCAAAAAAAAAAAAGGACAATCCTAGGAGGGGGTATATTAATATAATTTTTATTTTTTTACATTGATAGAGACGAACTTGTTTCGATGTTCATTTTATTAGTTATTTTGTACCTCTCTAGTTCGATACATATTGACCAACTCTTTGCAAGTTTTAATACATTGATATTATGCTATGAGTTCTTTCTTGTAAGCCTATATGATTTGAAATAAAGGTAATTGAAGATGATGAATTTGTGATACTATAATAAGTTATGTTAATCCTCTGATTTTTTTTTTTTTTTTTTTAAATTTTGGTTAAATCTTTCACATTATGCATATTCTGCTCTATTTTTTCAAATATTCAACTCATAGTTACTTAAATATCTACCCTCATTCAAAGAACGAATGTTGTATCCAGATATGTACAAATCTAAGCGTACATTAAACTCCCAACTAATTAAGTACTGAGAAGTTTCTATATTTCTTTTCTGTTAGTTTATCATTAGAGCATTGATTGAAACTAAAGTTGCCTTCCTCAGTAATAGGGTTATCATCTGATTTACATTCTTGGATCCCAAATCTTTTAAGAACTTTATCTATATAGTTATTTTGTGATAATCCAAAAATACCCCGAGAACAATCCCGGTGTATTTGTATTCGTGACACAAAATAGACGTCATTAAGATCTTTCATTTCAAAATTTTATGACAAAAATCTCTTAATTTCGTGTAATAAGTCTATATCATTGCAGACAAAAGTATGTCATCATGTAATATCAGGAAAATATGATTACTCCTACTGAACTTGTGGTATACACAATCATCAACTGCATTTACCTCAAAATCAAATGAGATAATTATTTGATAAAATTTGTGATACCGTTGATAGGAAGTCTGCTTAAATTCAGAGACGGGTTTCTTTAATTTGTAAATCATTTGACGTAGTTTAAGATAAAATGTGTCACAAATACCATAGTAGTCCTAAAAGAGTCTTTATAGAAAGCAGAGAGAAAGTCTCTTTAATGTCTATACCTTCATTTTGAATAAAACCATTTGCAACAAGAAAGATACTTATATTTCTCCACACATTCTTCGAATCCCTCTTAATTTTAAATATCCATTTACAACCAATGGGCTTCTCACCTTCGAGCAATGGGATGAGTTTCCAAATGTCATTGTTATTCATGAACTTTATCTCTTTATTCACATTATCAATCAACTCTTGAGAATTATTCATTTGTATGGCTTAATAAAAGTTGATTGATCAAATCTTATTCTATCAATCCAATGCAATCCTTATTTTCTTGGAGAAGGACTGTAATTTATCCGTAATTGCCTTTTTCTTTTCTCTAGCGGATTTCCTTAATGGTATTTGCTCTTAAAGTTGTTGAATTTACTTTTCTGGAACAATCTCTTGATTGTGTTTTGTAATATTATATTGATCCGAAATTACTTCTTGAACAAGATGTGGATAAAGAATGTCTCTGGCCCTAGTAATTGTCAACTGCAACAGAATATATATATATATATATATATATTCTTCCTCCAAGACAAAATTATTAACTTTATAACATTATCTCCCCCTTCTACACAAACTCTACATCCTTAAATAATTGGACATTTTCCATTTCAAAAATTGACCTCCTTATCAGTTGTTCTACTTGGAACTTTATTGAGAATTTAAGTTGCGGTCTTTAGTACTTCAACCTAGAGAAATTCTGGTGTACTATGGGACGATTCTACGTTCAATTGGGAATTTAGGAAAATTCTTTGGATGTTCTCCAGATTCGTAATCACCACTATGGTAAGATATGATTTGTTTAATTCTTTTGTTAAGTTGATTTTCAACCTCAGCCTTATATACCTTGAACATGTCAAGTGTTTGGGATTCCTTATGAATGAGATACAGATGGTCATAATGAGAAAAATCGTCTATGAACGTAATAAATAGTTGTTGACCATTTTAAAAAGTCAAAGGGATTCACCCACATATATCCGTATAAATTAGTTCTAAGACGACCTTTGTTCTGTTGACACCTAATCTCTTTTTATTTATTTATTTCCCCTTAATATAATTAACACAAACAATAAAGTCCACAAAATAAGTGGATCAATAATTCCTTATTACACAAACTATTCCTTTCTCTTTTGAGAGTTGTGACATGATCGTTTGTGCCATAATGAAGCGGAATTCTTATTGGCTAATTTATTTTTAATACCACTTAAATTCACATACAATGTTTCTTTATCGGAGACAATCATATTAAGCAAATATATGTTATCATAATCGGATGAAGAACTGGTATCTACAATATTTGAATTTTAAAAAAGATCAAACTTACTATTTACAATTGAACACGAATAACCAAATTTGTCCAATGTAGAAATAGAAATCAAATTTTGTCTAAAAGACGGTATTGCAAATATCTATTTCATATTCAAATGATAACCAATATTTAATAATAACCTAAAATTCCATATAGCATCAACCTTAACTGATTTAACATCTCCCCCACATAGATGAATCTTTTAGCATCAATTGACTTTAGGCTGTCCAGGCAACCTCGCATAGACACGCTTATTTGAATAGTGACACCAAAATTTATCCACTAAATGTCTCTAGGTATTGACACCGAGTTAACCTTAGAACAGACTAAAGTGAGAAGTGTATTTTACTTTACAATCCAAGTGTGGTATTTAGTACACTTTCCCTCCACGTTTCCCAAATTTTCACAAAAATAGTCAGATTTATCATTTTTAGGTTTTTGCTGTTTATTTTAAATCGGGATGCAACTTTCTTATTTTTTATAAGTTGTCCTTAGATGTACTTGTCAAGTGAGTAATATCAATTTTATCTTACTTTAGTCTTTCTTCTTTTTGCACACAATATGAAATGAGTTTATCAAGAGTCCACTTTCCATTTTGACGTTGTAGTTGACCTTAAATTAATTGAATTGTACAAGAATAGAAATCAAAACTAAATATACGAGCAAGTCATCAGACAGCTCAAGATTTAATGCCTTTAGTTTTGAAGCAAGATGAGACATATCCATGATGTACCCCTTCTGATTTCTTTAGCCTCATACTTTAGTGAAACTAAGTTCGCTAAAAGCGTGCTAATTTCGACATTATTGCTTTTTGCAAAGCGTTTTTCAATTTCGTCAAAAAACTCTTTGACAGTAGTTACGCCCCTAAATGTTACTGAAATTCCACACTTCATGATTATAAGACTCCTGCGCTTTAAACGATCTCACTTATCCGAGTCCCATTTTTAATTAGCGGAACTCTTATCCGTGAGAGTAGTGAATTATTCGGTCCTTAACGTAAGGTCTAGATCCATGCCGCTAGAACGGTATGAACGTTCTCTTTCCAACCCTTAAACTTTGGTTCAAACACAGGAATTGAATTGTTGATGACAGCTATTGTAGAAATTGATGGATTAACTAAATAGAGAACTTAAATTTAATTAACATGTTCATATGGAAATCCATATTGGACAATCGATAATTTCAAATAATGGTACGCCCCATCACAAGAGACCAAGCACAATATTGATATTTAGTCTTTGAATAGAATTATCAATTTGTAAATTGTACTCTTGGTATAGCAATCAGATATTGACAATAAATCCGATCAAACATCAAGTCTATCTTTGGACCGACTAAATGTTCACATAATGGAAAACTTTACAATTATCACATATTTATTACCACATGTGTACAAATAATTCAGCCAAATATTGACCATTGACTCTTTGCCTTTTCTGTGTAATTCCAAGTTTTAAGACATTGATATTATGCTATGAGTTCTTTCTTGTAAGCCTATATGATTTGAAATAAAGGTAATTGATGATGATGAATTTGTGATACTATAATAAGATATGTTAATTCTCTGATTTTTTAATTCTTTTTAAAAAATTTTGGTTAAATCTTTCACATTGTGCATCCAATTTTTCATGTCTGATCACTTGGGATGGTTGGATTTTCAAAAGGACAGATTCTTCCGCTGATTTTATATAATAATTTGTTTCTTCCTTGAAACCATTGCCAGAGCAGTCGAGCCTACTAACCGAGTCACCAACCGGGCTTTGTTTTGCAGAATTTCTTCGTATAGAATGCCGTCAGCAATTCCCGATGCACCCGAAGATGACAAAGAACCATTCGTTGAGGTTGATCCAACGGGCAGGTTTGGACGTTACAGTGATCTACTTGGCAGTGGTGCTGTGAAGAAGGTTTATCGAGCATTCGATCAACATGAAGGCATAGATGTGGCATGGAACCAGGTTCGACTCAGGAATTTCAGCAGCGATCCATCTGTTATCATTAGACTTCACTCAGAGATCGAGTTGCTAAAGACATTGAAGCACGATAACATCATTGTTCTATACCATTTCTGGAAAGATGTAGAGAAAAATACTTTGAATTTTATCACTGAGGCGTGTGCATCTAATTTGAGGGAGTACAGGAAGAAGCATCGCCATGTTTCCATCAAGGCAATCAAGAAATGGTCTAGACAAATTCTCAAAGGCTTAGACTATCTCCATACTCATGAACCCTGCATCATTCATAGAGATCTGAATTGCAGTAATGTTTTCATCAATGGGAATGTTGGAAAGGTATGTGCTAGCTAGTTAAATTCTTATAAATGGACTAACTCACTAATGTTGCTCGAAAATTAACATCATAAATATTGAGTCTGAGTTTGGTGTTCGATCGGGCACATCTGGTATCCCTGGCTGATGAGTCCTCGTTTTCTTTTCTGGGGTATGTTCTTGAAGCCCCTGGATGATTAAGTCGAAAAGAGAAGGGGAGTATGTATATTTGTATGTAAAGGTAGATGAATTACCAAACTTCTTTTTTACTTGTGGATAAGCAAAAATCATGGGAACCAGGGGAACCGAATCGAACAATTTGGCTCGGTTCTTGCTAAAATATCTTTTACTCATTTTTCATTGTTTTGTTCTGCTTCTTGGTTTTATAGTCTAATTGGACACAAACCGGTCTAGCTGATAGCACTAAGTTTTACTCATAAGGCATTATAAGAGGCTTGGGACAATTTTTAGGGTATAGACTCTGTAGACTAATCTTCACATCATCTTGATTGAAGGAGATGTTTTTGGGCTTGATTTAGGTCATTTATTTGCATATTCTCCATTTTTCACTTCAGGGCCCATGGATAGTCTTTTCTTTTGGTCTGATGTCTGAAATTCATTAGCATCGAATTGGTATATGTTTGGTATCATCACTAAGTAACTGTCACGTTGTTTTGATTTTCTTAAAACGACTTAAAATTAGCCATTTATATCATTTACAACATTTGCAGGTCAAGATTGGAGATTTAGGGTTGGCAACAATAGTTGGAAAGAGCCATGCAGCACATTCATTATTAGGAACACCTGAGTATATGGCACCAGAACTTTACGAGGAGAATTACACAGAATTAATAGACATATATTCATTTGGAATGTGTTTACTGGAAATGGACACATTGGAAATACCATATAGTGAATGTGACAGCCTTGGGAAGATATATAAGAAGGTTACAAGTGGAGTAATGCCTCAGGCCATGAAGAAAGTGAGTGACCCAGAATTGAAGGCTTTCATTGAAAGATGCGTTGGGCAGCCCAGAATGAGACCCTCAGCTGCTCAACTTCTTCAGGACTCATTTCTTTCCGATGGGATTGACTTAGATGAGAATGATGTTTAACCGCTCACGATCGGTCGACCCTCAACGAGACTGACTCGACAGACTGAAAATCTGAGTGTGTGTTTATGCCTTCTTCTTCGTCGTCTTCATATACGTACAAAACTTATATAAACTTGTAAGTCGAACTCTATGAATCAATTCCTTTCCAAAATCATCCTGATTACTAATATATGAACAAATGTTTAAGCAGAACTCTGGAAATTAGGGAGAGACAATTTTAAATTGTTTTGGGGGATTTTTAAGTTTGGCTTAGTCAAGCCCCCTAATTTCCAATTTGGATTTTCAACAATTGCATATTTTGACAATGGCCTTTTAGGTATTAAAATACAAAGATGCCCTTAAATATATTATACAATTACAAAATATTGTTTTATTTAAAAGACAATGCAACCCTTTTAGTTAACAAGTAAAAATTAAACACTCTCCACTTAAAATTTTAAAATCAGCTAACTTTTCTTATCTATTTATTCCAACACAAATAAAAACTCTAATTTTTCATCTGCTTTGACATCAAATCCCATAAATTTATCAAACGCTGAATAAGAAAATATTTTTTTTATATCCATCACTTCGAATTGGTAAGTATATTTAATTTCGTTATCGTTAAATTAATATACTTTTTTATTCGATTAATCTTATTTCGTCATAGATTAATATGTAGATAAATTTTTTTAAACATAAGCAAGAAAAAAAAAACTCATCTGCATGTATATTCTTTCAGACGAGATTCATGACAATTACAAATGGGACTGAACCGACTACTAATAGCCGATCAAGACGACCGGATCGGCCGTTAACAGCCTAGCTGGCTACTGGTCGTTAATAGTCGGCCCAGGGGGCTGGGTCGGCTGTTAAGTTGACTTTCCGACTATTTTTTATTTTTTAATTAAAATTTCTATTCTCTAGTGGTTGGGCCAATTTTTCGACTATCTTTTTATAATTAAAAATTATGTTTCGTCATGCAGATATAGCTGTAATCCCGGTTTGTTACTTTGGTGATTTCGAATTAGATTAAAAGATTGATGATAATGGAAATGGACGAGTGATATACATGGGGGTATTCCAATGTTCATAACATCATGTACATCATATGTGGAAATATACCATGATTTACAAAACAAGCTGAAAGTCGATCCCTTTCAATATGATATGGAACTAACATTTCTTTTCACCGAGCATTCATCTATTCCGATTCTACCTATGAAGGTTACTTCTAATGCTGAAATGAATTATCTATTTAAATTGAACAAAATGCACCGACTCCTTGATGAAAGTGAACACGAAAATTCCGATGGAGTGGATCATAATGTCAATTATTTATAGAACAACGTAGAGGTAAATCGTGAGGATGCTATGGTTATTCTCGAGACAATTGTTCATCATCGTGATCTAACTGTTACGCACAGAATCTCTCAATAGTTCACGACAACGAGAATAAAAATGAATTTACAAATGAGGTTTGGTTTCTTTATCCCATCAGAGACATAGGTAGGGTGGAGCTCGAGGGTTGGATTGAGTAGACCGTTCTCTAATTCTTCGCGTATATTTCTCGATGATGAGGATGTGCATGTCGAGCAAGTATTTTCCACGAAGAAAGATTTGAAGAAAGCTGTGCAATGGATTGTGTTGAATTACAATTTTGAGTTCAAAGTGAAGAAATCAAACGAGTCATTGTTGAAAATTATCTACGTTGATGAAGGTTGCAGTTGGCACTTGTGAGCGACAAAGATGGACACGGCTGAGTTATTTATAATTCGCAAGTATACACAAAAACATACTTTGGAAGTGGGAATTTGTCGAAATAATCATAGGCAAGCTCGAGCGTGGTTTATTGGTCGAAAGATAATGCACAAGTATCAAGATCCACAGTCGATCTAAGACCTTTGGAGATCATTAACGATGTCTATCGAGAATACAGGATGGTCATGAGCTACCGAAGGTCGGAAGGTCAAAGAATGCACGTTAGAGGATTTAATGGGCTCGGTCGATGAAAGTTGAGCTAAATTGGTCAAGTATTTCCATAACATAAGGACAACTAATCCTGGCTCGACATGTTTTATTGAGACGGAGAACGAGAATTGTTTCAAGTTTTTTTTATGGCTATTGGACAATGCATTGGGGATTTCGAAATGCGATGCGACCTCTAATTATAGTCGATGATAAAAATGTGAAAACTAGAACGAATGCAAGTTGATTATTGCTACATGTCAAATGTAAACATCCAAATTTACCCTCTTGCATTGGACATAGTCGATAGCGAGAATAAACTGTCGATGCTTTGTTCTTCACAAAGCTGAGGGAAGTAATTGGGGATGTCGAAGACCTTGTCTTTTTAAATGATCGGGGATCATATATAATAATTGGTATCATAACAGTTTTTTCCGAGGCACATCATAGGTATTGCATGTACCATATACAATGTAACCTGAAAACTAAGTATCGGGACAAAGACATCGTTTCATTGTTTAGAAGAGCGGTAAAAGCTTACAATGTTGAAGAGTGTAATAAGTTTATGGTCGAAATAGAAAGCAAATCATTCCCGACATTGGATTATCTAACAAAAATGGGGATTGAAAATTGGGTACATCACAATTTTCAAGATGTCGATATAATATGATGACGTCAAACAATGCGAAATCTCTCAATGCATTATTCAAGAAGGATTGAGAATTACAAATCCTCACAATTATTGAGAACATTTGTAACAAGCTACAGCAGTGGTTTCACAACCGAAGTGCGGAATCACAAAGTTGTACGAGCGTGCTAGCCCCTGTTCAGGAGGATAAAACTTCAAAACTGTAGAGGTTGCCAGAAAGTTAAATGTGGAACCACTGGATGAGTTGCGCTTTTACGTGAAATGTGCACATAATATCTCATATATGGTAGACTTGACTGATAATAGCTGCACTTGTAGTCGATTTCAATTGTAGGTTTTTCCATGTGAGCAAGTAGTCACAATAGCTATGTATAGAGGCTTTACAGCGAGAACCTTATGCTTTCCTTATTACACGACTGATTATTGGAGAGCAGCGTATGCTGAGACTATATTTCATCCACCCAATGAAGTCGAGTGGGAAGTTCACAACCATATTCTCCCACTTAATAATTTTTTGTCCCCCGAAGTGGAACCGCGTAATCATGGACGTCCACATACGTCTAAAAAACCATCTTCCGAAGAATTTTCCAGAGCGCGTAGGTACGGTAGGTGCAGAGTAATGTGATATGCCTGCCAAGTTTGTACAAATTAGATTCTTTTAAATAACAATTGGGTGGATGTGTAATCTATTGTTGTTAATCTTCGATCACAGTTTAAAGTTCCGAATCAATTATTAGAAAGTTTCAAATAGGTCACCAAACTTTATTTTTATACAATTAAGATAATATACAATGTACTACGGATCACAATTAAATGAATAATATTTAATTTTTTTAAGAAACAATATACAATATACAATGACTTGAAATTAAATAATCAATATTTTTCGAATAAAACAATATACATGTACTACGAATCACAATTGAATTCACACAAATTGCACGCTAACTTCTTTCTCCAATTGTGCATACAAGATTGGTAGATTTCATCCACCTCATGTGCTATATTCAAAAATTAAATATACCTGATTGCGAACATTCCATGATAGTAACGACCTGGGTCTCTATACCCAAACTGTTAGCTTGCGTACTGTCCGCTTTGGGTGGGCCTATGCCCACTTATTCCCTCGCAACTTTATATCACGTCCCTCAAGATTCGAACTCAAAATCTCTACTTAATGAAAGATTTAAATTGAACATTGGTACCAATTAGGATGGCCCTATGACCACTTACCCACTCATGACTTTTTATCGAGCCCCCCAGGATTTGAACTCAAGACCTTCGCCTATGTTGAGTTCAAATCCTGAGAGACGCGCTAGAAAGTCGTGATGAAGTAAGTGGGAATAGGTATATCCAAAGCGGACAGTACATATGATATAACTACTCGGATATAGAGGTTGGGTTGTTACAACATTTACCCCTGCAATTAAATAATAATGTGTTAGTTCGATAACATATAGCTAAAAACTAAGTTTTCAAATTAAAAAATTTATGAATACTTACGATTTCAACTGTCTTGCGGTCGTCGTGTCCCAACGATGGCTAGTCTATCCTACACAATCACCCTCGCATGTCCAGCTATTAAATGAATGATCACAACCACCGACTTCAGTTATGCTCGAGCTCACTCCGTATCACCCCATGTTAGATATGTGTGATCGGAGTCGTACACATATATAGTAGAATCAGTAAAGATGATCTCCACGGCAAACAGTGATGATGCGCAATCACTGGAATATAAATATTCGTACAACCCGCCCATTGCTTTCCACCGACACTGACCACATCCCTATAACCCACTCGAGAATTTATATTCAGGCACCATGTACTTCTTCCTCAAAATTTGGAGTGATTGATGCTCAATGTTAATGGCTTGTGGGAACTTGGTGCACAATATAATTCGGTCAGGAATGTCAAATGATTTTGAATATCTTCGAGCTCGAGCGCACAACAAGTTCATAGCCGAGTTGATGTGCTACAGTAGAAACACCAATAAAAAAGAGAGTTATTTAATTGAATAAACAACAAATTATGTATACATAATAAATAACAATTGCGATATTACACTTACATCGTCGGTGACCTAAGCTGTCGAAGTCTTGATGTCCTGAAACCACTTATATGCGTATGGTATCGTCCTTTAAGCTATCATGTAGCTAGCTATGAAAAACAAAAAGAAAAACGTTACAAAAAATATAGATGAGTTAGCGTACTTTACTAAAATCAAAAATTACTTACCCAGGTATAATTATTCTGCACTCTGTTTTGAACGCTTTTCACTTGGCAGAGTTGACATTTTGAAATAGATTGGGGGTACGTTCCGTGATTAGCATGCTTAGCACACTTATTAATAATTAAATGTACTTATTATTGATGAAAAGAGCGGATATCGACTCACAATGGGATACTTTTGATTTTTGTAGGTCATAAACATCAAATGGAAAGAGAATAAAACAAAAATAAAAGAAAATGGACCAAAAGCATACAAAAAAGAACAATAATAATAAAAATAAATGTGTTGACCCCAAAAAATGTTGCTAACAGATGTCAAGCCCACTCGTGTACATGTAAGCTAAATTCAACACTTTAGTACCGATCAACGGTCAGAATGTCTCTAGAATCTGAAAGTGTGAAGAGCTCAAAGACATGGGACGTTTCCGTTCAGGCCTATAGCGAGATAACTAAAATACGATTGTATAAGAAACCAATCGATAAAGAATAAGATTTGCAATAGATTTGAGCTGATAAATGAGAGAGAAGAGATAATAATATTGCTCAAAGTATTTAGAATTACCCTTTTTGTGTTGTATGGTGGGGGTATTTATAGTGTTACAAATAAAATAAGGACCCTTAGACTTATTTACACGTGGCGTCATCTCTTCGGCCAAGACATCAAGTCCTAGCCATCAAGTTGACTTTCCTAGCCTTACAAGATATTAAATGCTATTACATTGACAAGACAAGACACAAATAAATTTTACACAAAAGTCACATCAATCATTCAAATTAAAAATCTTTATCATAAGCAAATCTCCACATGTGAGCCATCGCTAACTACTGAAGAGCCTAGGATAGTGAGTGGAGCTGCCCTAAGCCTCGGATAGTGCATGGCCTCGAAACAAGGGCCTCGGCTAAGCTCTGAGCCTCGGTTGACATGCCAAAGGCCAGGAAAACACATCCTGATTCAATTGGGATGGTCACACCATTCAAATATGATGCCACGTGGTGATCCTATTTATAAGTTGTAACAATAGTCCCCCAAGTCCATGTGTGGTTATTTATGCCATGAGTGGACTTTCAAGAAGTTATTTAATGCACAAGGTTAACGAAGTTGCCTTTAAAGCTGAAGTCCTTTGAAGCAGAGGCGAGTTCGTATTGGAACTGGCAGAGGCTGAGTTTCTTTTGAAGCAAAGGTGAGTTACATGGATATTAGTGCCTGCGATGTGATGGTTTTGCATGTTTCCAAAGCTAACTGTGTGCATTGAAACGATTTTCCATACCCGTACAGCCGTTCGTATTTAATGTGCCATGATAGCTAATTATTAGGACGCGTGATTTTGGGAAGAGTAGTCACGCGCCCAACTAGTTGTGAGGAGCACGCATGAATTTGAGGCGTTGGATATGAAAACCGTTCGCAATCTATGGCTTAGATGTACTTGATTTTGGATGCTTCAGATCGACTGGATTTTGATCCAATAGTCAGGGTAGAATCCTTCATTCATATAAAAACCAGGACCTTATCATTTCAACCTTTTACCGTTTGCGAAAATTCATCAAATCCTCTCAAGTTTTCTTGCTGTCAAAGAGTTTTCCGGCCACCATCTTCTGGCGAGTCTTCTAGATTCTTCATCCAATTAGGTATTCTGGCCATCCTCTTTTGACCCCTCAATATCATTTCTTCTTGTTTAACTGCAATGTCTTTCGAGGCTTCCATGGCTATTACCTTAGTTAGGCATGGGGAGGAGTCTATATCTGGGGCCTCGGGTGAGTGGTATAGTATGACTGAGGAGCCCATAGATTATGAGGTGGGTTGGGGGCAGCCAAAGTCCCATCCTCCATAACTTCTTCCAAATTAGCTGAGTTTAGGAAGACTTACAACATACCTCACTATATAGAACTGATAGTTCTAGAACCTCATGAAAGAGCCTATTTTTCGAGGCCATGTTGTGTCGCCTTCAGTGAATACTTGCTTAAAGCAGGTGTGCGTCTGCCTCTACACCCATTCTTTAGGGCGGTGCTGAGGACCTTCATGTTGTCCCCCACCCAAATTCTACCAAACGGGTGGAGTCAAGTCGTAGGGGCCTACTTCCTTTGGAAGGAGGTGTCCTTGGGCGAGGACATGCATCTGCATGTCTTCGAAACTTTATTCCATGCTAGGGTAGTGGGTAAGGACGACTCGAAGGGGTAGTACTATATCACCCCTTGGGGATCCCATGTCCCCTTCGTAGTTGGGCTCCCTTCCTCCATAAAGGGATGGAAAGAGTCCTGGTTCTGGGTGAAGGGTAGGTGGCAGATGGTTGAGGGAGATGCTGTCCTAGCTGTTACCGTGCCGACCCAGTACTACGAAGCTTGTGAGTGCCTTGTCTTGAGTATTTGTAATTTCTGCATAGCTTCTTGGTACTGATTCTTATTTGTTGATTTGCAGATTGTAGTTCGAGGTACGAGCTAACCGAAGCGGAGTGGAATATTATTGAGGACATTTACAAACGATCTCCGAAGCTCCGAAGCTTTGCTCATCTTATCGACAGGGATCGACACTTCATCAATTTTGGACTGATGGCTCCTAAGGGTAAGAAGCTTTCTAACTTCTAACTTTCACATGACCTCAGTAGTCTTAACTTTTCCTCTGTTGGTTGCAGATAAATTCAGCAAGAAAGAGTATGCTCTGCCTGACATGGCTAGCATTATGAAGGCCACGTCCACTGCTGGGGCAAAGGTACTAAAGCCAGGGTCCTCGGGGGCCAAGCAAGTAAAATTAAAGCTCGACCGCCTCAGTAAGGATAAATCTGGGAAAGAGGCTGAGGAGGAGGCTCCCAAGGGGGGTAAGCCACCTTTCGCCAAGGGTAAGGGCGTGGCTGAAGAGCCCCAAAAGAAAAGAAAGTTGGGCCCTGGTAGTGGGTCTTCAAGTTTTGGGACATCAGTGTCCTATGCTGAGAAAAACGTGTCCAAGCAGTCGAAGCTCCTCCAGTCTTCAGTTGATGCTGCATTGGTGGCACAATCTCGGAAGATAATCGAAGAGGCGACGAAGGCTTCCGAGGCCACAAAAAAGGCACCAGTGGAAAGGATACCGGGGAAGTCTAGAAACTTCCTAGGGGGCAGGGATGACAAAATAGCCCCTGCTTTAATAGAGATGCTTCCTCCTGAGGTGAGGAGTGCCACTGAAGGATTCAATAAATTCTGGACGAAGAGGTGGCAGAACTATGTTGCTACTTTTGACGCGGTGGACCTCACTGCCACATTGGTAAGCCAAACTGTCGGGCCTTTGGCGTGGCACTTGAATGCCAAACAGTCCTCTCTGACATTCAGCGAAGGAATAGAGCCTCGTGTAATGAGCTGGCTGAAGTTCAAGCTAAACTCCAAGAGAAAAAAGAGTTGAACATCCAGCTGAGAGTCCAGAAGGACGAGGATGAAGCCAAGCTAGAGTCCGCTTTAGCTCAGGTTGAGGCTCTGAAGAAGGAGGTGCATGAGTCTCAGTGTGAGGTGGCAGCCCTCACAAAAAAGGTGGAACTGTCTGATAATCACCAGAAGGTCACCGCGGAGGCCCTGAAGAAGGTGAACTTGGAACTTACCGGATGTAAGGATGCCAATAAGTTCATGGAGAACGAACTAAGGTGGTATGCCTCGGAAGTGAAAAAATACGAAGCTGACGTTCGTGAAGCAGGTGATATCGCGGTGAGGAACTATATTGCTAATTTCCATCTCACCAAAGAGTATCGTCGCTTTGGCATCTACTGGAGCAGGGTGGCTTATAATGAAGTGTTTGACAGAATTGGGGAGGTACATCCAGAGTTAGATATTTCTGAGCTCAGAGCAGAATTCACTGAGGAGGAGGTTCCTCAAACCCAGCTGAAGGGGATGAAAGATGAGCCTGAGGATGTAATCGTAGTGGAGCCTCAACCGCCATCAACAGAGATTCCTACTCCGGATGTTCAAGCTCCCCCATCCCCTAATTCATCCTAAATTTTGTAAAGTTAATGGCCTCTGCATGAAATCTTGAATTTCAATGAATGAAAAAATTTGCTTTTGGATTTATGCGTTGTCATTTATATTGTCATTGTGGGCCGTTTACACTTTAACTGAATAACTGATCTAGTAGGATAAAACTGAATGTTAACCTTAATTAACTAAAATTCGACAACTCTTAAGGGTAGGCTCTCAAACATCTTTATTCTGAAGCCATTTAACTTGTGCTTCTTTACATGGTGGATGGTTTATCCATGTAAAGGCTTCTCCCTTGACGTTCAGCCTCATCAAAGGGAGGCATGTGATGTACGCCTCGGAGTTCAAACGAGGTGGCCCTATTCTTGGGATTCCAGCCCTCCTCCGAGGTGCCCATGCTTGAAGATTTTTCAAAAAATGGAACTTTTATTTATTTTCAAAGGCTGGGAAAGAACTTCCAGCTATGGATTACATTCATTGATAGTACATTCTTAGATGTTCAATATTTCACGGGTGAGGTTGGACTCTACCATCCATATCTTTGATCCAGTAGGTACCAGGTTGAATCTCTTTTTCAGTACGGTATGGCCCTTCCCAGTTGGGTCCCAAGGTGCCCACCCCTGGTTCTTTCGAAGACAGGGAAATTCTGCAGAGCACTGGGTCATTTATTCGGAAGGACCTCTTTTTCATCGTGGAATTATAGTATCGGGTCATCTTCCTTTGGTTGGTGGCTAGCCTTCGCTGGGAATCATTATTCTTCTCTTCAAGGAAATCAAGCTCACACCTCCTGACCTCATCGTTTGATATCTCATTGAAGCTTAATCTTCGAGGAGAGGGCAATCCTACCTCCACTGGGCTCATAGTCTCAGCACCATAAGTCATGGAGAAGGGTGTTTCACCAGTTGGTGTTCTACTTGTTGTTCGTATTGCCCATAGTACCTGGGGTAGTTCATCTACCCAGGCTCCTTTTGCCGTGTCAAGCTTTTTCTTCAAAGTGTGCTTTATGGTTTTGTTGACGGTCTCGACTTGACCATTAGCCTGGGGATGATGGGGGTAGAGAAATGCTTCATAATCCCTAGCTCTTCACAAAGATCTCTCACCTTCTTATTGTCAAATTGTTTCCCATTATCTGAGACTATTGAGTGGGGGATGCCGAACCGGCATATTATATTTTTCCACAAGAATTTGGAGGTGTTAACCTCAGTAATCTTCGAAAGAGGCTCAGCCTCTACCCACTTCGTGAAGTAGTCAATTGCAACAATAGGAAACTTGGCGTTCCCACTGCTCCTAGGCATAGGGCCAATGAGGTCCACGCCCCATTTACTGAAGGGCCAGGGGCTGGACACTGCTGTAAGCTCCTGAGAAGGTAGTCTTTGAACGTGGGAGAAACGTTGGCACTTGTCACATTTGCGAACAAACTGTAGTGCGTCTTTTTTCAAAGTAGGCCAGTAGTATCCCTGTCTTAGTACCTTATTTGCTAGGGCCAGTCCTCCAGAGTAGTTGCCACAAACGCCTTCATGAATCTTCCGAAGCACATAGTTGGCTTCCTCTTCTCCTACGCACCGAATGAGGGGTGCGGAGAATCCACGCTTGTAAAGAACATTATCCATTAGCACAAAACGGGCAGACCTCCTTCTTATTTTGTATGCTTCCTCTTTGTCATCAGGCAAAGATTGATCCTTGAGGTAAGATATAAGAGGTTGCATCCAAGTTGGAGTTCCTTCCACCCACATCACTACTTCTACCGAGGTGGATGGCTTGAGGAGGTGCTCGATTGGGACCACTATCAACAACTCAGAATCCTTGCTACTGGTGAGCTTGGATAAAGCATCAACATGTGTATTTTCGAGGTGTGGAATTTGGTTTAATTCAAATTTCTCGAAAGAATGGAGTAAGCTTATTACCAATTTGACATAGGAGGCCATGGCCTTATCCCGAGCTACGAAGTTGCCATTCACCTGTCCCACAATAAGCTGAGAATCACTGCTGATGTGAAGCCTCTTCACTTGCATTTCCTTGTCCAGCCTTAGGCCAGCAAGGAGGGCCTCATATTCTGCTGCATTATTCGTGGCTTTAAATCCGAACCGCACAGCACTATTCACTTTGTGACCTTCGGGGCTTACGAGAACCACGCCCGTACCTGAGCCTGTTTTCCCAGCCGAACCATCTACGAATAAGTTCCACTAGGAGGTTCAACGGGCTCCGTAGCCTCGTCCAATTCAGGAGCATTAGTGAATTCTGCCACAAAATCCGCTAAGGCCTGGCCTTTGATAGCGGTTCTAGCCTTGAAGAGGACCTCAAATTCACTCAATTCCACTGCCCATTTCAATAGCCTTCCTGAAGAGTCAGGTTTTTGCAATACTTGCCTGAGAGGAAAATTTGTCAACACATGGATTGTGTGAGCTTGAAAATAAGGCCTCAACTTGCGAGATGCAATTATCAATGCCAAGGCCAACTTTTCCATATCTGGATATCGTGTCTCAGGAGGTATTAATGCCTTGTTGATGTAGTAGACTGGCAGTTGGGTTGAACCTTCTTCCCTTACGAGTACGGCACTTATGGCATCAGGAGAGACAGCCAAGTATAGTTGTAGAACATTTCCAAGCTTGGGTTTGGATAGGAGGGGGGCTTGTCCCAGGTGCTTTTTCAACCCCTAGAAAGCCTCTTCACACTTCTCGATCCATTGAAATTTTTGGCCTCCTTTTAGCACCTTGAAGAAGGGGAGGCACTTATCTGTGGATTTCGATGTGAAGCAACTTGAAGCGGCCACCAGGCCGGTCAGGCTCTACACTTCCTTTGGTTTCTGAGGGGATTTCATTTCAATCAAGGCCTGTATCTTTTCAGGGTTTGCCTCAATGCCTTGTTGATTGACCATATACCCTAGAAACTTGCCTGATGCAACTCCAAATGCACACTTGAGGGGGTTCAGCTTCATGCAATATTTTCGCAAAATTTCGAAAGCTCCATTGAGATGAGTTATGTGATCACTCACCTTCAAGCTTTTGACGAGCATGTTGTCCACATAGACATCCATAGTGTTACCAAGCAGGTCGGCAAACATCCTGTTTACCAGCCTCTGATAAGTAGCTCCAGCATTTTTTAACCCAAAGGCATCATCTTATAGCAGTAGAGGCCTTGGTCCGTGATAAATGAAGTATGTTCCTCATCACCTGGGTACATAGGAATTTGGTTGTAGCCAGAATAAGCATCCATGAAGCTTAGCGACTCATGTCCCGCAGTGGAATCTACCAACTGATCAATTCTAGGGAGTAGGAAACTGTCTTTTGGGCATGCCTTATTAAGGTCGAAAAAATCAATGCACACCCTCCACTTCCCATTGTGTTTCTTCACTAGGACTGGATTAGAGATCCACTTCGAATAAAGGGCCTCCCTGATGAAGCCATTGTTGATTAACTTCTGTACCTCTTCCTTTAAGGCCTAGTACCTTTCCGGGTTTAAAGCTCGTCCTTTCTATCTATGCATGGCAACTTTAGGATCGATTTTCAGGTGGTGGCAACTAACCCCTGGGTCGATGCCCACCATATCATCCTGTCTCCAAGCAAAGACATCTTGATTCTTGCGCAGAAATTCTTTGAGTTCCTCTTTGAGCTTCGGGGCAAGACTCGATCGACTTGTAATAGCTTGGTGGGATCTCTTAGGTCAATAGGAAAATTTTCTAGTTCCTCTATGGAAGCTGCCTAGGAGGTGGTCTCAATTATTCGAGGGTCGAGCTCATCAAGCATTGGCACCTCAAGATTGGTAATGCCAATCACCATATTTATGTCCCTGGGCTCAGCTTTCCTTATAGAGTTAAGGTAGCATTCCCGAACCGCTCTTTGATCTCCTTTCACCGTTGCTACTCCATTATCAGTTAAAAATTTCATGCATAAATGGTGAATGGAGGTAACAGCTCCTAAATCCTTTAGTGCAGGCCTCCCCAACACCCCGTGGTAGGCTGACCTGCTGTCAACTACCAAGAATTCCATAAAGTTCAAGGTTGATACAGGGGGTTCTCCCATTTCCACAGCGAGAGTAATCTTGCCCCTCGAAACTATGCTATCTCCAGTGAAGCCGTATAAGGGAGTATCGGTGGGGGTCAGCTCATGTTCCAAGATCATTTTATCGAAGGCGAACCCAAAAGGTATGTTCACTGAGCTACCATTATCTACCAACATTCGCTTCAGTCCATTCCTGGCTATCACAGCCCTCACCACTAGGGCGTCACAATGGGGATAATGAACACCTTCGGAGTCTTCATGTGTGAACACAATAGGGGATGATTGGTTCATTCGAGTGCTGCTACCTACAATGTAACTAGTCAGCGGAGGACCCCTTGCTTCTCGGACGTAATTCCTTTGTAAATTCCTGGTCTCTCCACCAACATAGGGACCTCCAAAAATTATGTCGATCTCGTGAATTGGGGCATTTTCTTGTTGGTTTTGATGACCTCTTCGTTGGTGTTCATCTAAGTTTTTGTGCCCCTCGTGCTCTCTCCTACGAGGGGATACTTCCCGACGGCGGGAAGCGGCCTCATCGCGCCTTGGCTGTGCATCACACCTAGGCGGGGGCCTGCTCCTCGATCTGGAGGTGTCTCGATCGTTGCTTCTGGGATTTGAACCTCTAGGATGCTGAGCTATATCTCTACAATTCGCAGTATCGTGGCTGTAAGAATGATGATAGGTGCAATATCATTGGGAGTTAGTTCTACCTTGATTCGAACCCCTCCATTGGCCTCGTCCTCTTCGAGGGGTCGGCTGTGTTGACTGATTTGCTTGAGTGTTGGTGACTGGTACATTCTCATAGGCCAGTGCTGGTACGGCGTTCAAGGTGGCTGCAGCAAATGCTTGGCCTGAGCCTTAGCCAATTTCAGCATTAGGCTGATTCCATTGCTGGTCCATGAGGTGGGAGGCTGGAGGCCTCTACTAGCCCTATTTCTGTGGTCTATTAGCTCTTCATTAATGATTTCCCACCGTATCATCTCTAACAGTGCATCATAAGTAGTTGGATCCTGGTTTTATACATCTCTCCAAAATAATGTGTTCTTGTTCAAGCCTCCTCTTAAGGAAGATAGGGCTTCACGATTCGTAACTTGAACACAACATGTCATTTCGTTTGTGAAGCGATAAGAAACTCTTCAGGGTTTCATCAGGTTGTTGCCTCATATCCTGGAGATGCTGAATAGGAGCCTCTCCCTCCTAGTTCACAGCAAATCTCTTTAAAAAGGTAGTTTTAAATTCTGGCCATCTACGAGTATTCCCAGGTGGTAGCCTGCTATACCATATTTCAGCTGCTCCACTTAATGTTAAATGAAATGTCCTGCACTTCACAGCTGGGGTGGCGCCTCTCAAGCTCATATGTGTTTTATAGCTATTCAAATGTTTCACTGGGTCGCCTCTCCTATCATATTTTGGTATTTTGGGCATTACATAATGGTTCGGAACCTGGGCATTCCTTAGCTCTCGTGAAAATGGCAAGTTGTCATCGTCATCATCCAAATCACATGATCTGTGTGGGCCATCCGAATCATAGTTAGCTTCAGCCTCATATCTAGGCGGCTGTGCAGAAGGTCCTGCCTGATTGCCAGCCTCATCTTCCCTCATTTGGCGATCACGCCGAGACGGTACAACTCGGGGGGCATGTTCTTGCCTTTCCTCTGGTTGCCAATTTTCAGGAGGTGGGGGCTGTGGCTTGTTCCTAGGTGCTGGGGCTTCATTCCATTGTCTACACCTCGATTCTGCTGGGCTCAATCTGTCAAATACACTGACGGACCTCTGGGGCCTGGGTTCTGGCTCATATTCTAGAGGAAAGTTGTCATCCATGTTAAATGGGCCCTCGGTGGGTCGGCCGAGGCGTAGTTGGAGGAAATGTCAACTCCCACTTCTCTTTCCAATGGACTTCGTCCTCTGTCATACCTAGAAGGGCGAGCTCTTTGACTTTGTACTTCTTCGGGCTGATGCTGCTCCTCAGGAACATAAGGGGGAATTGGGCGACCTCCCTCGCCTCGCATCTGCATTAGCAACTCTTGCATTGCCAAGTTTTGGTTGGTGATGCTCCTCATATTGGCTGTCATTGTCGCCATTTCTCTGGTAAGCTGGGCCGCCACCTCCTTCCACCTCATCTATGGTGGTGATAGGGTCGACGTTAAATCGCTGGGGCCTCATTATCAGTTTCCCTTGTTTGCCTGGGAGGGGCATCCTCTTCTGAACTCATCTCTCCAAACTCAAAACCTTGAATATTTTTCAACTCAGGGGGCTTCCTCTTGTTCTTTTCACAAGAACAAATCATTTTTCCAAATGGAGATGCCCAAAATATTTTCTCAAACAGCTTTTTCCACGGGGTTGCTCGTGGTTATAGTGTGGTTTCCCACAGACGGCGCCAATCTGTTGACCCAAAAAAATGTTGCCAACAGATGCTGGACCCACTCGTGTACACGTAAGCTAAATCTAACACGTTAGTGCCGATCAACGGTCAGAATGTCTCCAGAATCTGAACGTGGGAGGAGCTCAAAGACACAAGACGTTTCCGTTCAGGCCTCCGACGAGATAACTAAAACACGATTGTATAAGAAACCAATCGATAAAGAACAAGATTTTCGATAGATTTGAGCTGATAAACGAGAGAGATGAGAGAAAAATATTGCTCCAAGTATTTAGAATTTTATTACCCTTTTTGTGTTACATGGTGGGGGTTTTTATAGTGTTACAAATGAAATAAGGACCTTTGATTTATTTACTCGTGGCGCCATCTCTTCGGCCAAGAATCAAGTCCTAGACATCAAGTTGACTTTCCTAACCTTACAAGATATTAAATGTTCTTACATTGACAAGACAAGACACAAATAAACTTTACACAAAAGTCACATTAATCATTCAAATTAAAGATTTTCATCATAAGCAAATCTCCACATGGGAGCCATCGCTAACTAATGAAGAGTCTCAGATAGTGAGTGGAGGTGCCCTAGGCCTCGAATAGTGCATAGCCTCGGAACAAGGGCCTCGGCTAAGCTCCGAGCCTCGGTTGACACGTCAAAAGTCAAAAAAATATATCCTGATTCAATTGGGCTAGTCTCACCATTCAAATATGATGCCACGTGGTGATCCTATTTATAAGTCGTAACAAAATGATTATAGTTAAAGTAAAAAAACAAAAATTAGAATTACATACAAAAAAATTAAATTAAATGAAATTAATAAATAAAATAATAAAAATTGAAGAAATAATATTAAAAAGCATTTTAAATTGAAAAAAAAAAACAAAAGATAAACAAAAAAAAAATTAAGAAATTTTAAAAAAACAATTAAGAAAAAATAATAATAAATTAAAGACCAAAATGAAAAAAAAAAACGAAAAATAAATGAAAGAAAATTATAAAAATATAAAAATTAAAAAAGAATATTAAAAAGTATCTTAAATTGAATAAAAAAGTAAATTATAATAAGAAGAAAACAATTAAGAAATTTTAAATTTATTTCCAAAAATAATAATAAAGCAAAGAAATAAAATAAACAAAAGAAAATTATAAAAATATAAATATTATTTAAAGTTGAAAAAATCAAATTATCATACATAAAAAAGAATTAATTAAACAGTAAAAAAAATTTTTTTAAAAAAGGGCCAAAAAAAGCCCAACTAATTGTTAACACTCGGGTTAGGACAGTCAGTTGGGCCAACTGTTAATGGTCTACCCAACCAACCAATCCGACTGTTAACAACTGGAGTCATCTTCTTCGACATTTTTCACCGTAAATGGCGAAGATCGTCGAAAACGGCGATCTCTACCCCTAAAAATCACCAAAATTAACTTCTACATTCAAGCATCTACATAAATTATAAACAATAAATTAAATAAATGTTAAATTTATTTTAAACCATATATGAAAAAATAATTTCATAATTTAAAAAAAAAAACCAACCTTGTTGATTTCAATGTCGCTGGTAACTGGGTCGTCTGTGTGGTGGTCAACGTTGGTGACTGTGAGGGTGGTTTTCTGTGTGGGTGGTGTGATCGACTTGAGGACTAGATCTCGACGTGAGAATTTTTTCTTTTTGATCCACTGTTTGCACAAGACTTTTGGGGTTATTTCTGACTTTTTGTTATTTAACTCATTGTTCAACTTTTATCTTTCTTTTTTTTTTTAAATGATCAAAAGCCAATGTTGAAATATGGGTGCGTCAACCGATCATTTCCACTTATTTCCTCTTTTAAATTATGAAAGGTTGACCAAGGAAAGGTTATCCATCTCGATCATTGCGTTGTATGTCAACACGCGGTTGAAACAATTCGGATTATTTTAATTGTCCATAGATATACACATAAAGTTTCACATAATGTGAGTGAGGTGGGGCCTGCGATACTGTAGCATGGGCCTCACCCCCACTCACATTATGTGAACCCCTATGTGTACCTCTATGTACCCATAGCATGACTCAAACAATTCACCACTTCAACGGATTGGCATGAGTTCTCTATGCAAGGCCTGTTGAGATATTGGGCCTACTTTTAGGAATGGGCTTTTTAATGGCCATTATTGGGCCTATCCAAATTAAGCTCATTATCTTGCTAACATCATCTTGGGCCAATCTCTGGCCCAGCCCAAAAGTATCTGGATTTTTATCTCCTATATAGGCACGCTCAAAAGTTAGCTTATTTGATACTTAAACATACAAGCTAGATAGATTTGGAAAAGGTTATAATTGTTATAACCTGTCACAGAATGAGCTGCAAGCCTGGTCGATTTGATTTCTCAATACTAAGTATTTTCATTCTCATTTTTCTACTCATTTTCAACCACATATTTTTCAATAAAATAATATTTTCTATCAAATCAATAAATTTTCCTTCTTTTTTAACCACACATTCTCCATCAATCTACTATTCCAAAATACATTCTTTCAAAATAATATTCATCAAACACACCCTAAATCAACTTTTACTTACTCATCAATGTGTGATTTCTCATCTACCTCATTTCTTGAAAAACTTCAAACGAGCTTGCACATGTACAAAGTTCAATTTGAACTCAATGGTTAACTATGAAGTCACGTCCATTTCTATCCTCAATAAAGTTTCACATAAAATACAACCCAACGGTTTTTTTTTTTCTCTCTCCTTTTAGTGCCTGTGGATATCCTCGTATAAAAAATCAATCATCTTTCACTTAAATTGACGAAAAGTATTATTTTTAATAAATTTATAATTGAGTATGTAATTTTTTTTTTTTTCTTACTTGAGTTTCTAGAAAGTTATTCGACCAAAACATTATGATTGAACAGTCTTGTATATATGATACAACGAGACCCGTTTAATAGCAAGATATTCTTCAACATTAGAAAAAATAAATAAATTGATCCCTAACATTTGGTTATACTCGTACAATCAGTTCCGTTGACATAATATTAATAATTCAAATTTTGGTAGCGATGTCAACGAGTCGAGCCGAAAAAAAAAAAAGCTCAAGTCGAGCCTGACCAAAAAAAATGAGGCTCGGCCCGAGCCGGCTCGGATTTTTTGGTTATATATATATATATATATATATATATATATATATATATATATATATTAGTTTTTCTTAGCTGCCTGCCTGTTGCATGGCAGCTGCTTTTAAAAAAAAAAAAAAAAATTTTTTTTTTTTAATAGGAGGCTAGCCCGGGCTCGAGCCGACTCCCCAAAGTGGGGTTCGGTTCCACCGAGCTCTAGCCGGGCCCAACTCGAGCTTTTTCGAGTCGTTCGAGCCTCCGAACTTTTTTGTCACCGCTAAATTTTGGTTAAAATCGTTAGCATATGCCAAGTTGTGAAGCAAATTTAAGATTCATAAATCTAGACATACAAAAACGAAGGACCACGTGATCATTTAACACAAATTTAGACCGTCCAGCTATTAAAAATTAATTGTGCAATTACGTGTTAAAAAGTCAAATTTTAACTACATTGTGAAAAATAAAGATCAACCCACTATTACAACAGCAAATTTGGAGATATAATTTTCCACAATTTTTTTTTTTTTTTTTTGGTAGATTTGACATTGAAGTTTTTGACATTAGCACTACCTCATAGAGGACAGATGGCATAAAGCTTTGACCGTATCGATAATTACAAGATATTCGTTTTCCGTACAAAATGAGGTGTAAATTTTCTATTGCCAGCTCCAAAACCACCTGGTGCCTTGTGTGTGCCCAACTTCGAACCCAATATTTTATTGGATAAAGATATTTGCACATAAAAAAATCTACCGAATTGTTTATCCCCTTTCATTTGCACTCGGGTCCCGTGTAAATAAAAAAAATTCCAAAATATGATCTCCATCCCCTATTATGAGTAGTCGATAAGGGATTTGGTAAAAAAATAATTAGGTACATGTAACATAGTCCTATTTTATTTTACAAATCATTGGATTCCACTTCACATTTTCATGCTCTCAGGGTCTCAATTAAAAGAAAATTTGTTAAATTTCGATACAAAATATTTTATAAAAAATAAATGCTAGATTTGTGGCAGTCCGCATACATTTAGAGATAAAACAAGGTTACGTTGTGGACAAGGAAAGTGGTTGTTGACGTTACTTTTTGCAAAGTTGACCAATAGATGTCGAGCCCATTAACATTCACACAAACAAATTTCAACATGTTTTGATAGAAAACTTGATTGGATTGGGTCACTCTATTAGTCGCTTGGAAGATACTATAATACTCGAGACAAAAATGTTCAGATACCGACGATATATTTAAATGTGATTGCCTATTAATCATCAACTATAAACAACTCAATCAAATCGGGATGCTCTAAAATCAAGTAGACAAGATTGTGAAATAAGCTAGATAATATCGAAAGTAGCTTTTAAATGTAAAGAGTTGCATTAAATTCAAATATTACAAGCGTTGCTGTTTATAGAGTTCTGACCATAGTGGTAACCGTTGAATAAGAACCATGTGGCCTCATATCCCAAGTTGAAGCATTACATCACTAGAATGCTACATATTTAATACATACAACGGGTCAGCCACCCAATGTCCTAGACTGACAGACTTAACATTCATTATTACAAATGTTACATTAATCATTCTTGAAGATTGCATGCAGATTCTATGAGAGCCATGAGGTCTTCAACCAAAGGAGCTTCGGGATGGAGAGCTTTGGAGCATTTTCTTTGATTCGCCACTTCTTTCCCTTGCCACTCTAACCAATCAGGGTTTTCGTTGACTTTGTCAACTTGATTTATGTCTCCACGTGGACTACCACGTAAACTTAGTTTGGAGCCTTAGTGGTTAGGCGTAACAGCGGTATCAAAGTGGTTAGGCTCGTGGCTCTTTTTTGTCGAGCCAAGCGGTCGAGCCGACGAGCCGCTTGGCTCAATTGTCACTTCTAACTAGATACGAATTAAAATAATAAGATCGAGATCGTTCAACTAGACGACCACAGTTTTCTTCTATTTTTCTTATTAGGATGCGTTTGAATTAATGGTTAAATTTTATAGTGGTGTATTGAAAAAGTCTTTAATTGATGCGGTGATTAATCCTCACTTTTTATATGCAATCGTGATATTTCTGGTTGGGTGTGGCTTTTCAAAAATATACATTATGAAAAATCATAACCTTTTGATAAGTGTAATCTCGACCATTAAGCCCCTGCTTGATAACCATTATTTGAATACTCTTTTTCCTATATTTTCATTTTCAACCATACATTTACATAATAAAATATTATATGACCAAACTCAAAATTTTTCCAACTTTTTAACCACCATTCTCTAAAAAATCGCTATTCAAAACTCCATTTTATCCAAATAATGATTGTCAAACAGGATTTAAATATGAAAATGCTTGATCTAATGGTTTAAACAGGGATTGCTAATTTCATATTTCTTACACCAAATCAATTCAAGAAAAATTGATTTCTAAATTGGCTCATCTCTTCAAAAATTTTTATTTCTATTTTGCTGAACTTATATTCCGTCGAATTATTTTCATAAATAAAATTTCGTTCCTGCATTTTAATTCATGTCTATTCCGTTCGTGAAGAAACTATCAGCACTTTGATTCATCAAGCAATATTAATATTGTGCAATATTAATTTTAGAAGAAGTGTTTCTTAAAAGGGCATCCATTTGATTCCATTAACACCAACGCGGAGAGTGAAATATGTCTTAAAAAGATTTGCATTCGCATACCTTAATTCATTTTCTCTCCTTCTAATTTTATTTCAGTAAGTTGCAATTCCTACGTATTTTCATGTGTATATCTTGGTTTCGATAAGTCGATCATCTATTTGATACCTTGCACTAGTAAGTCACGATTTTATCGTTTTTACATGCACATGATTTTGGTTAAAAGAAATATAATTATGCACCAATTATCCAACATTATGTTATTGGCAAAGAAGGATGTTTATGGTGGGATTTTATGTTTGTATGTCCTACATCACTTCGATGCAACTAAGATGATATAGACACTGTATAAGGTCCAAAGAAACTTAACATCGTAAGTTGATTTTATAATTATGAGTTGAACTAATAAGCTTCATCATTGTAACGACCCGGGTCCCACTTAACGGGCGGTCCTGGCCGTTAGATCGACGGCGTACTGTCCTCACTGTACCAACATGGGTCTTTTCAGCATGCTTTGTCCTCACTCGCACGCTCCCCGAGAAAACTTCCCAGGGGGTCACCCATCATAGAATTGCTCCAAGCCAAGCACGCTTAACTGTGGAGTTTCCAACGATGGACTTCCGGAAAAGAAGGTGCACCTTGTTGGTATGAGTAGTACCTATCAAATCTCTTAAACTTTCTTGGTCTGGGGTATTACAATCACCCCCCGTTAGACTCGCGACGTCCTCGTCGCGCTTGATCCATCTGAGGATCTGTTGCCAGGCGTTGGGATTCTAGAGGTGGCTCCTACGAGTTCAAGAGGTGGCTCCCGTCCTATGGCGTAGCACTTTGTCCCGCATAGCACTTAGTTCCCGATTTCCGGCTGGCAATGGGCTCTGATACCATTTGTAACGACCCGGGTCCCACTTAACGGGCTGTCCTGGCCGTTAGATCGACGACGTACTGTCCTCACTGTACCAACATGGGTCTTTTCAGCATGCTTTGTCCTCACTCGCACGCTCCCCGAGAAAACTTCCCAGGGGGTCACCCATCATAGAATTGCTCCAAGCCAAGCACGCTTAACTGTGGAGTTTCCAACGATGGACTTCCGGAAAAGAAGGTGCACCTTGTTGGTATGAGTAGTACCTATCAAATCTCTTAAACTTTCTTGGTCTGGGGTATTACAATCATGGTATCGAATCAGATGCCCTCAAGACATGGGTCGTAATTGTTTTTCTAACTCTGAGGAAGAGAACTAAGTGATTCTACATCGCTCGCCTAGGCAACGACGGATTTGTAGAGTTAGCATTGGTTTAATGGAAACCCGGATACAAAGAAGCTGAGAGTATTTGCATGCTCAACATTGCGTGCACAATTAAGATACACAATATATAAGGTGAATCTCACATTGTAAGCTACTTTTATGGTGATTAGTGCATTTTAGAAAGAGTCTAATACAAGATACTCTATATTTTACAAAATGAATGCTTAAAAAAAGTTTTAAATTTAAAATATAGAGTGACTCCATATTCTTACTTTATAACCCACAAATTTAAATATTTTCAACTTTTTAAATTATTCATATTATATTTGAATTGATTGTCATTGACATAAAAATATGTTACATAGAAAATGATGACAAATCAATAAGTGCGTGTTTAATTGCATTTATTTTTCGGGAAAAATGTCAAATTTTCACCCAAATTCTCATTCTGAAGTGTTTGATTACTATTTTTGTCAATTGAAAATATTTTTCAAGTTTTGAAAATATGCCTAATTTTCCATATATTTAAGGAAAACATTTTTTTAATAGGTTTTTATTTTTCTCAAAATAAGGAAAATATTTTCTTATCTAAGAGATATTTTTCATGTCAATCAAACGCATTCTAAGAGTCCGTTTGATTGCAAATGTGGAAAATGAGTGGAAAGAACAGAGAATTGATTTGCCTAAAAATTGTTTTATTGAGAATTGTAATTAATTGTGTTTGATTGGTATAATTTTTCATGGAAAATGTTGAAAGTTTAGTATCCGTTTGGCTTCTTTTTTATGAAAATTGTCTATTAAAGTGATAATTTTTCCTACCATTGGGGTCTAGAATTTGTTCTAATTGGGGAAAAAAATTGAAAAAAAATTACCATACCGAATACCATTTGTTTGACTTTGTTTTGTATAGAAATTGTCAATAAAAGTGATAAATTTTTTTACCATTGTGTCTCTAATTTTTTCCAATTGCACAAAAAAAAAAAAAAAAATATTACCAACCAAAATATCAAGAATTTGCTTTTCTCAAAAAGGTGGAAAATTTGGAAAGTTGGAAAACATTTTCCCAAAAAATTTTGCCTATCAAACACTACAAAAGTTGGAAAATAAAAAAAATTTTCCATAGAAAATATTGTGTATCAAATGGAGCCTAAATGTTTTTGGAGTTTCTAAAATTTTACTCTTTTAAGTTTAAAAATTCTCTTTATTTATTCATAAAATGCTCTTTATAAATATACTAGTGTGTCACCCGCGCGATGCACGGATATTGTACTAAAAAAAAAAAATTTATAAACGTTGAGATTAAATATTTCATTTGACTTAAAAATGATTATTGAGGTTGTTATAAAAGTATATGAAATAAATATCATATATGCGTTACAATTGTCATAAAAAAATTAAACCGATGTTCCAACTACTACAAATTTTGTAAAAGTTCCTTGAAAACACATTTGTCGTTAAATTGTCTTGTCCGTCATCCTTATCGTAAATCAAAATCTTCAACCCTTTGTGATTTGTAACTCTAGACATAGCAACGTATAACTGACCAAGGCTAAAAACTGATTTTTTTCAAATACAAACCAACGTGAGATAGCGATTGACCCTGACTTTTGTTGATTGTCATTGCGTATGATACAATAAGAGGAAATTATCTTCGTTGAAACTTGAATGGCAGCCTTGGATTAGATGGAGTCAACGTCATTCTAGCGATAAGAACCTTATGAACTGCATTAGTTCCAGCGAGAATTTTTGCTTCCAGAACATGACTTTTGAGCCTCGTAATAATCAATCTTGTATCGTTGCATAAGCCGGCGGAATGGTCTATGTTGTGTAAAAGCATAACAGGAGTGCCGACCTTCAATTTCAATTCATGGTTGGGCACACCAGACCGTCTAATTCCATTCAAAAACTTAGGCGTATGAAGGTCACGTAACATGTCAACATTGGCATCTGACTTGCAAGTTGAATCAGAACTTAAATAAGTATTTCCTTCAGCCGCATTTAGCGAATCATATAATAATTGACAGATTCAACCACATCAAGTGTCGGTGCGAGAATAGCTCTTCCTTGCAGATAATTTGTCTTTTTAACGTCGCAAGTAAACAACGGATACATACTATCCACGATTGCTTTGACTGGATTGTCGAATCCACGTAACAAAATATCATCCGAAATTTCAATTGTTGCATGGCCATCATTCGCACAGCCAATTGTTACATCCCCTATACTCGCAATCCAATCAGAAAATGCATTTAATTCAACGCATTTAGCATCTGACTCGATATTTTGTAGTCTCATATTTTTGGACAATCTCAAAACCTTATAATTTTTCCATAAATATGATGAATTGATAGCTGCAAGCACAATATCTTGTCTACTTCCTTTTGGAATCACAGGCAAGATCTGTCGAAAATCTCTTCAAAAAAACAACAGTTTTTCCTCCAAAAGGTAGTTCCATACTCTGTGGATTGTTGAATCTCAAAATGTCTCACATTCTATCCAAAGCCTCAAAACAATATTTGTTCATCATAGGCGCTTCATCCCAAATTATAAGCTTGCATCTAACAATCAATTCCGCTATAGGACTATCCTGCTTAATGTTGCACGTGGAATCTTCATTTGGATTAAGCAGTATCGCAAATCTTGAATGTGGAGTTCTACCACTATCCAAAAGTAACAATGCTTTACCGCTTGACGCCACATTCAACACAATTTCTGCTTTGATCTTAAAGCCGCAAATAAAGTTTTCCATACAAAGGTCTTCCATGTACCTCCATAACCATAAACCAAAAAAAAAAAAACACCACCTTTATCTGATTGAACTGAATTCAATACTGTGTCATAAACATGTCGTTGCTCGTGGAATTGTTGAATCTCAAAATGTCTCGCATGCTTCTATCCAAAGCCTCAAAACAATATTTGTTCATCATAGACGCTTCATACCAAATTATAAGTTTGTATCTAACAATCAATTCCGCGAGAGGACTACCCTGCTTAATGTTGCACGTGGAATCTTCATTTGGATTTAGCGGTATCGCAAATCTTGAATGTGGAGTTCTACCACCGTCCAAAAGTAACGATGCTTTACCCTTGACGCCACATTCAATACAATTTCTGTTTTTGATCTTAAAGCGGCAGATAAAGTTTTCCATACAAAGGTCTTCCATGTACCTCCATAACCATAAACAAAAAAACACCATCTTTATCCGATTGAACTGAATTCATTACTGTGTCATAAACATGTCGTTGCTCAATTGTCAAATTAGAGACTATGTTCTTGTATTCTTCCACCAATGCTTTCCGATCATATCTCATTTCATCTCGAAAAAAAATTATAGTGGAAAAATAATTGCTTGATAATTTACAAAGTACTAATTTAATTTTTTATTCTTATTATTTTTTTTCCTTTACTGATATTCATCTTCAAATTTTAAAACAAACATATAAACATTTTCTTCCATGGCTTATAGTAGCAAATTTATAATTTTCAGAAAATTATACCTCTTGACGAAAAGAATACAAATTATACCTTAGAAATTTATTTTATGCCATATTTATAATTCTTTTCTCACTTTCATATCCTAAATTTCAATATGCAATTAACATGTTGCATTACATATGTTAATACCAGATCCACATGTAAAGTTTGGAATGGGATAGGAAAACTTACTTCACTGTCACGCGAAATGAACTCCAAGCTATATGTTTCATTCGGATTTGTGATCTTTGGCAACTCATAAACACGGATACCACGCACTTTTAGCGCCCAATTAGTCTTCGTGACGTTGATATCTCGCACAAGATCAAATATCGGTGCCATATGCATTTATCTATCTTCGACGTGGTAGGTGAAAAAAAGTTCAAATCGTGAAACAAAAAAAAAAGGTCATTAACAGATGTATTCGAAACAGAATTGCTAGAATGTCACCCGTACTGCGACTTGAACGATATACTCACAAAAATGTTGCACCCGCAAAAATAATTCTCCCGAGATGAATAGAAAACGAAGTCTTCATATTTCTTGTAAATGTGCTTGCATAAATCAAATTGGAAGTCTTGTTTACACTGCTAAAATGATGAGCAATGAGATAGAATGATAGATTTTGAAGTAAAATATTAACAAAATTATAGTATTTCAAAATGGCTGCACGTCCCTACTCGGAAAATGAACAGTCACTCTGCCTCTTTACGTGCAAATCAAATTTAAAAGAAAAATAAAAATAATTAATACAGAACAACTTTTGTAACATTGGTTTACCTCATTTTACTATTAATAATTATTAATTATTTGGGCATCTAAATATCTACTGGGTTTCATAAGTCAGAATTTTAATCCATGATTTGAGCTAACCATTGCTAACGGCCTTTGTTCAGTAATTTATATTTACTTGCACCATATTAACGTGGTATTTAACATGGCACACATTTCACGAATACTGTAATAATAATAATAATAATAATAATAATAATAATAATAATAATAATAATAATAATAATAATAATAATCAAACATTAATTAAGTTTCAAAACCATAATAATAATGTAATTAACACACACAAAACAACTTAAATGTTTAAAATGATAATAATCCAAAGAAGTTTATATATAAAAGGCAGGTTATAGTGACTTTTCGATTTTTAAATATTTTTTTTATAAAAAGAATGATTTAATGAACACAAAACTCAATAAATGAAATTGTTACTATCAATAAAAGCATGCTGTAATGTTTGACTAATGGGTAGACGGACTTTAATCAGAATTCCATAAGAGGAAATTACATTTTGGTGGGAAATTTTTTTTGACGGCACTTCTGTTTTTATATACTACCTCCGTCCCATATATATAGGCTTGTTTCATTTTTCAAACGGATTAAGAAATCTTATTTAATGTTATTGGAAAAGCAATTTTTATCAAGAACTTTCCAAATTTATCCCTATTTAATTTTCAACAACTAGAAGTAAATTATTGTTGGAATTAGTAACTAGACAAATTAAATAAGGGTATATTAGTAAAATAACAAAACATAACATTCCCAATTAAGAAACAAGCCTATATATTTGGGACAAGAAAAAAAGAAAACACAGCCTATATATATGGGATGGAGGGAGTATATATAGATTAGAGCGCTTGCAAAGTTTATTTCTTTAAGCCCACACACAGTGCAAAATACTATTGGTTAAGTTGCATTAACGTTCTGGTGAAAACAAGTAATTAGATTTTGTTATCCCGAAACTTTAACGACTCAAATATATGTTTAAAGCTAGAGGAATACCCGCGACTCAACACGAACGAGTATTCAAATGTTTGGCTCATAAACTGGTTTGAGAAGGAAACAAGAACTTGAAGGAAAAACTCTCAATGAATGTATAAATGAACGGACAAATAGTCAAATACATGAAAATGCAAAAAGAAACTCGTGTAAATACTGTACATTCCAGGAGTAAAAAAAAATCCTTCAGTATGCTGTTAATTCAATGCAAATCCAAGAACTCAAAACAGTTCCAGTCGCATTATTATTGATCTGGTTGCCTCAATTCCTTCCTTAGCTTATGAGAAAACGATCTACAAGCGTCCATGCTTAAATCCATTGCAGCTGCCAATGCCACAAAAACTGCAGCATCCTCCGTGCAAGTCACGTGCTGCGCTCCGATTTCGACCGCTGGGTTGCTGCACTTCCCGTTGCCTTCGAGGGTGCACGACATCACGAACCCTTTATACAAGAGGTGAGCCCATGATCCGGATCCCTGTGCAGATCCGAATTCTGAGCCGAAACTAGACACCGAACTGATATCAAAGCTGCTATTAGGACTAGTCATCGGGGTTGGGCCTGTGGTTACATCTATGCTGATTTTGCCACCAGTTTTCATGCTAATTGAGGAATTGGCAAGTGGGATTGAGTCTATGCCGCCATCAGGGATGAGTTCGAAGCGGTAGCCTAGTCGGTCACCGCTGTTGCGTTCACGCCAGGCCTCCAGACGGCCCCAGGGTGTCCAGGTGTTGTGACCAGGACGAAGGATAAGCCAAGCTCCCGGATTGGATCTGCTGACCCTATCACTGCCCTGTGATGGCACGAATGGTGTCACCATTGATGCAGCAGCGACGGGTGAGCCTGAGAGGTCGTGAATAGTGATCGACCATCCCTTTCGCTCTTTCATGGATTGTTCATCTGCTGTAGATGAACCAAAACAGCTTGTTGATGTGCTTGGTTCAGATAGGGAAGACCTGTTATATAACACGTGGATTACGTTAATTAATCAGATCATAAATGAATCGAATCAAAATAAATAACGGGCCATAATTTTGCAATCAATCTATAAACAAGAATATGCTTGCGAACTATGATACATCATCTGCTAATTCAATTCTAGAATCTATGTGATTGAGATCGGTGATAGCAAACATTATCAATAGAATTATTTGAATGATCAACATCAACAACCTAAGCAAGTTTGAGGTCGACTACATGAATTTATTTATTTATTTTTTAATTCGTTCAATACATTGCTATAACAGAAAGATCTAAATGGAACTAAATCCTTAACAATCTTGATCTATCCCTCGTCTTCTAACGTGTTTCTTAGTCATAGTACAAGAATCTCCAACCAAATGTCAAAATAATTTGTAAATTCAAATAGCAGGTTGTGATTTCTGATTTACAATTAAAATTCTGCAAGAATATCTAAAATAATAGCATAAAAACCCTAAATATATATAGAGTTTCCAATACATATAATCTATATAAAAGTAACCTATTCGAAGAACTTAAAATCTTGAAAGTGAAAAGATAAATCCGAATAGTTACCTGGATCTCAAATTCCTCTCTCCAGAATTTCTGAAACCGAATTTGCATGTAAAAACTGGTTGCTTAACATTTCCATTGATCTGAAACACTTGAGGACTACACTCTGGTTCTCCATCAAACTGGAATACAAATCTAGGATCAGGCTCTGCCCTCACATTCAAATGCAATTTTGCTTCAGACTTATTAATCATAACCCATCCATTTTGAATCAAGAACGCTCTATTACTCCCATTCTCCAATACCCCTTTCAAATCCAACTGCAAAACAATACAACCCAAAAGCTTTCCGTTCTTCACAAATCCACAATTTTTCACCCGATTCCCTTTATAAATTTCGATCCTCAAAAGAGGAAATTTCCGGTTAGAACTTGATTTTTCCACTAATTTTTCCAGCTCCGTTTTGCTCAAGTTGAAACAAGCATGGTTCCTGCTTTCAAGCGCATCACTCTCTTGAACAAGCAAAGGGACATTCGAATACTGAGTATCAAACCCTCTAAGCTTAAATTTAGAATAACAAGATTGCAAATCAGATGAACCCATAAACTTCAAACCCAAATTCCCCACGACAATCCGAACGAAAGGACAAGGATCCATTATCACTTTCGTGCCAGCGAATCAAGAAAACAATAGGGTTAACTAGTGGGTCAAAAAAGTTCATATATATAGAATATATGTGGTGGAATATAACAGGCTGGAAGGTGAAGATGCATAGGCATCCATGCGGCATGAGCTGGGTGCACTCACGCATGGACTAAGGGTTGGCGCCAGCAATTGGAGTCTATCTCAAATAACAAATAATTCAAATATTGTCGTTTTGTTATTGGTGTTGGGTTTGGGAATGTTTTGATTGAGTAAATTCAAGAAACTAGGTTGGAATTAGATTGCGCATTAATGGTGAACAGCTGTGTAAAGCTATTGTGAGTGTTAGGCAGTATGTCAAATCAATTTGGGATATAAATACTTTTAATATAAAATTGATGCAATTTTATGACAGATATATTATTTAATTAATATTAAACAAAATTAAATAATAAAGTAAATTTAAATCTTAATAATTTGTTAATCACAAGGAGTTATGATTGTGAAATACAAATAATACATGACTGAATCTTAAATCATCCATGATCATAATTAATGACAACATACGAATATCGTTATCACTGATAGACCATCACATGTGACTTTTTTTTACTTGTGAAGTAAGTAGCTGATCTCACAAACTAAAGTATGATAACACTTAAATGAACACGTGGATATTTTACTATAGAACAAAACATTGGAGACTCGCTGGAGAGATTCTACATGGATAACTATATGAGTGTCAGTGGTTAATTTCTAACGTTTGATAGTGGAATTGATCATTCGACTTGAAAATTAATTTGATAACGAAATTCTTGGCTAATGTGTCTCATAAGTCAAAAATGAGTTTTCAACTTATATTAACTTAATAGTGCAATGAAAGATATGATCGATAATTGAGATTGACACGTATACATATCTCGTAAATGATCGGATTATATTGCCGAAAGAATTATAGCTTCACGGTAAATGAACAAATTTGATTTTGTCATACCACATGACATTTCTCGTAACATGTATTACCTCGACACATTGCTAGATGTCAATTTAGGACGACAGATGTGAATTGATGATAAATTAAAAAAAAGGTATTTTAATTTATCAATTTTGATTATATCAAAATAATAATTCACGCTATTAGATATCGTAATCGGTTTCCTAATGGGTCCTACACAAAAGGAAAATCAAAAGAATGCAATTCCCAAATTAATTAATTAAAAAGTGTTGGACAATTAATTAATTGAGTTGCTTGTTAATATGCTTGAATTAATTAATTAATTCATGAACTAAATTTAATTAATTAGATTAATTAAATTTTGGATCAGGTTAAGTTTAAGAAACTGACCGACCCACTTGGATTTCTATTAATAAACTATTAGGATTTCAGAAAAAATATAATAGAACATAATTCATTATCTTGCCAACACAAGTAAAGAGAAATTTTAATTCTCTCATTCTTGTTCTATGTGTGAATTTTCATTAGAGACTGGACAATTGGACAACTGTGAATTGTGAATCTTGATTGTTCGTATTTCAAGATTGACAAAGGAGTTTGCAGAATCAATAAAGATAATATTTTCTATCACAATTTCTTCCTAAACGTAAAGAATATCCTTAATGAAAATTGATATTATTTTATTTGCAAGTTTAAATCAATTCTCAACAGCTATCACTTTCGTGACAGTAAGACTAAGATTGGACACTAGTCTTAATCGACTTGGACTTGTGGTCCCTATATTCACCTCCTCCTTGTTCTAAAGATTTTATTTTTATTTTTCTTGATTTTCTATTTTTGGACAAGATTGTTTTATATACTTTGTTTCGAGTTATGTTGGATGGTTTTTTTTTTTTTTAAATCAAATTGTTATGTAAGTTGAGTCGGAATTTTATTAATTTTTGAAAAAGTAAATTGTAAGTAGAGGCAATATGTCATCACGAGAAGACTAAGACCCTGTTTGGGAGTGATTAAATTTTTATACAGTAAATCAATTCTCATTTTCAACCACACATTTTTCAATAAAATAATATTTTCTATCATATCAATAATATTTTCTTCTTTTTCAACCACACATTTCCTATCATATCACTATTCAAAATTAATTCTTCCCTCAAAAATCACTTCCAAACTAGCTCTAAGTCATTATTAATAATCCATCCAATACTATTATAACAGTAATTAAGGATGAGTCTCAATTTTGGTTCCTAGGATCTTGATACGAAACAACAAACAAGTATACGTGTAAAACAAAGATCTTGCCATGTCCAAAGAAGAGCAGCATAAAAGGAACGAGTTATTTTGTTTACTCAAAGTTATAAGCCATTAAAATTGACAAGTCCCACAGAACTTCAATTTGCAGCTGGCACAATATCATGCCATTTTTCTTGGGACCCACATGTTACCTAAAAATTATTTTCTTATATTGGGATTCCATTAATATTTTAACAATATATCTAATGAGCACCGGTGCTCATTTTATCCTAAACACCGATGAGTTGGCACATTAATTCATTGATGGATTGGAACTCACAAAATCTTTATCCACCAATGAATTAATGTGCCAACTCATCGGTGCTTAGGATAAGATGAGTACCGGTGCTAAGTTGATTTTTCTTATTTTCTTGTTTTAATTATATAGTTTGTTTTTTTAATTGAAAATGCATTTACTACTAATTACTGATAATTAAATAAGGATAAATTAGAATTTTTTTAATAAAAATGGCCTTTTCAATAAAATAAAATGAAATTTTTTAATTTGTGAAAAACAAAATCAATTGAAAGTAGTACTATTTTTGGTAGTCCATGGATTAGATTAAGCAACAAAGTACAATCAGTGGGTGACAGATTGAATTATTGGGAAAGTAAACAGCTAAGAAACAATGCACTTATTTCTTTTCTTTTATGTGAGTTTGACCTGTCTGGATAAAAACAACTTATTTATAAATATGTAAGTTACTTATTTTAACAAGTCACTTTTAAAATGATAAATAGTTGACTTTAAAAGGTCACTTATACTAACCATGTTGGTGTATGCTTTGCTTCGCTCTTCTTTCATTATTTTCCTTAGGACTGCACAAAAAAATCGAGAAACAATAAATCGAACCGAAATCGTTAGTTTGAAATTGCTGGTTTAGGTCCATGTGGACCTGCGATTTATTTCCTTCAAACCGAACCAAACCGTTTCAAAATGGTTTGGTTTAGGTTTCAGATTTCAAAAATCGCATAAAATCGAACCGAACCGTTTTTAATGAAAAAAATTAATTTTATTAACTTACAAGTTTAAAAGTTGTCACTTTTTAGGAAGAAAAAATACCAATTTAGCAATACCAATTAAGAAATTAATTTTATTAACTTACAAGTTTTAAAGTTTTCACTTTTTAGAAAAAAAATACTAATTTAACAATACAAATTACAACTAACCCATTGAAATAATCATATAAAGTAAATTAAGTTCATCATTGTTGGCCGATGATTTTATAAGTCCACAACACACGTCCTTACCCTTTATCTAATATAAACTAAAATTAATCCCAAACCATATGGGAAAAAAAAAATATTTATTTTCAACAATCCAAATCATAATTCAACAAAACTACGACAGCAAATCACGTCCACAACTTCAAAAACCATAACCTAAACTCTCATTTCTTAAACATTTGATGCATGCTTGTCACTGTTGAACAAAATGTGATTCCCAATCGCAAATTGCTAGTCGCATTTTGCTTTTTAGGCTACTAATTTCTACTTGAATCACCTCTTTCTTTATTGTCTCTTGATAAGTCTTAAATTCTCATTCAAATTATTTTTTCCTTATTCTTTCTTTTATTTGTTGTTTTTGAACTTATTATATATTTGTGAGTTGTGATTTTAATAAAAAAAAAAAAAGATCGTTTGTGTGCTTATATAATTAATGAACTTGTTTGTGGTTTAAAAAGAATGAAAGATAGAGTGTATTGATTGCCTGAAAATGTTAAAATTCTCTAACTAGTACTACTACAACCTACTTTTTTAAAAATGTTAGAGAATAAAATTTGTCAATTTTCAATAAACATATCATGTTCAATCCTTATTTTTCATCTAATTAGTAGGACGAAAGGAGTTTTAACTAAACTATTATAACAGAACGTAACCCTATCTTTACCAACCGCTATATGACAATATGAAAGAAGACAAACAAGAAAAGATAAATAAAAAGGAAGAAATATATATTTATTCTATTAATATCTTTTAGCAACCAACTTTGAAAATAATTTATTCATGAGTTTCATGTGAAAGATGAATGTAATTTAACATTTAACATTATTAGTTCTCGTTTAAACTTATATTTTAACTTATTTTAAATATATTATTATAATGTCGATAGGTAAACCGATGATTAAAACTAAACCAACCCGCAAATTATGGTTTGGTTTGCTTTGAAAAAAATTCCAAACCGTATGAAATAGTTTGAGTTGAAAATTTGGCACAACCGCCCAAACCGAACCGCGTTCACCCCTAATTTTCCTTGCCCTTTTCATGTTTCACAAATCAACTAGTGTTATATTATATTATACTCAGATAGCATCCGCTTGTGAATGCTTTTGACATATTTACTAAGCTTAAAATGGACAAGATTAAGGAATAAATAAAAAAAAGTGCATATATTTTCGTTTGTTCAATTATTTAGCACTTATAAATGCATTATAAATTTTCAAATTTTATTTTCAATCACACATTTCATCAAACTCACTATTTTTTTAGCCACGCATTCCCTTTATAAATGATTTATGATATTTCCAAAACACAATTTAATTAATTGTGCAGCATGATAGAGGTCTCGAAGATATAAAAATTGGGTGTAGATGTATTATCAAATGCTTTATATACATGCTTGTTTGTCTTTCAAACTTACGTCGTGACTTTTCCAATAAGATGTCATTGTCAAATGAAGATTGGAGATTGTTAGATGAAAAAAAGGCTATTTATCATTAGTAGAAGATCATCACTAGTTTAAGTGGTAGTCGACCTTCTAATTTATTATCTAATGGAGTTCTAATGTGTGTTGAACCATGAATCATATGGCTTTCTGCGAACATAAATAGATGATGATCTTTTACTAAAGATGACAAGGATGACAAAAAAAATCCATTCCATAGGATATGTACCACATTTTTTTCCCGATTTTGAACGTTACTAGTGTGTTTTTTTTTGTTATAACTTTCAGTAATGCTGAATTAAACTGAATATGTTGACCTCAAAAAATGCGTCAACAAAATTCCGAGTACATCCCCTTCACTTGGATGTCTCATGTACACAAGAACACCCGGTTAGGAGGCAAATGCCGTTGGTCGAGAAAAAGGTACGACGACTGTTTTCCCTCCGACAATTAAGTCAACGGTTGAACGAGAAATAATATGAGTGCAAGAGATGTGATGAGGAGATTTAGTTAGAGTTAGAGAACATATCTCATTATAAAATGAACTTACATAAATATAAAGAAATAAATGGGCCGTGGGCATGATGGACCGAGCTCCAAGCCCAATATGATGTTGTTTGATTAAATATACCAAACCAATCTGAAGATGCTATTATTTAATTAAATAGGCTCAATCACTTGAATAGTCGATGCTACGTCAGCATACATGAGACTAGTGATGGCAATCGGCTCGGCTCGTTGCCCTACGAGCCGAGCTCGTGGCTCGTTACAAAACGAGCCGAGCTTCTGCTCGGCTCGGCCCACGAGCTCGTGATTCACGAGCCACGAGCCGAGCCGGCTCGGCTCGGCTCGTGGCTCGTCAATTTTTTTTTTTTTAATTTTTTTTTTTAATGTTTTTCACGAGCCCACGAGCTCGGCTCGTGGGCTCATGCCCCACGAGCGCTCGTCTCTTAACGAGCCTCGGCTCGTCTATGAACGGGTCCGTTCGGCTCGAGCTCAGGCTCGTCTTTTGACGAGCCCGAGCGGCTCGTGGATCGCTACAGTACGAGCCGAGCGGCCGAGCCGACGAGCCGCTCGGCTCGATTGCCATCACTACATGAGACTCCTTCCATCATGTGCATGTTACGAAATTTATGGATATAACAGAATATTTAACCTTTTGTTCAAGTGTTTATTATCATTAGTTTTAATTAATTAGTAGAATCATACTTTGGTTACGTTGATAATCAAAACGACTTAAACTTTTAGATCAACTTAGGGTAATATTGACGGAATATTCTTCATCACATAGATTTTCCTCTATGCCGTATTCATCATCGCTCCAATGAGGATTAATGAACGAATTTTCTTCTCCCTTCATGTTTAAATTTTCAATTTAATGGAGAGGGTTTTTGGTTTGTGCACTTTAGTTCCTTTGCTATCTTACAATTAGATATCAAATTATAATGGTTAGCATCAAAGTCGTCAAATATGACATTTAAGCATGTAGAATTTCAATCATATTGATTTAAATTACTTACTATTAAATTATTAATATACAAACCACCTGTATTCCACTCAATATCTAGACTAATTTTAGTGTGATTATCAATATCACTAGGTGGAATCCAACCAAAAAGGAGAGTTTGCCAAACTATCATATCTATGGATTTTAGGGAAGTCATCATTTAAGTTTTTCAATGGTCATAGTTGGTATGTATATATATATAATTCTAGAAACTGAACCCCCCCCCCCCCTCCCCCCTCACACACACACACACACACACATATTGTGGCAAACTCCAAAGAACAATATATGTACATTGACCCCATGCCATGGATAAATAGTTCACAATAATAAATATGATAGAAACATCTTGATTCTACAACATAAAATCATAATAAAAACAAATTTGGTGCATCCGAGAAAAGTGGGCTCGATTGGGAGATGCGACGCCATCTTGTTCCATCAAGAGCAAGAGGAAGATTTAAGCCATAAAAGAGAGACGTAGAATGGACCTTCTATGAGAAATAGTTCGCTGTGCTGAGACGGAGGGGAGTTTACGTTGATCTGAATAAGGAGGGGTATAATTTGAGTAACAGTTGAAGCTGATGAAACTTTTAACAGAGATGAGAGCAAGGAGAGGTGAGGTGTTGAGGATAAAAGAGGGAGTTCGATTAAGAATCAATATTTTCATTTATAGGGACTTGGGAATATATTTCTGTGCTGCTCCGATACAGTAACCAAAAACAAATAAATAAATAAATTCATCAAAATCTCGTCAATAATTAGACCATAAATTAGGAAGAAAGATTCCATTATTACTAAACCATAACTGTTAAAAAAAATCAATAAATATACAATAAAGGCTAGTGAGATACTAGCTTAGAACTGCCATTGAAGAGATTAAAAAATGCATATCAGAAAAATCCATGAGAAAATCCGAAGTTATTGCTAAGAGCTGCAGCAGATGCATTTACAAAGGTCTTTGTAGGTTTTGCCTCATACTGATCAAAAGCTCCAATATTATTTGTATCGAAAAACGAAGTCAGATTTGTCACCTCGGACATGAGTTTTTGAGCTTGATTAGTAACATTCTTGTTTAATTCTTCCATGGCATCCCTTAATTGTTCAAGCTCATGAAACCCTAATTTATTCACAGGTGCTTCCCACCAGTGCTGGATTTGACTGATTTTTCGCATATTTTCTAATTCTTCTCCCCTTTTTCTTTCCACTTCGATTTCATTAAGAATTTGACTGAGTTGCAAGTTTAGTTCACGGATAGAAGAAATCCTGTGAGCATCAAGAAAATGGAATCCAGTGCTGGGATTTGGCGACGGATTTCGGTTGAAAAACCTGTCGATTATGGATTCAACATTAGGGTTCCCGAAAGAGAATACTTTTCCAGCTGGGGAGAAAACTATAATTGCAATTTTGACCCCGCAGAGTGTACAAAGTTCGCTAGCCTTCTTGAAAAGCCCCGTTCGACGTTTCGAGAACGTAACTTGTAGGTGGTTCTTGATCTCTATTTTTGCAAGTTTGATCTTTTGGCGACCCATGCTAGGTTTCTTTGCCATGGTAAGGTATGTGTTCTTCGAAAGGATATACAAAAAATGGGTCGATTTTAAGAATTCAGTTGAGAATAATTTTGGGGAAGAAACATGGACAATATATAGGGACTTGAAATTTATTTCTTAAAGCTGGCTATGAACATTGATTAAATTAATTTGGCAGTTTTTTTGTGAAATTCTTGCATTTTTCATCAGATTTGGGAGTTATAATATCTTCTTTACAAATATGGTTGATTGTCGCGTCAATGTTATCTTAATTAGTAGGCATTGACTATTGCATGACAATTTTTTCGTTATGATTTGCACACTTTGATACCAATAATAACAGACGAATCTTTGGATTTTGAGTAATCCTATGAACTGCATTTAATCATTAATCCACAAGGTAATATATGATTATTAATTGTAATTGTGAAGTTAACAGTCTAGAATTAAATGAATTTACAGAAACGCTTGGATATTTGAGAAATAATTATTATTAATATAAGAAATTGATAATTAAAATAGAGTAATTTGAAAAAAAAAATGTAAAAGTAAAAGTAAAAGTAAAAGTCCCATTTGGCACTAGCACCACTATTTTCCTTACAAACTAAAATATATACTTGGAAGAAAATTATTTCCATTGGGGCAAGTTCAAGAATGACAAATGCATAATGTTTTCGTGGCAAAATAGAACAAAATGTGACAGTTTCTTTTCATAGGTAACATACTAATCTTTCCGGAATTAATTACAATTTGGACAATATTAAGTTTACTATCTGTCAATTTTAGTATTAAATTTCCTAAAAAATAGTTGGCTATTGCAGGCCAAAGTTTGTTCATTAAAATTTGACAAAAAAAAAAAAAAAATGATATAAAAGCTAGTATTTTACAATTCGTGAATAATGGAACATTAAAGTGGAAAACAAAACTGCTAATCCAAAATTAAGTAGCTAATTAAGACAGGCCAAAGAAGCATGATTTTATTTGACATTTAATTTTTTGGATTTTTGTCAATGTTTGACAAGATGTATTAGATTGGACAAGGGTTAATTTAATTGAAGAACTGCAATTAATCATTAATCCACAAGGTAACATATGTTTCAATTAGGTCTAGTCTTGCAATTATAACATTAAAAGGGAGAAAAATCATGCATTATAATTATAACATAATTGCAAAAATCGAGTGCTACTTAAAAACCCTAAAATGACCTACCAAAGACAGTTATGACAGTAGTGGGTTCGATGTTGAATAATGATTATAGAAATGGTGATTTGTGGAAACTTTTTGTTTTGCTTGTCAATTTTTGGTGATTTTTGGTAGAAGGTGGTGTGACGGGGTGCACATACGATGACTTAGGAATGTGGAGGCAGCGGCAACAATGGTTTGCATTGATTAATAAGTTACAATTTCACAAAATCACAAAAAAAGAAATTACATACACATCAAAAAAGTAATTATGGATTATAACAAAAAAAATAACAAAATTTGAAGAACCGCCCGATTTTTAAACAATTTCTACTTTTCACTACTTTTCAATACTTTTCACTTCAATTGATTTTTTAACTTGGTCCCCAAATATTTGTAGTTGCATAACTAAACCATAAAAATCAAGAATTAAAATGGAGGAATTTGGCAAAAAAAAAAAAAAAAAAAAAACGAAAGAAAAAGAAAGAAAGAAAGAAAGAGAGAGCGAGAAAAAAACTGACATTTTGCACTGGCACCATTTTTTCCTAAAAAACTAAAATATAGTCTTAAAATGTAAATTATTTCCATTGGGCTAGTTCAGTATTCACACTTATTTTAGGCACTCTTGTGATCAAGAAAAATGCATAAATTTCGTGGGAAAAACGAACAAAATATGATAGCTTCTTTTTGTAGTTAACATACTAATTTTTCTGCCATTATGTACAAGTTGTATTACTCATTAAGACAATATTAAGTTTAATATCGATCAATTTTAGCATTAAAACTCCTTGAAAAAGTAAAAGCTTAGTTGGCATGATAATAATTATCTGACTATTGCATAACACGGTAGTAGGAGAATGAAGTCTTTTCTCCTGCTAAACAAATTTCTGTCTTGAGCTTGATTTATACTTGAATTTCGAACTTGAAATCTTCATAAATTGAATTGAAGAATCTTGAATAGTCTTGATGGACAATGATGTCTCTCATTTGTCTTTTGTACGCATCCTTTTTTTGAAATAATGTGTAACATTTCTAAAGTGACTTTTATAAAGTTGATTAAAATGAAATCCAAATTATTAAAGTTCTTTATTAAAGATTTATCATTACTTGTCTTGCTTGATAGTAATGCCGGTAGGAACAACTTTTGAGGTGGAAAGCATAAATGAAATAAAGTATATCTTAAAGCATGAAACACGTATTGTTTATATTCGTCCAAATAGCTGGGTCCGTATAATCATTTTGAATTCTTTTGAGTATTTTCTTGAGCAATAAGTTCATCAAGGTACATCCAAAAGCAATCATCTTCATTACTCTAAGCATAATCCATTTCTAAACCCGATCTTGTTTAAGAAGAACTTGATTTTGATTTCTCTGAAGTTGATTACGCCAAAGAAGCAATTTTTCTGAAATAATCGCTGATTCCTCTAGCATCTTAAATTGAGAAAACACAGCTAGTAATCTTGATATTCGGTAAGAAAATTAACTTGTTTTTCTTGTTCTTTCTCTAAAACTTTCCAAGTACCCATATTTTTCTGCTCTTGAATCCATGAACATACAACTTTTGTACAACAATTTGTCTCATAAAATTTAGACTACCATTTGATCTTGAGTCTCAAAATTATATGTTTAGTATTGAATTCGAAATTCGGATTTTGAACAAGATTGAAGTTTCAATAGAAAATCCATGGAGTTTTGAAGTTATAGGCGAATTGAAAGAAAACATTTTCTTGAGACTTTATAAACATTTTGGCCTCTTTTTTAAAGAGTTTGAATTCTTGACGAGTAAGATTGGGTAAAATCTTCTCGTCAATTCCAAAATATTCTAACCAAATTTGAAAAACTTGAAGGGCACGTTCAATAGAAAAGAATAAATCAGGATTGTATCACTGGTTTAAAGTAAAAAAAAAAAAAAAAATGATACAAAGCTCCTGATAATCAAAATAATTGAAACGAGATTCGTATGTTTCATCCTTGGATAAAAGCATTTTTTTCTCATCTCATGAGTTTTTTCCCCAATCTTCGTAAGACAATACCCTTTAAACGCTTATTTTTGAAAAATCAATTTATTTCGAGTTTTGAGGATTTATAGTATGAGTTATGATAGCCGATCTAGATTTGATAAGGATGGTTTCATAAAAAGCTCGATATTTTTTTTATATTTCGGGAGCATGAAGTAAAATTGAGAAGGAAAAATGTCTTAAAGACATTCATTTAGAGATGAATACCGATGTACCCAAGAGGTTTCTAAATCAAGAATAGGTAAATGAATTGGTGTGGTAAAATAACGAAATTTTTTTAAAGGATTAATTTCAAGTAATTTCTTGAACTAGGTTGAACCACTTTTTTAAAATTTGAAGGGGAAGCTTCAGGTATATTGAAAATATCTTTGTTTTGAAAATTTCGAGTGTTTTTGAAAAGTTGAAATAGATAGAGATTTTGAAGCTTGTGTAGTTTTTTGAGAAGTGGGATGGACTTTATTCTCCTCTTTTTGAACCTTGAATATAATCTTCAATTGAAAGTAAAAGTAAAAGAATTGAAGTTTTCTTCGTAGAAGAAGAATTCAATTTGATAGTCTCTCTTTCTTGTCCATAATTTTGATATTCTCACAATTGCGTCAATAAAGTTTTTTATCATTAAACTCTCTTGTAAGGAAGTCTACAAGAATATTAAATTACCTTGTATATATATTGTTTTGAAATCAAAACATGACAAAATAGCTTGTCATCTTACAAAAATCTATTTTAAAGAAGATTTTTAACTTCTTGTTTGTAAAACGTCTTTTGAAACTTTGCAATCCGTTTTTTTAAAAAGAAATCTTTATTGATTAAATTATTTTGAAATTTTGAAATATGTAAAATTATTGACAAAATTTCCTTTTAGTGGAATATTTTTTTGGGGCGTAGTCTACACACCTGAGTGAAACCTAACCAACTGTTCTTGATGAGAATCTTTTGGAATTTGCTTTAACCCACCCACCCCCCCTGCCCCCCACACCAAAACCTATGTCTAACACATTGGTTTTGACAATAACGGAGGAGGCTAAAGAGTCAATAATTGATAAGCATGGGATGCTTTTGACAGGTGCTTTTACTTTTTGGACAGTTAAATGCTCTGGGGTCCATGGTGATGGATGTTTTTATAGTCTTTTGAAAAGTGAAGCACAAAGTAGCTTGATATTTTTGACAAAATCGGAAACATAATTGATACATCCAAAAAAGCACTGCAAAGTTGTTTTATCAAGAATTTCATCTGAAATTTTATCAGTGAATTCTAGACTTTTTTGAATTGGTGTAAGTGTTCATAAATGTACATAATGACTTAAGAACCTTATACGTGTTTGTCAAAGAAATGAGACAATTAAACCATTATTCTTTATGATATGAATGAATGTATTGAGATGTTTAAAATGTTGTTCTGAACTTTTTGAAAAAATTAGAACATCATCAATATACACAATAATAAAATTTGAATAAGGATTGAAAATATCTTTAATTATTTTTTGAAGTTCAAATAGAGCATTTTCGAGAATGAATGACATAACATTCCACACATATTGTCCAAGAGGGACATTGAAAGCGGTTTTATGCATATCTTCGTCTTTAATTTGATTTTGCCAAAATCCTGACTTCATATCAAAATTTCAGAAAATAATATATTTGAATAATCTATTTAACATATCTTTCTTTTGAGGTAAAGGATATCGAATTCATTGAAGAGCTTTATTAGGTGGCTTACGATTGATAACGAGACGGGGAACCCCTCCTTCAATTTTAGCAGAATTATTGACATAAAAAGCTGAGCAGCTCCAAGTTGATTTACTTTGATGAATGAGTCATTTATCAAGTAAATCATTGATTTCCTTGATGTAATGATCAAGCAACTCCTTATTCATTTGAATTGGGAGGGATTTTGTAGTAATATTTGACTCGTGAAAATCAGAATTATAAGTAAGTCATATCCCAAAAGAGTATTGGGAATGGAAGAATATATTTCATTTTCAACTATTTATTTTAAATAATAAATTGTTTTTCTTTTATTAAAAAGTTTTGTAATTGCTCTTCAATTCTTTGAAATTTAATCTCTTCTTTGAAAAATTGAATATGTCTTTTTTCTTGAAATTGATGCTTCTTTCAAGGAATTAACATCCTTATAAGAATGAGGATTCGTAAATTTGAAGAATATTATTGATTAAAAATATTTGTGGTGAGTCCTTTTGAATCGGCATGAAATGGATAAATTTGAAAGATAAAAGGAATTTCAAGAATTACTTCTTGGTCTAAATCTTTGACTAAATAAAAAATATTTTTAAAACAAACATTTGAATTACAAATATGAGTTTTCGAAAGTTTATATTGAATATTGAGTTTTTTGTCACTAGCACTATAAAGACACTCAATAGTTTTTTCAAAATATTTTGTAGGGACAAAACCTTCTCTAATACAAGTTTGATAAGCACTAGAATCAATTAAGACTTTAGTTGTAAGTTTGAATTCTTTGTTGACTACAATAGTCGTATTGTAGTACATTTTTAAAGTTGAAAACGATTGATAACACTGATTTTTTCATTTTCTGTTTGAGGAATATTTTCATCATCAGAAGAGGAATCAAAACTGGAAGATGAATTAGAAGTTTCTTTGGAAATCTCTTGGTCCAAATTTTTGGTTTTCAAGAGAACAACTTCTATACGAACATCTTTCATTTGACGTTCAAGGATTGAAATTTGAGATTTCATATTATTGATTTCCGAACGTAATTCAGAACATGAGACTTGTGAAGAAAGCGAACTTTCAGTATTAAACCGATTTAATATATTTTTCATATTAAACGGAGTCATCGGAGATGTTGAAGAATTCAGAAGAAGAAGAGAGAATCTTTTCTATAATTGAGGATCTTCAATTTTCTCAATTATTTCTTGAATAAGTTCTTTTTCTTTAATAAGAACATTTATGGCGTTACAACCACAAACCTCTTTGCATGGAATGGTATTGGAATCAGAGGATTTTGAGCTTATATTAGCGTCACAGTCTTCTTGATATTGATAGACAAGTTCAAGTTTATAATTAGATTCTTCTACTGAATTAGAATTGAGTAGATTTAGAAGTTCAAGTTTAGTATCTTCATTAGTTCGACCCATCATTGGACATTTGTTTGAATAATGTCCAGTTTGATTACATTTCCAAAAAGTAATTTTTGAAGTTTTAGGAGTTGTTTTCTAAAAGATTTTCCTTTTGAATATCTGGATTTTGAATATTTAGAAAGATGATTTTGAAAAGATTTTTTTTTTTTTTTTGGAAAAATCGTTGTTTTTGAAAAGATCTTTTTTCTCAGAAACAAGGAAAATTTTTCTTTTTCTTTCTTGAAAATGGAGGAATGATTTTCTCAATATCATATTGTTCACAAGAATTTTCGGATCTTTTTGATTTTAATTTTGCTTCGAGTTTGAGATCAATGTAGAGCGTTAATCATTCCTTATTGACAAAATTAATAATCTCGCCATAAGTAAGGATATCATAAGAAATTGTATCTTTATACCGGAGTTCATAGAATTCCTAAATCTTTCAGCAAAGAGTTTTGGAAGTGTTTCTTTCCAAAAAAAAATTGATTACAATCTTCTCGGATAAAAACTCTGATGAGGAACATATCCTTATACCAGCAAAAATAATGAAGTTTTGGACAATTGAGATTTAAAAGAATCTCAACCTTGTTAAGTTCGTCATCTGTAAGATAATTTTGCCACCAATGCTTAAGTTGTCCGGTGAAATCACAAATTATATTATAGAAAGCAATATGAGCATCGATATCTCTGCAGATATATGTTGCATTACATTCAGTGGCCATATCTTCGAGTACTTGAATAATTTTATATTATGTCAATCCATCAAGATTCCATTGGATGATTTCATCACCTGTATAGGAAACTTGAGGTTTCCTCTTTTCCTCGTATAGCATATCAAGATAAGAAGGACAGGAGTAGTAATTTGAAAGTTTTGAATTTTGACCTTTAAATTTATTGATTTGTGAAGGTTCATTTTCAATAAATTGAGCTTCGAAATCTATAAAAATATCAATACTATTGGTATTTTTGGAAGATCCTAGTTTAGAAATTTGAAAAGCAAGTTCTTGTAAAACTTTTGAATCAGAAGATACAAAATCTCTTTTTAATTGAGGAGTAATTTTTGGATCAATTGGTTTAAAAATAGTATCTGAAAACTTTTTCTTATCATTAGATGAAGATGCTTCAGATTCATAATTGGCTTCAATTGTGTTTAATTGAGTACAAACAGTCCGAAGAACAAAATTCTTATAATTGTTCTGAAATTGAATATTTTTATGTCTTTTGCCGTAAGAATGAAATTATCTAACCTTTGAGCAGAGATATGAATTTTCTTGAAAGAGAATGCAATGATTTCAGTGTTTCTGTGAGAAACATTATTTCATGCATCCGAGGATGTTCAGATTGAAAAGTTTGACTTAAAGGAGTTTTTCATGTTTTCTTATTCACATGGGTATTTTAAATAGATCTGGGTTTTAAAATGTTTTTACCAAATACTTAAAATGTGCCCATTCATAAAAACTTAAAGTTTCAAGAAAATCATAAAATTATTTCCATAAAGATTTAATTTCATCTTTTGGAAACATCTTTTTGAGAATATAACGAAAGCTTTGATAATAGGAGTTTTGTCAGTTTTGAACTCATTTATTCTATCTATGATAGAAGAAATAATATTACATTGACTATCCAACCTTTCAAATGGATTAAGTAACATATCTCACAAAGTTGGAGATTCATGATGCTTTGAATCATCATCTATGTGAGATGTATATTGAGTCTTTGGAATATTAGAATGGAAATTGACTCCTTTGAGTTTTTAAAACTGTTGGAATTAATTGATTTATTTGGATCATTAAATATATTATTTAATGATGTTTATTTGGGTCATTAAATATGTTATTTAATGATGTGGGCCGTTGTAATTAATTTGGGTGAATTGGAAAAGTCTCCAATATAGGCCCATATGTTATAAGCCCATTTAAGTGTCTTATATATGGTAAGGAATCCCACATCGAAAGTTTATAAGAAAATAGACTTGTTTATATAGTGGGATATGTGTATAAGTTATAAACCACGAGAGTGGTGCTTCGCACCACTCACGCCACGCCACGCCACGCCCCGGTCCCGGTCCCGGTCCCGGTCCGGGCCCGCGCACGTCGCAAAGTACGCATTGGGCGCTTTAGAGGCGCACTTTGCACTTCGCACGTACGCATCGTCGCGAGGAGCTGAGGAGCCTTATAGTTTTCAGAATTGGAGTTATGGTTCGATGACATGGCGATGAGAGGCTCGATGAGTTGGCATCCTAGGTGGCATACACGTAACAGGTCACGTCACTTCGTCCTGCATGGCGGTTGGTCCTGTTGGACGTACGCGTGGCAACTGCATGGCTGGTGACTGTTCAGAATTGGTGAATATGCATGATGAATGGACACTACATTTCGTGGTTTAATCTGGTCCGTCAGATTATGAAAGAGTGCGATCCAATGGCTAAAACAGATCAGATCAAGTGGTGCACCAATTCATGAAATGTTACACACCCTTTCAAGGAGACACTTCAATCTCTATAAATAGAGACCTCCAAATTCGTTTTTTGGATACCAAAATCAATTAATAGATTCTTGATTTCTAAATTCTTCTCGCTCCATATTCTGCTAAAATTCCTTCGATATTTTCGTGATTATTTCATTCGAGTACGATCATTATTTGGTTCGACCGTTAAGGTAGGTATTGTGCAATATCGACTTTGGGAAAAGCGTTGTATCTTGGGAGACAGTCGTCCATAATCCTGTGTGCACGTTGTTGGGGGGCGAAATCTGTCTTAAGGAGATTTGCTTTGGCATACCTCGCTTCGTCTTCTTCTTTTTTCCGTTTTTCCTGTTTTTTTTATTTGTTCTTTCGATTGGGATAGTCGTATTTTCGACAACAATCTTAAGACAGATTTTCATTTCTCTTTTCTGTAATTGTTGTTTTACAGAAAATGGCTAGTACTAGTGGAAATAATACTAGTGATGTGATTGCGCCAAATTCTGGTCCCAATCAATTTGTCATGCCACCGGCTTCACAATATGAGAAACCGGAAAAATTCAATGGTACGGATTTCAAGCGTTGGCAACAGAAGATGTTATTCTATTTGACAACATTGAACTTGGTAAAGTTTCTGCGTGAAGAATGTCCCGCACAAACATCGGAGAATGCTACTGATAAAAATACTCAGTTAGCCATTGAAGCATGGAAACATGCAGATTTCTTATGCCGTAATTACATTCTCAATGGATTGGATAACACCTTATATGGTGTGTATTGTGACTACAAAACGGCTAAAGAACTATGGGAGTCTCTTGACAAAAAATACAAGACGGAAGATGCTGGAACGAAGAAATTTTTTGTCGGCAAATTTCTGGATTTCAAGATGACTGATTCAAAGACAAGAATGAGTCGGGTTCAAGAGATGCAAGTTCTACTTCATGATATTGAAGTGAAGGTATGACTTTGAGTGAATCTTTCCAGATTGTTGCTATGATCGAGAAACTACCTCCACTATGGAAAGATTTCAAAAACTATCTCAAGCATAAACGCAAAGAGATGACGATGGAGGATTTAATTGTTCGACTTCGTATTGAAGAAGACAACCGGGCTGCGGAAAAGAAGAATAATGTGCACAACATGGAAGCAAAGGCTAACATTGTGGAAGACTCGGGGTCTAAGAACAAGAAAAGGAAGCGTTCTGGCTCATCTATGGACAAAGCAAAAGTCATCAATGCAAAACGGTTCAAAGGAAACTGTTATATTTGCGGGAAGCCAGGACATCGGGCTAAAGACTGTCGAAGCAAAAAGAAGGATACACCGAAGAAGAAACAGCCTCAAGCCAATATAACCGAAGTGGATTATATCTCTACAGATGTTGGAGACATCAACCTATCTGCTGTTGTTTCTGAAGTTAATTTGGTATCTAATGCCAAAGATTGGTGGTTAGACACAGGAGCCACTCGTCACGTCTGTACTGATAAGGGTCTATTTTCTGAATATAAGACCCTGAATGATAATGAGTGCCTTTACATGGGCAATTCTACAACTTCCAAAATTGAAGGGATTGGAAAGGTTATTTTGAAATTCACATCGGGAAAGGAATTGACGCTGAATGAAGTTGTACATGTCCCAGAAATCAGAAAGAATTTGATTTCAGGAGCTATTCTTAGTAAGAAGGGATTTAAAATTGTGTTTGAATCTGATAGATTTGTACTTACTAAGGCAGGCATGTATGTTGGGAAGGGTTATTTACTTGATGGTCTATTTAAGGCCAATGCTGTTGTAGTGGACAAAAAATCCACATATTTGTATCCGCAAGTTATTAATAAAACTAATAATTCTGTTTACTTGCTTGACTCTTCAAATTTATGGCATAGCCGATTAGGACATGTAAATCGTGCTTCTTTACGAAAGCTTGTAGGTTTAGGTCTTATACCTAAACTTGAATCCGAAGACAAACATAAATGTGAAATTTGTGTTGAAGCAAAATTTGCTAAAAAACCTTTTAACTCAATTGAAAGGAGTAGTGAACCATTATGTTTAATACATAGCGACATTTGTGATCTAAAATTTGTTCAAACTCGAGGTGGTAAAAAATATTTTATCACGTTTATTGATGATCACAGTAGGTATTGTCATGTTTATTTATTAAGTAGCAAAGATGAGGCATTACTTATAAAAATGAAGTTGAAATTCAACTTGGAAAAACAATTAAGGTATTAAGATCCGATAGAGGTGGTGAATATGATTCATCTATGTTTAATGAATTATGTGCTAAGTTTGGTATTATTCACCAAACAACAGCCCCTTATACTCCGCAGCAAAATGGGATTGCTGAGAGAAAAAATCGAACTTTAAAAGACATGGTTAATGCTATGCTTATAAGTTCTGGATTACCACAAAATTTGTGGGGGGAAGCAGTGCTAACTGCTAACTTTATTCTGAATAGAGTTCCCCACAAGAAAACTGGTTCGATACCTTATGACATTTGGAAAGGTAGAATGCCTTCCTACAAATACTTAAAAGTGTGGGGGTGTCTAGCAAAAGTGGCTATTCCACCTCCTAAAAGGATTAAGTTAGGTCCTAAAACTATTGATTGCATTTTTATCGGATATGCAATAAACAAGTGCGTCTGATTTCTTGTGCATAAATCTGATATAAGTGACATTCATGTCAATACGATTATAGAATCTAGAGATGCTGAATTCTTTGAAAATGTGTTCCCCAATAAAAGAGATATTGTTACGAATACTCAAAAGAGAACACAAGATAGTGCTTTGGAAAATAATATAGAACCTGAACCAAGAAGGAGTAAAAGAGTAAAAGTTGCTAAATCCTTTGGTCCAGATTTTATATCTTTCATGATTGAGAAAGAGCCTCAAACATTTAAAGAGGTCATGACTAGTCCGTAATCGTATTTTGGAAGGAAGCTATAAATAGTGAAATTGAATCCATTATGAGTAATAATACTTGGCAATTGGTTGATCTTCCTAAGGGAACTAAACCAATAGGGTGCAAATGGATCTTCAAAAGAAAATTAAGACCTGACGGTTCAATAGATAAATACAAGGCTCGACTGGTTGCAAAAGGATATCGTCAGAAAGAAAGGATTGATTTCTTTGACACATATTCTCCAGTAACTAGAATTACTTCTATTCGAGTTTTAATTGCTATAGCAGCCTTGTATAATTTACAAATACACCAAATGGATGTTAAGACTGCGTTCTTAAATGGTGATTTAAACGAAGAAATATATATGGAACAACCGAGGAAGGTTTCATAGTAAAAGGACAAGAGAACAAAGTATGCAAACTTGTTAAGTCCTTATACGGGTTGAAGCAAGCTCCTAAACAATGGCACGAAAAGTTTGACAGTACCATGATTAGGAATGGATTCATAATAAATGCATGTGACAAATGCGTATATTCGAAAAGATTCGAAAAGGCATACGTACTTGTCTGTTTATATGTTGATGACATGCTTATATTAGGGACTAATATAGAAGTCATCAATAAAACGAAGAATATGCTTACCAATAACTTTGACATGAAAGATATGGGTGAAGCAAACGTGATTCTAGGAATGAAGATATCTAGAACATCAAATGGAATATTCTTGTCTCAAACCCATTATGTTGACAAAATAATTGAGAGGTTTAAGACTCATAATATTAAAGAAACGAGTAACCCATTTCTTCCTCATGTAGTTCTTCACAAGAATAGTGGAAATGGGAAACAACAATTAGAATATTCTCAAATTATTGGTAGTGTAATGTACTTAATGAATTGTACAAGACCTGATATAGCTTACTCGGTAAGTAAGCTCAGTCGTTACACAAGTAACCCAAGTAATCAACATTGGGATGCATTACTTAGAGTTTTGGGATACTTGAAGCGGACCAGAGTATTCATTATGTTATAAAAAATATCCTCCGATAATTGAAGGATATAGTGATGCCAATTGGATATCGAGATACGTACGAGTCTAAGTCTACCAGTGGCTATGTATTTACTCTTGGTGGTGGCGCCATATCGTGGAAATCTTCTAAGCAAACGTGTATAGCTCGATCTACTATGGAATCTGAGTTTATTGCTTTAGATAAAGCAGGAGAAGAAGCAGAATGGTTAAGACATTTCGTAGAAGATATTCCTATATGGCCAAAGCCTCAGCACTGCTATTCGTATTCATTGCGATAACTAGGCAACAATAGCCAGGGCCGAAAATTTTGTGTATAACGGTAAGTCAAGACACATCCGTCGTAGACATAATACCGTTCGTCAGTTGCTCTCAAATGGAACAATATCAATTGATTTTGTTAAGTCAAAAGAAAACCTAGCGGATCCGTTTACTAAAGGGTTATCTAGAGAGCGTATAGACTGCGCATCGAGGGAAATGGGTTTAAAGCCTAAAACCCAATGAGTCATCTTAGTGGAAACCTAACTTAGCAATTGGAGATCCCATGGACTAGGTTCAATAGGAAAACTAATTATGAATGACTCGATAAGAAGCACTTAGGAGTTTAACTCCTTCCCATTTCTATGATGCAAAAAGTGCTGACTATGAAGTTGATTAAGGATAAGCTTTTGCTTTTAATGATGACTATAAAGGTATTCTTTGTAGAACATCACCTATGTAAGTGCGAACTTGGCCGGTTCTTTGAGAATTTACTTAGGCGAATTCTCTAAAGCACTCGCAGAACCCAAGTAGTTCAGGGCCGAAATAATGAACACAATAGAGAACCAAGTTTGATATGAGAGATAATGTGTTTGGTCTATTGTCTGAGCTTGCAATAACGGCTGATAGTTCAAAACGTTGCGTTCACTGATTAGCCAAGTGAGTTCGATAGATTCTTACTAAAGAAGGTTCAAAGCGAAAGCTACCTATCTTGATGCGTTATCTTTCAAATAGTACTCTTCTTTTATCTTCCTTGATTTGAGTCGACTTCTTCCATTCATGTGGGGGATTGTTGGAATTAATTGATTTATTTGGATCATTAAATATGTTATTTAATGATGTTTATTTGGGTCATTAAATATGTTATTTAATGATGTGGGTCGTTGTAATTAATTTGGGTGAATTGGAAAAGTCTCCAATATAGGCCCATATGTTATAAACTCATTTAAGTGTCTTATATATGGTAAGGAATCCCACATCGAAAGTTTATAAGAAAATAGACTTGTTTATATAGTGGGATATGTGTATAAGTTATAATTTAATAAGTGACCTACAACTTGACTAACTATTAGCTAGCCAAAGGCTAGCTAACTAGTCACCACGAGAGTGGTGCTTCGCACCACTCACGCCACGCCACGCCACGCCCCAGTCCCGGTCCCGGTCCGGGCCCGCGCACGTCGCAAAGTACGCATTGGGCGCTTTAGAGGCGCACTTTGCACTTCGCACGTACGCATCGTCGCGAGGAGCTGAGGAGCCTTATAGTTTTCAGAATTGGAGTCATGGTTCGATGACATGGCGATGAGAGGCTCGATGAGTTGGCATCCTAGGTGGCATACACGTAACAGGTCACGTCACTTCGTCCTGCATGGCGGTTGGTCCTGTTAGACGTACGCGTGGCAACTGCATGGCTGGTGACTGTTCAGAATTGGTGAATAGGCATGATGAATGGACACTACATTTCGTGGTTTAATCTGGTCCGTCAGATTATGAAAGAGTGCGATCCAATGGCTAAAACAGATCAGATCAAGTGGTGCACCAATTTATGAAATGTTACACACCCTTTCAAGGAGACACTTCAATCTCTATAAATAGAGACCTCCAAATTCGTTTTTTGGATACCAAAATCAATTAATAGATTCTTGATTTCTAAATTCTTCTCGCTCCATATTCTGCTAAAATTCCTTCGATATTTTCGTGATTATTTCATTCGAGTACGATCATTATTTGGTTCGACCGTCAAGGTAGGTATTGTGCAATATCGACTTTGGGAAAAGCGTTGTATCTTGGGAGACAGTCGTCCATAATCCTGTGTGCACGTTGTTGGGGGGCGAAATCTGTCTTAAGGAGATTTGCTTTGGTATACCTCGCTTCGTCTTCTTCTTTTTTCCGTTTTTCCTGTTTTTTTTATTTATTCTTTCGATTGGGATAATCGTATTTTCGACAACAAAAACCTTGAAATTTGTAAAGGAAATTCAGATCTATGTTCAGATCTGAAGAATATGGCATTTGAAGACCTTTTGATCAGTGTTCTAAAATGCGTAATGCGTTGTAATGCGTCGAGGCCGAGAATCAAGAATCACAAATTTAGGCGTGTCAATGCGAAGAATAAGCGCCATAATGCGTTTCGTATTTTTAAGGCATTAAATATATTTTTATATAAAAAAAAAATTACCAAAAAAAAAAATATATATATTTTTGTTCTAAAATGCGCCGACAATGCGCGCCTAGGCGCTCCTATGAGGGCGCATTTTCAAACAAAAAACCCAAAAACGCATTTTCCGCGCATTCCCCGAATTCGACGCGTTTTTCCCACCAGTCGCGCCTTTTAGAACACTGCTTTTGATGTAGATCCTTCAAAAATCATCTTCACAAGTCCATCAGGTAATTATTAATAATTCACGCTATTAGGTATCGTAATCGATAACCTAATCGAAAATATCAAAATAATATTTTATTTTCAATCAAGCGTTTCATTACACCCATTATTTTTTTAGCCACAAATTTTCTTCATAATTGATTGATGATCTTCCCAAAACACAATGTAATTAATTGTGCATCGTGATAGAGATCTCGTAGATATAAAAATTGGGTGTAGATGTAATATTGAATGCTTTATATACATGCTTGTTTGTCTTTCAAACTTATGTCGTGACTTTTCCAATAAGATGTAATTGTCAAATGAAGATTTGAGATTGTTAGATGAAAAGGAGCTATTTATCATTAGTGGAAGATCATCACTAGTTTAAGTGGTAGTCGATCTCCTAATTTATTAGCTAATGGAGTTGTAATGCGTGTTGAACAATGAATCATAGGGCTTACTGTGCACATAAATAGACGATGATCTTTTACTAATGATGATAAGGATGACAAAAAATTTCATTCCATACGATATGCACCACTTTTTTTTTCCCGATTTTGAACGTTATTAGTGTTTTTTTTTTTGGTCATAAATTTTGAATTAAACTTAATATGTTGACCTGAAAGAATGCGTCAAAAAACCCCAACCACCTCCCCTTCACGTGGATATCCCCTACGCACTGGAAAATCCAGTTAGGAGGCAAATGCCTTCAGTCGAGAAAAAGGTTCGGCGACTGTTTGCACTCTGATGGTCAAGTCAATGGTCGAATGAGAAATAATTTGAGTGCAAGAGATGTGATGAATGGATTTAGTTAGAGTTAGAGAACATACCTTATTGTGAAATGATCTCACATATATATAAAGAAATAAACGGTGAGCGGGCATGATGGATCGAGCTCCAAGCTCATTATGATGTTGCTTGATCAAATATGCCAATCCAAACTGAAGATGCTATTATTTAATTAAATAGGCTCAATCACTTGAATAGTTGATACTACGTCGGCATATATGAGACTCATTTCATCATGTGCATAGAACATAATTTATGGATATAACAGAATATTTACCCTTTTCTTCAAATATTTATTACCATTAGTTTTAATTAATTAGCATAATCATACTTTGGTTACGTTGATAATCAAAATGACTTAAACTTTTAGATCAACTTAGGGTAATATTGATGGAATATTCTTCATCACATAGATTTTCCTCTACGCCGTAGTCATATCATTCCAATGAGGATTATTGAACTCGTTTTCTTCTCCCTTCATGTTTAAATTTTTTCAAATTTAATGGAGAGGGTTTTTGGTTTTGTGTACTTAAGTTCCTTGGTTCCTTTGCTATCTTATAATTAGATATGAAATTAAAATTGTTAGCATCAAAGTCGTCAAATATGACATTTTAATTAGGTAGAATTTCAATCATATTGATTTAAATTACTTACTATTAAATTATTAATATTCAAACCACCTGTATTCCACTCAATATCAAGGCTAATTTTAGTGTGATTATCAATATCACCAGGTGGAATCCAACCAAAAAGGAGAGTTTGCCAAACTATCATATCTATGGATTTTAGGGAAGTCATCATTTAAGTTTTTCAATGGTCATAGTTGGTATGTATATATATATAATTCTAGAAACTGAACCCCCCCCCCCCCTCCCCCCTCACACACACACACACACACATATATTGTGGCAAACTCCAAAGAACAATATATGTACATTGACCCCATGCCATGGATAAATAGTTCACAATAATAAATATGATAGAAACATCTTGATTCTACAACATAAAATCATAATAAAAACAAATTTGGTGCATCCGAGATAAGTGGGCTCGATTGGGAGATGCGACGCCATCTTGTTCCATCAAGAGCAAGAGGAAGATTTAAGCCATAAAAGAGAGACGTAGAATGGACCTTCTATGAGAAATAGTTCGCTGTGCTGAGACGGAGGGGAGTTTACGTTGATCTGAATAAGGAGGGGTATAATTTGAGTAACAGTTGAAGCTGATGAAACTTTTAACAGAGATGAGAGCAAGGAGAGGTGAGGTGTTGGGGATAAAAGAGGGAGTTCGATTAAGAATCAATATTTTCATTTATAGGGACTTGGGAATATATTTCTGTGCTGCTCCGATACAGTAACCAAAAACAAATAAATAAATAAATTCATCAAAATCTCGTCAATAATTAGACCATAAATTAGGAAGAAAGATTCCATTATTACTAAACCATAACTGTTAAAAAAAATCAATAAATATACAATAAAGGCTAGTGAGATACTAGCTTAGAACTGCCATTGAAGAGATTAAAAAATGCATATCAGAAAAATCCATGAGAAAATCCGAAGTTATTGCTAAGAGCTGCAGCAGATGCATTTACAAAGGTCTTTGTAGGTTTTGCCTCATACTGATCAAAAGCTCCAATATTATTTGTATCGAAAAACGAAGTCAGATTTGTCACCTCGGACATGAGTTTTTGAGCTTGATTAGTAACATTCTTGTTTAATTCTTCCATGGCATCCCTTAATTGTTCAAGCTCATGAAACCCTAATTTATTCACAGGTGCTTCCCACCAGTGCTGGATTTGACTGATTTTTCGCATATTTTCTAATTCTTCTCCCCTTTTTCTTTCCACTTCGATTTCATTAAGAATTTGACTGAGTTGCAAGTTTAGTTCACGGATAGAAGAAATCCTGTGAGCATCAAGAAAATGGAATCCAGTGCTGGGATTTGGTGAAGGATTTCGGTCGAAAAACCTGTCGATTATGGATTCAACATTAGGGTTCCCGAAAGAGAATACTTTTCCAGCTGGGGAGAAAACTATAATTGCAATTTCGACCCCGCAGAGTGTACAAAGTTCGCTAGCCTTCTTGAAAAGTCCCGTTCGGCGTTTCGAGAACGTAACCTGTAGGTGGTTCTTGATCTCTATTTTTGCAAGTTTGATCTTTTGGCGACCCATGCTAGGTTTCTTTGCCATGGTAAGGTATGTGTTCTTCGAAAGGATATACAAAAAATGGGTCGATTTTAAGAATTCAGTTGAGAATAATTTTGGGGAAGAAACATGGACAATATATAGGGACTTGAAATTTATTTCTTAAAGCTGGCTATGAACATTGATTAAATTAATTTGGCAGTTTTTTTGTGAAATTCTTGCATTTTTCATCAGATTTGGGAGTTATAATATCTTCTTTACAAATATGGTTGATTGTCGTGTCAATGTTATCTTAATTAGTAGGCATTGACTATTGCATGACAATTTTTTCGTTATGATTTGCACACTTTGATACCAATAATAACAGACGAATCTTTGGATTTTGAGTAATCCTATGAACTGCATTTAATCATTAATCCACAAGGTAATATATGATTATTAATTGTAATTGTGAAGTTAACAGTCTAGAATTAAATGAATTTACAGAAACGCTTGGATATTTGAGAAATAATTATTATTAATATAAAAATTGATAATTAAAATAGAGTAATTTGAAAAAAAATAAATTGTAAAAGTAAAAGTAAAAGTCCCATATGGCACTAGCACCACTATTTTCCTTACAAACTAAAATATATACTTGGAAGAAAATTATTCCATTGGGGCAAGTTCAAGAATGACAAATGCATAATGTTTTCGTGGCAAAATAGAACAAAATGTGACCGTTTCTTTTCATAGGTAACATACTAATCTTTCCGGAATTAATTACAATTTGGACAATATTAAGTTTACTATCTGTCAATTTTAGTATTAAATTTCCTCAAAAATAGTTGGCTATTGCAGGCCAAAGTTTGTTCATTAAAATTTGACCAAAAAAAAAGATATAAAAGCTAGTATTTTACAATTCGTGAATAATGGAACATTAAAGTGGAAAACAAAACGGCTAATCCAAAATTAAGAAGCTAATTAAGGCAGAAAAAAGAAGCATGATTTTATTTGTCAATGTAACATCAACTTAATTAGAATAAATTAATTGTACTAGTGCCTTTGCATATATAGTTGAAGTAGCTTTTGTACTTCATCAGCCAGCTTAGCCAAATCAGTGACATTCAAATTTTTGGATTTAGAGCGATTCATGTCTTAATTACTCTTAATGGAATTTATTACATTAAAAGTCTACGTCTAAATGAATTTACATAAACAGCTCCAAAATTTGACATTTAATTTTTTGGATTTTTGTCAATGTTTGACAAGATGTTTTAGATTGGATAAGGGTTAATTTAATTGAAGAACTGCAATTAATCATTAATCCACAAGGTAACATATGTTTCAATTAGTAATAGTAATTGTGAAAATAACATTCTAGAATAAACTGAATTTACATATACAGCTTGGATTTTTGATAAGAATTATAATTAATATAAAAAAAATAGGAAATTAGGTCTAGTCTTGCAATTATAACATTAAAAGGGAGAAAAATCATGCATTATAATTATAACATAATTGCAAAAATCGAGTGCTACTTAAAAACCCTAAAATGACCTACCAAAGACAGTTATGACAGTAGTGGGTTCGATGTTGATTAATAATTATAGAAATGGTGATTTGTGGAAACTTTTTGTTTTGCTTGTCAATTTTTGGTGATTTTTGGTATAAGGTGGTGTGATGGGGTGCACATACGATGACTTGGGAATGTGGAGGCAGCGACAAGAATGGTTTGCATTGATTAATAAGTTACAATTTCACAAAATCACAAAAAAGAAATTACATACATGTATAATGCAAAAAAATACTTAAAAAAGGTATAACACAAAAAATTACATACACGTCAAAAAGTAATTATGGATTATAACAAAAAAAAAAATAACAAAATTTGAAGAACCGCCCGGTTTTTAAACAATTTCTACTTACTCATGTAATGTTCCAATACTTTTCACTTCAATTGATTTTTTAACTTGGTCCCCAAATATTTGTAGTTGCGTAACTAAACCATAAAAGTCAAGAATTAAAATGGAGGAATTTGGCAAAAAAAAAAAAAAAGAAAAAGAAAAAAAGAAAGAAAAAGAAAGAAAGAAAGAGAGAGAGAGAGAGAGTGAGAGAGAAAAAAAGTGACATTTTGCACTGGCACCATTTTTTCCTAAAAAACTAAAATATAGTCTTAAGTTATTTCCATTGGGCAAGTTCAGGATTCACACTTATTTTAGGCACTCTTGTGATCAAGAAAAATGCATAAATTTCGTGGCAAAAACGAACAAAATGTGATAGCTTCTTTCCGTAGTTAACATACTAATTTTTCCGCCATTATCTACGAGTTGTATTACTCATTAAGACAATATTAAGTTTAATATCGATCAATTTTAGCATTAAAATTCCTCGAAAAAGTAAAATCTTAGTTGGCAATAATTATCTGACTATTGCATAACACGGTAGTAGGAGAATGAAGTCTTTTCTGTCTTGAGCTTGATTTATACTCGAATTTCGAACTTGAAATCCTCATATATTGAATTGAAGAATCTTGAATAGTCTTGATGGACAATGATGTCTCCCATTTGTCTTTTGTCGGCATCCTTTTTTTGAAATAATGTGTAACGTTTCTAAAGTGACTTTAATAAAGTTGATTAAAATGAAATCTCCTTTATTAAAGTTCTTTATTAAAGATTTATCATTATTTGTCTTGCTTGATAGTAATGTCGGTAGGAACAACTTTGGAGGTGGAAGACATAAATGAAATAAAGTATTTCTTAAAGCATGAATCACGTATTGTTTATATTCGTCCAAATAGCTGGGTGTGTATAGTCATTTTGAATTCTTTTGAGTATTTTCTTGAGCAATAAGTTCATCAATGTACATCCCAAAGCAATCATCTTCATTACTCTGAGTATAATCCATTTCTAAACCCGATTAGAAGAACTTGATTTAGATTTTGATTTCTCTGAAGTTGATTATGCCAAAGAAGCAATTTTTCTGAAATAATCGTTGATTCCTCTAGCATCTTAAATTGAGAAAACACAGCTAGTAATCTTGATTTTCTGTAAGAAAATTAACTTGTTCTTCTTGTTCTTTTTCTAAAACTTTCGAAGTACCCATATTTTTGTGCTCTTGAATCCATGAACATACAACTTTTGTACAACAATTTGTCTCTTAAAATTTAGACTACCATTTGATCTTGAGTCTCCGAATTATATGTTTAGTATTGAATTTGAAATTAGACACCTTTTGTTTCGCTTGTCAATTTGTGGTGATTTTTGGTAGAAGGTGGTGTGACGGGGTGCACATACGGTGACTTGGGAATGTGGAGGCAGCGGCAACAATGGTTTGCATTGATTAAAAAGTTACAATTTCACAGAATTACTAAAAAGAAATTACATACATGTATACTGCAAAAAAATACTTAAAAAACATATAATACAAAAAATTACATACACGTCAAAAAGTAATTATGGATTATAACAAAAAAAACAAAATTTGAAGAAACGCCCGGTTTTTAAACAATTTCTGCTTACTCTTGTAATGTTCCATTACTTTTCAATTCAATTGATTTTTTAACTTGGTCCCCAAATATTTGTAGTTGCGTAACGAAACCATAAAAATCGAGAATTAAAATGGAGGAATTCGGCAAAAAAAAAAAAAAAGAAAAAAAAGAAAAAGAAAAAGAAAAAGAAAGAAAGAAAAGTGACATTTTGCACTGGTGCCATTTTTTCCTTAAAAACTAAAATGTAGTCTTAAAAGGTAAATTATTTCCATTGGGCAAGTTCAGGATTCACACTTATTTTAGGCACTCTTGTGATCAAGAAAAATGCATAAATTTCTTGGCAAAAATGAACAAAATGTGATAGCTTCTTTTCGTAGTTAACATACTAATTTTTCCACCATTATGTACAAGTTGTATTACGTATCAAGACAATATTAAGTTTAATATCGATCAATTTTAGCATTAAAATTCCTCGAAAAAGTAAAATCTTAGTTGGCATGATAATAATTATCCAGACTATTGCATAACACGGTAGTAGGAGAATGAAGTCTTTTCTCCCGCTAAAAAAATTCCTGTTTAGCTTGATTTATACTTGAATTTCGAACGTGATATCCTCATATATTGAATTGAAGAATCTTGAATAGTCTTGATGGACAATGATGTCTCCCATTTGTCTTTTGTCTGCATCCTTTTTTGGAAATAATGTGTAACGTTTCTAAAGTGACTTTAATAAATTTGATTAAAATGAAATCTCCTTTATTAAAGCTCTTTATTATATATTTATCATTATTTGTCTTGCTTGATAGTAATGCCGGTAGGAACAACTTTTGAGGTGGAACGCATAAATGAAATAAAATATTTCTTAAAGCATGAATCACGTATTGTTTATATTCGTCCAAATAGCTGGGTCTGTATAGTCATTTTGAATTCTTTTGAGTACTTTCTTGAGCAATAAGTTCATCAATGTACATCCCAAAGCAATCATCTTCATTACTCTAAGCATAAAGCATTTCTAAACCCGATCTTGTTTGAGAAGAACTTGATTTAGATTTCTCTGAAGTTGATTATGCCAAAGTACCAATTTTTCTAAAATAATCGCTGAGTCCTCTAGCATCTTAAATTGAGAAAACACAGCTAGTAATCTTGATTTTCTGTAAGAAAATTAACTTGTTTTTCTTGTTCTTTCTCTAAAACTTTCGAAGTACCCATATTTTTCTGCTCTTGAATCCATGAACAACCTTTGTATAACAATTTGTCCCATAAAATTTAGACTACCATTTGATCTAGAGTCTCCGAATTATACGTTTAGTATTGAATTCGAAATTCGGATTTTGAACAAGATTGAAGTTTCAATAGAAAATCCAAAAAATTTCGAAGTTATAGGCGAATTGAAAGAAAACATTTTCTTGAGACTTTATAAACATTTTGGCCTCTTTTTTAAAGAGTTCGATTTCTTGACGAGTAAGATTAGGTAAAATCTTCTCATCAATTCCAAAATATTCGAACCAAATTTGAAAAACTTGAAGGGCGTGCTTGGTTGAAAAAAATAAATCCGGATTGTATCACTGGTCTAAAGTAAAAAAATAAAAATAAAATGATACAAAGCTCCTGGTAATCAAAATAATTGAAACAAGATTTGTATGTTTCATCTTTGGATAAAAGAATTTTTTTTCTCATCTCGTGTTTTTCCCCAATCTTCATAAAACAATACCCTTTAAACACTTATTTTTGAAAAATCAATTTAATTGGGGTTTTGAAGATTTATGGTATGAGTTATGATAGCCGATCCAGATTTGATAAGGATGGTTTCATAAAAGGCACAATATTTTTTTTATATTTCGGGAGCATGAGGTAAAATTGAGAAGGAAAAATGTCATAAAGACATTCATTTAAAGATGAATACCTATGTACCCATAAGGTTTCTAAATCAAGAATGGGTAAATGAATTGGTGTGGTAAAATAACGAAAAGTTTTTGAAGGATTAATTTCAAGTAATTTTCTTGAACTAGGTTGAACAACTATTTTAAAATTTGAAGTGGAAGTTTCGGGTATATTGAAAATATATGTGTTTTGAAAATTTCGAGTGTTTTTGAAAGGTTGAAATAGATAGAGATTTTGAAACTTGTGTAGTTTTTTGAGAAGTTGTGGATGAACTTTATTCTCCTCTTTTTGAACCTTGAATATAATCTTCAATTGAAAGTAAAAGTAAAAGTAAAAGAATTGAAGTTTTCTTCGTAGAAGAAGAATTTATTTTGATAGTCTTTCTTTCTTGTTCATAATTTTGATATTCCCACAACTGCGTCAATAATGTTTTTTATCATTAAACTCTCTTGTAAGGAAGTCTGCAAGAATATTAAATTACCTTGTATATATATTGTTTTGAAATTAAAACATGACAAAATAGCTTGTCATCTTGCAAAAATCTGTTTTTAAAGAAGATTTTTAACTTCTTTTTTTGTAAAACATCTTTTGAAACGTTGCAATCCCTTTTTTTTTAAAAAATCTTTATTGATTAAATTATCTTGAAATTTTGAAATATGTAAAATTATCGACAAAATTTCCTTTTTGATAGTGGAATAGTTTTTTTGGGGCCTAGTCCACACACCTGAGTGAAACCTAACTCACACACCAAAACCTATGTCTAACACATTGGTTTTGACAATAACGGAGGAGGCTAAAGAGTCAATAATTGATAAGCATGGGATGCTTTTGACAAGTGCTTTTACTTTTTGGACAGTTAAATGCTCTTGGTCCATGGTGATGGATGTTTTTACAGTCTTTTGAAAAGTGAAGCACAAAGTAGCTTGATATTTTTGATAAAATCGGCAACATAATTGATACAGCCTAAAAAGCACTGCAAACTTGTTTTATCAAGAATTTCTTCTGAAAATATATATGTGAATTCTAGACTTTTTTGAATTGGTGTAAGCGTTCATAAATGTATATAATGACTTAAGAACCTTATACGTGTTTGTCAAAGAACAATTTTCTCAACTGAGACAATTAAACCATTATTCTTTATTATATGAATACATGTATTAAGATGTTTGTTCTAAACTTTTTGAAAAAATTAGAACATCATCAATATACACAATAATAAAATTTGAATAAGGATTGAAAATATCTTTAATTATTTTTTGAAATTCTAAGGGAGCATTTTCGAGGCCGAATGGCATAACATTCCACACATATTGTCCAAGAGAGACATTGAAAGCGGTTTTAAGCGTATCTTCTTCTTTAATTTGATTTGTGAATATCCTGACTTCATATTAAATTTTGAGAAAATAATATATTTGAATAATCTATTTAACATATCTTTCTTTTGAGGTAAATGATATCGAATACATTGAAGAGCTTTATTAGGGGGCTTATGATTGATAACGAGATGGGGAACCCCTCCTTCAATTTCAGCAGAATTATCGACATAAAAAGCTGAGCAACTCCAAGTTGATTTACTTTGATGAATCAGCCATTTATCAAGTAAATCATTGATTTCCTTGACGTAATGATCAAGCAACTCCTTATTCATTTGAATTGGGCGGGATTTTGTAGCAATGCTTGACTCGTGAAAATTAGAATTATAAGAAACTGAAACAATATGTTTCTTCATTTCCCAAAAAAGTATTGGGAATGGTAGAATATATTTTATTTTCAACTATTTGTTATAAATAATGAATTTCTTTTTCTTTTATTAAAAAGTTTTGTAATTGCCCTTCAATTCTTTGAAATTTAATCTCTTCTTTGAAAAATTGAATACGTTCTTTTTCTTGAAATTGATGCTTCTTTCAAGGAATTAACATCGTTATAAGAACGAGGATTTGTAAATTTGAAAAATATTATTGATTAAAATTATTTGTAGTGAGTCCTTTTGAATCGGCATGAAATTGATAAATTAGAATGATAAAAGGAGTTTCAAGAATTACTTCTTGGTCTAAATCTTTGGCTAAATAAAAAATATTTTTAAAACAAACATTTGAATTACAAATATGAGTTTTCGAAAGTTTATATTGAATAATGAGTTTTTTGTCACTAGCACTATAAAGAAACTCAATAGTTTTTTCAAAATATTTTGTAGGGACAAAACCTTCTCTAATACAATTTTGATAAGCACTAAAATCAATTGAGACTTTAGTAGTAAGTTTGAATTCTTTGTTGACTACATACTCGTATTGCAGTACATTTTTTAAGTTGAATACGATTGATAACATTGATTTTTTCATATTCTGTTTGAGGAATATTTTCATCATCAGAAGAGGAATCAAAATCGGAAGATGAATTAGAAGTTTCTTTGGAAATCTCTTGGTCCAAATTTTTGGTTTTCAAGAGAACAACTTCTATACGAACATCTTTCATTTGACCTCCAAGGATTGAAATTTGTGATTTCATATTATTGATTTCCGAACGTAATTCAGAACATGAGACTTTTGAAGAAGGCAAACTTTCAGTATTAAACCGATTTGATATATTTTTCATATTAAACGGAGTTATCGGAGATGTTGAAGAATTCGGAAGAAGAAGAGAGAATCTTTTCTATAATTGAGGATCTTTAATTTTTTCAATTATTTCTTGAACAAGTTCTTTTTCTTTAGTAAGAACATTTATGGTGTTACAACCACAAACCTCTTTGCATTGACTGGTATTGGAATCAGAGGTTTTTGAGCTTATATTAGCGTGAGAGTCTTCTTGATAGTGATAAACAAGTTCAAGTTTATAATTAGATTCTTCTTCCGAATTAGAATTGAGTAGATTTAGAATTTCAAGTTTAATTCTTCATTAATTTGACCCTTCATTGGACATTTGTTTGAATAATGTCATGTTTGATTACATTTCCAAAACGTAATTTTTGAAGTTTTAGGAGTTGTTTTCTAAAAGATTTTCCTTTTGAATAACTGGATTTTGAATGTTTAGAAAGATGATTTTGAAAAGATTTTTGTTTTTGGAAAAATCGTTGTTTTCAAAAAGATATTTTTCTCATATAAGAAGGAATTTTTTTCTTTTTCTTTCTTGAAAATGGACGAATGATTTTCTCAAAATCAAATTGTTCACAGAAAATTTTAAGTTCTTTACGATTTTCAGATCTTTTTGATTTTAATTTTGCTTCGAGTTTGAGATCAATGTAGAGTGTTAATCATTCCTTATTGACAAAATTAATAATCTCGCCATAAGTAAGGATATCATAAGAAACTATATCTTTATACTGGAGTTTGATAGAATTCCTAACTCGTTCAGCAAAGAGTTTTGGAACTGCAAAAATAAATCTTTCTTTCCAAAAAAATTGATTACAATCTTCTCGGATAAAAACTCTGATAAGGAACATATCCTTATACCAGCGAAAATTATGAAGTTTTGGACAATTGAGATTTAAAAGAATCTCAACCTTGTTAAGTTCGTCGTCATTAAGATAATTTTGCCAACAATGCTTAAGTTGTCCGGTGAAATCACAAATTATATTATAGAAAGCAGTATGAGCATCGATATCTCTGCACATACATGTTGCATTACATAGAGCGGCCATATCTTCGTGTACTTGAATAATTTGATATTCTGTCAATCCATCAAGATTCTATTCGATGATTTCATCACCTATTTAGGAAACTTGAGGTTTCCTCTTTTCCTCATATAGCACATCAGGATAAGAAGGACGGGAATAGTAATTTGGAAGTTTTGAATTTTGACCTTTAAATTTATTGATTTGTGAAGGTTCATTTTCAATAAATTGAGCTTCGAAATCTTCAAAAATATCAATAGTATTGGTATTTTTGGAAGATCCTAGTTTAGAAATTTGAAAAGCAAGTTCTTGTAAAACTTTTGAATCAGAAGATAAAAAATCACTTTTTAATTAAGGAGTAATTTTTGGATCAATGGGTTTAAAAATAGTGTCTGAAAACTTTTACTTACCATTAGATGAAGATGCTTCGGATTCAGAATTGGCTTCAATTCTCTTTAATTGAGTACAAACGGTCCGAAGAACAAAATTCTTGTAATTGTTTTGAAATTGAATATTTTTTTATATCTTTTGCTGTAAGAATAAAATTATCTAACCTTTGAGCAGAGATATGAATTTTCTTGAAAGAGAATGCAATGATTTAAGTGTTTCAGTGAGAAACAATTATGTCATGCATCGGAGGATGTTCGGATTGAAAAGTTTGACTTAAAAGGAGTTCTTCATGTTTTCTTATTCACATGGGTATTTTAGATAGATCTGGGTTTTGGAATGTTTTTACCAAACACTTTAAAATGTGCCCATTCATAAAAACATAAAGTTTCAGGAAAATCATAAAATTCTTTCCATAAAGATTTAATTTCATCTTTTGAAAACATCTTTTTGAGAATATAACAAAAAGCTTTGATAATAGGAGTTTCGTCAGTTCTGAACGCATTTATTCTATCAATGATATGAGAAATAATATTACATTGACTATCCAACCTTTCAAATGGATTAGGTAACATATCTCACAAAGTTGGAGATTCATGATGCTTTGAATCATCATCTATGACAGATGTATATTGAGTCTGTGGAATATTAGAATGGAAATTGACTCCTTTGAGTTTTGAAAGCCTTGAAGTTTGTAAAGGAAATCAGATCTATGTTCAGATCTAGAAGAATATGGCATTTGAAGACCTTTTGATGTAGATCCTTCAAAAATCATCTTCACAAGTCCATCAGGAAATGAAATAATTTGATTTGGAATATTACGAACATGAGTAAGAATTGGGTTTTGAGCATTCTCAAAATCCCATTCTAATTCTCTAGATTGAAAATTTCATGGTATCCTTTTAGGAATTATGGTATTTGAATGAAGAGGGTTAACCTCCACGAGAAGGCTTTCTTCTCTTGGAGATGAACAAAGAGCTCGAATATTGAGTTGAGTGTTCGTAATATATTCTATTTATTAGAGCAAATGATTTTGAACGATTATCAATATCAAAGTTGTTTGTTTGAATATTAAAATTAAGAGCGTTAAGAATATCTCCATCATTGAGGCTGATTGTAAAAGTTGGATAACAATTTGAAAAAATAGGACCACTTTCTAAATTTGATTCTAAAACAGAAAGCAATGAATGTTCACATTTGAGAAGTCTCTTATATATGAGAGTTCAGAGAATGGGAATATCTCAACCAAGTCTAAACAATAGTTTAATAGCAATTTGAATAAGTCCCACGTGAAGATATGTAAAATTTCTTCCATGGGTTTGAATAGCATTTTTTGAAAATAAATTTATTTGGATATTGAATTTTGATAGCAATAGTTTGCTCAGATGTTTAGATAACGTAGTTTTGAGTAAAATCAAACTTTTTTTTATTTCATAGATAGAACTCTTGTCTACCTTCGGAATAGTCCAGTTATGCAATTTTTGTTCAATTTCTACAATTAGAAGTTCTACAACTATTGTCTACCATTGGAATGGTCCAATTATGTTTTTGAGAAAATCATTTCTCCATCTTCAAAAATGAAAAAGAAAAATTTTCCTTCTCATTTAAAAAAAAAAAAGATCTTTTCAAAAGCAATTATTTTTCCAAAAACAAAAATCTTTTCAAAATCGTCCTTCTAAATATTCAAAAGTAAAATCTTTTAGAATAGAAATTCATAAAACGTCAAAAATTACTTGTTGGAAATGTAATCAAACAGGACATTATTCAAACAAATGTCAATGAAGTGAAAGATTAATAATCTTCAAATTGATGAAGATATTAAACTTGAATTTCTAAATCTACACAATTCTAGTTTAGAAGAAAAAACTGATTCTGAACTTGAACTTGTTTATCAACAAAATAACCAAGGGGATGGGATTGTAGGAAGAAATAGAACTTAAAAATGAAATCAAACAAACTTTTGATAAAAATATTTATTTATTGAAGAAATATTGAAATTACAGTATTTAAATTACAAGATTTTGAATACAAATATTTGTAAAGAAAACTAGAAAATTACAAGGAATTTTTCTAAGTTTCTTGAAGTTTTTTCTCCCGCTTAATAAAATTGCGTGAAGAATTTATGTCTTGAGCTTGATTTATACTTGAATTTCGAACTTGAAATCCCCATAAATTGAATAGAAGAATCTTGAATAGTCTTGATGGACGATGATGTCTCCCATTTGTCTTTTGTCTGATCCTTTTTTTGAAATAATGTGTAACATTTATAAAGTCACTTTAATAAAGTTGATTAAAATGAAATCTCCTTTATTAAAGTTTTAAAATTATTTGTCTTGCTTGATGGTAATTCCGGTAAGAACAACTTTTGAGGTCGAAGACATAATTGAAATAACGTATTTCTTAAAGCATGAACCATGTATTGTCCGTATTCGTCCAAATAGTTGGGTCCGTATAGTCATTGTGAATTCTTTTGAGTATTTTCTTGAGCAATAAGTTCATCAATGTCCATCCCAAAGCAATCATCTTCTCTACTCTGAGCATAATCAGTTTCTAAACCCGATCTTGTTTGAGAAGAACTTCATTTAGATTTTGATTTCTATGAAGTTGATTATGCCAAAGAAACAATTTTTCTGAAATAATTGCTAATTACTCTAGCATCTTGCATTGAGAAAACATAGCTAGTAATCTTGACTTTTTTGTAAGAAAATCAACTTGTTTTTCTTGTTCTTTCTTTAAAACATTCGAAGTACCCATATTTTTCGGCTCTTGAATCCGTAAACAGACAACTTTTGGACAACAATTTGTCTCATAAAATTTAGACTACCATTTGATCTTGAGTCTCCGAATTATATGTTTAGTATTGAACTCGAAATTTGGATTTTGAACAAGATTGAAGTCTCAGTAGAAAATCCATGAAATTTTGAAGTTGTAGGTGAATAGAAAGAAGACATTTTCTTGAGACTTTATAAACATTTTGGCCTCTTTTTTAAAGAGTTCGAATTTTTGACGAGTAAGATTGGGTAAAATCTTCTCGTCAATTCCAAAATATTCGAACAAAATTTGAAAAACTTGAAGGGCACGCTCGGTTGAAAAGAATAAATCATGATTTTATCACTGGTCTAAAGTAAAAAAAAAAAAAAAAAGAAAACATGATACAAAGCTCCTGATAATCAAAATAATTGAAACGAGATTCGTATGTTTCATCCTTGGATAAAAGCATTTTTTTCTCATCTCATGAGTTTTTTCCCCAATCTTCATAAGACAATACCCTTTAAACACTCATTTTTGAAAAATCAATTTATTTGGGGTTTTGAGGATTTATAGTATGAGTTATGATAGCCGATCCAGATTTGAAAAGGATGGTTTCATAAAAAGCTCGATATTTTTTTTATATTTCGGGAGCATGAAGCAAAATTGAGAAGGAAAAATGTCTTAAAGACATTCATTTAAAGATGAATACCTATGTACCCATAAGGTTTCTAATCAAGAATGGGTAAATGAATATTGGTGTGGTAAAATAACGAAAAGTTTTTGAAGGATTAATTTCAAGTAATTTTCTTGAACTAGGTTGAATGACTTTTTTAAAACTTGAAGGGGAAGTTTCTGGTATATTGAAAATATCTCTATTTTGAAAATTTCAAGTGTTTTTGAAAGGTTGAAATAGATAGAGATTTTATAGCTTGTGTAGTTTTTTGAGAAGTTGTGGATGAACTTTATTCTCAGCTTTTTGAACCTTGAGTATAATCTTCAATTGAAAGTAAAAGTAAAAGAATTGAAGTTTTCTTCGTAGAAGAAGAATTCATTTTGATAGTCTATCTTTCTTGTTCATAATTTTGATATTCTCACAACTGCGTCAATAATGTTTTTTATCATTAAACTCTCTTGTAAGGAAGTCTGCAAGAATATTAAATTACCTTGTATATATATTGTTTTGAAATTAAAACATGACAAAATAGCTTGTCATCTTGCAAAAATCTATTTTTAAAGAAGATTTTTAACTTCTTTTTCGTAAAACATCTTTTGAAACTTTGCAATCCGTTTTTTTTTTTAAAAAAATCTTTATTGATTAAATTATCTTGAAATTTTGAAATATGTAAAATTATCGACAAAATTTCCTTTTTGATAGTGGAATAGTTTTTTTGGGGCCTAGTCCACACACCTGAGTGAAACCTAACTCACACACCAAAACCTATGTCTAACACATTGGTTTTGACAATAACGGAGGAGGCTAAAGAGTCGATAATTGATAAGCATGGGATGCTTTTGACAAGTGCTTTTACTTTTTGGACAGTTAAATGCTCTTGGTCCATGGTGATGGATGTTTTTACAGTCTTTTGAAAAGTGAAGCACAAAGTAGCTTGATATTTTTGACAAAATCGGCAACATAATTGATACAGCCTAAAAAGCACTGCAAACTTGTTTTATCAAGAATTTCTTCTGAAAATATATATGTGAATTCTAGACTTTTTTGAATTGGTGTAAGCGTTCATAAATGTATATAATGACTTAAGAACCTTATACGTGTTTGTCAAAGAACAATTTTCTCAACTGAGACAATTAAACCATTATTCTTTATTATATGAATGCATGTATTAAGATGTTTGTTCTAAACTTTTTGAAAAAATTAGAACATCATCAATATACACAATAATAAAATTTGAATAAGGATTGAAAATATCTTTAATTATTTTTTGAAATTCTAAGGGAGCATTTTCGAGGCCGAATGGCATAACATTCCACACATATTGTCCAAGAGAGACATTGAAAGCGGTTTTAAGCGTATCTTCTTCTTTAATTTGATTTGTGAATATCCTGACTTCATATTAAATTTTGAGAAAATAATATATTTGAATAATCTATTTAACATATCTTTCTTTTGAGGTAAATGATATCGAATACATTGAAGAGCTTTATTAGGGGGCTTATGATTGATAACGAGATGGGGAACCCCTCCTTCAATTTCAGCAGAATTATCGACATAAAAAGCTGAGCAACTCCAAGTTGATTTACTTTGATGAATCAGCCATTTATCAAGTAAATCATTGATTTCCTTGACGTAATGATCAAGCAACTCCTTATTCATTTGAATTGGGCGGGATTTTGTAGCAATGCTTGACTCGTGAAAATTAGAATTATAAGAAACTGAAACAATATGTTTCTTCAGTTCCCAAAAAAGTATTGGGAATGGTAGAATATATTTTATTTTCAACTATTTGTTATAAATAATGAATTTCTTTTTCTTTTATTAAAAAGTTTTGTAATTGCCCTTCAATTCTTTGAAATTTAATCTCTTCTTTGAAAAATTGAATACGTTCTTTTTCTTGAAATTGATGCTTCTTTCAAGGAATTAACATCGTTATAAGAACGAGGATTTGTAAATTTGAAAAATATTATTGATTAAAATTATTTGTAGTGAGTCCTTTTGAATCGGCATGAAATTGATAAATTAGAATGATAAAAGGAGTTTCAAGAATTACTTCTTGGTCTAAATCTTTGGCTAAATAAAAAATATTTTTAAAACAAACATTTGAATTACAAATATGAGTTTTCGAAAGTTTATATTGAATAATGAGTTTTTTGTCACTAGCACTATAAAGAAACTCAATAGTTTTTTCAAAATATTTTGTAGGGACAAAACCTTCTCTAATACAATTTTGATAAGCACTAGAATCAATTGAGACTTTAGTAGTAAGTTTGAATTCTTTGTTGACTACATACTCGTATTGCAGTACATTTTTTAAGTTGAATACGATTGATAACATTGATTTTTTCATATTCTGTTTGAGGAATATTTTCATCATCAGAAGAGGAATCAAAATCGGAAGATGAATTAGAAGTTTCTTTGGAAATCTCTTGGTCCAAATTTTTGGTTTTCAAGAGAACAACTTCTATACGAACATCTTTCATTTGACCTCCAAGGATTGAAATTTGTGATTTCATATTATTGATTTCCGAACGTAATTCAGAACATGAGACTTTTGAAGAAGGCAAACTTTCAGTATTAAACCGATTTGATATATTTTTCATATTAAACGGAGTTATCGGAGATGTTGAAGAATTCGGAAGAAGAAGAGAGAATCTTTTCTATAATTGAGGATCTTTAATTTTTTCAATTATTTCTTGAACAAGTTCTTTTTCTTTAGTAAGAACATTTATGGTGTTACAACCACAAACCTCTTTGCATTGACTGGTATTGGAATCAGAGGTTTTTGAGCTTATATTAGCGTGAGAGTCTTCTTGATAGTGATAAACAAGTTCAAGTTTATAATTAGATTCTTCTTCTGAATTAGAATTGAGTAGATTTAGAATTTCAAGTTTAATTCTTCATTAATTTGACCCTTCATTGGACATTTGTTTGAATAATGTCATGTTTGATTACATTTCCAAAACGTAATTTTTGAAGTTTTAGGAGTTGTTTTCTAAAAGATTTTCCTTTTGAATAACTGGATTTTGAATGTTTAGAAAGATGATTTTGAAAAGATTTTTGTTTTTGGAAAAATCGTTGTTTTCAAAAAGATATTTTTCTCATATAAGAAGGAATTTTTTTCTTTTTCTTTCTTGAAAATGGACGAATGATTTTCTCAAAATCAAATTGTTCACAGAAAATTTTAAGTTCTTTACGATTTTCAGATCTTTTTGATTTTAATTTTGCTTCGAGTTTGAGATCAATGTAGAGTGTTAATCATTCCTTATTGACAAAATTAATAATCTCGCCATAAGTAAGGATATCATAAGAAACTATATCTTTATACTGGAGTTTGATAGAATTCCTAACTCGTTCAGCAAAGAGTTTTGGAACTGCAAAAATAAATCTTTCTTTCCAAAAAAATTGATTACAATCTTCTCGGATAAAAACTCTGATAAGGAACATATCCTTATACCAGCGAAAATTATGAAGTTTTGGACAATTGAGATTTAAAAGAATCTCAACCTTGTTAAGTTCGTCGTCATTAAGATAATTTTGCCAACAATGCTTAAGTTGTCCGGTGAAATCACAAATTATATTATAGAAAGCAGTATGAGCATCGATATCTCTGCACATACATGTTGCATTACATAGAGTGGCCATATCTTCGAGTACTTGAATAATTTGATATTCTGTCAATCCATCAAGATTCCATTCGATGATTTCATCACCTATTTAGGAAACTTGAGGTTTCCTCTTTTCCTCATATAGCACATCAGGATAAGAAGGACGGGAATAGTAATTTGGAAGTTTTGAATTTTGACCTTTAAATTTATTGATTTGTGAAGGTTCATTTTCAATAAATTGAGCTTCGAAATCTTCAAAAATATCAATAGTATTGGTATTTTTGGAAGATCCTAGTTTAGAAATTTGAAAAGCAAGTTCTTGTAAAACTTTTGAATCAGAAGATAAAAAATCACTTTTTAATTAAGGAGTAATTTTTGGATCAATGGGTTTAAAAATAGTGTCTGAAAACTTTTACTTACCATTAGATGAAGATGCTTCGGATTTCGAATTGGCTTCAATTCTCTTTAATTGAGTACAAACGGTCCGAAGAACAAAATTCTTGTAATTGTTTTGAAATTGAATATTTTTTATATCTTTTGCTGTAAGAATAAAATTATCTAACCTTTGAGCAGAGATATGAATTTTCAAGAAAGAGAATGCAATGATTTAAGTGTTTCAGTGAGAAACAATTATGTCTTGCATCGGAGGATGTTCGGATTGAAAAGTTTGACTTAAAAGGAGTTCTTCATGGTTTCTTATTCACATGGGTATTTTAGATAGATCTGGGTTTTGGAATGTTTTTACCAAACACTTTAAAATGTGCCCATTCATAAAAACATAAAGTTTCAGGAAAATCATAAAATTCTTTCCATAAAGATTTAATTTCATCTTTTGAAAACATCTTTCTGAGAATATAACGAAAAGCTTTGATAATAGGAGTTTCGTCAGTTTTGAACGCATTTATTCTATCAATGATATGAGAAATAATATTACATTGACTATCCAACCTTTCAAATGGATTAGGTAACATATCTCACAAAGTTAGAGATTCATGACGCTTTGAATCATCATCTATGTCAGATGTATATTGAATATTAGAATGGAAATTGACTCCTTTGAGTTTTGAAAGCCTTGAAGTTTGTAAAGGAAATCAGATCTATGTTCAGATCCAGAAGAATATGGCATTTGAAGACCTTTTGATGTAGATCCTTCAAAAATCATCTTCACAAGTCCATTAGGAAATGAAATAATTTGATTTGAAATATTACGAACATGAGTAAGAATTGGGTTGTGAGCATTCTCAAAATCCCATTCTAATTCTCTAGATTGAAAATTTCATGGTATCCTTTTAGGAATCATGGTATTTAAATGAAGAGGGTTAACCTCCCCGAGAAGGCTTTCTTCTCTTGGAGATGAACAAAGAGCTCGAATATTGAGTTGAGTGTTCGTAATATATTCTATTTATTAGAGCAAATGATTTTGAACGATTATCAATATCAAAGTTGTTTGTTTGAATATTAAAATTAAGAGCGTTAAGAATATCTCCATCATTGAGGCTGATTGTAAAAGTTGGATAACAATTTGAAAAAATAGGACCACTTTCTAAATTTGATTTTAAAACAGAAAGCAATGAATGTTCAAATTTGAGAAGTCTCTTATATATGAGAGTTAAGAGAATGGGAATATCTCAACCAAGTCTAAACAATAGTTTAATAGCAATTTGAATAAGTTCTACGTGAAGATATGTAAAATTTCTTCCATGGGTTTGAATAGCATTTTTTGAAAATAAATTTATTCGGATATTGATTTTTGATAGCAATAGTTTGCTCAGATGTTTAGATAACATAGTTTTGAGTAAAATCAAACTTTTTTTTTATTTCATAGATAGAACTCTTGTCTACCTTCGGAATAGTCCAGTTATGCAATTTTTGTTCAATTTCTACAATTTGAAGTTCTACAACTATTGTCTACCATTGGAATGGTCCAATTATGTTTTTGAGAAAATCATTTCTCCATCTTCGAAAATGAAAAAGAAAAATTTTCCTTCTCATTTTAAAATAAAAAAAGATCTTTTCAAAAGCAATTATTTTTCCAAAAACAAAAATCTTTTCAAAATCGTCCTTCTAAATATTCAAAAGAAAAATCTTTTAGAAAAGAAACTCATAAAACATCAAAAATTACTTGTTGGAAATGTAATCAAACGGGACATTATTCAAACAAATGTCAATGAAGTGAAAGATTAATAATCTTCAAATTGATGAAGATATTAAACTTGAATTTCTAAATCTACACAATTCTAGTTTAGAAGAAAAAACTGATTGTGAACTTGAACTTGTTTATCAACAAAATAACCAAGGGGATGGGATTGTAGGAAGAAATAGAACTTAAAAATGAAATCAAACGAACTTTTCATAAAAATATTTATTTATTGAAGAAATATTGAAATTACAGTATTTAAATTACAAGATTTTGAATACAAATATTTGTAAAGAAAACTAGAAAATTACAAGGAATTTTTCTAAGTTTCTTGAAGTTTTTTCTCCCGCTTAAAAAAATTGTGTGAAGAATTTATGTCTTGAGCTTGATTTATACTTGAATTTCGAACTTGAAATCCCCATAAATTGAATAGAAGAATCTTGAATAGTCCTGATGGACGATGATGTCTCCCATTTGTCTTTTGTCTGGATCCTTTTTTTGAAATAATGTGTAACATTTATAAAGTCACTTTAATAAAGTTGATTAAAATGAAATCTCCTTTATTAAGGTTTCAAAATTATTTGTCTTGCTTGATGGTAATTCCGGTAAGAACAACTTTTGAGGTCGAAGACATAATTGAAATTACGTATTTCTTAAAGCATGAACCATGTATTGTCCGTATTCGTCCAAATAGTTGGGTCCGTATAGTCATTGTGAATTCTTTTGAGTATTTTCTAGAGCAATAAGTTCATCAATGTCCATCCCAAAGCAATCATCTTCTCTACTCTGAGCATAATCAGTTTCTAAACCCGATCTTGTTTGAGAAGAACTTCATTTAGATTTTGATTTCTATGAAGTTGATTATGCCAAAGAAACAATTTTTCTGAAATAATTGCTAATTACTCTAGCATCTTGCATTGAGAAAACATAGCTAGTAATCTTGAATTTTTTGTGAGAAAATCAACTTGTTTTTCTTGTTCTTTCTTTAAAACATTCGAAGTACCCATATTTTTCGGCTCTTAAATCCGTAAACAGACAACTTTTGGACAACAATTTGTCTCATAAAATTTAGACTACTATTTGATCTTGAGTCTCCGAATTATATGTTTAGTATTGAACTCGAAATTCGGATTTTGAACAAGATTGAAGTCTCACTCGAAAATCCATGAAATTTTGAAGTTATAGGTGAATTGAAAGAAAATATTTTCTTGAGACTTTATAAACATTTTGGCCTCTTTTTTGAAGAGTTCGAATTCTTGACGATTAAAATCTTCTCGTCAATTCCAAATATTTGAAACAAGTTTGAAACAGTTTTGAAAAACTTGAAGGCCATGCTTGGTTGAAAAGAATAAATCAGGAGTGTATCACTGGTTTAAAGTAAAAAAAAAAAAATGCTACAAAGCATCCCGATAATCAAAATAATTAAAACTAGATTCGAATATTTCATCCTCAGATAAAAGCATTCTTTTCTCATCCCATGGGTTTTGTCCCAATCTTCATAAGACAATGCCCTTTTGAACACTTGTTTTTGAAAAATCAATTTATTTGGGGGTTCTGAGGGTTTACAGTATGAGTTATTGAAGAATTATGAAGGTTCTGAATGATGAATAGAGAATTCGTCACTAAGAGATTATGATTTACATTTCATTTGGTTAAGTTGATAACGAAAAATTAATAATGGGATGAAATCTATGATCGATAATTGAGATTGACAAGTATCGATATCTCGCTCGCAATTGTTCTGATTATATTGTCGAAAGGATTATAGTTTCATGATAAACAAACAAATTTGATTTTATCATAGCACATGACATTCTTCGTCACATGCATTGCCCGACACATTGTCAAATGTCATTTGGGACAACGGATGTGAATTGATGATAAATTCAAATATATTTGATTATGTCAAAATAATAATTCACGCTATTAGGTATCGTAATCGATAACCTAATCGATAATATCAAAATAATATTTTATTTTCAATAACACGTTTCATTACACCCATTATTTTTTTAGCTACAAATTTGCTTTATAAATGATTTATGATCTTCCCAAAACACAATGTAATTAATTGTGCAGCGTGATAGAGATCCCGAAGATATAAAAATTGGGTGTAGATGTAATATCAAATGCTTTATATACATGCTTGTTTGTCTTTCAAACTTACGTCGTGACTTTTCCAATAAGATGTCATTGTCAAATGAAGATTTGAGATTGTTAGATGAAAAGGAGCTATTTATGATTAGTAGAAGATCATCACTAGTTTAAGTGGTAGTCGATCTCCTAATTTATTATCTAATGGAGCTGTAATGCGTGTCGAACCATGAATCATAGGGCTTACTGCGCACATAAATAGATGATGATCTTTTACTAATGATGATAAGGATGACAAAAAATTTCATTCCATACAATATGCACCACTTTTTTTTTCCCGATTTTGAACATTATTAGTGTTTTATTTTGGTCACAAATTTTGAATTAAACTTAATATGTTGACCTCAAAAAATGCGTCAAAAAACCCCGACAACCTCCCCTTCACGTGGATATCTCCTACACACTGGAACATCCAGTTAGGAGGCAAATGCCGTCGGTCGAGAAAAAGGTCCGGCGACTGTTTGCGCTCTGACGGTCAAGTCAACGGTCGAACGAGAAATAATATAAGTGCAAGAGATGTGATGAAATGATTTAGTTAGAGTTAGAGAACATACCTTATTGTGAAATGATCTCACATATATATAAAGAAATAAATGGTCAGAAGGCATGATGGACCGAGCTCCAAGACCATTATGATGTTGCTTGATCAAATATGCCAATCACTTGAATAGTCGATACTACGTCGTCATATATGAGACTCATTTCAATATGTGCATAGCACGTAATTTATGGATATAACAGAATATTTACCCTTTTCTTCTAGTGTATATTACCATTAATTTTAATCAATTAGCAGAATCATACTTTGGTTATGTTGATAATCAAAATGACTTAAACTTTTAGATCAACTTAGGGTAATATTGATGGAATATTCTTCGTCACATAGATTTTCCTCTATGCCGTATTCATCATCATTCCAATGAGGATTATTGAACTCATTTTCTTCTCCCTTCATGTTTATTTTTTTTCAAATTTAATGGACAGGGTTTTTGGTTTTGTGCACTTACTTCCTTTGCTAGCTTACAATTAGATATCAAATTAAAATTGTTAGCATCAAAGTCGTCTAATATGACATTTTAAGCATGTAGAATTTCAATCATATTGATTTAAATTACTTACTATTAAATTATTAATATTCAAACCACCTGTATTCCACTCAATATCTAGACTAATTTTAGTGTGATTATCAATATCACTAGGTGGAATCCAACCAAAAAGGAGAGTTTGCCAAACTATCATATCTATGGATTTTAGGGAAGTCATCATTTAAGTTTTTCAATGGTCATAGTTGGTATGTATATATATATATATATAATTCTACAAACTTAACCCCCCCCCCCCCCCCTCTCACACACACACACACACACACACACATATTGTGGCGAACTCCTAAGAACAATATACGTACATTGACCCCATGCCATGGATAAATAGTTCACAATAATAAATATGATAGAAACATCTTGATTCTACAACATAAAATCATAATAAAAACAAATTTGGTGCATCCAAGAAAAGTAGGCTTGATTGGGAGATGCGACGAAAAAGGATATAGAAAAAATAGGTCGATTTTAAGAATTCAGTTGAGAATAATTTTCGGGAAGAAACATGCACAATATATAGGGACTTGAAATTTATTTCTTAAAGCTGGCTATGAACATTGATTAAATTAATTTGGCAGTTTTTTTTGTGTGATTCTTGCATTTTTCATCAGATTTGGGAGTTATAATATCTTCTTTACAAATATGGTTGATTGTCGTGTCAATGTTATCTTAATTAGTAGGCATTGACTATTGCATGACAATTTTTTCGTTATGATTTGCACACTTTGATACCAATAATAACAGACGAATCTTTGGATTTTGAGTAATCCTATGAACTGCATTTAATCATTAATCCACAAGGTAATATATGATTATTAATTGTAATTGTGAAGTTAACAGTCTAGAATTAAATGAATTTACAGAAACGCTTGGATATTTGAGAAATAATTATTATTAATATAAAAAATTGATAATTAAAATAGAGTAATTTGAAAAAAAATAAATTGTAAAAGTAAAAGTAAAAGTCCCATATGGCACTAGCACCACTATTTTCCTTACAAACTAAAATATATACTTGGAAGAAAATTATTTCCATTGGGGCAAGTTCAAGAATGACAAATGCATAATGTTTTCGTGGCAAAATAGAACAAAATGTGACCGTTTCTTTTCATAGGTAACATACTAATCTTTCCGGAATTAATTACAATTTGGACAATATTAAGTTTACTATCTGTCAATTTTAGTATTAAATTTCCTCAAAAATAGTTGGCTATTGCAGGCCAAAGTTTGTTCATTAAAATTTGACCAAAAAAAAAGATATAAAAGCTAGTATTTTACAATTCGTGAATAATGGAACATTAAAGTGGAAAACAAAACGGCTAATCCAAAATTAAGAAGCTAATTAAGGCAGAAAAAAGAAGCATGATTTTATTTGTCAATGTAACATCAACTTAATTAGAATAAATTAATTGTACTAGTGCCTTTGCATATATAGTTGAAGTAGCTTTTGTACTTCATCAGCCAGCTTAGCCAAATCAGTGACATTCAAATTTTTGGATTTAGAGCGATTCATGTCTTAATTACTCTTAATGGAATTTATTACATTAAAAGTCTACGTCTAAATGAATTTACATAAACAGCTCCAAAATTTGACATTTAATTTTTTGGATTTTTGTCAATGTTTGACAAGATGTATTAGATTGGACAAGGGTTAATTTAATTGAAGAACTGCAATTAATCATTAATCCACAAGGTAACATATGTTTCAATTAGGTCTAGTCTTGCAATTATAACATTAAAAGGGAGAAAAATCATGCATGATAATTATAACATAATTGCAAAAATCGAGTGCTACTTAAAAACCCTAAAATGACCTACCAAAGACAGTTATGACAGTAGTGGGTTCGATGTTGATTAATAATTATCGAAATGGTGATTTGTGGAAACTTTTTGTTTTGCTTGTCAATTTTTGGTGATTTTTGGTAGAAGGTGGTGTGACGGGGTGCACATACGATGACTTGGGAATGTGGAGGCAGCGGCAACAATGGTTTGCATTGATTAATAAGTTACAATTTCACAAAATCACAAAAAAAGAAATTACATACATGTATAATGCAAAAAAATACTTAAAAAAGGTATAACACAAAAAATTACATACACGTCAAAAAGTAATTATGGATTATAACAAAAAAAATAACAAAATTTGAAGAACCGCCCGGTTTTTAAACAATTTCTACTTACTCATGTAATGTTCCAATACTTTTCACTTCAATTGATTTTTTAACTTGGTCCCCAAATATTTGTAGTTGCATAACTAAACCATAAAAATCAAGAATTAAAATGGAGGAATTTGGGAAAAAGAAAAAAAAAACGAAAGAAAAAGAAAGAAAGAGCGAGAAAAAAAGTGACATTTTGCACTGGCACCATTTTTTCCTAAAAAACTAACAAAAAGTCTTAAAATGTAAATTATTTCCATTGGGCTAGTTCAGGATTCACACTTGTTTTAGGCACTCTTGTGATCAAGAAAAATGCATAAATTTCGTGGGAAAAACGAACAAAATGTGATAGCTTCTTTTCGTAGTTAACATACTAATTTTTCTGCCATTATGTACAAGTTGTATTACTCATTAAGACAATATTAAGTTTAATATCGATCAATTTTAGCATTAAAATTCCTTGAAAAAGTAAAAGCTTAGTTGGCATGATAATAATTATCTGACTATTGCATAACACGGTAGTAGGAGAATGAAGTCTTTTCTCCTGCTAAAAAAATTTCTGTCTTGAGCTTGATTTATACTTGAATTTCGAACTTGAAATCTTCATAAATTGAATTGAAGAATCTTGAATAGTCTTGATGGACAATGATGTCTCCCATTTGTCTTTTGTGGGCATCCTTTTTTTGAAATAATGTGTAACATTTCTAAAGTGACTTTTATAAAGTTGATTAAAATGAAATCCAAATTATTAAAGTTCTTTATTAAAGATTTATCATTATTTGTCTTGCTTGATAGTAATGCCGGTAGGAACAACTTTTGAGGTGGAAAGCATAAATGAAATAAAGTATATCTTAAAGCATGAAACACGTATTGTTTATATTCGTCCAAATAGCTGGGTCCGTATAGTCATTTTGAATTCTTTTGAGTATTTTCTTGAGCAATAAGTTCATCAAGGTACATCCAAAAGCAATCATCTTCATTACTCTAAGCATAATCCATTTCTAAACCCGATCTTGTGTAAGAAGAACTTGATTTTGATTTCTCTGAAGTTGATTACGCCAAAGAAGCAATTTTTCCGAAATAATCGCTGATTCCTCTAGCATCTTAAATTGAGAAAACACAGCTAGTAATCTTGATTTTCTGTAAGAAAATTAACTTGTTTTTTTTTGTTCTTTCTCTAAAACTTTCGAAGTACCCATATTTTTTTGCTCTTGAATCCATGAACATACAACTTTTGTACAACAATTTGTCTCATAAAATTTAGACTACCATTTGATCTTGAGTCTCAAAATTATATGTTTAGTATTGAATTCGAAATTCGGATTTTGAACAAGATTGAAGTTTCAATAGAAAATCCATGGATTTTTGAAGTTATAGGCGAATTGAAAGAAAACATTTTCTTGAGACTTTATAAACATTTTGGCCTCTTTTTTAAAGATTTTGAATTCTTGACGAGTAAGATTGGTTAAAATCTTCGCGTCAATTCCAAAATATTCTAACCAAATTTGAAAAACTTGAAGGGCACGTTCAATAGAAAAGAATAAATCAGGATTGTATCAATGGTTTAAAGTAAAAAAAAAAAAATGATACAAAGCTCCTGATAATCAAAATAATTGAAACGAGATTCGTATATTTCATCCTTGGATAAAAGCATTTTTTTCTCATCTCATGAGTTTTTCCCCAATCTTCATAAGACAATACCCTTTAAACGCTTATTTTTGAAAAATCAATTTATTTCGAGTTTTGAGGATTTATAGTATGAGTTATGATAGCCGATCTAGATTTGATAAGGATGGTTTCATAAAAAGCTCGATATTTTTTTTTTTATATTTCGGGAGCATGAAGTAAAATTGAGAAGGAAAAATGTCTTAAAGACATTCATTTAGAGATGAATACCAATGTGCCCAAGAGGTTTCTAAATCAAGAATAGGTAAATGAATTGGTGTGGTAAAATAACGAAAAGTTTTTGAAGGATTAATTTCAAGTAATTTCTTGAAATAGGTTGAACAACTTTTTAAAAATTTGAAGGGGAAGTTTCAGGTATATTGAAAATATCTTTGTTTTGAAAATTTCGAGTGTTTTTGAAAAGTTGAAATAGATAGAGATTTTGAAGCTTGTGTAGTTTTTTGAGAAGTTGAGGGATGGACTTTATTCTCCTCTTTTTGAACCTTGAATATAATCTTCAATTGAAAGTAAAAGTAAAAGAATTGCAGTTTTCTTCGTAGAAGAAGAATTCAATTTGATAGTCTCTCTTTCTTGTCCATAATTTTGATATTCTCACAACTGCGTCAATAAAGTTTTTTATCATTAAACTCTCTTGTAAGGAAGTCTACAAGAATATTAAATTACCTTGTATATATATTGTTTTGAAATCAAAACATGACAAAATAGCTTGTCATCTTGCAAAAATCTATTTTTAAAGAAGATTTTTAACTTCTTGTTTGTAAAACGTCTTTTGAAACATTGCAATCCGTTTTTTAAAAAAGAAATCTTTATTGATTAAATTATTTTGAAATTTTGAAATATGTAAAATTATTGACAAAATTTCCTTTTAGTGGAATATTTTTTTGGGGCGTAGTCCACACACCTGAGTGAAACCTAACCAACTGTTCTTGATGAGAATCTTTTGGAATTTGCTTTAACCCACCCACCCGCCCTGCCCCCCACACCAAAACCTATGTCTAACACATTGGTTTTGACAATAACGGGGGAGGCTAAAGAGTCAATAATTGATAAGCATGGGATGCTTTTGACAGGTGCTTTTACTTTTTGGACAGTTAAATGCTCTGGGGTCCATGGTGATGGATGTTTTTATAGTCTTTTGAAAAGTGAAGAACAAAGTATCTTGATATTTTTGACAAAATAGGAAACATAATTGATACATCCAAAAAAGCACTGCAAAGTTGTTTTATCAAGAATTTCATCTGAAATTTTATCAGTGAATTCTAGACTTTTTTGAATTGGTGTAAGTGTTCATAAATGTATATAATGACTTGAGAACCTTATACGTGTTTGTCAAAGAAATGAGACAATTAAACCATTATTCTTTATGATATGAATGAATGTATTGAGATGTTTAAAATGTTGTTCTGAACTTTTTTGAAAAAATTAGAACATCATCAATATACACAATAATAAAATTTGAATAAGGATTGAAAATATCTTTAATTATTTTTTGAAGTTCAAATAGAGCATTTTCGAGACTGAATGACATAACATTCCACACATATTGTCCAAGAGGGACATTAAAAGCGGTTTTATGCTTATCTTTGTCTTTAATTTGAATTTGCCAAAATCCTGATTTCATATCAAAATTTCAGAAAATAATATATTTGAATAATCTATTTAACATATCTTTCTTTTGAGGTAAAGGATATCGAATTCATTGAAGAGCTTTATTAGGGGGCTTACGATTGATAACGAGACGGGGAACCCCTCCTTCAATTTTAGCAGAATTATTGACATAAAAAGTTGAGCAGCTCCAAGTTGATTTACTTTGATGAATGAGTCATTTATCGAGCAAATCATTTATTTCCATGATGTAATGATCAAGCAACTCCTTATTCATTTGAATTGGGAGGGATTTTGTAGTAATATTTGACTCGTGAAAATCAGAATTATAAGGAAGTCATATCCCAAAAGAGTATTGGGAATGGAAGAATATATTTCATTTTCAACTATTTGTTTTAAATAATAAATTGTTTTTCTTTTATTAAAAAGTTTTGTAATTGCTCTTCAATTCTTTGAAATTTAATCTCTTCTTTGAAAAATTGAATATGTCTTTTTTCTTGAAATTGATGCTTCTTTCAAGGAATTAACATCCTTATAAGAATGAGGATTCGTAAATTTGAAGAATATTATTGATTAAAAATATTTGTGGTGAGTCCTTTTGAATCGGCATGAAATGGATAAATTTGAAAGATAAAAGGAATTTCAAGAATTACTTCTTGGTCTAAATCTTTGACTAAATAAAAAATATTTTTAAAACAAACATTTGAATTACAAATATGAGTTTTCGAAAGTTTATATTGAATATTGAGTTTTTTGTCACTAGCACTATAAAGACACTCAATAGTTTTTTCAAAATATTTTGTAGGGACAAAACCTTCTCTAATACAAGTTTGATAAGCACTAGAATCAATTAAGACTTTAGTTGTAAGTTTGAATTCTTTGTTGACTACAATAGTCGTATTGTAGTATATTTTTAAAGTTGAAAACGATTGATAACACTGATTTTTTCATTTTCTGTTTGAGGAATATTTTCATCATCAGAAGAGGAATCAAAACCGGAACATGAATTAGAAGTTTCTTTGGAAATCTCTTGGTCCAAATTTTTGGTTTTCAAGAGAACAACTTCTATACGAACATCTTTCATTTGACGTTCAAGGATTGAAATTTGAGATTTCATATTATTGATTTCCGAACGTAATTCAGAACATGAGACTTGTGAAGAAAGCGAACTTTCAGTATTAAACCGATTTAATATATTTTTCATATTAAACGGAGTCATCGGAGATGTTGAAGAATTCAGAAGAAGAAGAGAGAATCTTTTCTATAATTGAGGATCTTCAATTTTCTCAATTATTTCTTGAATAAGTTCTTTTTCTTTAGTAAAAACATTTATGGTGTTACAACCACAAACCTCTTTGCATGGACTGGTATTGGAATCAGAGGATTTTGAGCTTATATTAGCGTCAAAGTCTTCTTGATATTGATAGACAAGTTCAAGTTTATAATTAGATTCTTCTACTGAATTAGAATTGAGTAGATTTAGAAGTTCAAGTTTAATATCTTCATTAGTTCGACCCATCATTGGACATTTGTTTGAATAATGTCCAGTTTGATTACATTTCCAAAAAGTAATTTTTGAAGTTTTAGGAGTTGTTTTCTAAAAGATTTTCCTTTTGAATATCTGGATTTTGAATATTTAGAAAGATGATTTTGAAAAGATTTTTTTTGGAAAAATCGTTGTTTTTGAAAAGATCTTTTTTCTCAGAAACAAGGAAAATTTTTCTTTTTCTTTCTTGAAAATGGAGGAATGATTTTCTCAATATCATATTGTTCACAAGAATTTTCGGATCTTTTTGATTTTAATTTTGCTTCGAGTTTGAGATCAATGTAGAGCGTTAATCATTCCTTATTGACAAAATTAATAATCTCGCCATAAGTAAGGATATCATAAGAAATTGTATCTTTATACCGGACTTCATAGAATTCCTAAATCTTTCAGCAAAGAGTTTTGGAAGTGTTTCTTTCCAAAAAAAAATTGATTACAATCTTCTCGGATAAAAACTCTGATGAGGAACATATCCTCATACCAGCAAAAATAATGAAGTTTTGGACAATTGAGATTTAAAAGAATCTCAACCTTGTTAAGTTCGTCATCTGTAAGATAATTTTGCCACCAATGCTTAAGTTGTCCGGTGAAATCACAAATTATATTATAGAAAGCAATATGAGCATCGATATCTCTGCAGATATATGTTGCATTACATTCAGCGGCCATATCTTCGAGTACTTGAATAATTTTATATTATGTCAATCCATCAAGATTCCATTCGATGATTTCATCACCTGTATAGGAAACTTGAGGTTTCCTCTTTTCCTCGTACAGCATATCAAGATAAGAAGGACAGGAATAGTAATTTGAAAGTTTTGAATTTTGACCTTTAAATTTATTGATTTGTGAAGGTTCATTTTCAATAAATTGAGCTTCAAAATCTATAAAAATATCAATACTATTGGTATTTTTGGAAGATCCTAGTTTAGAAATTTGAAAAGCAAGTTCTTGTAAAACTTTTGAATCAGAAGATACAAAATCTCTTTTTAATTGAGGAGTAATTTTTGGATCAATGGGTTTAAAAATAGTATCTGAAAACTTTTTCTTATCATTAGATGAAGATGCTTCAGATTCGGAATTGGCTTCAATTCTGTTTAATTGAGTACAAACAGTCCGAAGAACAAAATTCTTATAATTGTTCTGAAATTGAATATTTTTATGTCTTTTGCCGTAAGAATAAAATTATCTAACCTTTGAGCAGAGATATGAATTTTCTTGAAAGAGAATGCAATGATTTCAGTGTTTCTGTGAGAAACATTATTTCATGCATCCGAGGATGTTCAGATTGAAAAGTTTGACTGAAAGGAGTTTTTCATGTTTTCTTATTCACATGGGTATTTTAAATAGATCTGGGTTTTAAAATGTTTTTACCAAATACTTAAAATGTGCCCATTCATAAAAACTTAAAGTTTCAAGAAAATCATAAAATTATTTCCATAAAGATTTAATTTCATCTTTTGAAAACATCTTTTTGAGAATATAACGAAAGCTTTGATAATAGGAGTTTTGTCAGTTTTGAACTCATTTATTCTATCTATGATAGAAGAAATAATATTACATTGACTATCCAACCTTTCAAATGGATTAAGTAACATATCTCACAAAGTTGGAGATTCATGATGCTTTGAATCATCATCTATGTGAGATGTATATTGAGTCTTTGGAATATTAGAATGGAAATTGACTCCTTTGAGTTTTTAAAACCTTGAAATTTGTAAAGGAAATTCAGATCTATGTTTAGATCTAGAAGAATATGGCATTTGAAGACCTTTTGATCAGTGTTCTAAAATGCGTAATGCGTTGTGATGCGTCGAGGCCGAGAATCAAGAATCACCAGTTTAGGCGTGTCAATGCGAAGAATAAGCGCCATAATGCGTTTCGTATTTTTAAGGCATTAAATATATTTTTATATAAAAAAAATTACCAAAAAAAAAAATATATATTTTTGTTCTAAAATGCGCCGACAATGCGCGCACAATGCGGGACAATGCGCGCCTATGCTGGCGCATTTTCGAACAAAAAACCCAAAAATGCATTTTCCGCGCATTCCCCGAATTCGACGCGTTTTTCCCACGAGTCACGCCTAGGCGGCGCATTTGCGCGCCTTTTAGAACACTGTTTTTGATGTAGATCCTTCAAAAATCATCTTCAGAAGTCCATCAGGAAATTATTAATAATTCACGCTATTAGGTATCGTAATCGATAACCTAATCGAAAATATCAAAATAATATTTTATTTTCAATCACACGTTTCATTACACCCATTATTTTTTTAGCCACAAATTTTCTTCATAATTGATTGATGATCTTCCCAAAACACAATGTAATCAATTGTGCATCGTGATAGAGATCTCGTAGATATAAAAATTGGGTGTAGATGTAATATTGAATGCTTTATATACATGCTTGTTTGTCTTTCAAACTTATGTCGTGACTTTTCCATTAAGATGTCATTGTCAAATGAAGATTTGAGATTGTTAGATGAAAAGGAGCTATTTATCATTAGTGGAAGATCATCACTAGTTTAAGTGGTAGTCGATCTCCTAATTTATTAGCTAATGGAGTTGTAATGCGTGTTGAACAATGAATCATAGGGCTTACTGCGCACATAAATAGATGATGATCTTTTACTAATTATGATAAGGATGACAAAAAATTTCATTCCACACGATATGCACCACTTTTTTTTTTCCCCGATTTTGAACGTTATTAGTGTTTTTTTTTTGTCATAAATTTTGAATTAAACTTAATATGTTAACCTGAAAGAATGCGTCAAAAAACCCCCAACCACCTCCCCTTCATGTGGATATCCCCTACACATTGGAACATCCAGTTAGGAGGCAAATGCCGTCGGTCGAGAAAAAGGTTCGGCGACTGTTTGCACTCTGATGGTCAAGTCAATGGTCGAATGAGAAATAATTTGAGTGCAAAAGATGTGATGAATGGATTTAGTTAGAGTTAGAGAACATACCTTATTGTGAAATGATCTCACATATATATAAAGAAATAAATGGTGAGCGGGCATGATGGATCGAGCTCCAAGCTCATTATGATGTTGCTTGATCAAATATGCCAATCCAATCTGAAGATGCTATTATTTAATTAAATAGGCTCAATCACTTGAATAGTTGATACTACGTCGGCATATATGAGACTCATTTCATCATGTGCATAGCACATAATTTATGGATATAACAGAATATTTACCCTTTTCTTCCAATGTTTATTACCATTAGTTTTAATTAATTAGGAGAATCATACTTTGGTTACGTTGATAATCAAAATGACTTAAACTTTTAGATCAACTAAGGGTAATATTGAAGGAATATTCTTCATCACATAGATTTTCCTCTACGCCGTAGTCATATAATTCCAATGAGGATTATTGAGCTCATTTTCTTCTCCCTTCATGTTTAAATTTTTTCAAATTTAATGGAGAGGGTTTTTGGTTTTGTGTACTTAAGTTCCTTGGTTCCTTCGCTATCTTATAATTAGATATGAAATTAAAATTGTTAGCATCAAAGTCGTCAAATATGACATTTTAATTATGTAGAATTTCAATCATATTGATTAAATTACTTACTATTAAATTATTAATATTCAAACCACCTGTATTCCACTCAATATCAAGACTAATTTTAGTGTGATTATCAATATCACTAGGTGGAATCCAACCAAAAAGGAGAGCTTGCCAAACTATCATATCTATGGATTTTAGGGAAGTCATCATTTAAGTTTTTCAATGGTCATAGTTGGCATGTATATATATATAATTCTAGAAACTGAACCCCCCCCCTCACACACACACACACATATATATTGTGGCAAACTCCTAAGAACAATATATGTACATTGACCCCATGCCATGGATAAATAGTTCACAATAATAAATATGATAGAAACATCTTGATTCTACAACATAAAATCATAATAAAAACAAATTTGGTGCATCCGAGAAAAGTGGGCTTGATTGGGAGATGCGACGCCATCTTGTTCCATCAAGAGCAAGAGGAAGATTTAAGCCATAAAAGAGAGACGTAGAATGGACCTTCTATGAGAAATAGTTCGCTGTGCTGAGACGGAGGGGAGTTTACGTTGATCTGAATAAGGAGGGGTATAATTTGAGTAACAGTTGAAGCTGATGAAACTTTTAACAGAGATGAGAGCAAGGAGAGGTGAGGTGTTGAGGACAAAAGAGGGAGTTCGATTAAGAATAAATATTTTCATTTATAGGGACTTGGGAATATATTTCTGTGCTGCTCCGATACAGTAACCAAAAACAAATAAAATAAATAAATAAATTCATCAAAATCTCGTCAATAATTAGACCATAAATTAGGAAGAAAAATTCCATTATTACTAAACCATAACTGTCCAAAAAAATAAATAAATATACAATAAAGGCTAGTGAGATACTAGCTTAGAACTGCCATTGAAGAGATTAAAAAATGCATATCAGAAAAATCCATGAGAAAATCCGAAGTTATTGCTAAGAGCTGCAGCAGATGCATTTACAAAGGTCTTTGTAGGTTTTGCCTCATACTGATCAAAAGCTCCAATATTATTTGTATAGAAAAACGAAGTCGGATTTGTCACCTCGGACATGAGTTTATGAGCTTGATTAGTAACATTCTTGTTTAATTCTTCCATGGCATCCCTTAATTGTTCAAGCTCCTGAAACCCTAATTTATTCACAGGTGCTTCCCACCAGTGCTGGATTTGACTAATTTTTCGCATATTTTCTAATTCTTCTCCCCTTTTTCTTTCCACTTCGATTTCATTAAGAATTTGACTGAGTTGCAAGTTTAGTTCACGGATAGAAGAAATCCTGTGAGCATCAAGAAAATGGAATCCAGTGCTGGGATTTGGCGACGGATTTCGGTCGAAAAACCTGTCGATTATGGATTCAACATTAGGGTTCCCGAAAGAGAATACTTTTCCAGCTGGGGAGAAAACTATAATTGCAATTTCGACCCCGCAGAGTGTACAAAGTTCGCTAGCCTTCTTGAAAAGTCCCGTTCGGCGTTTCGAGAACGTAACCTGTAGGTGGTTCTTGATCTCTATTTTTGCAAGTTTGATCTTTTGGCGACCCATGCTAGGTTTCTTTGCCATGGTAAGGTATGTGTTCTTCGAAAGGATATACAAAAAATGGGTCGATTTTAAGAATTCAGTTGAGAATAATTTTGGGGAAGAAACATGGACAATATATAGGGACTTGAAATTTATTTCTTAAAGCTGGCTATGAACATTGATTAAATTAATTTGGCAGTTTTTTTTGTGAAATTCTTGCATTTTTCATCAGATTTGGGAGTTATAATATCTTCTTTACAAATATGGTTGATTGTCGTGTCAATGTTATCTTAATTAGTAGGCACTGACTATTGCATGACAATTTTTTCGTTATGATTTGCACACTTTGATACCAATAATAACAGACGAATCTTTGGATTTTGAGTAATCCTATGAACTGCATTTAATCATTAATCCACAAGGTAATATATGATTATTAATTGTAATTGTGAAGTTAACAGTCTAGAATTAAATGAATTTACAGAAACGCTTGGATATTTGAGAAATAATTATTATTAATATAAAAAATTGATAATTAAAATAGAGTAATTTGAAAAAAAAAATGTAAAAGTAAAAGTAAAAGTAAAAGTCCCATTTGGCACTAGCACCACTATTTTCCTTACAAACTAAAATATATACTTGGAAGAAAATTATTTCCACTGGGGCAAGTTCAAGAATGACAAATGCATAATGTTTTCGTGGCAAAATAGAACAAAATGTGACCGTTTCTTTTCATAGGTAACATACTAATCTTTCCGGAATTAATTATAATTTGGACAATATTAAGTTTACTATCTGTCAATTTTAGTATTAAATTTCCTCAAAAATAGTTGGCTATTGCAGGCCAAAGTTGTTCATTAAAATTTGACCCAAAAAAAATGATATAAAAGCTAGTATTTTACAATTCGTGAATAATGGAACATTAAAGTGGAAAACAAAACGGCTAATCCAAAATTAAGAAGCTAATTAAGACAGAAAAAAGAAGCATGATTTTATTTAATTGTACTAGTGCCTTTGCATATATAGTTGAAGTAGCTTTTGTACTTCATCAGCCAGCTTAGCCAAATCAGTGACATTTAAATTTTTGGATTCATGTCTTAATTACTCTTAATGGAATTTATTACATTAAAAGTCTACGATTAAATGAATTTACATAAACAGCTCCAAAATTTGACATTTAATTTTTGGATTTTTTTCAATGCTTGACAAGATGTATTAGATTGGATAAGGGTTAATTTAATTGAAGAACTGCAATTAATCATTAATCCACAAGGTAACATATGTTTCAATTAGTAATAGTAATTGTTAAAATAACAGTCTAGAATAAACTGAATTTACATATACAGCTTGGATTTTTGAGAAGAATTATCATTAATATAAACAATAACTGAGAAAACAAATATTCAATATTTTCAATATAAGACTAGCAAGATACTAGCTTAGAACTGCTGTTGAAAAGACTGAAAATGCATGTCAGAAAAATCCATAACAGTATCCAAAATTACTACTAAGAGCATCAGCAGATAAATTCTCGATGGCCTGTATAGGTTTTGTCTCAAATTGACAAAAAATTCCAACATTATTTGTGTGGAAAAACACAGTTGGATTAGTCACCTCAGACATGAGTTTATTAGCTTGATTAGTGATATTCTTGTATAATTCTTCCTTGGAATCCCTTAGTTGTTCAAGCTCATGAGACCCTGATTCATTCTCAGGTGCTTCCCACCAATGCTGGATATGATTAATTTTTCGCATATTTTCTAATTCTTCTTCCCTTTTTCTTACCACTTCGATTTCATTAAGAATTTGACTGAGTTGCAAGTTCAGTTCACGAATAGAAGAAATCCTGTGTGTTGGAATTTGGGTGTGACCCGAATTCCTTTGTTGAAATATTTGAAGTAATTAAAGAATTCAAATTGAAGTACACGTCATGAAGAATTCAAGTTTGGAATGCTATTGGAATTCTCTGTCAAGTTATGAAGATCAAATTTCAATGATAATTAGGAATTTGATTTGAAGGAGGACTTTTGGATGGCAAAAGACACTTTTTGGAGCATTAACCCGAGGGACGGGCGCCAAAATGGTGCCACAATAAATTTGGGGCAGAACCCGAGCGCTTATCGGAGCCTAGGCGCACTGGGCCCGGGCTGGGCCCGCAGCGAGTTTCCCGGCTTGAATGTGTGTTTTTCGCATTTTTTCTTCTCCTACTTCGTTTTGGACTCAGTTTTTGGCATCCTACTTCATCAACGACTCTACCAAGAGGTCTTGGACGTCCCATACATATTTCCTATAAATACTAAACTCTTTTATACAATTTTTGTAACAATTACATGTGAGAAAATAGATTACTGGAGTTTTTAGGATCATTGTAATAATTTTCTCTATTCTCCATTACTCTTGATACAATAAAATATCCTAATTCCTTTGCCACTTCTTTTTATTCTTTTACTTGATCATATATTTCATTATTATTTGTCATGTAACTTCAACATTCCGCTTTTGGATCGAAGCACTAGATTTTGCTATGGTAGGTTAAGATACGTGCATTACTCGTACAGCTGGATTTGGATGATGCGTTGCTGGGTATGACAAGATGCCAGAAACTTTGACCGCGGAAGAGAAATTACGGAAGGATAAAAAGGCAGTTTCACACATTCATCTTCATCTATCAAATTTCGTTTTTCAAGACATTTTGAAGGAGATGTCAGCAGCTGTTTTATGGTTGAAGAAGGAGCATTATGCATGACCAATAGTCTTACAAGAAAATTGTATCGCAAGTAACGGTTATACTCTCATCGCATGACAGAAGGAGGATCATTAGAAGATCACTTGGCTGTATTTAAGGAGATCATCACTAATTTAGAAACATTGGAAGTTAAGTATGATGAAGAAGATTTGGCCTTGATCATATTATGTTCGTTTCCCGTTTCGCTTTCTTCATTTAAAGACACGATATTATATAGTCATGATACTCTCACCATTGAGGAGGTTTATGATGTTTTGTTTTCAAAAGAGAAGATGAAGCATCTGGTTTCTAATGCTAGAGATGGAGAAGGTCGGTTGCTCATGGTGGTTCTGGAAGGGGCAGATCAAAGTCTAAATTCAGTAGTCAAATTTGTAACTACTGCAATAAGAAAGGGAACTTGAAGAAGGATTGATACAAGTTGCGGAATAAAGAAAATATGGCTGCAAGTAGACATTTAGATACTTTAGGCGAAGCAGGCCTCGTGGAGAACGATGGAGAGCTCTTAGCTATTTCTGACATTGAGTCTAAACCGAAAGATGATTGGATTCTTGATTCAGCATGTGTGTTTCATATGTGTCCTAATAAGGACTTGTTTGCTACATATGAAACTGTTTCCAACGGTGTCGTGGTTATGGGAAACAACGCATCTTGTCAGGTTACTGGAATTGGTACAGTCAGATTGAAAGTTTTGTATGGAACAATTAGAACACTTGGCCAGGTTCGACATGTTCCAGATTTGAAGAAGAATCTCATATCTTTGTCTATCCTTCATTCAAAAGGTTATGAGTTCTTTGGTAGAGGTGGAGCTTTGAAGATTTGTAAGGGTGCCCAGGTTATATTGGAAGGACAAAAAAGGTCTCAGTTATACATCTTGCAAGGTCGCAAGAATCTAGAAAAGTCAATCAGCACAAGTTCAATACCATGGTAGATATTCAGTTTGGTACAATACATTTAGGAGCTTATAAGGGTCAGATTTGAAGAATATATCTCAGTGGAATTTCGAAGATATGGATAATACTGCCTTACCACCATCATCTGTAGTGCCATCGTATTCAGTTGCTAGAGACGAACCCAGTGGAATAAGGTATGTGGATGTTGATTTTGTTGAGCATTCTTTAAGTGGAATAGAAGGTGTATAATCTAGCAAATGGCCTTTTGAAAAAGTATTCGGTGTTGATTCTATTTTAGGGTGTGTTACAGCCCATTTTGGTTAATTCAAAATCATTGTGATTTTTTGAAATCTAGGGTAATTCTGCAGAGTAGTGCTTGGATTCATTGGAAGAGGTGAAGTATTTTGTATTTTGTTGGGAAATTAAGTTTTAATTATTGTTGAAGAATTCAATTCATTCCTTGGTGAAATTCTTGTCAAGGTGGAGATTGTTGGAATTTGGGTATGACCCGAATTCCTTTGTTGAAGTATTTGAAGTAATTAAAGAATTCTAATTGAAGTGCACGTCATGAAGAATTCAAGTTTCGAATGCTACTGGATTCCTATGTCAAGTTATGAAGATCAAATTTCAATGATAATTAGGAATTTGACTTGAAGGACTTTTGGATGGCAAAACACACTTTTTGGAGCATTAACCCGAGGGACGGGCGCCAAAGTGGCGCCACATTAAATTTAGGGTAGAACTCAGACGCCTAGGCGTCGGGCTCGGGGGTTCATGCACTGGGGTACGGGCCTGGCCTACAGCGAGTTTCCCAGCCCGAATGTGTGTTTTTCGCATTTTTTCTTCTCCTACTTCATTTTGAACTCAATTTTTGGCATCCTACTTCATCAACAACTCTACCAAAAGGTCTTGGATGTCCCATACATGTTTTTTATAAATACTAGACTCTTTTATACAATTTTATGATGTGAGATTTATGATCACTAGCCTTTACGATCATTGTAATAAGTTTCTCTCTTATCCATTACTCTTGATGCAATAAAATCTCCTAATTCCTATGTTATATTCTTGTCTTCTTTTTATTCTTTTGCTTAATCATATACTTCATTATTATTTGTCACATAACTTCAACATCTCAATCCGATGATTGGTGTCACAACAAGTGATACCAATCCTAACACTGTGAGCATCAAGAAAATGGAATGCAGTGCTAGGATTTAGTGACGAATTTAGGTCAAAAATCCCGTCGATTATGGATTCCACACTAGGGCTCCCGAAAGAGGATACTTTTCCAGTTGGGGGGAAAACTATAATGGCAATTTTGACCCCCGCAGAGTGTACAAAGTTCACTAGCCTTCTTGAAAAGCCCTGTTCGACATTTCGAGAATGTAACTTGTAAGTGATTCTTGATCTCTATTTTTGCCAGTTTGATCTTTTGCCGACCCATGCTAGGTTTCTTTGCCATCGTAATGTTTGTGTTCTTCAAAAGGATATAAAAAAATGTGTTGAGTTCTGTTGGACATACAAGGATTTGAAATTTATTTCTTGAAGCTAGCTATGATCATTGATTTAATTAATTTGGCAGTTTATTTTTTTTTTTAATGAAATTCTTCTTGCATTTTTTTATCAGATTTTAGAGTTATAATATCTTATATACTTAATGCATATGGATTATTTGTTGGAAATTGATTTAAAAGATTGAAAATTTGGTTAAGTATCTAAACCAAAAATTTGGAAAAAGTGACTTTCGTGTCAAATTCGGTCAAATATTCGGACTTGATCCTATGGTCAAATTATAAAAGTAAATACACCAACTTATTCTACTCGTCAAGTAAATCATCGTGGTATATTTGAAATCTCAAAACCAATTCTGGATAAATGAGAAATTGCGGTCCAAAGTTGGAAGAAAATAGAGGAAGCTGTCTAGAAAATTGACTAAGGTTGTTGCTAGCTTATGGATGGACTGTCGCTTGAGCGACAGGCTAGTGAAAGTCACTATTTTTCTCACTCGAGTGAGGCGATGGCGACAGGCTAGCGATAGTGAATGGTGCGACCTTTGACGATAGTTGTTGAGCTTAGGGTGCTTCATTTCATTCACAACCTCTCATCCTTTATATATATGAGCCCTTGGACATGTATTTATAATTCAATATCATTCTTTACATGTTATGTTGCATAAAACACTTCATCAAAAGTGATTTCTTTGCATAAAATTATAAGTTCGGTAAAGAGAGAATTTTGTTTGAGTTTGTTGGTCTAAGCAATTTGGAGTGTTCCTATGGCTCGATGTGATCGTTGTATCTTTGAAGATGGTTGCAGGAAAATCTTTAGCACCGATGCGGGGCAAATCCATCTTAAGGAAAAAGTGTTCAACACTTGCCTCGTCCAATCACATCACTAACATATCTTCTTTCCTTATCTTTCTCATTTCTGATTTCAATTATTTTTTATTTCAGAATACTGTTAACCTTGTTTATATTGCAAGGTTCAATGACATGTTGTCATTCAAAAATGAAAAGTGACGAGTCCATATTCATGTTTTTAGATTCGGTAAATCATTACGTCGTCTTCTCAACTATTTTGGTAAGTCGAATTATGTTTCGATTTCACGCATATAAATAGTATGTTGTTTGTGAATATAATATACACATAATATCCCCAACAATCTTAAGATCGATCTCGTATGTGCTTTATATTCTGAAGTTACCTTTGAATAGTTGAAATCATGCAACTGTGACATTGAATTCGTGCATAAATAATTTAAGCCAAAATTTCTGTAATTATATGGTTGAATATGCATGATTAAAGATGTATCTTTCCCCATTAAAGATAATTTATTTATTTCTGAAATGGTGTCATCCTTTTGAAATTGTGTTGCATAAATTTATTTGTCTTGGTGTATGAAATGTCATGCGGTTATCTGTTTACATCTATGAAAGAGCATGAGTATGTATGTCTTCATGATATACTATGTGCATATCGAAGTTAATGGAAAGGATTGGTTTTTTGCTATAAGTTGTATCCTTTAAAATGCTTGCATGTGAATAGGTGTTTACATGATGGAAATGTGCATAATTTATAAATCAATTTCTGATTTATTGTAAACAATTGAACTGTTATGATTTAAAGCTTTAGTGACTTTAAATATGTATTTGGTTCATTTGTACCTTTTGAAGTATGCAACGACAATTGCGCCATAATCCGTTTTATGTTCAAAATTTGAACAACATATATTTAGTATGTAAATGTTAGAATATTTTCATCACATAATGGTGGGTGAACCTATTTCATTTGTGATGGACATTGCTATTGCATGTTTCAATAATTCATGTTGTGTAATAAGATCGCAATATCTCTTATTATGTGGAAGTGCACAGAATTCCATAAGACTTTGATATTCCTAATCACAACATGTGTTGACTAAGATGGAATAAATTTATACAATGGATGTATAAAGGTTTGGAATAAGCATATTCGTTGCTATTCATTTCATGAATATGATGAATTTCCGTTTTAATAACAGAAATGGATACCATTATACATGTATAAATGTTGGAAGAATGTCAACTATTTGTCGAAAGTATATGAACTTTCATTAAGAAAATGTGCATAATTTATAAATCAATTTCTGATTTGTTGTAAACAATTGAACTGTTATGATTTAAAGCTTTGTGACTTTAAATATGTATTTGGTTCATTTGTACCTTTGGAAGTATGCAACGACAATTGCGCCATAATCCGTTTTATGTTTAAAATTTGAAAAACATATATTTAGTATGTAAATGTTAGAATATTTTCATCACATAATGGTGGGTGAACCTATTTCATTTGTGATGGACATTTCTATTGCATGTTTCGATAATTCATGTTGTGTAATAAGATCGCAATATCTCTTATTATGTGTAAGTGCACAGACTTCCATGAGACTTGATATTCCTATTCACAACATGTGTTGACTAAGATGTAATAAATTTATACAATGGGTGTATAAAGGTTTGGAATAAGCATATTCGTTGCTATTCCTTTCATGAATATGTTGAATTTTCGTTTTAATAACATAAATGGATACCATTATACATGTGTAAATGTTGGAATAATGTCAGCTATTTGTTGAAAGTATGTGAACTTTCATGACTATTCCTTTTATTGTAATATGAAAAATGATATGGTAAATTAGTTGGTTAATATCATGTCTTAATTCTGATAGCCTTAATTAATTTGATGAAATTAAGTGAGAAGATTTATGCAAAATTATATTTGCATAAGAGTATGACAAAATGAGATTTTGTGCTAAGTGAGAATCATTATTTAGTAATAAGAAGTAAGTAGCTTAAGTACTTGGAATATTTGGAAAATAATACAGAACATTATGAAATATTCTAGAATCAATTTAAATGAAAAGTGTCTTTTCATATAAAAGAACATAACTTTTTTCCAATGAGTGTGTCTCTTTATAGAGATTAATTCCAAGAAGTGTGTTCTTTTGTAGAATTGTGTCTTTTGAGAACACAACTTTTCAACTTATGGAATATATGGTGAATTGGTACCCCATGATATTGTCTTGTGAAATGTCACAAATTTGAATATTTGATAAATTGCATATGTTGCAATCTTGTGAATCGAGATGCTTAACCCTCTTCATTGTTGTACTATACTACATGCGTAGAACCAATTAAGTTGGTTTATGCTTGAAAAATCATTATTGGTCTATGTAATGACCTTGATCAAATTGTAATTGGATTGAAGTACATTGTATGCAATTTCAATAAATTGTGAATTGACAACCACGATTTTGAAAGTACTTAGACTTTCACGAAACATTTGATATGGACATTATTGAACAATCAAAGAGTTGACGAACTCTATGTTCAAGTATAACCAAAAATGCAGGGATTAACATTAATGTTTGCGAACTTATATGTAAAGTTCAAAACTTGTCGATGCAACTTTATTGCATATGTATTCCTAATTAAGGAATTTTGGCGGGTAACTAATTCTACAAGTTAAATTCTTTATACCTTATAATTCATAGAAGAATGTCTATGAAGTGAGAAGGTAGAAATCCTTATACTAATTATAAGGATGATATATACTAAGTCTAAAGTGGATGAAATGGGATGAATGGAAAATATGGCGCTTGTTTTGATATGAAAGAACAATTGGAATATTTGAAGAATATTCCTAAATGCCTTGTATTGAATACCCATGAGTCTGAAATCCACTATTAAATGTGATTGATTAGTGTAATGATTCGATAGAAATCCTCCAACCGAGTTTGGAAATTGATAAAACTTTAGATAAAGCTAGTGAGAAGCATATAGCTTCATAAGAGGATTTTTAGTTGGTGACAATGTGTATCTATTAAATGAATCGATCGTTGACTAGCTATATTCAATAAGATATTAAATCACATGTAATGGTAAGTCTAGACATATATGTCGTAGACAAATACCACAAGCAGTTGATCTCAATGGTGTAAACTCGTGGTACCTTTAAGAGATTTACCAAAAGATCAAGTATACTACATATCAAAGGGAATGAGATTAAGCTAACTACGTAAGAGTCTTTATAATGGTAACCCTACCTTGTTGACTGGATATCCCAAGATCTTGGTTTAAATGAACAACTAAGTTATGAAGATTCCATGAAGCACTTAGAAAATTATTCCTACTCATTCCTATAATAATTAAAGTACTTTCTGCAGAATGATTGAAAGTTAAGATACTCTTTTAATGATTCCTATATCTTGATTAAGTCAAGTAGAGTAGGGCAGAATTCTCTTAATAGGAAGTCACATATGCAAGTGTGAAGTGGGACAGCTTCAATGAAAATACTCTTATGAAACCCCAAGAGTTATTCAGGGCCAAAATGAACGCAATCATGAGAACCATAAACGGTTTAGGGAAGCATTGTGTGAGTACTGTTGTCCTGATTTACACCAACGACTGAATAGTTCAAGACATCACGTTCACCAATTAGCTAGTAAATCTGATAGTATTTCACTAAGAAATGTTCAAGGCCAGAAGCTATCTTACCTGATGCAATATTTTTATGCTCTCTTTACTAGTGTCTGCATTATTATTTGCATATGTGAAATTTTCATTCATGTGGGGGATTGTTGGAAATTGGTTTAAAAGATTGAAAATTTGGTCAAGTGTCAAAACCAAAAACTTAGAAAAGTGACTTTTGTGTCAACTTCGGCCAAATATTCAGACTTGATCTGATGGTCTAATTACAAAAGTAAATTGACTAACTTGTTATACTCGTCGAGTAGATAGTCGTGGTTTATTTGTAATCTCAAAACCAATTTCGGACAAATGAGAAATTATGGTCCAAAGTTGGAAGAAAATAGAAAAAGCTGTCTGAAAATTGACCAAGGTTGTTGCTAACTTATGGTTGGGCTGTCGCTCGAGTGACAAGCCAGCGACAGGCTAACGAAAAAGTCACTATTTTTATCACTAGAGTAAGGCGATGGCGACGGCTAGCGACAGTGAAGGGTGCGACCTTTGACAAGAGTTGTTGAGCTTGGGGCGCTACATTTCATTCACAATCCATCACCCTCTATATATAGGACCCCTTGAAAGTGTATTTATAATTCAATGCCATTCTTTACATGTTATGTTGCATAAAACACTTCATCAAAAGTGATTTATTTGCATAAAATCATAAGTTCAGTAAAAAGAGAATTTCGTTCGAGTTCGTTAGTCTAAGCCATTTGGATTAGTCCTATGGCTCGACATGGTCGTTGTATCTTGGGAGATGGTTGTCGAAAACCCATTAGCACCGATGCGGGGCAAATCTATCTTAAGGAAAAAGTGTCCAACACTTGCCTCGTCCAATCACATCACTAACATATCTTCTTTCCTTATCTTTCTCATTTCTGATTTCAATTATTTTTTATTTCAGAATACTGTTAACCTTGTTTATATTGCAAGGTTCAATGACATGTTGTCATTCAAAAATGAAAAGTGACGAGTCCATATTCATGTTTTTAGATTCGGTAAATCATTACGTCGTCTTCTCAACTATTTTGGTAAGTCGAATTATGTTTCGATTTCACGCATATAAATAGTATGTTGTTTGTGAATATAATATACACATTATAGGTGTAATATCCCCAACATTATTATCATATCGGTGTCGTCTTAGTTGGCATGATTGTAGAGATGTCAAGACGGACGGGCCGGCCATGACCCGTGAAAATCGGGACCGCGGGCCGACCCGTGACCCGTGCGGGCGGTTCACAGGCCAAAAAGTTGTGACCCGCGGGTTTTACGGGTTTAGGCTTCACGGGCCGAAAGAAAAAAAAAAATTTAAAAGTCGAAAAAAAGGGGGGAGAGAGCAGCGGCTCTCTCCCCCAGCCTGCTTTACGCCTGCAGCAAGCAGGCTGCTGTTGCTTGCTACAGGCTACGCCTGCATGCAATATTTAATTATTATTATTATTTTTTTTATTGTGTTGTGAAGTACGAAATTATAACGGTAAAATATATTTAACATCTATAAATTCAATTCATTGGTAGTAAACTGCATTTTCCTTTTGAATTTATATTGGTAGTAAACTGCATTTTCATTTTCATCTATAAGTTCACTTCATTTTCGTCTTTCAACTACAAATATTATCATCATCATCTCGGATTCTCTATTATATTTCTTTCTTCTTACTATTAAACTGTTTAATACTACTATATTATCATTATTATGGATTCTCACGATTTTTCGTCTCAAAATCCTATGATAGTTGCTCCCCCAATAAATTGAGAAGATGATAATGTTGCAGAAGTTGGATCATCTCAATCATCAAGGAAAAAAAACAAATATCAGAGGTGTGGCAAATTTTTACAGTAAATGAAAAGGATGGAAAAGCAGTATGCAATATCTGCAAAAAAGATTATGTCTGGAGATATGGTCAAGGCACCGGCACGCTACGGAGACACAAAGAGAAACATCTAAATGAAACAGGACATTTGGATCCTAGACAAACTCAAATTACTGGTTTTACTAATGCTAGTGGATCAGTCACTTTTACTAATTTTGTTTATTCGCAGGAACGAATGCGAGTTGGGATGTCGGAATTTTTAGCAGCTCGTGAGATGCCCTTCACATTTACAGAAGATCAGTATTTTGAGGAATTCCTGCAAAAGTACATTCAACCTTCTTACATGAGTGTAAGTAGAAATACTGCTAGTTCTGATTCTATGAAATTATTTCATACAATGGCTGAGAATTTAAAAAATGAATTTTAAAAAATTGATGGAATTATGTGTTTCACGTCTGATTGTTGGTTTGGACGAAATCATAATGGTTATGCTTGTATTATAACACATTTCATTGATAATAATTGGTTATTGCATAAGAGAATTATTGTTTTTCGTTTACTTGAATATCCACATAATGGTGTAAATTTGTGTGAAAATTTATTACAAGTTTTTAATGAATTTGGTGTGTTAAATAAACTATTTAGTGTTACATTTGATAATGCAAGTGCTAATAATGCATATATTGAGCTTTTAATTAGGGCGATTAGACCCCTATATAATTCTAAATTATTTCACATGCGTTGTGTTTGTCATATATATAATTTAGTTGTGCAAGATGGTTTGAAATTAATAACACCACAAATAAGTGTAATTAGAGAATCTATTAATTATATTTCTTATTCAGATTCTAGACAACAGGAATTTGCAAAAATTTGTAAAAATCTTGGATTGAGAAGAAGAAAATTTGTTGACGACGTTCCTAATAGATGGAATTCAACATTTTTAATGTTAAAATCGTGTGTTGGCTATACTAATGCTATTAATGCATTTGTGAATTCAAAGCAAAGTCAATTTTATATAACCGATTCGGACTGGGAAAAAGCATTTCAAGTTATGAAATTTTTGAAACCTTTTTATAAGGCAACAAAAGTTAGTTCTGGAGTTTATTATCCGACTAGTAATCTTGTACTTTTACAATTAGTAGAAATTGCTGAACAGTTTTCATCATTTAGAGACGATCCATTTTTCTTTCAAATTATTTACTCAATGAAGGAAAAGTTTAAAAAATATTATGAAAACATGCCACTAATTTTTCCACTGGCAGCTGTAATGGATCCTCGCATTAAGTTGTTTGGTGTTCATTGTGCTTTAGAATCACTTTCTGATACACTAGCTTTTAACATAAATATTACAAATCGACAATTGGATACTTTTATTAATGAAATGTATAATGACTATTTTATTAAATATGGTAACAATGAAAATATTTCTTCTTCTACAAACTGTAGTACAACTTCGAAAGGCAAATCTTCTTTTTTCTCCATAATAGCTAAGAAACGTAATAGTCTTGGTTCTTCATCTACAACTTCAACTGCAAATCCAAATACCACACCTGCTGAATTACAAAGATATTATCAATTTGATCATTATAGTGTAATACCTGAAGATGAAGTGGATAAATTAGATATTTTAGGATGGTGGAAATTAAATGAGCGATCGTATCCTATATTATCTAAAATGGCATGAGATCTACTAACAGTTCCAGTCTCAACAGTTGCATCCAAGTCTGCTTTTAGTGCAGGTAACAGGGTATTGGACGAAAGAAGATCTAGACTTAAAGAAGATATTTTGGAAGCTCTCATATGCGTGAAAGATTGGATATTCACGGATCGAAAGATACAAGATAAAATTATTGATAATATTGTTGAAGATTTCAAAAATCTTGCAATTCCTGAAAATTGATTGGAAAACAAAAATTATAGTTAAGTAGGTGCCAACCTAATTGTGATGTACTTATACTATAAATATTTGATAATAATAATTAGACATGCATTTTGATGTAGTTGTTATTTGTTTAAATTAAATTTAAGTTTGCAAAGTTCTAAATAATTCATGTAACATTAAATTTCAATTCTATGTAAAAATTTCTTGATATAATTATAAATTTATCATTTTGTTCAATTTTTAATTTACATTTAACAAAAAAAATATATTTTTTGCTATAAATATGAAAAATTCTATATTTTTATAATTTTATTTATACAATCATACGGACCAAACCGGAACGAACCGCGACTCGCGCGACCCGCATGGGCTCGACCCGGATGGGTCAGCGGGCGGGCCTGGGTTGTAGTCCAAAATTGTGGGCCGACCCGTAACGGGCCCGGAACCCGCAGCGGGCGGGCTTTTTTTCATGCGGGCCGTTACCGGGCTCACAAGTCGGCCCGGACCACCCGAATTGACACCTCTACATGATTGAAACTAGTTGACTACATGTATAATAAGCATGGCAAAATTGACACAAGTTAATATTAGCATTTTTCACAATAGTGAAACAACATACAAATCTTTGGATTTAGAGTAATCCATGTCTTACGAACATGAAATCCTCATAAATTGAATTGAAGAATCTTGACTAGTCTTGATGGACAATGATGTTTCCCATTTGTCTTTTGTCAGCATCCTTTTTTTTTTTAAATAATGCGTCAACATTTATAAAGTAACTTTAATAAAGTTGATTAAAATAAAATCTCATTTATTTATAAATGTATATAATGACTCACTACAACAAAAATAGTCATTTGCAACACTAAAAAGGAAACATTTGTTGATAAATGTTGCTAAAATGGGCTTTTGGCAACATTCTAGTAAGTGAATGTTGCCATTGGTTACTATAAATGAGTTTTGGCAACGTTTTTTAGAAAAATATTGCGATAGACCCCTTTTTGCAACGTTTATTGAGTGTTGCGGAATATTTTATTTTTCACAATGTTTATCAAATGTTGCAAAAAGAAAAACTTTTTGCAACGTTGCGAAAAGTATACTTTTGCAACATTTTTTAAACGTTGCGAAAGGTCCCACTTTCGCAACGTTTATTAACTGTTGAGAAATTTTTTTTTTTTTTTTTTTTTGGCAACGTTCAATGGCTGTTACAAAATATTTACTCTTTTGCAACGTTTACCAAATATTGCGAAAACATTTGAAATTTTTTACTTTTTGCAACGTTTGTTACATGTTGTGAAAAGTAATCCACAACCCGCCCAACCAAAATTAACCCAACCCAAAAAACAAAACAAAACCTAATTCTCTTGCATTTTTCATCAGAGCCCTGAGGAAGCTTCCAAAAATCGCGCCTCCACCCTACAAATCACGACCTTCTTCTCCGACTATCGCAAGTTATCGCCACCAGCGATGATGAAGAGCGCAAGGTATCCACGCTACATATTTTTTCGGGTCATACGCAGATGAGCCCCTTTCCTCTCGCAGAATTCAGACCTCTCTCAGTATCCTCAAATTAAACAATTCTTTGGCCTTGACCCTTTTGTTTTCCTCATGGATGCTACAGATTACGTTTGGGTTTTCAATATATTGAAGGAGGGAAATTGAGATTATGTTTGTCATTTATTTATCTTTAGCTTTACTTGCTAGCAAGCCACCAAGGTTGATTTTCTTGGATTTTGGGTTTATTAGTTGAAATTGGTGTTTCTACCGAGTTTTTGTTCTAGTTTTCTTGGTGGGTTTGTTCTAAAATTAGTGGTATTGAACTGCATGAGACAATTTGAGTTGGGGAAGTATAATTGATGGGTTTGTTCTAAATAAGTACTTAAGAACCTTATACGTGTTTGTCAAAGAACAATTTTCTTAACTGAGACAATTAAACCATTATTGTTTATGATATGAATGAATGTATTGAGATGTTTAAAATGTTGTTCTAAACTTTTTGAAAAATTGGATCATCAATGTACACAATAATAAAATTTGAATAAGGATTGAAAATATCATTCATTATTTTTTGAAATTTTAAGGAACCATTTTCTTGACCGAATGGCATAACATTCCACGCGTATTGTCCAAGAAGGACATTGAAAGAGGTTTTATACATATCTTCTTCTTTAATTTGAATTTGTCAAAATCCTCACTTCATATCAAATTTTGAGAAAATAATATATTTGAATAATCTATTGTAACATATCTTTCTTTTGAGGTAAAAGGATATCGAATCCAGTGAAAAGCTTTATTAGGGGGCTTATAATTGATAAAGAGATGGGGAACCCCTCGTTCAATTTCAGTGGAATTATTGACATAAAAAGTTGAGCAGCTCCAAATTGATTTACTATGATGAATCAGTCCTTTTTTAAGTAAATCATTGATTTCCTTGATGTAATGATCAAGCAATTCCTTATTCATTTGAATTGGGCAGGATTTTGTAGCAATACTTGACTCGAGAAAATCAGAATTATAAGTGAAACAATGTGTTTCTTCCTATTCCAAAAAGTATTGGGAATGGTAGAATATATTTCATTTTCAATTATTATTTTTAAAATAATGATTTTTTTCTTTTATTAAAAAGTTTTGTAATTGCTCTTCAATTGTTTGAAATTTAATATCTTCTTTGAAAAATTGAATATGTTTTTTTCTTGAAATTGATGCTTCTTTCAAGGCATTAACATCCTTATAAGAACGAGGATTTGTAAATTTGAAAAATATTCATTAAAAATATTTGTAGTGAGTCCTTTTGAATCGGCATGAGATGGATAAATTTGAACGATAAAAGGAGTTTCAAGAATTACTTCTTGGTCTAAATCTTTGACTAAATAAAAAATATTTTTAAAGCAAATATTTGAATTATAAATATGAGCTTTTGAAAGTTTATATTGAATATTGAGTTTTTTGTCACTAGCACTATAAAGACACTCAATAGTTTTTTCAAAATATTTTGTAGAGTTAAGTCATTCTCTAATACAATTTTGATCAGCACTGAAATCAATTAAGACTCTGGTTGTAAGTTTGAATTTTTTGTTGACTACAATAGTCATTTTGTAGTACCATTTTTTAAGTTAAATACGATTGATAACATTGATTTTCTCATATTCTGTTTGAGGAATATTTTCACCATCAAAAGAAGAATCAAAACTGGAAGATGAAGTAGAAGTTTCTTTGGAATGTCTTGGTCCAAATTTTTGGTTTTCAAGAGAATAACTTCTATACGAACATCTTTCATTTGACGTTCAAAGGTTGAAATTTGAGATTTCATATTATTGATTTCCAAACGTAATTCAGAACATGAGACTTTTGAAGAAGGCAAAATTTTAGTATTAAACCGATTTAATATATTTTTCATATTAAACGGAGTTATCAGAGATGTTGAAGAATTCGGAAGAAGAAGAGAGAATCTTTTCTATAATTGAGGATCTTCAATTTTCTCAATTATTTTTTGAATAAGTTCTTTTGGTAAGAATATTTATGGTGTTACATCCACAAACCTCTTTGCATTGACTGGTACTGGAATCAGAGGATTTTGAGCTTATATTAGCATCAGAGTTTTCTTGATATTGATAAACAAGTTCAAGTTTATAATTAGATTCTTCTCCTGAATTAGAATTGAGTATATTTAGAAGTTCAAGTTTGATATCTTCATTAACTTGACCCTTTACTGGACATTTGTTTGAATAATGTCATGTTTGATTACATTTCCAAAAAGTAACTTTTGAAGTTTTAGAGGTTGTTTTCTAAAAGATTTTCCTTTTGAAAATCTGGATTTTGAATATTAAGAAAGATGATTTTGAAAAGATTTTTGTTTTTGGAAAAATCGTTGTTTTTGAAGAGACCTTTTTCTCAGATAAGAAGGAAAAAACTTCTTTTTCTTTCTTGAAAATGGAGGAATGATTTTCTCAAAATCATATTGTTCACAGAAAGATTCAAGTTCTTTACAACTTTCAGATTTTTTTAATTTTAATTTTGCTTCGAGTTTGAGATCAATGTAGAGTGTAAATCATTCCTTATTGACAAAATTAATAATCTCGCCACAAGTAAGGATATCATAAGAAATTCTATCTTTATTTCAGCAAAGAGTTTTGGAAGTCCATAAATGAATCTTTCTTTTCAAAAAGATTGATTACAATCTTCTCGGATAAAAACTCTGATTAGGAACATATCCTTATACCATCGAAAATTATGAAGTTTTGGACAATTGAGATTTAAAAGAATCTCAACCTTGTTAAGTTCATCATCTGTAAGAAAATTTTGCCACCAACTCCTAAGTTGTTCGGTGAAATCACAAATTATATTATAGAAAGCAGTATGAGCATCGATATCTCTGCAGATATATGTTGCATTACATACAGTAGCCATATCTTCAAGTACTTGAATAATTTGATATTCTGTCAATCCATCAAGATTCCATTCGATGATTTCATCACCTGTATAGGAAACTTGAGGTTTCCTATTTTCCTCATATAGCATATTAGGATAAGAAGGACGGGAATAGTAATTTGGAAGTTTTGAATTTTGACATTTAAATTTATTGATTTGTGAAGGTTCATTTTCAATAAATTGAGCTTCGAAATCTTCAAAAATATCAATAGTATTGATATTTTTGGAAGATCGTAGTTTAGAAATTTGAAAAGCAAGTTCTTGTAAAAATTTTGAATCAGAAGATAAAAATCCCTTTTTAATTGAGGAGTAATTTTTGGATCAATGGGTTTAAAAATAGTATATGAAAACTTTTTCTTATCATTAGATGAAGATGCTTCAGATTTAGAATTGGCTTCAATCCTGTTTAATTGAGTACAGACACACTAAAGAACAAAATTATTATAATTTTTCTAAAATTGAATATTTTTTATATCGTTTGCTGTAAGAATAAAATTATCTGACTTTTGAGCAGAGATATGAATTTTCTTGAAAGAGAATGCAATGGTTTCAGTGTTTCTGTGAAAAACAATTATTTCACGCATCGAAGGATGTTCAGATTGAAAAGTTTGACTTAAAAGAGATTTCCATGTTTTCTTATTCAAGGTTTTCAAAACTCAAAGGAGTCAATTAGAAGAATATGGCATTTGAAGACCTTTTGATGTATATCCTTCAAAAATCATCTTCGCAAGTCCATCAGGAAATGAAATAATTTGATTTGGAATATTACGAACAGGTTAAAGAATTGGGTTTTGAGCATTCTCAAAATCCCATTCTAATTCTCTAGATTGAAAATTTCATGGTATTCTTTTAGGAATCATGGCATTTGAATGAAAAGGGTTAACCTCCACAAGAAGGCTCTCTTCTCTTGGAGATGAACGAAAAGCTCAAATATTGAGTTGAGTGTTCATAAACTTAAAATATATTCTATTTATTAAAGCAAATGATTTTGAACAAATATCAATATCAAAGTTTTTTTGTTTGAATATTAAAATTAAGAGCATTAAGAATAGCTCCATCATTGAGGATGATTGTAAAATTTGGATAACAATTTGAAAAAATAGGACCACTTTCTAAATTTGATTCTAAAACAGAAAGCAATAAATGTTCAAATTTGAGAATTCTCTTATCTCTGAGAGTTAAGAGAATGGGAATATCTCAACCAAGTCTAAACAATGGTTTAATAGCAATTTGAATAAGTCACACGTGAAGATATGTAAAATTTCTTCTATGGTTTGAATAGCATTTTTGAAAATAAATTTATTTGAGATAATTGATTTTTGATAGCAATAGTTTGCTCAGATGTTTAATAACATAATTTTGAATAAAATCAAACTTTCTTATTTCATAGATAGAACTCTTGTTTACCTCGGAATGGTCCAGTTATGCAATTTTTGTTAATTTTTTGCAATTTGAAGTTCTACCGTTAGAAGAACTATTGTCCACTATTGGAATAGTCCAATTGTGATTTTGAGAAAATCATTTCTCCATCTTCGAAAATGAAAAAGAAAAATTTTCCTTCTCATTTGAGAAAAAGATATTTCCAAAAATAAAGACTTTTCCAAAATCGTCCTTCTAAATATTCAAAAGAAAAATCTTTTAGAAAAGAAACTCCTAAAAATTCAAAAATTACTTGTTGGAAATGTAATCAAACAGGTCAAAACAAATGTCCAATGAAGTGAAAGATTAATAATCTTCAAATTGATGAAAATATTAACTAGAATTTTTAAATCTCCTCAATTCTAGTTTAGAAAAACTAATTCTGAACTTGAACTTGTTTATCAACAAAATAACCAAGGGGACGGGGTTGTAGGAAGAAATAAAACTTAAAAATGAAATCAAACAAACTTTTGATAAAAATATTTATTTATTGAAGAAATATTGAAATTATAGTATTGAAATTACAAGATATTGAATACAAATTTTTGTAAAGAAAATTAGAAAATTACAAGGAATTTTCTTAGTTTCTTGAAGTTTTTTCTCCAGCTAAAAACTCCTCTGAAGAACTTCTGTCTTGAGCTTGATTTATACTTAAAATTTCGGACTTGAAATCTTCACAAATTGAATTGAAAAATATTGAATAGTCTTGATGGACAATGATGTCTCCCATTTGTCATTAGTCGACATCTCTTTTTGAAATAATGTGTCAAAAGTTGATTAAAATGGAATCTCCTTTATTAAAGTTTCTTTTAAAAAAGGTTTAATTTTTTGTTTTGGTTGATGGTAATGTCAGTATGAACAACTTTTGAGGTATAATGCATAATTGAAATAAAGTATTTCTTGAAGCATGAACTCTGTATTAATCTGTAGAGGAAATTACACAAAAACAATGTTTTCAATATTCAATTTCAAATTTCCGATATCAAGTTTCACTTTTCAAAAATCAGATATTTCATTTTTATACGAACCATAGTTATACAATCTCTCCATTTCTCCCTCTTTCTCTCCTCAATCTCGACTCTCTCGTCTCTCTCTCTATCCTCTCCCTCTGGTGGCTCGTAAACAAGTAGAAGACTGCTCCGGCTCCGGCGATCACTCTGATACTGGGAGCTCCGAGATCTGGGTCCACGCCTACTCTTCTTCACAGCTTGTGACAACTAATGCGGCGCCTTGTAATTTCCCAATTCTCCTAGAACCTCCGACACCGACAAATTCAACCAAAATTTAGCCATAGACTAGAGGTGTCAATCCGGGTGGTCCGGGCCGGGTCGGCCCGCTAACATATGAATCCGGTAACGGCCCGCGTGAAAAAAAAGCCCGCCCGCTACGAGTTCCAGGCCGGTTCCAAGTCAGCCCACAAATTTTGGACTCCAACCCAGACCCGCTCGCTGACCCATCCAGGTCGAGCCCATGCGGATCGCGCAGGTCGCGATTCGTTCCAATTTGACCCGTATTATTATATAAATAAAATTATAAAAATATAGAATTTTTCATATTTATAGCAAAAAATATTTTTTTTATTAAATGTAAATTAAGAATTGAACAAAATAATAAATTCATATTTATACCAAGAAATGTTTACATAAAATCCAAATTTAATGTTACATGAATTATTTATAATTTTGCAAAGTTAAATTTAAGTTAAACAAATAACAACATAATGTATTTCTAATTACTATTATCAAATATTTATAGAATAAGTATATCTCAATTAGGTTGGTACCTACTTTTATTATAATTTATAATTTAAGTACATTCCAACTACGTTCCCCTCCCCTTTTTTTCAAATTAAAAAAAAAAAATCACCGGCCAACGGGTTAACCGTGGCCCGTGAAGGTGCAACCCACAAAGCCCGCGGGTCACACCCCCTTGACCTGTGAACCGCCCACTCGGGGTCGCGGGTCGGCAGCGGTCCCGGGTCTATCCGGGTCGGTTTTCACGGGTCTAGCCTACCCGTCCGTCTTGACACTTCTACACTAGACGCCGTCGATGGCGAACCTAAATCACAAGCGCTCGTCGAAAAAAGTTGTAACTCATTATTATTATTATTATTGTTGTTGTTGCTGTTGTTGTTGTTGAGGATAATTGTAGTAGCTGTCTCAAACCTTTCAATTTTTTTTGCAAACTATACCTTAACCTTTTATTTTGGTGGATGCAGTCTCAAACCTTTCACTTTAATGGCAGTTGGAGTCCATTGAACATATTCCATCCAATACTCTGTTAGTCAATTTGAAATAAAATGTTTGACTGAACTTGACAAATTAAATGAGGGGTAAAATGATATATTTACAATTTCTATAATAAAAAAATTAAAATAATTAACCAAAACAAAAGTATTGTTCATCTTCTCCAAAGGCCCCCTACTCCCTTCCCTAAAATAAAAAATTTAGGAAACCCAGTCGCAGCCATCGCTACCGCCCGCCCAAACGACATCAGATGAAGGAATCAAAAGTTAATTTTAAACTTTGAAGCCAAGATAAATTTAATAGTATTGAAACCCTCTTGCATGCTGTGGAAATTTTGTTTAGAATCCCTACAAGTTATCCATAGAAAAGTACATGTATCTCAAGACACTGGTTCTCTTCAAATCTCTTCAGCTGCTTGATACAATCATCATCATTTTCCCAATAACTCTATTCCAGTTATGCCAACACCATGTGGCCCTTTTGGTGACTATAAATTTCTACATCTTTTTCTCTAATATTTGTCTTACAACGAGAACAAATGGTGGATCAATAATCGATACACGAATTGGATGAACTACATTTGTCTAATTGGTAATTTCATATTGTTAACAACAGTTGATCTTTTTCATGATTTATGAGGTAGAGCTGGCTTTTGCAGATCTACAATTTGGTCATATCCAGATTTTTGTACTGTTGTTTGAGATTTGGGTACGCGGTGATGGTGGTTTACGTTGGCAGTGGTAGGCAGTGCAGCGGCAGGCAGTTGGATGGTGGTGACAACAGCGACTGAGTTTCTTGATTTTTTATTTTAGGAAAGGGGATGGGGATGGGGTCTTTGGAGAATATGAACAATGCTTTTGTTTTGGTTAATTGTTTTATTACAGAAATTGTAAATATATCATTTTACCCCTTCATTTAATTTGTCAAGTTGAGTCAAACATTTTATTTCAAGTTGACTAACAGAGTATTGGATGTAATTTATTCAATGGACTCCAACTGCCGTTAAAGTGAAAGGTTTGGGACTACAGCCGCCAAAATAAAAGGTTAATGTATAATCTGCAAAAAATTGAAAGGTTTGGGACCGCTGCTGCAATTATCCCTTATCATCATCATCATCATCATCATCATTACTTTGATCACCAGAAATTTCTATTATATTTGTTTTCGGGATGGAGAAATTGAGAGTTGAGAGCGAGTTCCTGTAGGTGGAGCTGTTGGTGTCTTATTCGTCGGCAACGGCATTATTTTTGGTGGCAGAGATGGTGGTGGTCTGTAAGATCTGCGAGAAGTGAAGCAAATCTGTGAGATGAGACGGTGGTTGTTCTGTGGTTGTGTGTAGTAGTTTTGTTGGTGGCGGTGGTGGTGGATCTTGGTGGTGGTGGTGGTGGTGATGTTGAGATGTTGGTAACGATAAGCCTGTCGAGGTGGTGGTGGATCAATGCGAGGATGTGGTGGTGTTTTCTGCGATGTGTTAATTTGTTTAAGATGGTTTTGCTGTCGAGAGGTGGTGGTGATGGTGGTTCCAGCGACGACGGTGGCAGTGGTGCTGCTGCAGGGAATTGTGAGGTGGTGATCACAAGGTGGTGGTCACAGATTATTTGGTTGTTTGTAACTATTAAATTGGTTAATTTGTGGCTAATAAATCATATGTGACTAATGAAAAAAATTGTGAAAAAAAAATAATGTGTGACCTAAAAAATTTGTTAATTTATGACCGATAATTTGACAATTTGTGATTGTCTGCTAAGTTTTGATTTATAATATGTGTGATTTGTGATGAATAAGTTGTGGCGAATAAAAATTTTATTTGTGATCGGTGAATAAATTGTGACTTATAAAAATTCTGAATTGTGATCATAAAATAATTTGTGAGTTATAAAATTTCTGATTTGTGACCGTAAAATAATGTGATTTATAAAATTTTTGATTTGTGACCGATGAACAAATTGTGACATATAAATTTTTTGAATTGTGACTGTAAAATAATTTGTGATATTTCAATTTTTTTATTTATCATCGATGAACAAATTGTGACCTATAAATTTTTTGAGTTTTGACCGTAAAATAATTTGTGACATATAAAATTTGTAATTTGTGATAAATTAATAATATGTGACCAATTATATAGGATTTGTGAACAAGTTATATGGAATTGTGACCTTAATATATTTAATTAATAAAATATATGTTTAATTTATTTATTTATAAATAAAATTTTAAGAAAAATCTGAGATCTGAAATTTTAAACATTAAAAAAATTGAAATTTGAAAATTTAATCCCTATCTCTTAATTTTAAAATAGGTGAAACTTAACCTCTTAGTTATGAAATTTTCCATTGTTTGTATTCGTCCAAATAGTTGGGTCCATATAAGCATTTTGAATTCTTTTGAGTATCTTGAATTCTTCAAAAATATTTTTCATTATTCACGTCTATGTATGCTAATTAACATTCAGTTTTGGTTAATTAAAAATTAAATAAATGATTTAACATTCATTATTACATATATATATTCTATGGTATTAATTATAAATTAATTAACATTAATGCATATTTGAATGTTACTTTTATAACATTTATAAAACATTTTTATAAAAACGTGCAATGCACATTCAACATTGTTATTACACTTGATGGCTTAAGCCTTTTATTTTTTTTATTTTTTGGTTATAACTTTAAACAAACAAAACTTATTCATCTTGTGCTACTCTTCTATGAATGTTATTACACTTCATGGCTTTAACCCTATTTGCTTGTTTATTTATTTTTTATTTCTTTTATTATTATTATTATTATTATTATTATTATTATTATTATTATTATTATTATTATTATTATTATTATTATTATTTTATTTTATTTTGGATATAACTTTAAACAAACAAAACTTATTCATGTTGTGCTACTCTTCTATGGACTTGAGACGAGCTTCTTATACACATTTTCATTTTGTGTTTCACCCTAATCCTTAAGTAGAGCTCATAGATTATTTTCTAAATTGATGTATCTTAACACGATGTTCCTTTAATCTTGTATAGCCGTATTCAGTTCCACCATATTGTACAAGTCAGAGACTTATCTTGAGTGGATTGTTGATTCTCGTCTCGTCTTAATATTTTCATTAAACGTTCGTGATTTTAAAAAATAAATAAATAAATAAAATTATTAACCCTTCTATAAAATTGGTCATTTTTTACTATACTCATTTTCAACCACAACCCATCCTAATATTTTCATAAAATGTTCCTGATTTCAAAATAAAAAATGTATTCAACCTTTCTTAGAAATCGATCACTTTTTTCCCGTACTTACTTTCAACCATACACCCCCGTCTTAATATTTTCATAAACGTTCGTGATTCAAAAATATGTATTAAACTCTTCTTTGAAATCGGTCACTTTTTCCGTACTCATTTTCAACCACACACCCCCGTAACATTTTAACCCCCAAAATCAAGAGAAAAATATGATTCAATAAGGTTCCGTTTGATTGTAAGGGTGGAAAATGAGTGGAAAAAAATATTTTACAGGGAATTGAATTAACTAGAAATTATTTTACTGGGAATTGTAATTAATTGTATTTGATTGGTATACTTTTCCACCTGAAAAATATTGAAAGTTTGGTGTCCGTTTAACTTCGTTTTTCATGAAAATTGTTCATTAAAGTCATAATTTTTTATACCATTGGGTTTAGAATTTGTTCAAATTACCAAAAAAAAAAAAAAAATTCAAAAGAAAAAAATTAAACATACCGAATATCCTTCGTTTGACTTTATTTCGCATGTAAATTGTCAACAAAAGTGAAATTTTTTTTTAATCATTGTGTTTAAAATTTGTTTCAATTCCACAAAAATAAAAAATTTGCAAAAGTTGGAAAATCAAAAACTGCCAAAACATAAGGAAAATATATTCATTGATTGGAAGGAAAACATGGCGCGTGGGATTGCAGCGGGAAAAGAAATTCCAAGTCAATTTTGTGCAATCAAACAACAATATAATGGAAAAATGGAAAAAGTTTTCAAAGTTCCAGGGAAAATTTGTAGTTTCAAACGGGGCCTAAGTAATAGCCATTAAAGAAAAGACTACTTTCTTCAGGAACCATGTGGTGGGCACATGGAACACAATACAGCTGATTAACTTAATGTTTCTTCTTTCTATCCTCTCCAACGTTTAGGAACTTCAATCCAGCATAACAAATGTGCCAATTTCTGTATTCAAATTACTTATTTTCTTCAGTAAAAATAATGATACAGCAAATCGAATCCACAAAACTCGACATGAAAGCTTCAAGAAACTGTAGACTTGTACGAGAGATCCTTGAGCTGCTCAGGATCGACCTCAGAAGGCGCACGAGTAAGGGCACATTGGGCAGTAGTTGTCTTTGGGAAAGCTATAACATCCCTAATGGAGTGAGCACCTGCTAACAGCATTACCAGCCTATCTAACCCATAAGCAATTCCCCCTGCACATTCAAAAAGCTTCCTTCTCAAGTAAAAATCCATAAATGTGGGTGATTCATGAAATATACTGGTAATTTACAGTATATTTCTTCAGTTAATTCTAGGTTATTTTCTAACAAAAAAAAAAATTGTAAGGCAGTACATAAACGTGCAAAAATTCGATGACAAAAATGTATTTCAGAAAACATAAGTTGTTTAATTTTAAAATAAGCACTATTCACTTGTAAGCACAAAAATAGGCTTAATAATGCATGCTGACAAGTACTTTTAGCAATCTAAAAAACCGATTAGTGAACTGAAATGATTATGATGTAGGTAGAGATTAATAAATGGCAATAACAAGTGCTTATCAATCAGGAAAGAATTGAGAAACATTGCCCAAAATGCTTAGCATAAACACAGCTGTTTTATTCCTACCTTATTCTTTATGGTTGTTACTGTCAAATATACTCAATAAAAGACTTGATGCCCCTCTTTGTGAGAGGTTCTCTCATTAAGTAGGATTAAAATAACAACTAAATATGGAAGCAATCAATTACAATATTAATTAATAATAAAAACAATCTATTTATATCTAATACAATTATAATAATATAATCGTAATCTTTGACGATCTTCGAAATTTTAACCAATCTTCGACGATCTCTGTAATCTTATTTAATCTCATTAACATCCCCCTTAAATTGATGCTGAAAAAAAAATCAATTTGCAATCATGAACTAGCGACGGTGACAATACTTGTGCCTATTAAGAAGAAATCCAAATCAAAGCAACCAACTACGAAAATTAGTGACGACGAGAGATCAAGAACAACAAAAAACTACTCCAAAGGCACTTCAAGAACACTCCAAAGATACTACGAAAACTCACTCTCCAAGAAGAATTCCAAAAGAAATTCACGAAATGTGCCGGCACACACGGTGAGCTCTATCTATCGAGAGAACTTAGTCAAACACATAATTCGTGTTCCAACAAAAGTTCTAAGGCCAAAACACTGACCAAAACGCCAGATGCTGCAGGTGGAAGAAATCCCACAAAACAGCCTAAACTTGAGTTCATCACTTGAGTAACCAAAACGCGATGATCTGCACTCGCATGTCTCTCTATACTCACGAAACACCATATAAAGGGGGGAAAAAAATCAAAGCTCAATCCAAAAAAAGAGATGAACAAGGTTAATTTGTTTAGGTGGAGATATGTATCAACTTGCACAACTGCAAAAAATGATTGTATTTATTCAAAAAAAATTGACTGGGCGAGCAGCATAAGGCCTCCCGCGGAAAACGAAATTCAAGGGTTAATTTTTGTAAGATCAAAACGGCTCTGATACCATGTCAAATATACTCAATAAAAGACTCGATATCCCTTTTTGTGATAGGTTCTTTCATTAAATATGACTAAAATAACAATTAAATATGGACGCAATCAATTACAATATTAATTTCTAATACAAATATAATAATATAATCATAATCTTTGACGATCTCCGGAATCTTATTCCATTTTCGACGATCTCCGTAATCTTATTCAATCTCATTGATAGTTACTTTCATATTTCAAATTATGAACCAACATTTTTGAAAAACAAAACAAGTTAAAAGTTTCAAACAAGAAAAGGCTTTCATTACCATGTGGAGGAGCACCCAGGTCCAGAGCCTCCAAAAGATACCCAAATTTTGCTTCAGCCTGCACTCGGAAAACAGTATCCATGTCACAACTATAGATGGTGATACAAACTAGTTCGTGATATACTCTCGATTCGGTTAAAATCTTTCCCCTGCTCTTCCTCTATTATCGATCTTTGGAAACAAATAAAATAAAGAAAAAAAAATGTATAGGAAATATAGTATGGAACTAAGAGTAAATCCATTCTCTCAGCGCTGACGCTTGTTCTTGGGGCCATAACTGGAACATGTTTTTCTAACATCCCCATGAAGGGTCAAATTTATGGTTTACACAATCCATAATAGGAGAAAACAGGACAACAGTAATTTTTGTGGAATCTAAATTGTATCCTAGATATAAAATAAGATCACAAATATCTGCTTACTTGTTCAGGGGAAATGCCAACAATTTCCAAAACCTTTTCTTGAACTTCACGCTTGTAAATTCTCAAGCTTCCTCCACCAATCTATCATTTGGTGTATGCACGTTTTAAGTACTCTCTTACTATTTAAGAATAGAAACTTCTAGATCTAACTAGTTTCCATATACCTCAACTCCATTGTACACCATGTCATAAGCTAAGGCACGAGCAGAAGAAAGGTCCTTCATATCCTCAGAGTTAGGGGCAGTGAAAGGATGGTGCAAGGCCTGAAAAAGAAGTACAATTTCATTTCCCAATGTGATAAGATACATTAAACCAATATTCTTTAGCAACTAGAAACTGTAAGCACATGGTGATACGGTGATTATATAAGTAATTATCATAAAACATTGCAACAGAACCTTCTCAAATTCTTGGCATAAGCAATACCAAGTAAATGCATTTTCTAGAATCTAAATGTTGACACACATTTTTAGGGACTCCTAACACCCTTTTATAAGCTCTGACTAGTAATTAGTTATCATCATATTTTGGAAAATAGAGTAGCCCTCAAAATTCTGACATCATAACAGGACACAAGTTCCCTTTTCTTCAGGTCTGCGTTTTCCTTATAAATTAAAATCCTAGACATTAAGTTGTGAATACAAACTGCAAGAGAAGTGTAGCCATGAGATGAAAATCCAGGCATTTCATTCCCACCAGTTTTTTTCTTCTCTTCCCTTTTTTGTTCTTTTTTTGCTTTTAGCATAGTTTTTTCCTAAAAGGAACATTGTTAAAACTTAAAAAATTCTGATGCTCAATACAGAAACTATACAAACCTCAAGCCTCTGCTCTGAATCATTCCACTCAAACATCGGAAAATCGGTCACCCACAGGATTGAATGCCTTGACTAAATGTCAAGAACAAACAAAATAAGGTCAGATAAAGGGAGAGATACTAATAGCCAAATTCGTTTTTCTCTGATAAATGTATTAAATGCGCTCCAAATTTGCAGTATTGTCTACTTACAGGATCAATTAAGCCCAACTCATGGGCTACATGCATCCTCAGCCGGTCTAAGGTTTTATTAACTGATGCATGGTTACCCACTGCAAACAAGATAAGATCACCCGAGCTTGCAGATAGTTGGCTCAGTAACTGCTCTTGCTTTTTGTGCCTAAACTTGATACAAGTGCAGGTATTCCTTCAAGGACACCTAAGATAATATATCGAACAATACCGATTGTGATCCATAATCTTCTTTACCAATATGTAAGGGTTCAATATTTGCAGAAGTTTGTTACCATTATTCGAGACCTTCAAGTAAGGCAAACCCCTTGCTCCAGATTTAATAGCTTCGTTATATATATCACCCTTTTTAAGAGCAGTATTTGAATAATTTTTTGCTCCTGATGGCACGCACAACGCCTTAACAATTCCCCCACTAACCAAAGTATCGGCAAAAACCTTGAAGGAGGAGTCTGAGAAAACATCAGATACCTGCAGGTAGAAGATAAATAAAATAAAATAAAAACTGAAGTAATATCATAAAATGCTTAAACCACACAAAATTAGGACAGAATGTTCTTGAAATGTAGCAAATTCATTTTAAGTGGGTGTTTGGTGGGGATTAAAATTAGATTTTTAGTAGATTGTGATAGAAAGTTTTGATATGTATGGTTGAAAAGTTGAGACCCATGAAAGATGTTAATATTAATTGTTTGACTTTGATTTAGATTAAAATCTGATTTTAATCATAAACAAACAGGGCCTAAGTTCATCTAATCTAGCTGTCTGGTTAAACAAAAGAGATATGAAACAGTATGTTAATTATAGAATTGACTGGGAAAAACTTGTCAAAAAACCAATAAATATGTCAATGGTTTTCATTGCATAAATAGCAAACAGGACAGACAAATTGTATAATAATAATCAAATATAGATCGTTCATGATCAGAATAATGATATCACCTTGTCTTGTCAAAAAGTAATGATTTCACATGTCCAATACAACGTAAACAGAAGATGATGGATAAAGATACCCTCATAACTTCACTACAGTAAATGATATAGAAGGTATTCATAAATATTGAAGATTGTTGAGAAAATAAGATATGAGCCAATAACATAGAACTAAAATACTTGTACATTCACCAAATGGTCAACTGATAAATTACTTCATGCCAACATGGTACAAAAGCAAATGGGAAATGGAAAAGATAGACTAATGAATTCAGATTTTCCTGCTGTTTTAGAAACAAGGTAACTTCATCTTCTTTTACAGTAGGACAGAGATTGTTGAGTTGAGAACAAGACAGACAAAAAGAGAGATGGACGAAGACTATGATGATAAGAAATTTATTAAGCCTATGTTTGAGCCTCATTTTTTAGGAAATAAATTGTGATTTTTTTGGAGAATGTGTGATTAAAAAGTTTTGGATTTATATGTAAAATTACTTTATTGAGAGAATGTGTGGTTGAAAATGAGTTTGGGGAAAAATGAGTTTTTTAGAAAATGGAGCTCAAACAGGGGCTAAATATCAATGCTACATAGAAATAGGTTGATTTCATTAACCGCCAAAAAAGAAAATCAGAATCATAAGTAAATAGCACAAATCTAAAAGTGAATTACATCTTTCAGTTGAAGGTCAAAACGAATATCTGGTCTGTCTGAACCATATTGACTCATCGCTTGGGCATACGTAAGCCTTGGAAAAGGGTTTGGTAGCTCAACTCCTATGATCTCAAGAAAAACCTGCAACAAAGAATTTGAACATGCTTGATAAAATACAAGTGGAGAAAATTGGAAGCAATAATTGATTATCAAACATAAACTAACATTGACAGTTCAAAAATCCAACTATTAATTGCCTGTTTACAGTACTTTGGGACTACAAATTTATTAGTGAAGCTATAATAAAACCGACACTTCAAAAATTCTACTAAGTTGCCAAACTGTTCCTCACATACTACGATATGGTTTCAGGTGAAGAAATAAAATAAAATAAAATAAATCTGATTTACCACCACAAATAAACAAAGTAGGCATTTTGCTAGCCTGATCTCAGCAAATTCAACCAAAAATAGCTTTATCCACTAACAGTTGATATTGTCAGAATGCCCTCATAAAGGAATAAATTGATCAAGAATTGACAAACCAAGATTTGACAAAACCAAACTAGATCCATCCACGAAAGTGAAGAACGAAAATAGAAGATCAAAGAAAGCTTATGTTGCACACTCTGTATACAAGACTATCATTCCAATCAACAATCAAATGTCAGTGAAAATGTCACGTGCTGGTTATATAATTTAACACAAAGAAGCCGCCTTCAATAGAATTACGTAATAATCTATGCAGAATTTAGCTTTCTTCACCACTTTCTTTTATCAATTAATCTTTTAGGAATCATCCATCCCTTAGTCAAATATTATAGAATAGTAGAATAAACCAACTAACCTTTCTAATTAAATCTTCATTTAGCCTCAGCATCTCCTCCATAGGAGTAAAGGCCATTTCCATATCTAGTTGTGTAAATTCAGGTTGTCTATCAGCCCTTAGATCTTCATCTCTAAAACATCTGCAAAACATGGGTGGGTAGAGAAAATTATGCATCTGTATCATAGTGTAGATAAAGATATTAATTTCTGCAACCAACAAATCTGCGTCTTTGAGTATAACCTTTACTAAGATAAAACAAGAGCATCAATTTTAATACATTTGATACATCTTGGTCGCCCACGCACAACTGTAAGCAGTAATTATCAAAAATAAAATTTAAAAAGAGATATGCGAGTTGCAAAAAATGTAACTTTTGGCAGGAAAATAGAATGAAGAACAACGTAAACTAAAAAAGAACATTAGTACAATAAAAGATTCAATCCTCCATCACCAAGAAACTTACCTGGCTATTTGATAATATTTATCAAAACCAGAGACCATAAGCATTTGCTTGAAGAGCTGTGGACTTTGTGGCAAGGCATAAAATGTCCCTGGCTTTATAAAGTGGAATTCAGCATTCAGAACTCCATGCCATAAACATAATATCCAAAACAACATAAAAGAACATATAACTATATACTTAATCATTCCATCATTCATAATTAGCTCAGGTAGATTGTACACCTTGTGAAGGAAAAGCCACACCTTCTATTGATAGGTTAGAAATGGTGACTGTAATCTGGATAATGCTGTGAAAATAAGTCAAAGTAGCCAATATACTAACCGAACTTCTACAGCATTTACCAAACCATGTTTGGCTATCATATATAAACAATCAAACCACTTTTTACCCACACATTTCATGAGACCACAAGTATTACCCAGTACCCACTTATCCATCACTAATTTCTACCTATTTATAAATTACCATTTATAAACACTTGCCAAACAAGCTTTTAGTTTTCAATAGACTGTGTGTCACCAAAAGCACAAGGATCAATGTTTCATGTGAACAAGAATGTGGACACATTTCCATTTTTCAAAACCTTTCCTTCTGATAATCAAAAGAAGGCAGAGAGAGCAGGGGAAGCATGAAGTAAAACCAAAAATTACACATGAAACTATTATCATTGGTTTCATCAAAAATTGCCAGCAATTTGCTACAGGAACCATTAACCATAGACAAAAAACATGCATTCAAAGTGCTTGTAAGCTGTCTAAAATAGATAAAAAATACCTGGATTCTTGAAGGAACTAAATAATCCCGAGCACCTTCTGGAGTCGACCTAGATAGAACTGGAGTCTCAATCTACCTTACAACCATGAAAAAGGTCAGGATCAGCACAAAGAAATAGCGTTATCATGACATTGAGTTTTGATTTTAGCTTCTATTTTTTCATAAATCAGTGTAATTTAGCACGATCGTAGATGCCCATGAGTAATGAGATTTTAAGATAATACCTCCACAAAATCATGCACATCCTCTAGATATCTACGAAGGAGTTTGACCACTCTATGTCTCAACATAATGTTAGCGTTCATCTGTGGCCGACGTAAATCTAGGCATCGATATCTGAAAACGTGTATCCTAAAACTTAGTATTATTGCTTGCATGGAGCACAATAAACAAATGGGAACAAGAACCATATATTGCAACAAAAACACTATTCTTAGCATGAAATTGATAGTGGACATTGTACTTGCAAGAGTTCAATAAAAAGTAAAACATATAAACAGACTTTGTCACGTGAAATAATAATTTTCTAGCAATTACTAACTTCCTTCGAGAAAAGACAAGTCCTCTCACCTGGAATTAGAGGTTATGACATTATTAGACCAATTATTGCTCTCTCGTTTTTATTTATTTACATTGTGTGTGTGTGTGTGCGCGCGCGCGCGCGCGTCTCGGGTAGAGCAAGGGGAGAGGATTAAAATCTGATGCACCACCTTTTTCATGGCCAGAAATTCAAAAATACATTTTTTAATTCCAACCCATTACACTGAAATTTCCAGTTTGCAAACAATAAAAAAATGTGGTTCAGCTTAAATCTGTGAGCTGGGGCACCAATTGTGGCAGTAAAGAAATCTGGGGAATTTTGAAATGATATTTCAATTTCTTTCAAAGAAACTGTGTACATCATAATTTGAGGAAGTGACTTTAGAATTTAGATGTTTCACCAATGAAACTATTGTGACAATCTTCATTTAAGACTAGAAGGTTATTCGTCATAATTACTTTATTTCTTCACCTCGAAACAATAAAGGGCTATATAAGAAAAATGGACTAGTTTGGTGTTCCAGATAGCCACTACACAACATCTCAGCCAAAGTTCTCCACAACCAAGAACTGAAGCATCAAGAAGTTTTTGGTCCCAACTATGAAAAAACAATAAATAAACATTATCTACTGAGATACCAAACAAACAGTGATGAAGGCAACATTTTTCCTTTCTATTTCTATTTTAATTGTAATACAGTGATTCATTCCTTCTAGTATTTGCTCATGAGGATGGGCCCAAAGGCGTGCAGCCAAGTAGCAAGGCAACAATGATAATACTCCTTATACTGAGATAAGGAAATCAGGAGGATGATCAATAAAGGTAATAATAATCAACTTGTCGTAATAGTTTGCAACTCAACTTCCCAGCGTATGTAGTTATTGAATCGAAATTAGACAAACAACATGGTGACGGCCACAACTTGTCCACAGAATTAATCCATGTGCTCTGACATACTTTCTTTCATGTAGTCGTAAACATTTCATAACAGGTGGCATAAAAACATAAAAATAAAAAATCTAGATGGAAAAACGTCAATCACTCATTTTTAGCATGGATGGATAACCCTTAAACCAATTACCGCAGTCTTATTTCCTCTTTAACAAAATCCTTTGCATCCTCTGCAGTCGTAACCAAGAAAGGCAACTTTAACCTCACTGCATTCAACACTTGGACATTCTCAACAGCAACCTGTACGCACACCCAATTCAGTGGAAAAATGGAAACTTTTGAAAGGGGAACAATAAAAAACGAGCTAGCCAATTATTTGGAAACTGAAGAGTTATAAAGGACTAGCTTCAATTATGTATGTAATTACATTGGCATAAAGCTCGCGTAGGCTAAATAAACAACATGGAAGGGAATGCTACTAATAAAGAATTTTTAAGACCATTTTAGATAAGTCTTCAATTACTTGCATTGGCATAAAGCTTGTGTAGGCAATAATAAACAACATAGCAGCTAATAATACTTTTAGCAATTAGAACTTTTATTGATAAAAAGTGCAGGTGATGCGTCTAAGCTCTGGAATTGAGTATAACTCGCCTCTATCAAGCCCGTCTTCATTTTCTTATTGATGGACTCACTGGGCCGATGTCTTACCAAGCCTTCCACGGCAATCACGTATTCAAGCCTCAAGTTATTCACAACTGAATGTGCCTCGGGAAACTCATCCGGGAGCGTTGTAATCTAGTTAAACAAAAAAATTCAAAAATACAGACTACAAACCAATTACTACACAACAAACAATTAAGAACAATTACAAAGATACCTGAACTATTCCAGTATGGTCACGCAGGTTAACGAAAGTGAGTCCCCCGTGAACCCGGTGAAGGGCAACCCACCCGCAGACGCGAACCCGTTTACCAACATCCAATTCGGATAACTCTCCACAAAAAGCAGTGCGGTTGACCCATTCGAGGGTGTTTGTGCTGGAATATGCGGAAGGATTCACCATTTTCTTGGGAGTAGGGATATTGAGTGTTTCAGGAGGGGGAAAAGAAGAAGAATGCATAGAGGAAAAGGCTCGTTTTTGGAGGGGTCTAATTGGGCTGGAACTGGTATGGTGGAGGGTGAGGTGGAGGATGGGGAGGTGGAGGAGAAGTGACGGTTTTGGGCGGAGGGCGGCGGCGGTAGGAAGGCTGCGCAGGAGCAACGACATGGCTGAATGAGATGGTGGGAGTTAAACGTCTTATCTCTGACGCGGAAAAGTATTGGAGGGTTTAAGTATCTAGGCGAGTGAACCGTTGAAGTTTTGCCCAAATATTTAGGGAAAGTAGCGCAAATGATCCTAACCTTTTGTTATTGTGCCTTTTGGTTCCATACCCTTCAAAGTTCAAATGTAGCGCAAATAGCACAAAACATTTGTATTTTTGGTACAAATGGTCCTTTTGGTTAGATTCTGTTCATGAGGGGGCATGGAATGCACTTAATTTAACAGTAAATTGCACATTTAACCTAATCTTTGGCAAAAGTAACGATCATGTCCCTAATCAATTTTTTTAGTCTTATTTTAGTCCCGATCGTTTAGTCTCCTCCTTTCTACACCCACCACTTATCCACCATCACACTGTCGACGACTCCATACCACACCACCACCTTCGACTAATAGGGGAGAGAATCCTATCTGAATTTACATAATCAAATTGCTCTGCAATCATCATCATGTAAAGATCTAAAACATACAATTTCAAGTTCTTGAACCATTAAAATACAAGGACCATAAGTATTTCATCAACAAAAATGCATAACGACCATGATATGGAAAACTCGAATAAAGTTTTCCTTTTTCTTTGATTATCCAGAAAATAAACTACCAATTGCCAATTTTATGGAGTTATAAATATTAGCACTAATTAACAATCAAACAAACTAGTTCTTTATATCCCATCATTTGTCTAGCAAACAACCTTTAATTGGCAGATAAATCTAAGGGATAATTGCAGCTGGGGTCCCAAACCTTTTAGATTTTTGCACGTTTTACCCTAACCTTTTATTTGTACCAGTGGAGGTCCCAAACCTTTAAAAAATATGTGCCGGAGGTCCAAATGGACGGATTCCATCCAGTTGACCGCTAGTCAACCCAAAAAGTCAAAATTCATTCAATTTTGACTGAACTATAAGGGGTAAAATGGTACTTTCAATTTTTTCCCATTTTAAAATATACTAAAATAAAATAAATAAACAACAAGATAGGAAAAAAAAAACCAAAAACTGTCCTCCCCCACCCCCACCTTCTTCTTCTTCAACCTTCAGCCATCGTCGCCGTCGCCGTCAACCTTCAGCAACCGTCACCCACTAGCTCTCGCCTGCCTTCGACCGCCGCCGCCTGCCACAAAACAAACAAACAAGCAAAATCCGATTTCCCCAAATCTCACCTTCACCCCCACTAGCTCTCGCCTGCCACAAAACAAACAAAATCCAACCCAATTCGATTGAACCCCCAAATCTCACCTTCACCGCTGCCGTCTGTGACTCCTCCAAGCCCAATTCGATTGAACCCCCAAATCTCGACACTCTCCAGTTCATCAACAGCCCCATTTACCCAATTCGATTCCCCTCTGAACTTACCTCAAATCTCCATCCCTATCCCCGGTTGAAATGTAGCAAGTCATCTTATTCATTTGTAAATGAATTAGGGACGGCAATTTCACCATAGTGCTAAAGGATAAAGGCTTAATATCGTGATGTTGGTTTTATTTTTTGCAACAGACAGTCATGAAACTGATGGTGTAGTGTAGTGAGAAAGATTTCGAGTTAGAGGTCACTTCTTCATCTTGCTTGCTCTTGCAAATTTATCTACGGGTTCATGGAAAAGCTTCATAAAGGGGGTTTGTTTTGGTTTGATTGTGGATTTGGGTTTAGGTTTTGGTTTGATTGTGGTGGTAGCATTTTGGGGGTGGAGATAGTGGGGTTGGGGAAGGAGATAGTGGTGGTGTCGGCGACGTGCCGGCAATGGTGGTGGCCGACTTTGGGCGGCGACGCTAACTGTCGGAGTGGGGTGGGAGGAAGAATGTTATAAATTGATTTTATTTTTTTGGTTTTTTAATAAATATTTTAGTATATTTTAAAATGGGAAAAAATTGAAAGTACCATTTTACCCCTCATAGTTTAGTCAAAATTGAATGAATTTTGACTTTTTGGGTTGACTAACGGTCAACTGGATGGAATCCGTCCATTTGGACCTCCAGCGCATATTTTTTAAAGGTTTGGAACCTCCGCCGGTACAAATCAAAGGTTAGGGTAAAACGCGCAAAAATCTGAAAGGTTTGGGACCGCAGCTGCAATTATCCCTAAATCTAATACCTTAAATAAATAAAAACATTACATAAAGTATATTAACTTTGCAATGGGCAAAGATAAGTGTCTATTATGTACAAGAGAATATTTGAATGTGCAAGTGTATACCACAATATAGTCTTCTTGACAATGGGATGGAATGGAATATCTAAGCTTGCATTATACTTTCTCATCTGATGCACTGTGTGTGTGCGTCTGTCTGTGTGTCTGTGAGTGTGTGTGTGTGTGTGTGTGTGTGTGAGAGAGAGAGAGAGAGAGAGAGAGAGAGAGAGAGAGAGAGATTTACGATTTTTTTTTTTCTTTTTTTTGCCTATGAAGAAAATGTAGCAGAAAATTTATGAGAGACTATAATTCACAGTAATTATTGTAAAAAATCATTAAATTATATTTATTTATGAATGAATAACGAGTGTTTACAATGTAAAGTTACTAATTTCTCCCATTTGGTTTGTTGAAGGTGGTGGTAGCAATATGGAGTAGACGACGATGCGGTGGAGGAAGTGGTGGAGTGGCCTTCTATGTTGTAGGTTTAAAATCACAAAAGATTTGTATTTTTTGTCGATGTTTTCTAACGTTTCCAAAACACTCTTTTCAAAAAATGGATAAGTGGTGGGTGAATAGGGAGAACTAACTTTTAATCTTCCTTGTTCCGTCTCACGGATCATTAGAATATGACAAGTCTAAGAATTTAATCTTTTGTACAATTATTAGAAAATAGGTATGAAACGAAGGATCACCAATTAGAGGCAAAATTATTTTGTCAAAGTTAAAAATTCAATTACTCAAATGAGAGTTAGAATTAAGTAAATGAATTTTAAAGGGTCATGTTGCTATTATATTAAATCAAGATTTAAATATTAATAATAAGTTAAGAGGTTTACCATAGTGCTCCACTAATTGAATCCCCCATTTTTCATTTGGAGCTTAAAGAGAGAGAAAGGAAGGAGAATGTATTCCAAGGTGGAGTTAGGATTGTAGAGTGGTGAGGATAAATTTCACAAATTTTTAATTGTGATGGCAAAATTGAAAAATATAAGAAATTTTTGAAAATCTTGTGCAAAATCTTGAATTTGAAATTTAGTGTGGCGACACTTGATCCCACTATCTCATACTAAATTCGCCACTGAATACATTATTTCTTGATGATATTGTCTGGGTAAACTATTTGTTGTTAACTTATTAGTTATGTGTATAAATTTATATATAGCTTATTAGGTTTATGGAATATGTGCTTGTTTGTTTTTGTAATGGATTGAGATTAACATGATAAGGAAAATGGATGGAAGTGATGGAATAGAAAGGAGAATTAAACCAAATTTGAGTGAAGGAATTTTGAGGATTTGCTTAACTATGGAAATATTTAGTTTTAGCCCTTGTTTGGGTTCTATTATTTGAAAAAAAATGTATTTTTCTCTCTTTTATTTTTAATCACACTTTTTTCAAAATAATAATATTACATGTAAATCCAAAATTATTCCTTATTTTTTAACCATTCATTTTTCAAAATGTCACCATTCCAAAATACATTTTCTCCAAAATTTGTTTTTAATGGAGCCCAAACAGGGGCTTAGTTTTGTGTATTTTAATATTAGTGCTACGGATATTGATAGTTGTTAATAAGAAATTTTTTAAATTTTAAATGTATTTAAAAATATAATTATCGTAGACCAATAAATAATAAAATAATGCATAGATTAAAAATTTGTAGGTACATACATATTATTCAAATTTTCAATAAAACATAATTATCAAAATAAAAAAAATACTCCAAATAAATAATGTTATGTTCATGGGTCGTGTGGGCTGAGTTTGGACTAGGGTGAATTTTTTCAACTTATTTCCATTATTAAGATTTTGCAATGGTAGATCTATTGAGCTAGATTACAAAAGAATAGTTGTGACCTTTTTCTGCCCATGCGCCCTAAGGCGGTCAACGTAGATGTGAGGTGGGACATTTTCTCCGAACATCGAGTTTAGACGAATCTTTTAGAACACTAATAAATACAATGTATCTTTAATTCTCAGTAAAATATATAAAATAAAAATATTCTTTGAAAAATTATGTTCTAATTAAATTTCCGATAAAAGGATGAAAACTTGATTTTGTGGTTAACTTAATTAAAAGATAAAAAATCATATTCTGAACTTTTAGATGCTTTGAGTACTAATGATTTTTAAGCACAAATTATAATCCAACAAGATGTATAAAATAATAAGGTCATGTTCGAGCCTCATTTTTTAAAAATTTATTTTTCTTCAAATTCATTTTTAATTACATATTTTTTTAATAAAATAATTTTGCACGTAAATTCAAATTTTTTTCACTATTTCTAAAAAATGAAAAAAAATCACTATTAAAATATCTATTTTCTCCCGAAAATGAAACTAGGGCTGTCCGTGGGTCGGTTCGATTCGGTTCTGAAGAGACCCGAACCGACCCAAAACTTTCGGGTATTTAATAAATGGACCGTCGGGTCCAAATATAATTATGGAACCGTTCGGGTTCGGTTCGGTTCGGTTCGTTTCCGTATCATAATTAAATTTTTTAATATTTATAGCAACACTACATAAATACAACTAATGATATTTCATTCGTAACTTTTACAAATTAACGTAGTTCAATTCAAAAACATATAAATAACTAACCGTCCAATAAGATTAATTCAATACATAAAAATACCAAAAAATAGATATTAATATTACAGCAACACTACATAAAGTATATTCATTTGTTTCAAATTAAAATGGGCTAATGGGTTTTAAAAATGATTTGAGTTTTAAAATTAAAATTATGAAATAATCTGATTTATTTAATTAATTTGCTAATTTGTTTAGAAAAAAATAAAATAATTTAATTAATTCAATATAAAAAATAAAAAAATTATTTAGTTTCGGTTCTTATTCGGTTCTTCGGTTCTTGGTCTAGACCCGAGACCCGACCCAAACCCATCGGTTCTCGATTCGGGTATCCATTCGGGTATTTAATTTGTGAAGAACCGCTCGGTTCGGGTTCGGTTCGGTCCGGTCCGGGTTCGGTTCGGTTCGGTCCGGTCCGGTTCGGTTCGGGACTTTTGGACACTTCTAAATGAAACTCAAACTGAGGATAAATAAACATCTTAAAACTCTTTTCTTTTTAATCTTATTCGGTAGTATCAAATTTTGCTTACAACAATATGTCATTAGTAGATAAAATTTCACAAAAAAGAATGGCGAACCCTAATTTGGACAGGATATTGCAATGGGATCCCCAACTTATGGGTATGGTAGCAAATAAGTACCCAATATTTTTCCCTTAACATTTAAATCCCCAAGAATTTTATTTCGAAGGAAACGAGACCCTTTTTAACAATCCAATCCAACGGCTATACTCTTTTTCACCTACTTTAAATTATTCAACTTTTAAATTTCCTTCACTCAACGGTCAGAAAAAAAATCGGTCTTGATTTCAAAACTAGACGTTACCAATCTCTCAAGAAATTCACATTCATTATCTTCATCAAATCAGTATCAAGATCTTCACAAAATCATTCACAATTCTTCTTCGGTTCAAGATTTTCTTTCCTCTCACAAGAAGATTTACTTCTCTCCCAGTCTTTTTTGGTTAGAGCAGAATTAGTGTATCAATGGCGGGTTATTCAAACAGATCTCCTTCTCCACTTTCCACCAGGCCCATCAATCCAAATCCCAAAATTTCTGAAGTTAATTCTGGACCCAGAAGGAGTTTCACTGGAAATTCTCGCCCCTCGGTTCACACGAATCCGAGAAATTTTTACCCCAGTACCCCTGCCAATAGCCCTTCTGGTTTGTTAATCTACTTTCTTGGTTTAAGTAACTTTTTATGATTTTTTGTTATTGATTTGTGTTTATGGATCTTCAGATTTTGCAAGAAGACGATCGGTGGGGAAAGAAGGCATCTTTGCTTCGAAAGATCACGATGAAAAAGAGAATGATGAAAAAGATCACGACTTAAAAGCAGCAAAGATCCGGGAGGTGGGTTCGGGTTCCAAGAATTTCATGTCTCCAACAATTTCTGCAGCATCCAAGTTCACCCCATCACCAAGAAAGAAAGCATTGGTGGAAAGAAATGACCCGGTTCGGACTTCAATGTCGCTGTCCGATGGAAAAGCTGTGTTTTTCTCTGCGGATTTTGAAGATACCGAGCCAAAATTTGATATGGATTCAAATCTGAACAAGATCTCAGAGAGTTCTCTCTACTCGAAAGTATCTGATGAAGTATCTGATAAGGCAGAGAGAAATGCTGTTCTCGAAGGTCCTCCAGCTTCCAAGCCGTTGAAGAAAGTGACATTCTTAGAGGTACCTTCAGATTCTAAGAATACATTTGATTCGATGCCGGATTCAGTAATTATAGATTCTGATTGTTTCAATGAGAACAAGACTTCTTGTTCATATGAATCCCCTGTTATAGCCCCACTTGATGCTGACCCTTCTATGCCTCCTTACGACCCTAAAACCAATTACCTTTCTCCAAGGCCTCAGTTTCTTCATTATAAACCAAATCCTCGAATCGAAATTCTTTTGAACAAGCGAAACGGGATTGATTCTGATGAATTCAACAAGTTAGAAGATAGTTTTATGACAGAAATTATGTCCGGAAACAGTTCAGACTCTGATGGCACAGAAGAGTCTTCGCAGAAAGAAGAATCAGAGGATACTTCTTCAATCGAAGTAGTGTTGGGATTAGATGAAAAAGAAGAAGATATGGTGCTGGGAGTAGATGAAAAAGAAGAAGAGACTCGTGTTTCTGATTCATTACCCATCAGTGAAACTGTTCCTGATGTAATTTCTGAGGAGAATTTTGAGGCGAAAAGGGATAAGAGACCATCATGGGTTTTCCCTAGATTGAATTGGGTTTCTTTGCTTTTGATATTCTTGATTGCATGTGTATCAGTGTCGGTTACTGATTTGCCAGTCACTTGTACGTCTAGGCTTAAAGATTTGAGCCTAACTAATCTTTATTATGAATCAAGTGCTGCTGCTTTTACGAAAACAAATTTGGATAGATTTGTCAGACAAGTAAATACATATTCAGTTAATTCTATGTCCTATATCTCTAAGTTGATTACTGTTTTTGGTAGAGAAGATAAACTGGGAACTTTGCAGTTCATGAACTTGACTGATTTACAGAAGGAGACAATGATTGATGAACACTTTATGAATAAGCAGTTCAGCAAAGAATTCGATGAAAATGAGATGGAAGAGGATGTTGACACTGAATTTCAGGAATTTGAAGATGAAGTTTCTGCAGAGGTTGATTCTGATGAGATCATTGACCAGGAAATGGAAGAGGTACCAAATGTATTAGAAGAAAATGAAATGGAAGAGGATTTAGACACTGAACCGTGGGAATTTGAGGATGAAGTTTCTGCAGAGATTGATTTTGATGAGATCATTGATAAGGAAGTCGAAGAAGTATCCCCAGCTACTCCTGCACAGCATGCAGAATCAACTCGCAATCAAGAAAACTTAAAGAATGAACAAGAGATTGTCTCTTATATCAATGCTGAGCAGCAGTGTGACACAATCTTGGAAGAGGATTTAGACACTGAACCGTGGGAATTTGAGGACGAAGTTTCTGCAGAGATTGATTCTGATGAGATCATTGATAAGGAAGTCAAAGAAGTATCCCCAGCTACTCCTTCACAGCATGCAGAATCAACGCCTCGCAATCAAGAAAACTTAAAGAATGAACGAGAGATTGTCTCTTATATCAATGCTGAGCAGCAGAGTGACACAATCTTGGAAGATCTATTGGCTATTGATTTGTCGGATCTTGAAATTCAAAGTGAAGCCAATATTGTTAAGCCTGAAGTAATTGCAACTAAGAAAATCAAAGGTGGCAATGGTCCTGATTCAAGTTCACAGGCTGATCTTACGTTGTTGGATCATGAAACCTCATCTAAAATCGATTCCCTGGGTAAAGGTGTCGAGGGTACACCAGTGGTGGAGTCAACACTTAGTCGAGTAGATGGTAAATTTGCTGTTGAGGGAGTTTCTTGCCTAGTTGTTGCATTATTGACAGCTGCAGCTTTCATCCATAGGAATCGAAGATCTTCTACATCATCAAATGCTGTCCCTTATACGGATCCATTGTTGAGGAAGAAGACAATCTCTGGATTAGCTGTTGATGCAGAACCTTCCTTTCAGAATTGGACAACAGAGGATGTGATTGGAGAGTCGTCGTGTCCTTCAGAAATGAGCAGTTTCGATAAGAACTCGTTGGCTCACAGCGTAAAAGGAGTATCAAATGAAGCTCAAAACCATGACCGGAACGCAAGGAAATATTTGAAAAGGGAGTCATTGGCTTCTTCGTCGGAATATTCTGGTTCACCTTCATATGGAAGCTTCACCACTTACGAGAGGATCCCAATCAAGCATGTAAGTACTTGACTGCTAACTTTTTTTTTTTTGTATAGATGTTTGTGCATATTATATGCATATTGATATCTGGTTTTTATCTTTTTTGAAGGTTAATGGAGATGATGAAATTATTACGCCGGTGAGGCGCTCGAGCAGACTCAGGAAACAGGTCACTTCTCAGTGACAATTTAACGCTTTCCTTTTGATATTATGTAACTCTGTTAGGAGCAGCACATCTCTAATGTGAACCAGTCTCAGTTTCTTAGTCTAGTGATTGATTGTAAGTTTGTAATTCTGAACAGACTAATTTTGTAGTGCCAGCAGTTTATCTTTTTCTATTAATCTAGTTTTTGAAGTGTGGCTTCCGCTTAAACTATAATGATTTCTTTTTACAACTTAATTGATCATTGTTCATAGTTACTTGCATTTACTGATCTTAACATATTCGAAATATATAGCAGCTAAGATTTGCAATTTATTGGAATGATTTCCAGTGAAATCGCTAGATTTCTGCTATTTGAAACTGATCAAGACGTCTGCTTATTCTATTTGGTATTGAACTCAAATCGTTTCTTGAATCTCACTGGTATTGATACCATAAAGTAAGCCTATTCGGTTAAGGTTTTGACTCGCATTATCAATTCATTTCGCTATTTTTGGAATAGATTAGTTACACAGAGGTACATAAGACCATTGTCTCAATGAAAAACCCTTTTTGCTGAACAAATGTACTGGTTCTTAGGTTCAGGATATTATGTAAAAATGTCTGCTGCAGTTTGAACAAAAATTTATGTCATGGTACAAATAATTTTATATAACTCAATGTCTTGGTCAGATGGGATTGTTAACAATTTGATTTATACTTCATTTTGCAATAGCCATAAGATTTCAGCTTTTGACAACAAGAACTGAGCAAAGATTTGTTTTACATTAATCTATTATGACATTTTTGATAATGTACTTGATGAGATTGAACAAAACAATTAACATTTTCCTTAACACGTCTTTCTTTTTTAATCCCATAAATTCTATCGAACCTCCAATAGTAACAAACGATGAGCCTTTTCAACATCAAAATGGACTTCACAATATTTAAATTGAATGTTTCTATCAATTGGGGTCCTAAACCCTTTCTTAGAAAGAAAGGAAGAAGAAAAAGAAAAGAAAGAAGGGAAGAGAAGAGAAGGGAAAAAAGGAAAAGAAACCAAAAAACTTCATCCTGCTCAGCTTCAATTCACTTGCGGCGCCGCCACCCATCATCGTTCACAACAAACACCACCAACTAGAATAGTCACAACAATAATTTCCAGTTACCATAATCATTTAAAATTTTTACTCACTTGGTCACTTCCTATCCATCCATTTCCTTGAGATGCCTCTCTCTATACCCACATTTCAATCACACCTATAGATCTCTCTCTCTCTCTCTCTCTCTCTCTCTCTCTCTCTCTCTCTCTCTCTCTCTCTCTCTGTGAAGATCTCTTGATAAAATTCTAATCGAAAAACATTGCAAGAAACGAGGTTAACAGATCGACGCTGTCCGAAAGAAACCACATTATCAATCATGAGCAAACTCCATGGGAAAAGCTTACCGAAAAGAGCATCTACTTCCCCTTAAAAAAAAAGTTTTATTTTTGAACAAAGAACAAATGGAAATCTGGAAGGAAAGATATTCCAAGACTTCATTTTTGGATGTTTCGAGTTTTCACTAAAGGATTTTTCAATTCCTTGATTTTGTTGACATCAATCCCTCATTTATCAAAAATGCTATAGGTACACTTCCAAGTGTATATTACCATTGACATTTGATGAGTTGTTAAAAAGGAATTGACAAGAAAATTATTTAATTTTTTAAACTGTCAAATGGTGTGTTGTTATCTGATAAAACGTAAAGAATGATACAAAGGATACGTACATGTAGCGTGATCGCAGCAAACGAATATTTTTTGGAATATTAGCTAGAGACACAAATTATAGTAAAATAAGAGTGTGAACCCCAAACTTCCAAGTTCGGCTAGAGCTCTCCAGCCACAGAAGCCACCGGACAAAATCTTGCGCTCAAGATAGTAAACGAAAACCGGATAGTTTTAAAATACGCCACGGGTGTTACCCCAATTCATTTAACTTCTTCTTCTTCGCCTCACTTTCTCTCTTCTTAGAAATTCCACTAGTTCCTTAACGAACTTTTGATTTCAATCCAACTGTTGATTACTGTTTATTTTCAAAACTTAGATAATTAAATGGCTTCTCTTCAGCTAATGAAATACAGTCCATCAACACTCACAATTTCATCTCAATCGAGATACCAAAGAAATTTCAGCTGTTTCTGCTCGGATTTCAGTTCTAGGCTTCGGTATTCAAGAATTGTGCTCCATAATAGGAGGTTAAGGGTCTTTTGTAAGCCTCAAGATAGTGAAATTCAAAGCAATGGTAAGTAATACTGTTGAAATATTTGTCTATGATCTACTTATGCATGTGCCTGTTTAAATTTGAACATTAGGACCGGATATGAAGTAAAATTGATTTCTTGCTACCATACTTACAAATTTTGGCAAATTGTACAATTGATTTTGCATTGAGGCTATGGTATATATGATTGTAGGCATACACTATTTTAAGGCCTATTTGCTGTATTATATTGTTTTCCTGTTGATAGGTGATGAAAATTGCTAAGGCTAAAGCTAGATTAAGGTTCTCTTTAGCTGCTAGAGGATTAGTTAAATTGCATAAAGAAGATTTGAGATGCAGATAGTTTTTCTCACACAGAAACTGTTAACTAATAAGCAAATAGAAGGATACAAAAAGTTAATTCTATAACTAAAGGGAGAAAAAATTGCTAAGGAAAATATGAAAGATTAAGGTGAACACAAACACTTTTTAATCTGAAAAATGGACTCAAATTGCATTACATTCAATGGCCTTAAATAGGCAACACAAGGCACCCACTTTACAAAAAATTAGGAAACTAAATGGTAGTGCATGTCATGCAACAACTGCATACATCCAAGTGTCTGCGCTAATTTACTTGTAACCTAATTATGCAAAGTACTAAGAAACTGTCAACAAAAACACACAAGTGTGGAGGCACACGTGTAAATATGCACATGCTGCACAAATTGTTCTCTCTGTCATTGAGCAAATTTTAGTTCATGAACTTTTGCATAACTGTAATGCAAGGCTGGAAAATGAGATAGTTGCTTGCGGCAGATCCTTTGCTGCTAGCTGCAAAATCTTATTAGTATTTCCCATTAAGGTGATGTGCCTGATATATTACGCCCTTGTTTGAGCCCCATTTTCATGTTAAAATGAGTTTTGTAATAGTGATTTTTTGGAAAATGTGTAATTAGGAAAAGTTTTGAGTTTACGTGTAAAATATTTTACTGAATGAATGTGTGGTCGAAAATGAGTTTGGAGAAAAATGAGTTTTTAGATAATGGGGCTCAAACAAGGGCTACATCTTATTATATTTTTGCTCGTTCTTTTAGCCGTATATTAGCTAGATAATAAATCCAGTAACCTTAATTGCTTTGCATAGTATAAATCCATTCATGACCATAGGACATTTTACACCTCTTCTGGGGTATGAGGTTTTATACTGTTGCATCAGTTTCGTACTTCAATTCTTTCCTTTGGTTGTTAAATTTATTGGATGTGCCTAAATACCTACCCCTTTATGCCTGATTTCAGGTGAAGAACCTCCTGAGTCATTGTTTATGAAAGAACTAAAGAGACGAGGTATGTCACCTACTTCATTGCTTGAGGAAAAGAACAGAAGCATTGAGGGTGATGATAAAATGAAATTCAAAAAAGATGGGAATTTCTCACGTAGAAATGCAGTGAGAACAGATTCTGAAGAAAACCTATTTAATCAAAGAGAGCAGTCTCTGGCACTGAACAGTGAAGGCCTTGAGGTGGTCACATTCTCCCTTTTGTTTTCATTTAAGGTGTGTTTGATAGGGAGCCAATTCCATGGAAAATGTATTCCATTTTCCCACTTTTCCTTTGTTTGATAGGTTTTTTTTCTAGATAAATGCTTTTCCCACTTTTCCTCACACACTCACTTTTTCTTGTTTTTCCTTGAAATCATTTTTCCACCGAAGTGGTGGGAAAATTTTTTCCAAGTTTTTTTTTTTTTTTTGGCAATTAGAAAAAATTCTAGATACAATGGTAAAAAAATCTATCACTTTTATTGACAATTTCCATGCAAAACAAAGCTAAACAAATGATATTCGGTGTATTAAATTTTTTTTTGTACTTTTTTTGTAATTTTTTAAAATTTTTTGGCAATTGGAACAAATTCTAGACCCAATGGTAGAAAATTATCATTTTAATGGACAAATTTCATGAAAAATAAAGTCAAACGGACACCAAACTTTCAACATTTTCTAGGTGGAAAATTATACCAATCAAACACAATTAATTACAATTCCCAATAAAATAATTTCTAGGCAATTCAATTCCCTGGAATTCATTTTCTTTCCACTCATTTTCCAACTTTGCAGTCAAACGGACCCATAGTTAATTGAATAGGTTCAAAGAAGTAGTTTATGGTGTTTTAGGAATTTGCATTCTTTATCTGATTTGGCCTTTCATTATAATCCATCTAGTAATATTGTAATTCTCATTCAAGTTCTATATATGCTATACTTTTTTACCTTTGAGTGATGAGGTTGTAATGTTGCAATATTTCCCGCACTCAATGCAAATTAGATTCGTTATTTATCCATTGAACAATGCTTCCAAACTTGAGTTGTTTTTACTTGGAATTAAAGTATTTTTCTCCTCCAGTCTTCCAGCTATACACACTCAGTGCTTCACATCTTCATATCAAATGATAAAATGTGCATTACCCACCATCTAGGTGCATATGCAATAGCATTCTTGTGCAATTGATACCAGAATTTTTATCCTTGTAAGGGCATGACCAAACTAGATTGGTCGCAATGAAGTTGAATGAAATAGTGTGGCTAGGAGTAATTACGACCTGTTAGTTTACATAAGGCCTACATCATTAGTGAAGGAATGGTAAAAAATGTAAACGAACTTTGTGATTCTTCAATCTTATCAGGATTCACCTGACATGCAGTACGATATAAAACAACGTTTTCATTACTTCAGATGCATTCTGTATGTAAAGTTCTGCTTAATTTCTTGGTCCCACCTTCATTTGTATCTGTAATATGACCGAGATCTTTATTTTCCTTTTTTGTCTTAGGGTTTGATTCCACGGGCTAAACTTTTGCTTACCCTTGGCGGGACTTTCTTTTTGGCATTTTGGCCATTGATTCTCATAACTGTTGCATCATTTGCTGCTCTGTATCTGGTATGTTCTGTAACTTGGTTCAAATACATTTTATCCACATCTGTTGTCATTTAACACAGGTTTTATTTATTCCCGGAAACTATATAGGATTATATTCATTTATTGTGAAGATGGGTTATAAGATTATATATAATCAGAAAAGAGTAGTTGGAAAAAAGAAAAATAATAATTTTGATACTGGAGGAAAATTGTCTACCTTCCTTTGGAAAAATAATGAGTTGAACTCGAAGTGAGGCCAAATATGGAAATGAATATCAGTTAAAAGAATGAATTTGGCTGCACTAGCCTGTTTTTTGTATCGGGATCATCATAAACAAAGTTTTGTACTCTCAATATCACAAGTTTCTAACCACCTTTTTTTACATACAAAAGTTGGTTATTACCTTGAAATTGGGAAATATTCAAGAAAATGGTATAGACCTTACCTTAGTTCCTATAATTTGTTCCCCAAAATTAACCATCAAATTATATTTTCTATCTGAATTATTGTCCAATCTTTGCCGTTTTATTCCTTTTCTTGATTATTGTAATTGTCAGCATGAATGGTTAGTTCTGCACATTTTCGCTGGAATGTGTTTCTCTGAATGTTTATCTTTGATTGGATTTTCTCTTTCAATTTTTTTTCCTGTGGGTTTATCCTGCAATATTTAGTGCTAATCTTCCATTTGCCATGATGAGTTAGCATAAACTATGAAAATTGACCAGTGACTATCATCCTTTTCTTCACCTGCAGTATTTTGGACAATCTTTTGTTCATGATGGAAATGAAACTCCTGCCAATTCACCTCAATATATAGATCCATATGCACTACTCGAAGAAGAAAGGATATATCAAACAGCCCCTAGTCTAAATTAATGGATTGAGCTCACTGACCAGCATCTCAAACGGTCAGCTATACATTTCTTTTCCTTCTCTTTGATTGCTCTGTTTTGTAAAAATTAGATTTTATTTTTTTTTAAATAGTGTCGCCTAATCGATAGGGAAACTGTCTGTCCACTTCTGTTATGGACATCTATTAGAAATGTGCATATTATCTATCTTTCGCTCTATTTTCATTTTCTCTGATTACGAAATGAGAGAAAATTACCAAAGTTGGTGCCATCCTGATAGCATTAACTTTGAATATGAACCTGTAAATATTGTAAAGCTACCATATTAAAATTAATTTGAAGAATTTAAATATAATGCTGTAACATACCAATAAACGTGAAGAAAGTAAAAAAAAAGGCATTTTCCAACCAATGAAATATAATGTTTCAATTCAGAAATTTCAAATGTAATATAATTAAGAATGATGAAATTTTTTGTATGCATATAAACTTTGCAATTTCACATTAATGGTAAGACTTCTGTCTCTACCCACTCCTTTGGGAATATCACTTATCATACAGATTGACAAATGCTCACACAGTCTTCACTTGAGATATAATTTTCTCTCAACACAAATACATAAGAATTACTTCAAAGTGAAACAAAAATTTATTTAGACTGGTTTATTTAAAACACTGCAAAATTAGCACCAGTGATTTAGTGAGTCTAATTTAGCCCCTGTTTGACTCCCAATAAAATAATTTTTTTTATTTTTCATACTCATTTTCAACCATACGTTCACACAATAAAATATTTTGCACGTAAATTCAAAACTTTTTCTTACTTTTTAACTACACATTCTCCAAAAAATCACCATTCAAAACATAATTTTTCCCCAATTGCTCTTTATAATGGTTGTCAAAGAGGGGCTCAGTAGTGAAAGAAGCTAACTCAAATTTCACCGATTAGATAAAGAAGTTACTAGTTTCATAAGTACAATTAAATATATAACCCACAAACAGTGCATAATACAATTAACAAGATATTCTAAGTTACTGATGCCTTGAATGTCTGGAGTGACTTGATAAGTCCTCTGATGGATCCAGCAGCAGCAAGAAGTGATACAGTTAAGCAAATGAGGCTAAGTATTTGCACCCAGATCCAAGCGTGAGAGAATTTGGGAATCTTTGCTCTTGAAATATACATTTCAATTGGGAAATAGACAGTCGGTGGCCAGAATGAGATAGCTCCAAGGAGTCCCACGAAGTCGTTGAAGAATGGGATTAACATAGCCAAAACAATTATGAATATCACATGAGTTGTTCTCCATACAAGTCTGAAGAAACTGAAGTTGAAATTGCCACAGAATGGCATGCCAATTGAGTATTCTCTTGTAATGAATTTATTCCCTGCCCATTTTTTACTACATCTCTCGACAAAGCCAAATATTGGTTGGCAAAACACCTGCATACGTAGGATTTGAGCAAGCTTATTGAATCAGGATAAGAATTTTTAGTAGGCCGCACACTGAGCATTACGATGAACAAAATATAGGTTCTTTTTCTTCCTTGATAATAGTGTCAAGTGTTATACATTTAACCTTACCAAACAAGATTGGTTTAAAGAATGTCATGAGAATTCTAAAGGATGGAAGATTTAATAAGTGGATCAACTTATAATTCATATCATCAACATTCTCTGTCGCATGCATACCAAATTTATTTGAGTGGGAAGTATGCACTTCTGACGTACCGGTTATAGTGCCCAGACCAAATGATAGGCAGCCAATTGCAGAGCCGTCAGCTTGTTAACTGACTGATCGTAGGGTTTGAATCCTATTTGGGAAGATTATATAAAGCCTACTACATGACATTTTGAATGTGGGTGTTAACGAGATTTGAACTCAAGAAGTTTTACCTACTTCAATTCCACATCGAATGACCCTTTCGTTCAAAAACTTAAATTGATAGTTCGTCTAGTATCAGACAAGTAAAGAGTAAATTAAGAATCAAAATGAGGGCTTATTGGAACAATGTTTACCTAGTAAGCTCCAAGTAAATGAACTACAATGCATACATCTGCCAAATCAACAAGCCAAAATGGATTGTAGAAGCCAAATCCAGTTAGAAAGTTTCCAGGTGCTTTGTTCCCAAATGCAGCATAACCTACTATACAGCATAGCATGTAAAATATTGTTGAGATCGAGATTGCAATTAAAGCCTTCTTCATCACTTTGTTCTCTGGTTGCCCTGATTTTACTGTATCCTACGGTATCAACAAACAAATACACTGGAACAAAACACAGGGATTGACCCAAATCCAGTGTTTTCTTCGACGAATATGATGGTATGAATATGGTTACATGCAGGAGTTAATCAATAAATAGCTTGTGATTAGGTGGATGGAAACTATCTGTACCCAGGACTAGCTGTTACAAAGCTGTAACTTCGGATGACTAGCCAAAATAATAGGTTGGGACAAGCTTGTTAGCGAGTTGAGGAACTCTGTGTAAGTGTTATGCCCTAGATCCAATCAATTTTGGACATAAACACTTTGAATATATATAATCAATACATATATATGGCAATATCTATTATTTAATTGAATTAATATTCTAATAAATTAAATAATAGAATCCGTAGATTCAAGTCTTGGTGATTTGTTAATCACAAGGAGTTGTGATTGTGAGATACAAATTACATATGATTGAATCTTAAATCGTCCGTGGTCGAAGTAATAACGAGATTCGGATATCGTTATTACGGATAGACTATCGCGTGTGGCATTCTTACTTGTGAAGTAAGTAGCTGATCTCACAAGCTAAAGTGTGGTGACATTTGAATTAACACGTGGATGTTTTGTTATAGAACAAAACATTGGAGACCCACTGAGAGATTCCACATGGATAACTATCTAAGTGTTAGTGGTTAATCTCTAACGTTCGGTAGTGGAATTGGTCATTTGACTTGAGGTCATCATAGTACCTTATATGAGGGCAGACATACTTTGGTGGTGTTGGATGTTGCTCTGTCAAGGATCGCTAATACAGCATCGTTCAGGTATGTCAAGAATCATATGAAGGTTGTGAATGATCAATAGAGGATTCGTCACTCTTAGATAGTAAGAGATTATGATCTACATTTTATTCAGTTAAGTTAATTATGAAATCCTTGGCCAAGGTGAACTCATAAGTCGGAAAAGAGTTTTCGACGTACATTGACTTAACAGTGGGATAAAAGATATGATCGATAATTGAGATTGACACATATCCATATCTCATAATTGATCGGATCATATTGACGAAAGTATTATAGTTTCACGGTAAATGAACAATTTTGGTTTTGTCATGCTACATGATATTTCCCGTCACATGTATTGCCTTGATACATTGCTAGATGTCAATCTGGGACAACGAAAATGAATTAGTGATAAATTAAAATGGGCGTTTTAATTTATCGATTTTGATTAGATCAAAATAATAATTCACGTCGTTCGGCATCGTGATCGGGAACCTAATGGGTCACACACAAAAGAGAATCAGAAGAATGAGATTTACCAATTAATTAATTGACAAGTGTTGGATAATTAATTAATTGGGTTGTTTATTAATAGGCTCGAATTAATTAATTGGATTAATTAATTCATGGACCAGATTTAATTAATTTGATTAATTAAATCTTGGACCGGGTTAAGTTTAATAGATGGACCGAGCCCATCTGGACTTATATTAATAGACTACTAGGGTTTGAAAACTGTAAGGAATTTTTATTATTCTTGCTAGCACAAGAAAAGAAACCCTAGTCGTCATTCTTGTTCTTTGTGTGGATCACCATTGGAGGCTGGACAATTGGACAGCTTGGATTGCAGATCGTGATCATTGGAGTTCAAGAAAAAGTAAGAGTTTGTGGAATTCATCAAATGTATAATTCTAATCACAGTTTCTATCTAAACACATTGCAAATCCTCGTTTGGGAATTGAAAATTGTTTTATTTCCGCTGTGCATGATTAAGTAAATTCCCAACAGTGGTATCAGAGCTTACTTTGTGTTTGTTAGAAATTGTTACGAATTACAGAACAATCAAAAAGTTGATTGTTGACATTTTTCATGTTTCTAGCAATTAAGAAAATTTGATTTTTCACGCTGCTGCTGGGGGCCTTACAGCAGCGTTTTCTCGTTGCTGCTGGCGGCGAGATGTTGCCTCCGGAGTATGCGGCTTCCGCCGCAGATTTATGAGGCGCCGGCAATGCAAAATTAAGGCGATAATTCTAGGGTTTTTCAGCGAATTTGGGTGGTAGAGGCGGGGGCCTCAAGTGCAATTTATGAAATTGTAGGCCGCCGCCTGCAATTATGATTGTGGGGTCTGTTTGCAAATTATTGTTGAAGGTTCTGTCATGCAATTTTCGAAATTGAAGGGCTTCCTTTTAATTTTAAACTTGGGGTCAAATTGCAATTTTGAAAATGGTTTTAATTTTAAATATTAAAATGGTTTTGAATTTAATTTTTAAATAGTTTGACCTTAAAATTCAATTTTGACCCGTTTAAAATGTTATTTAAAAATTGACGACTTTTATATTTTCGTTAAAATTGGATTTTAACTTAAATATTAAACTTTGACCCTAAATTGAATTTTATTTTATTTAGAAGTTTTATCCTAAATTAAAATGTTAATTCATATTAAATTAGAGTTGGATTTTAATTTAATATTTAATTAAAATTTGATTTTAATTAAATTATCCACCCTAGTATATTGTTGAAATTAGAGTTTGACTCTAATTTGACATTTAATTGAAATTTGATTTTAATTAAATTGTCTCGCCCTAAATGTTTTTTAAAATTAGAGTTGGACTCTAATTTAGTATTTAATTAAGATTTGATTTTAATTAAATATGTTCGCCCTAATATTTTGGAATTAGTGTTTGACTCTTATTTTGTATTTAATTAAAATTTGATTTTAATTAAATTCAACCGTATTAATTTGATTATAATTGGAGTTGAACTTTAATTTAACGTTTAATTAAAATTTGATTTTAATTAAATTGTTTTGCCCTAAAATTTTATTGGAATTAGAGTTGGACTCTAATTTGGTATTTAATTAAAATTTGATTTTAATTAAATAGTCCCGCCTTATATTTGTAGAATTAGAGTTGGACTCTAATTTGATATTTAATTGAAATTTGATTTTAATTAAATAAGTCCGCTAATTAAATTAATTAATTAATTTGATTAATTAATTATTTAATTGTTCCGATCCATTTGTCTAAATTAGTTTAGACGACTTTAATTGCTAGAAACTTGAAACATGTTTGCATATAATATTAGATATTATAGGAATGCATTTATATGATGAATGTTTTATTAGTGGATGATTATGGACTCGACCATGTGGATGTGTTGAATTGTTAGTTTTATTCTTGTTGTTTTATGGGCCTGCGAGCTCTTATTTATTTTAGACATGCGAGTCCGTTGTTATTATTATGGGCCTGCGTGTCCAATATTATTTAGGCTTGCGTGCCAACTAGTATAGGATATAAGTTGTAGCTGGACTAATTGGAGATACAAGAAGAGGAGGAGACCATAGAGATGGAGCATTGTATGAATCAATGCTATACCCCCTAGGAACTGACCGACTAGTCTTCCTCGTGGCTCGGGAAGACTAGATAGTATAAATCCATAATTGTCCACACTATTATATGTATGTTTATTTGCATGTTAGATGTATAATAAAATATATATAATTATTACGATGAGACCTTATGCATGAAACCCCTCGCTAAAAATATTAAGTCAATTTGTTATTTGCCTTCCATCATTATAGTGAAAAACGAGAGTCCTAAATCGATCTTAGCTTGTTGAGTACACTCAAGGCTGGTCCATTAGAGATATGTTTGACACTATGAAATATTAGATAATTCTGAATGATGGGTTTGACTTAACTAATATTTATCTTTTGTTGAGTACACTCAAGAAGATAAATTTTAAAGGCATGTTAAAATATTAAGTCATATTTATATTCGCCTTCCACCATTATAGTGAAAAACGAGAGTCCTAAATCGATTTTAACTTGTTGAGTACACTCAAGGCTGGTCTATTAGGGATATGTTTGACACTATGAAATATTAGATATTTCTGAATGATGGGTTTGACTTAACTAATATTTATCTCTTGTTGAGTACACTCAAGGAGATGAATCTTAGAGGCATGTTAAGCTAACACATAAGATGTGTGAAGATAAAAAGTTGTCAGCTTAATGATCTGGGAATTGTATGGAGATACAATTGATAATAGTATCTACCCAAATGTTTTATTAGGGCTTGTTGAGTACACTCAAGGTTTTAATATAACAAATGGGATCCCAGCCCACTAGGAATCAAGTACGGATTCCATAAATTTATGTGAGAGGGTCATAAATTTGAGTTAAACAGTGGGAGCGAAATTAATTTAATAAAAGGTCATGTTAAATTAATTCATGCATTATATATATTCTTTCTTTATTTTTCGTCGTTTACATTTATTGAATCATGAGTAACCATATGTATTTAAGAGGCATATTGTATGCCAACAACCAAAACAAATTTTCTTGATTGACGCCGCAATCTGAGAATTGTTCTCAGGCATGAAAAATTGGTTGTGTCCTTGAGTAGCCCTTTCTAGAGACACGTGTTGATGACTCGATAAAAGAAGAGGTGGCTGCTATAATAAACACAATGATGACGATAGTACTACAACATATGTGATGTTTGTGACTATGTCACCTGAGTTACAAAGCAACATAAGAGTATAGATGCTAACACATGATTTTTCATCTCAATATGTTGAATGATGAACAATCATACGAGGAAATATATGATATTTCCCAACAACTATACCAGTGCTTAATGACAGAAGAATCTTCAGTCGGTGCTTGTGTACTAAAGATGCAGACTACTTTGAGAAGTTGTCTTGATTGCGTTCAGTCATGAACAATGAACTAAGTATAGACTTGGTTCTGCAATCTCTGACAGAGAATTATTCATAACTAATTATGAATTTAACATGAATAAACTCGAAGTACGCTCATTGAGATGCTGAACATGCTTAAAACTGTTAAGTCCAACATCTGTGTTTGTAGTGGACAAATCTTAGTCATAAATTCCTATATGGAAGTCTAAAGGATGCTTTAGGAAAGCAACCAAGATGACTAGGACGGTTAAAGCAAATAAGGACAATACCAAATCTGATGATCCTTATTATCATTTTGGAATAGTAGATCATTGGAAATGAAATTGCAAGGCTTATATCTACTTCCTTAGTTTCATGGGTATTAGATACTAGATATGGATCTCATATTTGTATAAATATGCAGAAACTAAATAAAAGTAGATCGCTGCAAAAGGGAGAAGTTGACCTACACGTTGAAAATGAGCAAAAGTTGTTGCATTGCCTGTAGAAGCATATTTCTTGCCATTGCCTTTATATTTGATATTAGAATTAGAGAAATGTTAATTTTGTTTTCACCATTACCAAGAGCATTAAATAAATTTCATGTTTTGACATGAATTATTCTAATGTTAAGGACAATTGTTGTTCCTTTTTATCTTGATAAGATCTTAATGGTTATGGTAAATTACAAAATGACATTTATATTCTAAATGTTGAGTGTTCTATAATGAGTATAGAAATTGAAAGGTATAAAAATGATAATCTGAATAACACATATATCTGACATTGCGGATTTGGTCACATAAATGAGAATACAATTCCAAACTTACATAGATATGTATATTTGGATCAAATAATTTTGAATCATTTGACAAATGCGAATCATGTCTGTAAGACAAAATGACCAAATCTCCTTTTACTTGAAAAGGAAAATGATCTGCACAATTATTAGGTCTAATACATAGTGATGTATGTAGATCCATATCAATTAATGTCAGGTAAAGTTTATCTTATCTCATCACATTTACTAATGATCATTTCAGAAATGATCATATATATTTGATGAAATTCAAGCATGAATCTCTTGAAATGTTCAAAGGATTCAAACTAAAAGTTGATAAACAAATAGGTAAATATATTCTTACACTAAGACTTGTTCGAGGTAAATAATATCTAAAATGGAGAATTTTAGATTATCTAAAAGAGAATTAGATTCTCATGCAGTGGATTCCTCCACATACATTGCAACATAATGATGCATCTGAAATGAGGAATAGTACACTATTAGATATAGTGCAATTGAGAACAAGCCATGCAAGCATTCAAAAATCGTTTTGAGATCATGCACTGATTGCCACGTGCTGCACACTAAATCGTGCCCCATCTAAATCGGTTGACAAAAACTCTATACGAGTTATGGAATGGCCCAACATATCTCATATGAACGTTTGGGTTGTGACACTTATGTGAAGCGCACTGAATCGGATAAGTTTGAGACTAAATCCGATAATTATATATTTGTGGATATCCAAGAGATAATTGGATATCAATTCTATAATCTCGTTGAGAAGAAGATGTTCATCTCAAGACATGTCATACTCTTAGAGAAAGTGTTTACTCTAAGAGAGACAGTGGGAGTAGAATAAATCTTGAAAGAGTTCAAGAGTCTACGGATATAATTACCCGAATAGATAAACCTGATTCTTATCCCACACCAGCTGAGGGACATACTCTTGATCAGGAAGTAGAGACTTCTGAGAACACGTTAGCTCAGTGTAAATCTTGTAGGATCATTTGACCTCCTAGAAGGTACGAATCCATGATTACTAATCAAGGATAATGAACCTACTAATTACATAGAAATAAAGTCAAGTGTTGACTTAAAGAGATGGATTTGTTGTATGTAACCGAGGTTTGACCTTGATCGACTTGCCTAATGGATTAGAACTCATAGGTTGTAAATGAGTTTACAAGAAAATGTCAATATGGATTGAAACAAGCCTCTTGAAGCTGGAATCTTCGATTTGATACAAAAAGTCAAAATGTTTGATTTTATCAAAAATAAAGACGAAATGTGCGTTTACAAGAAGATAGTGGGAGCATTGTCGCATTCCTGATATTATATGTATGAGACATATTATAGGAAACGACATCTCTATATTTCAATTGTTGAAATTATGGTTGTCAAATAATTTCTCTGTGATGGATGTGGGAGAAGCAAGTTGATCTATAGAGATAGATCTAGAAGATTGCTTAACTCATCCCAATCTATACAGATAAAATCTCGAGAAGATTTTATATGGAGAAAATGAACTGAGAGTTCATGGATAGAATGATGCTAACTTCTAGTCAGACTGGAATAATAGCACATCTCAAATAGGATATTGGTTTACTCTTAAGCGGTGTGTTGGAAATGTTCCAAATAACCGTTGATTCAATAATGGAAGCCTTATACATCATTGCTTTACAAAGCAACAAAAGTTGTGGTCTGGATCAGGGAGTTCATTACTGAACTTAGAGTAGTTCCTAACATTGTTGATCACACGCTTATGCATTGTGATACAATGGAGCCATCGTGCAAGCGAAGGAACTAAGGTCTCATCAATGATCTAAACATATGTTAAGGCAGTGTTATCTCATTGAAAAGATAATACAAAGAAATGACGTAAATAAAGAACGAATTCCCACAAGTTATTAAATTGCAGATCCATTGACAAAGAGTTGTCGCAGTATAAACATGATCGTCATGTAGACTCTTATGGTATAAGATACATAAGTGATTGGATCTAGTGCAAGTGGGAGTTTATAAGTGTTATGCCCTAGGTCCAATCAACTTTGGACATAAACACTTTGAATATATATAATCAATGCATATATATGGCAATATCTATTATTTAATTGAATTAATATTCTAATAAATTAAATAATAGAATCCGTAGATTCAAGTCTTGGTGATTTGTTAATCACAAGGAGTTGTGATTGTGAGATACAAATTACATATGATTGAATCTTAAATCGTCCGTGGTCGAAGTAATAACGAGATACGGATATCGTTATTACGGATAGACTATCGCGTGTGGCATTCTTACTTGTGAAGTAAGTAGCTGATCTCACAAGCTAAAGTGTGGTGACATTTGAATTAACACGTGGATGTTTTGTTATAGAACAAAACATTGGAGACCCACTGAGAGATTCCACATGGATAACTATCTAAGTGTTAGTGGTTAATCTCTAACGTTCGGTAGTGGAATTGGTCATTTGACTTGAGGTCATCATAGTACCTTATATGAGGGCAGACATACTTTGGTGGTGTTGGATGTTGCTCTGTCAAGGATCGCTAATACAGCATCGTTCAGGTATGTCAAGAATCATATGAAGGTTGTGAATGATCAATAGAGGATTCGTCACTCTTAGATAGTAAGAGATTATGATCTACATTTTATCCAGTTAAGTTAATTATGAAATCCTTGGCCAATGTGAACTCATAAGTCGGAAAAGAGTTTTCGACGTACATTGACTTAACAGTGGGATAAAAGATATGATCGATAATTGAGATTGACACATATCCATATCTCATAATTGATCGGATCATATTGACGAAAGGATTATAGTTTCACGGTAAATGAACAAGTTTGGTTTTGTCATGCTACGTGATATTTCTCGTCACATGTATTGCCTTGATACATTGTTAGATGTCAATCTGGGACAACGAAAATGAATTAGTGATAAATTAAAATGGGCGTTTTAATTTATCGATTTCGATTAGATCAAAATAATAATTCACGTCGTTCGGTATCGTGATCGGGAACCTAATGGGTCACACACAAAAGAGAATCAAAAGAATGAGATTTACCAATTAATTAATTGACAAGTGTTGGATAATTAATTAATTGGGTTATTTATTAATAGGCTCGAATTAATTAATTGGATTAATTAATTCATGGACCAGATTTAATTAATTTGATTAATTAAATCTTGGACCGGGTTAAGTTTAATAGATGGATCGAGCCCATCTGGACTTATATTAATAGACTACTAGGGTTTGAAAACTGTAAGGGATTTTTATTATTCTTGCTAGCACAAGAAAAGAAACCCTAGCCGTCATTCTTGTTCTTTGTGTGGATCACCATTGGAGGCTGGACAATTGGACAGCTTGGATTGTAGATCGTGATCATTGGAATTCAAGAAAAAGCAAAAGAGTTTGTGGAATTCATCAAAGGTATAATTCTAATCACAGTTTCTATCTAAACACATTGCAGATCCTCGTTTGGGAATTGAAAATTGTTTTATTTCCGCTGTGCACGATTAAGTAAATTCCCAACACTCTGGTGCTACACGTGCTAACTTTGTAGTATTACCATTCATTTTAAAGATACCCTTCAACTTTGATTGAATATAGAACCTTTATGCAATGCTAAATGGACTCACCTGTATTTCAATAGGGACAATGGAGAAAGAATAAGCAACTGAAATGTTTCCAAAAGCAGAGAATGCAATCCACATCTTGTCAACACTTGACAGATTCTCTCCAACTGTTATCCCAGTGAGGCCAGTTCAACATGTACTCCTCCTCCTATATAGAATAATGCAATATGTAACATATTTTGTTAACATGACGAAAAATATATTCAAGGGAGAAAATAGTCTTTTGCTTACCTGCAACTTTGGCTATGGAGAGATCAATGCCAATAAAGGAGTAAGCAAAAGACATAACAGCAGCAACAAGGGAATGGAAGCAATTTAATCTCTTAATGGCCCTGTCAAGAAACATATGCAGATATATAATATATAGTATTGTATTATATTTTAATGGAAATGTGTGTATTATATAGTTTGTGATACTTACACCATGCTAATGGATGTAGTGATTTGAGTATCCAATGGTAGCATCAATGAGAGTGATGTATTGAGCTATCCCACATAGTTGAATTTTTAAGCCTCCAGTACACACATACATAGAGGTAGGGGTGTAAAACGGGCTGTTTTCTTTATTTTTTGAGAAAATTACCCCAAACGCTACTTTTCAAAATTCATATTCAAAAATCAGGTGATAAGTTTAATCTTTCAAAAATCAGGTGTTTTAATTAATATATTATTAATTCAATTAATTCAAAAATCAACCCGACCTCTCTCTCATTTCCCCCCAAACTCGTTCTCTCTCTACCTCTCCTCTCTCTCTCTCTCTCTCTCTCTCTCTCTCTCTCTCTCTCTCTCACACTGCTCTCCTCTCCTCTCTACCTCTCTCCAGAGCTGGGTTGCCCAGAGTGTGGGGGTTAGCAGGTGGTTCGCCACCTTGGTTTGGTCGGATGGTGCTTGAATCGACATAAATCAGATTCTGTGTTCGCCCATTTGAGAATTTCAGAATCAAATTCAGGTTGCTTGGAGTTAAATTGATGGAGACCCATTACTGGGCTAGGTGCGCCAGGTGAGGGCAAACCTAGCCCATGTGGTCCGCCTCCATGGGTGAAGTTGACGGCGCCGAAATTGGTGCTTTTCGCAGGCGAAATCGCGAGCTTCGCGACTGTGCGATTTTCCAAATTCATTTCAGTTTGATTGTGAGTTGTTAGGGATGAATTACCAACATGGAAAGACTTGTCTATGTGTGGGGAAGTGGCCAGCAGGTGTCTCCGACCATGGGTCTCGCCAAACGGCGTTATTCCGGCAGTTTTTGCATTTTGAAGCAGTTTTTTTTTTTTTTTGAATGCTGATTTCTCCCTCATTTTTGGATGAAATTGAACGATGTTTGGTGGTAATAGAAGTTGATGTTATAACTTATACTGGTTTGTTATATAACCAGCTTACTCAACGGTAGCTCATACTTGAAAGTTGATGGTGATGGTTGTGGGTGTAAGGATGAATGGATTGATGTAGTGGTGGTGGAGGCGTAGTAGGCGCTGCTGCAGAGTAAGAAGGCTGCAACCGGAGTTGGTGGTGTCGGCGAACCTTTTCTGTTCAATGACAAGATCGCGATTTGACTACCGGGCAGTTTTTTGTGACCGTTTGTGACCAATTGTGACCGATTGTAACCGTTTGTGACTAGTTAATTGTGACTCGTTGTGACCAATTGTGACTCAAAATTCTGAAAAAAAATTTGGAAGTTGGGAATGGGTGGATGGGGTGGGTAGGTTGAAATCGCCGGAGTGGCTGTCGGAACAGTCGCCGGAGTGGCTGCCGGAAAAGTCGTCCGGGGTAGTCGCCGGAGCAGTCGCCGGAGCTGATGGCCGTCCGGTGGAGAGGTGGAGAGAAGGTGGTGTAGTGGGGTGATAGGAGGTGGTAGGTGAGGTGGCATTGATAAAAATAATTAATGTATATTATATTATATATTTTAATATTTAATAAATTTATTTAACACTTGATTTTTGAAATATTTTAATAAGTTTGTTATTTATGAAAAGTGAACTTTAAACATAGGAATTATGTATTATTCCCTTATTTTATCTGTAAAAAAACCAAAAAAAGTAAGGTCTTGATTCTCGACCCACCTATTTGACACACTACAAAGAGAGAGTGTTAATTATGAGCGTGAACTATTTACGTTAGGGCTTGTAAACAGGAGCCATGGCTCTTCTCAAGTTTCTCAAATATTTAGAGGTTGGCTGAATTTTAAATTCACTTATAACTATATTTGACTTGTAAGAGAGAATATAATGATGAATTATAAAAATTACGTAGATTAGATTTAACAACATCCATGCATGGGTAATTTCTTGTGTCATCTGCAGCTCTGTAACAGTCTGCAAGAAATATGGATGTAAACCAAGTAATGAGAGAGAAGCCGTGGCAAACGGGCCAAGCGGTTCGTCGGTTCGGCTACTCGGCTCATGAAAAGTCAGCTCGGGCTCGTCAAATGACGAGCTGAGCGGGTTGACTCTCACAAGCCTAGGCTGGTGGTCTCGTCCAAGGCGAATGGTCTATTTATTTATTTATTATTATATATTTTTTAAAAGTTTATCTTTAAAAAAAAATTTGACGAGCTCTACTCGTTATAAAAGAGCCACGAGCTCACAAGCCAAGCTCGTGTGCATCTGAGCTCATGTGCATACGGGCCAAGCGGGCTCGGCACATTGCCACCTCTACCCACAAGTGCAATTGGGCCTGCAATCCAATCCAACTGGGCTAAGGCCCATGCCAAAGACAACACACCTGATCCAATTACTACTGTTATAATATGTGCACTCGTTGTCGTCATTATCCCTAAAATCCAAAGCACAATAAAATAAAATAATAATAATAATAATAATAATAATAATAATAATAATAATAATAATAATAATAACGTCGTGAAATTCGTTACTTGCAAGAAGTTACACATTGTAAAAAAGTTTATTAATCGAGGTTTAAACTATTTATCTTTCCCCTTTGATCAAATGACAACTTTCATTATTAGTATGGTTTGGTCCATCAGTATAGATGGAATCATTTCATTCCCTTCATAGAGTTTTTATTGGTATTCGATTTGGTTAAGTTCACTTCAGTTCGATTCTTTATGAGAAACGGGTGATGGAACCATGTACACTTACGTGGTATTCAAAACGATTTCAGATTCAACTACTTGAATTTATTTTGCCATAAATATGCTTGAACCCCAATACTAAACACTTCGTACAGACAAAAAATCGTATTCTTGCAAATTTATTGCTGCAGTTTTGAAAGAGAATTCCCCATCTTCAACTTCCTACCGATCCATCGCCAAAAGGCAAAACCAATGCAATGAAACCAATTCACAGGAAAAAAAAAAAAAAGAAAAAAATCAAGCGTTTGAATGAAAAATAATGCAATAAACTCCGATTATTTAAGTATCAATTTTGTCAAAATTAAACAAGACTGGCCCTTCAACTAGAAAAAAACTCATGAACCAGTTCAGTTATATATGTAAAGAGTCAAGAAGTTAGAACATGTTAAACAAGTTGAGAATAGACCGTCTCACCTCAAAATGTTTTTATAATATGTTACGGGTTAAAGAACAGAACGGACACGTGGCGTCACACCACGACGGTGGGACCAACTTAATTCGATCAGGATATAATTCTCTAGCTTCAGTTGTGAGTTCCGAGGCCCTGGCTACCAATCCGAGGCCCTCGTTATTACTCCGAGGCCCCTCCTTTTAACGTCCGAGGCCCATCAAAGATCCACTTATGAGGATTCGGCCATGATGAAAATCTCTTACAAATGATTGATGTGACTTTTGTGTAAAGCTTAATTATGTCTTGTCTCGTCAATGTCAGAGCATTTAATGTTAGTACAGCTAGGAGAGTCAACTTGATTGCTAGGATTTGAGGTCTTGGTCGAGGAGATAAGGCCACGTGTAAATTGATCCAAAGGTCACAATTTGAGTTGTAACACTATAAATACCCCAACCACGTAACAAGGAAGGAACTAATGCAAAATTGAAGAATAAACTGAATCTTTTGGAGCCATTTCTCTCTCGTTTCAATATCACTTTTACAACATTTTTCTATAACGAATCTTGTCATTTATCGATTGGTTTCTTATACAATCGTATTTCTTTTATGCCGGTGGCCTGAACGGAGACGTCTCGTGCCTTTTAGCCACACCCACGCTCGTTTTCTGGAGTCCTCATGACCGTCGATCGGCATTAGCGTGTTGGATTAAGCTTACGTGTGCACGAGTGGGCCCGGCATCTGTTGGCAACATTTTTTGAGGTCAACAGATTGGCGCCGTCTGTGGGAAACGAACCCACGACCACGAGCAACCCCGTGGAAAAAGCTTGCTGAAACATTTCTGGGCATCCCCCTTGAAAAAGGATTTATTCTTCAAAGAAGAATAAGAGGAAGCCCCCGAAGTTCAAGTTTATTCAAGTTTCAAAAGACATGAGTTCAGGAGAAGAGGCTCCCCCCAGACGAACTAGAGAAGCTGACAATGAGGCCCCTGCGGTCCGACGCCGACCCCACCACCATCACAGGCGAGGTGGTAGGAGGTTGGCGGCCCAGCTTACTAGGGAAATGGCAACCATGGCAGCCAATATGAGGAGCATTACTAATCAAAACTTGGTGATGCAAGAGCTATTGAGGCAAATGCAAGGCCAGGGAGGTCCCCCACCTCCCCCCTTTGTTCCACAAGAGCCATATCAACCTGACGAAGTTCAGAGTCAAAGAACTTATTCCTCCAGGCAGTATAGGGGAGGAAGCCCAGTAGAAAGGGAAGTTGGAGTCGATATTTCCTCCAATTATGCTTCCGGCCGACCCTCCGAGGCCCCGTTCAACATGGAGGATAATTTCCCTCCCGAATATGAGCCAGCACCGAGGCCCCAGAGGTCTGCCAGTGTATTTGATAGGCTTAGCCCGATAGGTCAGAGGCGAAGACAAAGGAATGCAGCCCACGCTTCTAGGAATAGGCCACAGCCCCCACCTCCTGAGGTTCGGCAGCCGGAGGAAAGGCAAGAACGTGCCCCCCGTGCTATGCCACCTCGTCATGAACGCCTTAGGAGGGATGAGGAGGCTCGCAACCGAGCGCAGACCCTCCACGCAGCTGTACCCCGTGCATGAAGCTGAGGCTAATTATGATTCGGATGGTCCCCAGAGATCCTGTGACTTAGACGATGACGATGACAACCTGCCATTCTCAAGGGAGCTAAGAAATGCCCAGGTCCCAAATCATTATACTATGCCCAAGATACCCAAATATGATGGGAGAGGCGACCCAGAGAAGCACTTGAATAGCTACAAAACACACATGAGCCTGAGAGGCGCCACTCCAGCTGTTAAATGCAGGGCCTTCCATTTGACTCTAAGTGGAGCTGCTGAAATTTGGTATAGTAGGTTACCTCCTGGGAGCATTCAAAGTTGGCCAGAATTCAAAACCACCTTTTTGAAAAGATTCGCAGTAAGTAAAGAAGGCGAGGCCCCAATCCAACGCCTCCAAGATATGAGACAACAGCCAGAAGAAACTTTGAAAAGTTTTCTGTCCCGCTTCACGGACGAAATGACTTGCTGTGTTCAAGTCACTGATCGCGAAGCTCTATCCGCCCTTAGAGGAGGCCTCAACATGAATACCCTGTTTTGGAGAGATGTGCAGAATCAAGATCCCCCAACTTATGATGCTTTGTTGGAGATGATGCGACGTGAAATCATCAATGAGGAACTGATAGAACATCGAAACAGGGCAAGTAGGGGTTTACAACCCCAACAAAGGCAACGTGGCAGAGGTCCAACCTCCCACCTGATGGATCAGCAGTGGGGTCAACCCAATGTGGAAGCTGCTCAAGGCTCAGGGCAGGCACTTGCCGCTGCCACGTTGAATGCTGTACCAACTTTGGCCTACGAGGACGTACCGACTACGGGTACCCCTGAAAACCCACGAACACAACAGGCCCCCCACAGAGGACGAGGCCGGGGAAGGAACTCGAATCAAGGCAGAGGCAACTCCCAAGGATATTGCACTTATCACCATTCTTACAGCCATGCCACTGCTGACTGTAGAGACATAGCCTTGCATCCCAGAAATTCGGATTCCAGAAGTAACAATCGGAACAACTCAAGACCGAGGAGCAGGCCCCCGCCGAGGCAAGATTCACGATCTAGGCGAGGCGAGGCCCCTTCCCATCACAGGGAAGCATCTCCCCGTGGAAGAGAAAGAGAAAGGAATAGAAACCCAAATGAACAGCAACGAAGAGACCATCGAGGTAGACCTGATGATGTCCCTGTTCATGAGATTGACACAATATTTGGAGGTCCTTATGTTGGTGGAAGCACCAGAAACTCTCAAAGGAACTACGTGCGAGAGGCAAGGGCTCCTCCATTGACCAGCTACATTGTGGGCAGCAGTTCGCGAAGGAGCCAATCGCCTCCGATTGTGTTTACACATGAAGATTCCGAAGGTATTCATTACCCACACTGTGATGCTCTGGTAGTAAGAGCTGTGATAGCCAGGAACGGACTGAGGCGAATGCTAGTAGACAATGGCAGTTCTGTGAACATCCTGTTTGGCACCGGTAGCCTCGGATTACCAGCACTTGATGAACTCGATCCACGAATAACCGAGGCTGATTCCCAGGCAGCCCCCATGGAAGAGTTAGAAAGCTTTCCTATCGACTTAAAGGAACCAACCAAGTTGCTGCAGGTTGGAAGAAGTTTAGCCCCGAGATTCAAAGGGGAGCTTAAAGAGTTTTTGTGCAAGAATCACGACGTCTTTGCTTGGAGGCATGAGGATATGGTAGGCATTGACCCTGGTGTCAGTTGCCATCACCTACAAATTGATCCCAAAGTTGCCCCGCACAGACAGAAGAGGCGAGCCCTTAACCCAGAGAGGTATGAGGCCTTGAAAGAGGAAGTACAGAAACTTGTTAACAATGGCTTTATAAGGGAGGCCCTCTACCCAAAATGGATATCCAATCCGGTACTGGTGAAAAAGCACAATGGGAAGTGGAGGGTATGCATTGATTTTTCTGACCTCAATAAGGCGTGTCCAAAAGACAGCTTCCCACTTCCCAGAATTGATCAGTTGGTGGACTCCACTGCTGGACACGAGTCCCTGAGTTTCATGGATGCCTACTCTGGTTACAATCAAATCCCCATGTACTCAGGTGACGAGGAACACACCTCGTTCATAACGGACCGAGGCCTTTATTGCTACAGAATGATGCCTTTTGGATTAAAGAATGCTGGAGCAACTTACCAGAGGTTAGTAAACAAGATGTTTGCTAATTTGCTTGGGAAAACTATGGAGGTCTATGTAGATGACATGCTTGTTAAGAGTCTGAAAGTGGATGATCACATATCCCACCTCCATGAAGCCTTTGAAGTTCTGCGAAAGTACCGAATGAAATTGAATCCCCTAAAATGTGCATTTGGGGTAGCGTCAGGCAAGTTCTTGGGGTACATGGTCAATCAACGTGGCATCGAAGCAAATCCAGAAAAGATCCAAGCGCTGATTGAGATGAAATCCCCCCAGAAACCAAAAGAAGTGCAAAGTTTGACGGGTCGTGTGGCTGCTTTGAGCCGCTTTATATCGAAATCCACTGATAAGTGCCTCCCATTCTTTAGGATACTCAAGGGAGGACAGAGGTTCCAGTGGACTGAGGAGTGTGAAGAGGCTTTCCAGGGGCTCAAAAGGCACTTAGGGCAGGCCCCCCTCCTATCAAAACCCAAACTTGGCGAGGTGCTACAACTTTACTTAGCAGTTTCCCTCGAGGCTATAAGTGCAGTACTTGTGAGGGAGGAGAATTCAACTCAGCTGCCTGTTTATTATATCAGCAAGGCTTTAATACCTCCTGAGACGCGATACCCAGACATGGAAAAGTTAGCCCTCGCATTGATCATCGCTTCTCGTAAATTGAGGCCTTATTTTCAGGCTCACACCATTCATGTACTGACAAACTTTCCACTCAGACAAGTTCTACAAAAGCCAGACGCCTCGGGTAGACTACTGAAGTGGGCAGTGGAGTTGAGCGAATTTGAAATTCTCTTCAAAGCCAGAACCGCTGTCAAAGGGCAAGCTTTAGCAGATTTTGTGGCAGAATTTACCAACGTGCCAGAAATTGGCCAGGAGGCGGAGCCTTCCGAGCCCCCAACATGGAATTTGTTCATAGACGGTTCGGCAGGGGAGACAGCTCGGGTCTTTGGCGTAGTCCTTGTGAGCCCTGAAGGTCATATGTTGAATAGTGCAGTACGGTTCGGCTTCAAAGCCACCAACAATGCTGCAGAATATGAGGCCCTCCTCGCTGGCCTCAGGCTAGCCAAGGAAATGCAAGTAAAGAGGCTTCACATCAGCAGCGACTCCCAGCTTATAGTGGGACAGGTAAACGGCAACTTCGTGGCAAGGGACAAAGCCATGGCCTCATATCTCAAATTGGTAATGAGCCTACTCCCTTCCTTTGAGAAATTTGAATTAAGCCAGATACCACGCCTTGAAAACGCGCACGCTGATGCCTTATCTAAGCTTGCTAGCAGCAAAGATTCTGAATTGTTGGCAGTGGTCCCAATTGAACACCTCCCCAGGCCGTCCACCTCCGCAGAGGTGGTGATGTGGGTAGAAGGTACTCCAACTTGGATGCAACCTCTCATATCTTACCTCAAAGATCATTCCTTACCCGATAATAAGGAAGATGCGTATAAAATACGTAGAAGGTCTGCCCATTTCTTGTTAGTGGACGAGGTTCTATACAAACGTGGATTCTCTGCACCTCTCCTTCGGTGCGTAGGAGAAGAAGAAGCTGATTATGTACTTAGAGAAATTCATGAGGGCATTTGTGGCAATCACTCTGGAGGATTAGCTTTGGCCAATAAAGCATTGAGGCAGGGATATTACTGGCCTACAATGAAAAAAGATGCTCTCAAATTCGTTCGCAAATGTGACAAGTGCCAACGTTTTTCCAACGTGCAGAGGCAACCCTCTCAGGAGCTTACTACAGTGACCAGCCCATGGCCCTTTAGCAAGTGGGGGGTGGACCTCATTGGCCCATTACCTAAGGGCAGAGGAGGCGCCAGTTTCGCCATAGTAGCTATCGATTATTTCACGAAATGGGTAGAAGCTGAGCCTCTGGCAAAGATCACTGAGGCCAACACTTCCAAATTTCTATGGAAGAATATCATTTGCCGCTTCGGCATCCCTCACTCGATCGTCTCTGATAACGGCAAACAATTTGACAACCGGAAGGTCCGGGACCTCTGTGAAGAACTTGGAATCAGAAAGCACTTTTCTACGCCTCATCACCCCCAGGCCAATGGCCAAGTGGAGGCCATCAACAAGACCATCAAACACACCTTGAAAAAGAAGCTTGATACAGCTAAGGGAGCTTGGGTAGATGAATTACCCCAGGTGCTATGGGCGATACGAACGACGAGCAGAACACCTACAGGGGAAACCCCTTTCTCCATGACTTATGGCGCTGAAGCGATGAGCCCAGTGGAGGTAGGGTTACCCTCACCCAGAAGATTAAGCTTCAATGAGATATCTAATGAGGAACTTCGGAGGTGTGAGCTCGATTTCCTTGAAGAAAAGAGGGATGATTCCCAGCTGAAGCTTGCAACCTACCAGAGGAAGATGAGTCGATACTACAACTCAAAGATGAAAAGGAGGTCCTTCCGCATAAACGACTTAGTCCTTCGCAGGGTTTTCCTATCCTCAAAGGAGCCGGGGGTGGGCACCCTAGGACCCAACTGGGAAGGACCCTACCAAATTGAAAAGGAAATTCGGCCCGGCACCTACTGGATAAAAGACATGGATGGCAGAATTCAACCTCACCCGTGGAATGTTGAGCATCTGAGAATGTATTATCAGTGAATGTAATCAGTAGCTGGATGTTGTTCCCCAGCCTTTATAAATAAATAAGTTTTCTCCAGTCTTCGTCAACTACCATAAGCGTGGGCGCTTCGGAGGAGAGGATGGAACCTTAAAAGAAGGCCACCTCGTTCGAACTCCAAAGCGTACATCACAAGCCTCCCTTTCGTGAAGCTGAACGCTAAAGGGAGAAGCCTCTGCTTGGATGAACCATCCACCAAGCTGAGAAGCGTGGGCGCTTCGGAGGAGAGGATGGAACCTTAAAAGAAGGCCACCTCGTTCGAACTCCAAAGCGTACATCACAAGCCTCCCTTTGGTGAAGCTGAACGCTAAAGGGAGAAGCCTCTGCTTGGATGAACCATCCACCAAGCTGAGAAGCGTGGGCGCTTCGGAGGAGAGGATGGAACCTTAAAAGAAGGCCACCTCGTTCGAACTCCAAAGCGTATATCACAAGCCTCCCTTTGGTGAAGCTGAACGCTAAAGGGAGAAGCCTCTGCTTGGATGAACCATCCACCAAGCTGAGAAGCGTGGGCGCTTCGGAGGAGAGGATGTAACCTTAAAAGAAGGCCACCTCGTTCGAACTCCAAAGCGTACATCACAAGCCTCCCTTTGGTGAAGCTGAACGCTAAAGGGAGAAGCCTCTGCTTGGATGAACCATCCACCAAGCTGAGAAGCGTGGGCGCTTCGGAGGAGAAGATGGAACCTTAAAAGAAGGCCACCTCGTTCGAACTCCAAAGCGTACATCACAAGCCTCCCTTTGGTGAAGCTGAACGCTAAAGGGAGAAGCCTCTGTTTGGATGAACCATCCACCAAGCTGAGAAGCGTGGGCGCTTCGGAGGAGAGGATGGAACCTTAAAAGAAGGCCACCTCGTTCGAACTCCAAAGCGTACATCACAAGCCCCCCTTTGGTGAAGCTGAACGCTAAAGGGAGAAGCCTCTGCTTGGATGAACCATCCACCAAGCTGAGAAGCGTGGGCGCTTCGGAGGAGAGGATGGAACCTTAAAAGAAGGCCACCTCGTTCGAACTCCAAAGCGTACATCACAAGCCTCCCTTTGGTGAAGCTGAACGCTAAAGGGAGAAACCTCTGCTTGGATGAACCATCCACCAAGCTGAGAAGCGTGGGCGCTTCGGAGGAGAGGATGGAACCTTAAAAGAAGGCCACCTCGTTCGAACTCCAAAGCGTACATCACAAGCCTCCCTTTGGTGAAGCTGAACGCTAAAGGGAGAAGCCTCTGCTTGGATGAACCGTTCACCAAGCAAGAGGTTAAAAACAGTTTCATCAAGGATTAAGTTAAGATAGTTTCAGAATGATACCCTGGAAAGCAGTTGTCAAAAGTTTTGTAAAGGAGCTTCAGTTAAGTTACCTCAGATTTGCTAAGTTTGCTTGGTTGCTTTGCTGAATAGTTTGCTCAGTTATCCCATTCTAGTTATTAATTATTTAAGTATGGCAAGGCCTTGATACTGTTGCATTAAGTTAAGTTCATGGTAGAAAAGATAAATGGCAGCGCAAAGATGAAGCAAAATCTGTGTTATATTGATATGCCGAATGAATTACAAAGTAATGAGTTAAAATTACAAAAATGTATCAAGGAGCAGGGGGTGGGGGAGCTGGAGCATCTGTTGCTTGAGGTGCTTCAACAGGTTGAGGCCCTTCAGTAGGCTCATCTTCAGGATCAAGTTCCACCACCTCACCTTCTTCAGCAGGTGTCTGTGGAACCTCCTCCTCCAAGAACTCAGCTCTCAGTTCAGAAACATCGAGCTCTGGATGTGCCTCTCCCAACCTCTCAAAGACCTCCTGATAGGCCACTCTGCTCCAATACAGGCCGAAGCGTCGATACTCTTCAGTGTGATGGAAGTTGGCTATATAATTCCTCACTGCAATATCGCCCGCCTCGACCACGTCAGCTTCATATCTTTTCACTTCGGCCTCCAGCCACCTCAGCTCCTTCTCCATGAACTGCCCGGCGTCCCTAGCCCCAGTTAACTCAAGGTTTGCCTTCTCCAGTGCTTCGGCAGTGACCTTCTGGTGGTTGTCAGAAATCTCCACCTTTTTGGTGAGGGCAGCCACCTCACATTGGCTCTCGTGAACCTCCTTCTTCAGGGCCTCAATCTCTGCCCGGAGAGCATCGCGTTTTGAATCATCAACATCTCTCTGAATTCTCAGTTCAATGTTGGCCTCCTTCTTCTCCGCCAGCTCTGCCTTCACTTTTTCCAGTTCGTCGCGAGAGGCTCTATTCCTTGATTGAATATCTGCCAAAACAGTTTGGCATTCCAATGCAACCCCCAAGGCCCTGGCAGTTTGGCTCACCAAAGTAGTGGTGAGGTCCACAGCATCACAGGTGGCCACATAATTCTGCCACCTCTCCGTCCAGAACTTGTTGAAGCCCTCAGTGGCCGCCCTCACCTCCGGAGGCAGCATTTCTATTACAGCAGGGGCTATTTTGTCCTCCCTGCCCCCCAGGAAATTCCCAGACTTTCCTGGAGTCCTCTCCACAACCTTCTTCTTGGTGGCCCCCTCTGCTCTCGCCACGTCATCCATGACGATCTTCCTAGACTGGGCCACCATGGCAGCATCAATCGAAGACTGGAGGAGCTTCGGCTGCTTCGAACCCCCCTTCTCAAAGGACACAGTGGTCCCAAAACTTGACGACCCCCCACCTGGGCCCAGTTTTCTCTTCTTTTGTGGCTCATCAGCCACCCCCTTGCCCTTCGCCACTGCTGGCTTGCCACCTTTTGGGGCCTCCTCTTGCACCTCCTCCTCAGCCTCTTTCTCATTTTTGTTCTTGCTGAGGCGGTCCAGCTTGGACTTTACCTGTTTTGCCCCAGTGGACCCAGGTTTTAGTGCTTTCGCCCCGGCAGTGGAGGTGGCCTTCATTATACTGGCCATATCAGGCAGGGCATAATCCTTCTTGGTGAATTTATCTGCGATTACGAAGAGAAGTCAGTTCAAATCATTAAAGGAGGCAGTTAGTTAAAAGTAAAGGCGCCTCTTACCCTTGGGGGCCATCAGTCCGAAATCAATGAAGTATCTGCTCCTTTCGATTAAGTGAGAAAAGCTTCGGAGCCTCGGAGATCGTTGGTAAATGTCTTCTACAATGGCCCACTCAGCCTCAGAAAGCTCGTACCTTGTGCTACAATCTGCAAAAAAGGGCGATTATCGCATCGTAAAACAGGCGTGTTGAAGCTATAAGAACACAAGAAGACACTCACAAGCTTCGTAGTACTGGGTCGGCGCGGTAACAGCTGGGACAGCATCTCCCTCCACCATCTGCCACCTACCTGTCACCCAGAACCACGACTCCTTCCACCCCTTTATGGATGAAGGGAGGGCGTGGGAGCCCCAGGGAGTGATGTAATACCACCCCTTTGAGTCATCTTTTCCCACGACCCTGGCGTGGAAGAGGGACTCGAAAACATGAAGTGGGAGGTCCTCGCCCAGAGACACTTCCTTCCACAGGAAGTAGGTCCCCACGACTTGGCTCCACCCATTGGGAAGAATTTGGGTGGGGGACAACATGAAGGTCCTCAGCACAGCCCTAAAGAAGGGGTGCAGAGGCAGACGCACACCTGCCTTAAGCAGGTGTTCACTGAAGGCCACACAATTGGGCCTCGGAAAACAAGCCCTTTCGTGAGCATCAGGGACTAAGAGTTTGACGTAATGGGGGATGTTATAGGTCTGCCTAAGTTCGTCTAGTTTGGCAGAAGTGATATTGGATTGGATTTTGGCTGCCCCCCATCCCGCCTCATAATCTATAGGCTCTTCGGTCATACTATACCACTCACCAGAGGCCCCAGACACTGATTCCTCCCCACTCCTAACTACTGTCATGGCTAGAGACGCCTCGGAAGACATTGTTGTTGGAAGAATATGAATAGTGCAAGAAAAGGGTGTCTAAGGAAAATAGGAAGACAACTACGTAAGGAGAAAATACCTAAAGCGAAGGAAAGACTCAGAAAGTTCGCCGGAAGTTCGTCGGAAGTTCGTCGGAAAATGATTGACAGCAGGACAGTTTCAGAGATTTCAGAGTGTTTCGTGAAAGTAAAGTATGAAAATGGCAAAGTTTTGGCTTTTATACTAGCGAAGGATTCAGCCCCAGCCGTTAGATCAGATCTCAGTTAATCTGAGGCGTACAAAATTGCACAAATCTTGACCCTTGAAATCAAACGTTTTCTCTACATCAACGCCTCAGATTTGTGCGTGCACGAACCAACACTGGCTCACGCGTGAACTTGTCCTCGAAACTACACACCCCAATAATTAGCCATCATTGCGCATTAAATAAAAACAGCTGTACGGCTATTGAAACTCGTCTCGATGCAGTTCATTGGCCTTGGAAACATAAGAAACCATCACATCACAGGCACCAATTTCTATGAACGTCGCCTCGCCTCATCAAAAGGAAATCAGCCTTGGCCAGTTCGAATATGAACCCGCCTCATCAAAAGGAAATCAGCCTCGGCCAGTTCGAATATGAACTCGCCTCATCAAAAGGAAATCAGCCTCGGCCAGTTCGAATATGAACTCGCCTCATCAAAAGGAAATCAGCCTCGGCCAGTTCGAATATGAACTCGCCTCATCAAAAGGAAATCAGCCTTGGCCAGTTCGAATATGAACCCGCCTCATCAAAAGGAAATCAGCCTCGGCCAGTTCGAATATGAACTCGCCTCATCAAAAGGAAATCAGCCTCGGCCAGTTCGAATATGAACTCGCCTCATCAAAAGGAAATCAGCCTCGGCCAGTTCGAATACGAACTCACCTCATCTCGACGTAGCTCCAAAAGAACTTCAATTTCACAGGCGACTTTCTTAGAAATGGCGTAAAGCACAGAAAATTCAGACTTTGAAAGCCCACGCCTGGCATAAATGACCACACATGGACTTGGGGGACTATTGTTACGGGTTAAAGAACCGAACGGACACGTGGCGTCACACCACGACGGTGGGACCAACTTAATTCGATCAGGATATAATTCTCTAGCTTCAGTTGTGAGTTCCGAGGCCCTGGCTACCAATCCGAGGCCCTCGTTATTACTCCGAGGCCCCTCCTTTTAACGTCCGAGGCCCATCAAAGATCCACTTATGAGGATTCGGCCATGATGAAAATCTCTTACAAATGATTGATGTGACTTTTGTGTAAAGCTTAATTATGTCTTGTCTCGTCAATGTCAGAGCATTTAATGTTAGTACAGCTAGGAGAGTCAACTTGACTGCTAGGATTTGAGGTCTTGGTCGAGGAGATAAGGCCACGTGTAAATTGATCCAAAGGTCACAATTTGAGTTGTAACACTATAAATACCCCAACCACGTAACAAGGAAGGAACTAATGCAAAATTGAAGAATAAACTGAATCTTTTGGAGCCATTTCTCTCTCGTTTCAATATCACTTTTACAACATTTTTCTATAACGAATCTTGTCATTTATCGATTGGTTTCTTATACAATCGTATTTCTTTTATGCCGGTGGCCTGAACGGAGACGTCTCGTGCCTTTTAGCCACACCCACGCTCGTTTTCTGGAGTCCTCATGACCGTCGATCGGCATTAGCGTGTTGGATTAAGCTTACGTGTGCACGAGTGGGCCCGGCATCTGTTGGCAACATTTTTTGAGGTCAACATAATATATACACACATTCAATCATGCTATAAGTACAGATTTTTTTAACAGAAAATTTTTATAGACAACACTGGTGTGACAGCATTGGAAGATGGAAAAAAAAATAAAGAAAGATAGGCCAAACAAGTTCAGCCACGCCAACATCGGTATCAATTCTGTTAAAATCTTTCATGTACCTGAAACTTTATTGATGCTTTTTACCACTAATTCGACCTGATTTATCATGCATACAACCTTAATTTATCACATTTAAAAAAAATGAATTATTTTTAAGAAACATGAATAAATTAAAACTCAGAAATACTTACCAGTTCGTTTTATGCGGCCATCATCATCAAACTTGGAATAATCATTTTCAGTTTCTACGCCAGATTTTGTATCTCTCATCATTTTCCAACCTTTTTTTTACCACACCGTTTCTCTTTCTATAGTGCTCAATATATAGAAAGAAACTTCATTCACTCTCTCACTAGATATTTATATACACACAAATGTGTATGCATGTATGTATGTATCCATTTATTCAGTACAGTGGTATAATTATGCCATTATTAGGAATCTGGAGGCAATTACTTCCAATCTGATGAGAGGAAGGGAAAGTTTTGCGAAAATGGAATGATCATGCCGAAAATAGCACATCTTAAACAGATTTGTGCATTTAAATCGGGATTATAAATTGAGTCTGCTAAAGTAAATCTCTACAGTAAAAAAGTGTGTGTGATTATTTCAGACATTAACTTCTGGAATGCAGGAATGGCTTGTAGATTTTTGTGAATCTTTTATGTTCAAAATTTTAAGTTATAATTCACCTTAACAAATAAATCATCATACTATTGTATGGTTTATTTGTGACAAAATTTTTGGATTGGGTTGCTAGAATTTTTATTTTTAATTTTTGTGAAAATTACACTCACACATGATTAACTTCCATGTAGGTTTTGTGAATCAAATTCAGTCTAAATTGGGTCTAGCGCTTCGCGTTATGGAGTATTCAGTTTGAAGATGAAAAATTGGGGTCCAAGAAGGGGAAAAAAAAGGTGGATTGACGAGCAATGGACGGACTCCCGCTTACAGCTCGAGCGATAGAAGGAAAATTGGAACAGAGAGTTCGTCGCCAGCCTGTCGCCCACTTCTTGCTCGAACAACAGGCCACGGATTTTTTCCTTCTTTTTCGGTTTTACTTGATTTTTAACATAGTTTCCATATTTTAGGTTAATTCTAGGGTTTGGACACATCGCCTATAAATAGCAGACTCTTCATTCAGTTTAGATAGGAGAACAGGCAGAAGTTGTATTTTCTCTCCATTGGTTGTTATTAATAAGACATTCGGTTCATCTGCCAATTTCATCTCCTTGTTTATTTTCTTTCAAATCTTGTTCTTATTTATTAGTTTGTGTGATCTATACTTAATATCGCATCATATCGCCTCCTCAAATTCCTAACAAGTTGTATCAAAGACAAGGTTCAGCAGTTCCGCAAAGCAAGGATTTGATTGTTTAAGGTTTTTTGTTATCGATGGTTACAATGAAATATGATATTCCGCTATTGGATCGCAGTACAAGATTTTCATTGTAACAAGTGAAGATGAGAGCATATTGGTGTAGATGGATTTGGATGATGCTTTGTTGGGATTTGATAGGATGCCCACAACTTAGACAACAGAGGAGAAGCAACGAAAGGATCGCAAGGCATTTTCGCAGATTCATCTTCATCTATCTAACAACATTCTTCAGGATGTCTTGAAGGAGAAGACATCAGCTGCATTATGGTTGAAACTAGAGCAATTGTGCATAACCAAAAGCCTGACCAACAAATTGTAACAAATTGCATCTGAAGCAGAGGCTTTATTCTCATTGCATGGTAGAAGGCCGATCAATGGAATTCATCTGGCTATGTTTAAAGAGATCATCGCTGATCTAAAGACGTTAGAGGTAAAATATGATGAAGATGACTTGGTGTTAATCCTGTTGTGCTTGCTGCCTGGTTCATTTTCGTCGTTTAGTGACATGATTTTGTACAGTCGTGACACACTCACCATTGAAGACATATATGATGCCTTGTTCTCAAAGGAGAAGATGAAGCATCTGGTTGGAGCTGGTTCCAGAGATGAGGAAGCTCTTATGGTTTATGGTGATCGGCGAAGGAGCAAGTCGATAGTAGATTTCAACAATAGGTTCTGCTTTTACTACAAGAAGAAATGACACATCAAGAGGGATTGCGAGAAGTTGTAGGGTAAGGATAATTCAGCTGCAAATCGTGGAAAGCAATCAGAGACTTCGGGTGAAGCAGACATCGTAGAGAACTTTGTAAGTGAGGGAAATCTTTTGACGATTTCTAACGTAGAATCCAAGCCTGATGATAAGTGGATTTTGGATACAGCTTGTGCGTTTTATATGAGTCTCAATCATGATTTGTTTGAATCATATGAAATGGTGACCCATGGTGTCGTTGTCATGAAAAACAACGATCTTGTCGGGTAACTGGTATTGGGAGAGTCAGATTGAATTTGGTGGATGGAACAATCAGAACACTTAACCAAGTTTGACATGTTCTAGACTTGAAAAAGAACATTATCTTGCTGAGTACCCTGGATTTAAGAGGGTACACATTTTCTGTAGTAGGTGGAGTTTTGAAGGTCCGAAAAAGTGTTCGTGTTGTATTGGAGGGGTGGAGAAAGTCTCAGTTATACATCTTGCAAGGTTGGGCAGAATCAGTGAAGAGACATCAACACATGTTTGGTACCGTGGTGGATATATAGCTTGGTAAAGTACCGTGGGAGTTGGCTCTGGGTCTATTTTGGAGAATACTACTCTGTCGAGTTTGGGGGATATGGATAATTCCGCTTTGCCACCATAGTTTGCAGTTCCATTGTATTCAAGGCTAGGGAGAGACCCATTGGAAATAGGTACGAGGATGTTGATATGAATGTGCATGCTTTTGGAGTTGTCGAAGGTAACGAGTCTAGCCAAGGGCCTTCAGTTAAAGCATTTAGTGGTGATTTTTCTACAGGGTGTACTTTGACCCTGTTTGGTAAATTTTGAATTCGTTGTGAATTTTAGGAACACGAGGGTTGGGTTCATTAGTATTTGTTTTGGATATGGTGGAAGAGGAAAAGTATTTTCGAGTGTTGGAGAGGTTTAGTTCAAGTTGAAGAGTTCAGTGTGTTTTCGCTGCAGTCAGACTTATTTTTCAAGTGGAGAAATTTTGGAGCTTCGTTCGTTACATCAAAATTTGTGTTAAGGTGGAGATTGTTGGGTTTTATGACCCAAATTCAGTCCAAACTGGGTCTAGGGTTTCACGTTGTGGAGTATGAGGCTTGAAGATGAAAAATTAGGGTCCAAGAAAGAAAAAAAAAAGGCAGATTGACGGCGCTGGACGGACGCCCGCTTATAGTTCAAGTGATAGGAGCAAAATTGGAACTGAGAGTTCGTCGCGACGGGCCGCATATTTTTTTTCTTCTTTTTCGGTTTTATGCGATTTTTAACCTAGTTTCCATATTTTAGGTTAATTCTAGAGTTTGGACATATCTCCTATAAATAATGGACTCTTCATTTAGTTTAGATAAGAGAAAAGACAGAAGTTGTATTTTTTCTCAGTTGGTTGCTATTAATAAGATATTCAGTTCATCTGCCAATTTCATATTCTTGTTTATTTTCTTTTAAATCTTGTTCTCATTTATTAGTTTGTGCGATCTATACTTTATATTAAGCCATATCGCCTCCTCAGATTCCTAACATTCCCAATTCAAAAATCAAGTTTAAAAGTTTTTTGTTCAAAAATTAGGTGTTAATTTTTTAATATTAATAATAATATTATAAAATTAAATTAATCTACGTTCTGGACAAAATTAAATAATCAAATGTAAGCGATTCAAACTTTAGTGACCATTACTATAAGAAAATAACTTTTAAAATTATTGTCCTTAAATTACTATAATCAATTGATGTACTAGTTAAATGATTTAATTTGATATTGTCTTAAATTTAAGTTATATATAAACTAGTCTTTAAATTAATCATAATCAATTTTCTGCTTGCCTTGCATATACGATATTGCGACATGTATATCAAGATTTAAATAATGGATTACATAATGTCATATGACACTCTATCATTTGTTAGTTTAAAACACAATTAACTTTTTCATACAATCTTTTTCCTCCACGTCATATTATGTAATTCATTATGTACAAAAAGCAAAATCCATATATAAAATTCCCACTTTTCATTTTTGAATTTCACTGTTTGCATCTTTGTAAATCTAATGTGTGCATTACCTTGTGACAACTTATATTTGGTGAGTTGTTAGAAATTTCCAAGGAGAAAGAGGAAAAAGAAGCTAAAAAGCGTAAACGACTTGCAGACAATTTATATGATTTTTTGTATTCTTCAAAGGTATATTAGGCATGCTTGTATTTCGAGAATTAAATTCTTTATCTTTAATAAATGTGTTTTTTGAGATTAAGGAGGAAATTACTGCATCTTCAAGATGGGAGGATTTCAAATCACTTGTTGAAGATAGGTAATGGCATTTCAACCATTATTTTAAGGGTTTCTACAATAGTTATCTGTAGCACGAATACAGGTCATGGTTACAATGATCTGTATTTGTTTCTGTCTTTCCTTTGAATAATGTTGTTTGAACAGGCTCAATAACAGGCCACTTTTTGACATTTGCTTCAAATTTTCACAGATGTTTATGGTTTCGAGCTCCCCTTTTCCTGCCTAAAGCTTCAGTGGTTCACTGGGGAGGAAAGCTTTTTCCAGGAAATCTTTGATGAAGTGATAACATAATTAAAAGAGAAGTCAAAGGAGCGGGAGCGGGAGGAGGAAAAGGTATTAAAACCACCCACAGAATCACTTGTAGGAAATTTTCGACATTTTACTAACTTTCAGATACATCAGTTTGATGTTGGAAGAATTTGTTAGCTATTTGTCTTCAATTATACAGTTACGTTGTGTTTGGCACAATTGATTAGAGTGGATGGTACTATGTAGTAGGTGGATATATTCTTCAGTTTTTTATTAAAAAGAATGCTATTTTCACTATCTTTCTAAAGCTGGCCGAATGACAACATAAGGAGGGAAAAGATGCATTTAGGCTGGATAAGAAAGGTTGTGCAAATAGCATTCTTTTAAAATGGAAAACTTAGGAATATTATCCGACTTAATCCACCCCTTGGTACTAACGACCTAGTTGTTGGGAATTTACTTAACATGCACAGCGGAAATTAAACAATTTTCAATTCCCAAACGAGGACCTGCAATGTGTTTAGATAGAAACTGTGATGAGAATGATACCTTTGATGAATTCCACAAACTCTTTTGCTTTTTCTTGAACTCCAATGTCCAATTGTCCAGCCTCCAATGGTGATCCACACAGAGAACAAGAATGACGGCTAGGGTTTTCTTTTCTTGTGCTAGCAAGAATAATAAAATTCTCTTCAGTTTTCAAACCCTGGTAGTCTATTAATATAAGTCCAGATGGGCTCGGCCCATCTATTAAACTTAACCCGATCCAATATTTAATTAATCAAATTAATTAAATCTAGTCCATGAATTAATTAATCCAATTAATTAATTCGGGCCTATTAATAAACAACCCAATTAATTAATTATCCAATACTTGTCAATTAATTAATTGGTAAATCTCATTCTTCTGATTCTCTTTTGTGTGTGACCCATTAGGTTCCCGATCACGATGCCGAACGACGTGAATTATTATTTTGATCTAATCAAAATCAATAAATTAAAACGCCCCTTTTAATTTATCACTAATTCATTTTCGTTGTCCCAGATTGACATCTAGCAATGTATCAGGGTAATACATGTGACGGGAAATATCACGTAGCATGACAAAACCAAACTTATTCGTTTACCGTGAAACTATAATCCTTTCGTCAATATGATCCGATCAATTATGAGATATGGATATGTGTCAATCTCAATTATCGATCATATCTTTTATCCCACAGTTAAGTCAATGTACGTCGAAAACTCTTTTCCGACTTATGAGTTCACCTTGGCCAAGGATTTCATTATCAACTTAACTGGATAAAATGTAGATCATAATCTCTTACTATCTAAGAGTGACGAATCCTCTATTGATCATTCACAACCTTCATATGATTCTTGACATACCCGAACAATGCTGTATTAGCGACCCTTGACAGAGCAACATCCAACACCACCAAAGTATGTATGCCTTCATATAAGGTACTATGATGACCTCAAGTCAAAGGACCAATTCCACTACCGAACGTTAGAGATTTACCACTAACACTTAGATAGTTATCCATGTGGAATCTCTCAGGGGTCTCCAATGTTTTGTTCTATAACAAAACATCCACGTGTTCATTCAAGTGTCACCACACTTTAGCTTGTGAGATCAGCTACTTACTTCACAAGTAAGAATGCCACACGCGATAGTCTATCCGTAATAACGATATCCGTATCTCATTATTACCTCGACCACGGACGATTTAAGATTCAGTCATATGTAATTTGTATCTCACAATCACAACTCCTTGTGATTAACAAATCACCAAGACTTGAATCTACGGATTCTATTATTTAATTTATTAGAATATTAATTCAATTAAATAATAGATATTGCCATATATATACATTGATTATATATATTAAAAGTGTTTATGTCCAAAGTTGATTGGACCAAGGGCACAACACTCACAAACTCCCACTGGCACTAGATCCAATCACTTATGTATCTTATATCATAAAAGTCTACATGACGATCATACTTATGCCGCGACAACTCTTTGTCATTGGACTGCAATTTAATAATTTGTGGGAATTTGTTCTTTATTTACGTCATTTCATTGTATTATCTTTCAAATGAGATAATACCGTCTTAACACATGTTTGGACCATTGATGAGACCTTAGTTCATTCGCTTGTACGATGACTCAATTGTTATCACAATGCAGAAACATGTGATCAACAATGTTAGGAACTACTCTAAGTTCAGTAATGAACTCCCTGATCCAGACCACAACTTTTGTTGCTTTGTAAAGCAATGATGTATAAGGCTTCCATTATTGAATCAACGGTTATTTGGAACATTTCCGACACACCGCTTAAGAGTAAACCAATATCCTATTTGAGATGTGCTATTATTCCAGTCTGACTAGAAGTTAGCATCATTCTATCCATGAACTCTCAGTTCATTTTCTCCATATAAAATCTTCTCGAGATTTTATCTGTATAGATTGTGATGAGTTAAGCAATCTTCTAGATCTATCTCTATAGATCAACTTGCTTCTCCCACATCCATCACAGAGAAATTATTTGACAACCATAATTTCAATAATTGAAATACAGAGACGTCGTTTCCTATAATATGTCTCATACATATAATATCAGGAATGCGACAATGCTCCCACTATCTTCTTGTAAACGCACATTTCGTCTTTATTTTTGATAAAATCAAATATTTTGACTTTTTGTATCAAATCGAAGATTCCAGCTCCAAGATGCTTGTTTCAATCCATATTGACATTTTCTTGTAAACTCATTTACAACCTATGGGTTCTAATCCATTAGGCAAGTCAACCAAGGTCAAACCTCGGTTACATACAACAAGTCCATCTATTTAAGTCAACACTTGACTTTATTTCTATGTAATTAGTAGGTTCATTATCCTTGATTAGTAATCATGTATTCGTACCTTCTAGGAGGTCAAATGATCCTACAAGATTTACACTGAGCTAACGTGTCCTCAGAAGTCTCCACTTCCTGATCAAGAGTAAGTCCCTCAGCTGGTGTGGGATAAGACTCAGGTTTATCTATTCGGTTAATTATATCCGTGGACTCTTGAACTCTTTCAAGATTTATTCTACTCCCACTGTCTCTCTTAGAGTAAACACTTTCTCTAAGAGTATGACATGTCTTGAGATGAACATCTTCTTCTCAACGAGATTATAGAATTGATATCCAATTATCTCTGGATATCCACAAATATATAATTATCGGATTTAGTCTCAAACTTATCCGATTCAGTGCGCTTCACATAAGTGTCACAACCCAAACGTTCATATGAGATATGTTGGGCCATTCCATAACTCGTATGGAGTTTTTGTCAACCGATTTAGATGGGGCACGATTTAGTGTGCAGCACGTGGCAATCAGTGCATGATCTCAAAACGATTTTTGAATGCTTGCATGGCTTGTTTTCAATTGCACTGTATCTAATAGTGTACTATTCCTCATTTCAGATGCATCATTATGTTGCAATGTATGTGGAGGAATCCACTGCATGAGAATCTAATTCTCTTTTAGATAATCTAAAATTCTCCATTTTAGATATTCTTTACCTCGAACAAGTCTTAGTGTAAGAATATATTTACCTATTTGTTTATCAACTTTTAGTTTGAATCCTTTGAACATTTCAAGGATTCATGCTTGAATTTCATCAAATATATATGATCATTTATGAAATGATCATTAGTAAATGTGATGAGATAAGATAAACTTCACCTGACATTAATTGATATGGATCTACATACATCACTATGTATTAGACCTAATAATTGTGCAGATCATTTTCCTTTTCAAGTAAAAGGAGATTTGGTCACTGTGTCTTACAGACATGATTCGCATTTGTCAAATGATTCAAAATTATTTGACCCAAATATACATCTCCATGTAAGTTTGGAATTGCATTCTCATTTATGTGACCAAATCTGCAATGCCAGATATAGGTGTTATTCAAATTATCATTTTTATGCCTTTCAATTTCTATACTCATTATAGAACACTCAACATTTAGAATATAAATGTCATTTTGTAATTTACCATAACCATTAAGATCTTATCAAGATAAAAAGGAACAACAATTGTCCTTAACATTAAAATAATTCATATCAAAACATGAATTTTATTTAATGCTCTTGGTAATGGTGAGAACAAAATTAACATTTCTCTAATTCTAATATCGAGCCTAAAGGCAATGGCGAGAAATATGCTTCTACAGGCAATGCAGCAACTTTTGCTCATTTTCAACGTGTAGGTCAACTTCTCTCTTCTGCAGCGATCTACTTTTATTTAGTTTCTGCATATTTATACAAATATGAGATCTATATCTAGTATCTAATACCCATGAAACTAATGAAGTAGATTTAAGCCTTGCAATTTCATTTCTAATGACCCATCATTCCAAAATGATAATAAGGATCATCAGATTTGGTATTGTCCTTATTCGCTTTAACTGTCTTAGTCATTTTGGTTGCTTTCCTAAAGCATCCTTTAGACTTCCTTAGAGGAATCTATGACTAAGATTTGTCCACTACAAACACAGATGTTGGACTTAACAGTTTTAAGCATGTTCAGCAACTCAATGAGTGTGTTTCGAGTTTATTCATGTTAAATTCATAATTAGTTATGAATAACTCTCTGACAGAGATTGCAGAACCAAGTCTATACTTAGTTCATTGTTCATGACTGAACGCAATTAAGACAACTTCTCAAAGTAGTCTGCATCTTCAGCACACGAGCACCGACTGAAGATTCTTCTGCCATTATGCACCGGTATAGTTGCTGGGAAATATCATATATTTCCTCGTATGATTGTTCATCATTCAACACATTGAGATGAAAATTCATGTGTTAGCATCTATACTCTTATGTTGCTCTGTAACTCAGGTGACATAGTTACAAACATCACATATGTTGTAGTACTATCGTCATCACTGTGTTTATTATAGCAGCCACCTCTTCTTTTATCGAGTCATCAACAGGTGTCTCTAGAAAGGACTACTCAAGGACACAACCAATTTTTCATGCCTGAGAACAATTCTCAGATTGCGGCGTCAATCAAGAAAATTTGCTTTGGTTGTTGGCATACAATATGCCTCTTACATATGGTTACTCATGATTCAATAAATGTAAACGACGAAAAGTAAAAGAAATAATATATATAATGCATGAATTAATTTAACATGGCCTTTTATTAAATTAATTTCGCTCCCACTGTTTAACTCAAATTTATGACCCTCTCACATAAATTTATGGAATTCGTACTTGATTCCCAGTGGGCTGGGATCCCATTTGTTATATTAAAACCTTGAGTGTACTCAACAAGCCCTAATAAAACATTTGGGTAGATATTATTATCAATTGTATCTCCATACAACTCCCAGATCATTAAGCCGACAACTCTTTGTCTTCACACATCTTATGTGTTAGCTTAACATGCCTCTAAGATTTATCTCCTTGAGTGTACTCAACAAGAAATAAATATTAGTTAAGTCAAACCCATCATTCAGAAAAATCTAATATTTCATAGTGTCAAACATATCCCTAATAGACCAGCCTTGAGTGTACTCAACAAGCTAAGATCGATTTAGGACTCTCGTTTTTCACTATAATGAAGGAAGGCGAAAATAAATATGACTTAATATTTTAACATGCCTCTAAAATTTATCTTCTTGAGTGTACTCAACAAAAGATAAATATTAGTTAAGTCAAACCCATCATTCAGAAATATCTAATATTTCACAGTGTCAAACATATCCCTAATGGACCAGCCTTGAGTGTACTCAACAAGCTAAGATCGATTTAGGACTCTCGTTTTTCACTATAATGATGGAAGGAAAATAACAAATTGACTTAATATTTTTAACGAGGGGTTTTGCATGCAAAATGTCTCATCGTAATAATTATATATTTTTTATTATACATCTAACATGCAAATAAACATACATATAATAGTGTGGACGATTATGGACTTATACTATCTAGTCTTCCCGAGCCATAAGGAAGACTAGTCGGTCAGTTCCTAGGGGGTATAGCATTGATTCATACAATGCTCCATCTCTATGGTCTCCTCCTCTTCTTGTATCTCCAATTAGTCCAGCTGCAACTTGTATCCTATACTAGTTGGCACGCAGGCCTAAATCATATTGGACACAGGCCCAAAATAATAACAACGGACTCGCAGGTCCAAAATAAATAAGAGCTCGCAGGCCCATAAAACAACAAGAATAAAACTAACCATTCAACACATCCACATGGTCGAGTCCATAATCATCCACTAATAAAACATTCATCATATAAATGCATTCCTATAATATCTAATATTATATGAAAACATGTTTCAAGTTTCTAGCAATTAAAGTCGTCTAAACTAATTTAGACAAATGGATCGGAACAATTAAATAATTAATTAATCAAATTAATTAATTAATTTAATTAGCGGACTTATTTAATTAAAATCAAATTTCAATTAAATATCAAATTAGAGTCCAACTCTAATTCTATAATTATAGGGCGGGATTATTTAATTAAAATCAAATTTTAATTAAATACCAAATTAGAGTCCAACTCTAATTCCAATAAAATTTTAGGGCAAAACAATTTAATTAAAATCAAATTTTAATTAAATGTCAAATTAAAGTTCAACTCTAATTATAATCAAATTAATACGGTTGAATTTAATTAAAATCAAATTTTAATTAAATACAAAATAAGAGTCAAACTCTAATTCTAAAATATTAGGGGGAAACTATTTAATTAAAATCAAATCTGAATTAAATACTAAATTAGAGTCCAACTCTAATTTTAAGAAATATTTAGGGCGAGACAATTTAATTAAAATCAAATTTCAATTAAATGTCAAATTAGAGTCCAACTCTAATTTTAACGATATACTAGGGTGGATAATTTAATTAAAATCAAATTTTAATTAAATATTAAATTAAAGTCTAACTCTAATTTAAAATGAATTAACATTTTAATTTAAGATAAAACTCCTAAATAAAATAAAATTCAATTTAGGGTCAAAGTTTAATATTTAAGTTAAAATCTAATTTTAACGAAAATATAAGAGTCGTCAATTTTTAAATAAAATTTTAAGCGGGTCAAAATTGAATTTTAAGGATAAATCATTTGAAAATTAAAATCAAAACCATTTTAATATTTAAAATCAAAACCATTTTCAAAATTGCAATTTGACCCTCGGTTTAAATTTAAAAACGGAGCCCTCCAATTTCATAAATAGAGGAACATGCCCTCCAAATAAAATAATTGCACATTTGACCCTAGAAACATAATTTCAGGCGGGGGCCTGCAATTTCGTAAATTAATCTACGTTCTGGACAAAATTAAATAATCAAATGTAAGCGATTCAAACTTTAGTGACCATTACTATAAGAAAATAACTTTTAAAATTATTGTCCTTAAATTACTATAATCAATTGATGTACTAGTTAAATAATTTAATTTGATATTGTCTTAAATTTAAGTTATATATAAACTAGTCTTTAAATTAATCATAATCAATTTTCTGCTTGCCTTGCATATACGATATTGCGACATGTATATCAAGATTTAAATAATGGATTACATAATGTCATATGATACTCTATCATTTGTTAGTTTAAAACACAATTAACTTTTTCATACAATCTTTTTCCTCCACATCATATTATGTAATTCATTATGTACAAAAAGCAAAATCCATATATAAAATTCCCACTTTTCATTTTTGAATTTCACTGTTTGCATCTTTGTAAATCTAATGTGTGCATTACCTTGTGACAACTTATATTTGATGAGTTGTTAGAAATTTCCAAGGAGAAAGAGGAAAAAGAAGCTAAAAAGCGTAAACGACTTGCAGACAATTTATATGATTTTTTGTATTCTTCAAAGGTATATTAGGCATGCTTGTATTTCGAGAATTAAATTCTTTATCTTTAATAAATGTGTTTTTGAGATTAAGGAGGAAATTACTGCATCTTCAAGATGGGAGGATTTCAAATCACTTGTTGAAGATAGGTAATGGCATTTCAACCATTATTTTAAGGGTTTCTACAATAGTTATCTGTAGCACGAATACAGGTCATGGTTACAATGATCTGTATTTGTTTCTGTCTTTCCTTTGAATAATGTTGTTTGAACAGGCTCAATAACAGGCCACTTTTTGACATTTGCTTCAAATTTTCACAGATGTTTATGGTTTCGAGCTCCCCTTTTCCTGCCTAAAGCTTCAGTGGTTCACTGGGGAGGAAAGCTTTTTCCAGGAAATCTTTGATGAAGTGATAACATAATTAAAAGAGAAGTCAAAGGAGCGGGAGCGGGAGGAGGAAAAGGTATTAAAACCACCCACAGAATCACTTGTAGGAAATTTTCGACATTTTACTAACTTTCAGATACATCAGTTTGATGTTGGAAGAATTTGTTAGCTATTTGTCTTCAATTATACAGTTACGTTGTGTTTGGCACAATTGATTAGAGTGGATGGTACTATGTAGTAGGTGGATATATTCTTCAGTTTTTTATTAAAAAGAATGCTATTTTCACTATCTTTCTAAAGCTGGCCGAATGACAACATAAGGAGGGAAAAGATGCATTTAGGCTGGATAAGAAAGGTTGTGCAAATAGCATTCTTTTAAAATGGAAAACTTAGGAATATTATCCGACTTAATCCACCCCTTGGTACTAACGACCTAGTTGTTGGGAATTTACTTAACATGCACAGCGGAAATTAAACAATTTTCAATTCCCAAACGAGGACCTGCAATGTGTTTAGATAGAAACTGTGATGAGAATGATACCTTTGATGAATTCCACAAACTCTTTTGCTTTTTCTTGAACTCCAATGTCCAATTGTCCAGCCTCCAATGGTGATCCACACAGAGAACAAGAATGACGGCTAGGGTTTTCTTTTCTTGTGCTAGCAAGAATAATAAAATTCTCTTCAGTTTTCAAACCCTGGTAGTCTATTAATATAAGTCCAGATGGGCTCGGCCCATCTATTAAACTTAACCCGATCCAATATTTAATTAATCAAATTAATTAAATCTAGTCCATGAATTAATTAATCCAATTAATTAATTCGGGCCTATTAATAAACAACCCAATTAATTAATTATCCAATACTTGTCAATTAATTAATTGGTAAATCTCATTCTTCTGATTCTCTTTTGTGTGTGACCCATTAGGTTCCCGATCACGATGCCGAACGACGTGAATTATTATTTTGATCTAATCAAAATCAATAAATTAAAACGCCCCTTTTAATTTATCACTAATTCATTTTCGTTGTCCCGCATTGACATCTAGCAATGTATCGTGGTAATACATGTGACGGGAAATATCACGTAGCATGACAAAACCAAACTTATTCGTTTACCGTGAAACTATAATCCTTTCGTCAATATGATCCGATCAATTATGAGATATGGATATGTGTCAATCTCAATTATCGATCATATCTTTTATCCCACTGTTAAGTCAATGTACGTCGAAAACTCTTTTCCGACTTATGAGTTCACCTTGGCCAAGGATTTCATTATCAACTTAACTGGATAAAATGTAGATCATAATCTCTTACTATCTAAGAGTGACGAATCCTCTATTGATCATTCACAACATTCATATGATTCTTGACATACCCGAACAATGCTGTATTAGCGACCCTTGACAGAGCAACATCCAACACCACCAAAATATGTATGCCTTCATATAAGGTACTATGATGACCTCAAGTCAAAGGACCAATTCCACTACCGAACGTTAGAGATTAACCACTAACACTTAGATAGTTATCCATGTGGAATCTCTCAGCGGGTCTCCAATGTTTTGTTCTATAACAAAACATCCACGTGTTCATTCAAGTGTCACCACACTTTAGCTTGTGAGATCAGCTACTTAATTCATAAGTAAGAATGCCACACGCGATAGTCTATCCGTAATAACGATATCCGTATCTCGTTATTACCTCGACCACAGACGATTTAAGATTCAGTCATATGTAATTTGTATCTCACAATCACAACTCCTTGTGATTAACAAATCACCAAGACTTGAATCTACAGATTCTATTATTTAATTTATTAGAATATTAATTCAATTAAATAATAGATATTGCCATATATATACATTGATTATATATATTCAAAGTGTTTATGTCCAAAGTTGATTGGACCTAGGGCATAACACTTACACTAGTACTATGCCTCTAAATAATGTTATGCTTTATTTCCCTGTACAGTCTAATCCAATCAAGTGCATTAAGCTCAATCCTAGAGTTTCGAAATGGAAAAATAATGTCAATATTTGGATTTTTTCGCGCTAGTACCTCCATATGCTTCCTTGCACCATGTGATTCTTCTCGTGTTCATGTACTTAGATTACAGTTGTAACAAATTTTGTTTTGTACCAAAATCTGTGTCTTAGAACCTATAGAGCTCAGTGTTAACTATCCAGATTGTTAGGTTTTTTGATACCCAATAAATTCAGGTGATAATTTAAAATAGTTGTCTGATTATTTATCGATACCATAGACTTGGTTCGACTCGAAAATAATCTATACCTTTGGAAGGCCCAAGTTGGAGTTGGATTGATGGTTTGTTTTGTTGGTGGTTTTGGATTATTGTTAGCCCATTACCTTAGCCCATTTTGGAGGGAATCTTTGGCCCAATTAAGTAACCTAATTTTCCTCCCATCTAATCCCCTGTTCCTAGCAGTTTCTAGTGTGGGTGTGTTGTGTGTGCAAGAAAAGGGAGAAACATGAGAGAGGGGCAGCCACGAGAAAGAGAGAGGCAACCGGCCATTTTGTAGAGAGATTTCTTGGTGGGACTCTACCATTGTTACCCTCTTCTTCTTCCTTCCTATGTGGACTTTCTAACAACCACCACCACCATCCTTTGTGGGTGGAAATCTTAATGCAACCGGGTGTAGATGTTTTGAGTAGAGCTTGAAGCCGTGTGGTGTTCGAATGTGTTTTTTTAGCCCGAAAATTGGTCGATTGAAGCCCCAAAATCCTACAAATGGTATCAGAGCTTGGTTGGAGGAGATATATGTGATTTTTGGGAGCAAAAAGGGCTGGAAGTAGACCAGTATCAAACCAGAAAATAGGTAGAAAAAGTGGACAGAAAACTAGGATTTTTCTTCAATCTAGCCGAATATGTTTTGGTGTTTTTCGGCCAAACCACAGACTTGATGGAGAAACGGACAGCACTGGCGTGATGTGCAAGCAAAGGAGAAGCAGGTGGCCAGCGCGTGGAGGTCACGCGCCGGCGCCTCGCCCTCACGCTCCGCTCTAGGGCCGAATTCCAGGGTTGACTTCTTCTAACAGTTTCTTCAAGATGTCGAGACGGACCCTACGGTGTTGTTGGATTTCAGCTTCAAGCATTATGGTGAAAGTTGGACGATTTTGCCCTTTGACGTTTGGGTGCCGGGTGCTGTTTCGTGTTGACGGAAGCTTTGGGGCGGATTGCGGTAGTCCCGGAGTGGTGAATTCGCAGCTCTCGATAGTTAAGGATCTTCAGACTGGTCCGCTCGATATCGTGTTATTTACCTTTTATTATTGCAGTTAAAATTATTATGTATGATGATTTATTTTTTGCTCTAGAAGTCATCGTATGAGGTGACGTTAGGTTTGTGATTACCGTGAAGGAGTAATCATTGCCTGTTGTTAGATTTAGAAATTACTTGTTAATTATTTGTCTTAAATTCTTTGTGAATTTGTTGCCAATTAAATTTTTTCATTATCAGAATTGCACGTGACTTTAGGAAAGTTTACCTGACTTTCTGTGTGAATTGTGTCGGTGCTTTAACTGTGGTCGTTCTTGTTTGCATTTTGTGTTCTGTGCATTTTTTGGGTAAAATGATGACACATTATGAGTTGTGCATATTTTAATGAAAATTGTGGTTTTTTAATTTGGCAAAATGAAAATGTTTTGTCTATAAAACCTTTTGATAGCAAATGTGGTCTAAGGCAAGTGCGAAAATTAAGATATGTTTTAAGCTATGATAATTTGGACATGGTTGAAATAGACTGTCCTATGAATGATAATAAAAGGTAAGATGATGAGAGTGATGATGCGAATTCTGTCCTTGGGTCGAGTGATAACCCTAGTGAGGTTTATTGAGTGAAAACCTTATTATTGCATTTGCATCCGTGTATAATCCTTTCTACATGTGTGTGATCGTTCGTTTCCACTGCATGATTATATGCTACATTTCAATGTATTTGATATGTGCATTGGCATGAAATGGAGTGATCTTATTACTTTGTGTAATGTCTTTGCATGCATAGTGGGTTAATATCTACGGCGTATTCCGTTTTGTTCTGTGAGTGGTGTAAGAGGGTGTGGTAGTGAGAAGTTAGAGGAACAACCATTCTCCTTCATCTTTGTGAGCCTGTGTGGTTTGTGAAATTGTGTGAAGCAGCTTGTGAGGGTTATTTCCGTTCTCAGTGTGAGCCTCTTTTGTGAGTGCAGTGAAATAACCAACTCTTTCTTCTATTCTCTTTGTGAGTGCCACATTCACATTTTCCTTTGTGGGATAAATCATTTGTGGGATAAATCCTTTGTGGATTTGTAAGAGCATTGGTGTTGGAGTAACCTTGTAGTGCGTAGGTCAATTTAAATTGAGCCCTAACCTTTGTGGTCGCCAAAAGGTGTTGATTTGCCATAGTAGATTTGAGATGCATTAGCTGTGTGTGTGTGTGTGTATGTCTTTTTGGTAAGATGGAGTATAGATGCCTAGAGGTGCATTGGTGATTTGTACCGTGAAATGTGGAGTGTGACATTGGGATCACGGTGGAGATGTGATCAAATGTTTAGGATCCTTTTATCTGTAAGAGACCCTGATCAGGCGAAGTGCAAGTGAGGCACTTTTATCACTTCTATTATGTGGAAGCCCATTATCCACGTAGGTTGGAAGAAGTGATGTGGTGATAGAGGATTGTCCCGAGAACTTAGGATCTATAGAGGCTTACCAGTTAGACATGAGTTGAGTGATTAGTTTAGTGAGTATTGTGGGCGATGAGATAAGATTTGTGTTCTCGAGGAGTGAGCAACACGAAATGGGATAAGATAAGTGTGGTGAATCTTCGTGAGGTCATTTATGCATTTGTTGCGTAGGTGTTGGCCTGTTGATTGACTTGGTGTTAATCTGTTGTTCTGTGTGAACATGGTTGAAAATATCTGTGTTATCCTATATGATATCTCCATCGCATGTTTATTTGCTCTTGATTGATTGATGTGATTATCTGTCTCTACTTGGATATTCTTGACCTTAGCCCTAGTGAACATATAGAGCAGGTATGGTATGTGTTTCAGGTGGGGACACGAGTTAAGATATGTGATACCAATTTTATTTTTTACCTTGATTATATAAGTATAAACTTTGTGTTTTGTTTGCTTATTGATTTATTAGGAATCAATGTGGAGATATGTTGGGTTTTTGGATACCCAATAAATCCGAGTGATGATTTAAAATAGTTGTTGGATTATTTATCAACACCATAGACTTGGCTCGACTCGAAAACGATCTATACCTTTGGAAAGCCCAAGTTGGAGTTGGATTGGTGGTTTGTTTTGTTGGTAGTTTTGGATTATTGTTAGCCCATTTTGGAGGGATTCTTTGGCCCAATTAAGTAACCTAATTTGCCCTCCCATTTAATCCCCTATTCCCAACAGTTTCTAGTGTGGGTGTGTTATGTGTGCAAGAAAAGGGGGAAACGTGAGAGAGGGGCAGCCACGAGAAAGAGAGAAGTAGCAGGCCATGTTGGGAAAAGATTTCTTGGTGAGACTCTACCATTGTTACCCTCTTCTTCTTCCTTCCTATGTGGACTTGCTAACAACCACTACCATCCTTTGTGGGTGGAAATCTTGGTGCAACCGGGTGTAGATGTTTTGAGTAGAGCTTGAAGCCGTGTGGTGTTCGATTGTGTTTTTCTGAGCCCGAAAATTGGTCGATTGAAGCCCCAAAATCCTACAAACAGTTGTACGGAAAATAATGAGCAAATTGACTAGACTCAAGCCCACACCATCAAGCTCAAGTGAAATTCCAACCCAAAACCAATTGGCAATGGGTGGAGTAGCCCACTTGGGTTATGTGGTGGATTTCTTTTCTTCTCCCAACCGATGTGGGACTTCTTGTTTGCTCCCAACAATCCACCCCTCAAACGATAATCTATTCAACAATCATCTTGTACCGTCGTTATTACCGTCGCCCCCGACCAAACGGGACCCACCGCCTGACCACCAATATCAGGAAGACTTTCGACACAAGGCACCTAAAACGCGAATGATTTTTAGTCCGATCGCCACCACGCTTTCTACTTCGTTCCTCCGACCCTGAGCTCTAAGACCAGTTGTATGGAAAATAATGAGCAAATTGACCAAGCTCAAACCCACACCACCAAGCCCAAGGGAGGTTCCAACCCAAAATCAATTGGCAATGAGTGAAGTAGCTCACTTGGATTATATGGTGGATTTCTTTTCTTTTTCCAACCGATGTGAGATTTCTTGTTTGCTCCTGAGACAGATAATGGAAATAACTTACTAAAAAGTTAGTTTAGTGGTGTTAGGTATCTGAGGTTTTGTAACTGTAACCTCGTTTAATGTTTTATGTTATGAAACTATAGTAACTATATTAATTTTATGAGAGTTTACATTAGATAATAGATAGTTCATATTTTGTAGTGTCTATATGCATATTGTATGCCTACAAGTTTAGTTACAAGCCAGTAATTTAGTATATCCATATACATGTTTGGTAAGAAGTTAAAATATTGTCAAGTTTTGTTTAATATTGCGTACCAACATGTCCTTAGCGTCTAATTTTCCTCCGAATAATGCCTGGAGAAATTTATGGCTCGAGAGTGATTCGACATGTAGTAATGAGTGTGTTGTACCATCTATTGACTAAGTTATAGAGATAATTGTATCTTTTACATTAACCATTTATTTGTAATAGCTAAGATCACAAATCTTTTAATCTTAGATGGTAGAAGGATCTCTAGATGATTTATGTCCAGATGATCATTAGTTGATCGGAAGTCAATGTTGTGATTACATTTTGATCGATTCTGAAAAGGGTAAAATGATAATTTTGTATTTTCTCATATAAAGCAAGCAAAATAATTAATAAATAAACCAATGAGAGAGAGAGAGAGAGAGAGAGAGAGAGAATTTGATATGACAAACGGTTACATAAACTGATAAACAAAGCTACACTTGAACTAATGAAATTGCAAATGAGAACATCCTGTTAAATTTTATTGCTTCATACACTGAGAAACAATCGCTTATGCCTTATTCTCAAGTAAAATTTGCATATAATCCCGTTGAAATTATAGTCTAATTTTACCTATTTTAGTTGAGAAAGTACCAGTTTAGTCATTTAATTCAGGTTCATATTTGAACCAAATGTCGAATGTTCGATGGTTCATGTGACAATACGTGGGAATGGAAAGTCGAGGCCATTTCTAGTAGGGTGGTTAAATTGTCGTCATGATTTTTTTACCACACTTCAAATATTTCTTTTTTTTTCTATTTACTGAAATGACCATAAGTAAACTGACATAAATAACCATCTCATTATACACCTGTATCTTGATATTCCGTCTTTTTATTCGTACGCACACTACAAGTCTCGCACATAAAAATCCTAACACATAGTTTACGGAGCTGAGGAGCTCCTGTCATGTGGCAAATGCGTAACATATGAAGATAAAATAATAATTCCATTTAATTTCGAATTTGTTTGTTTTTGACGAACTGCTAGTCTAATTTGAGTAGAAACGAGCCAATGATCACAACTCAGGGCCTTTGCACGTCAAATTTTGGACAAATTACATCGTTTAGGCCATCAATTATGCATTTTTGCCATTTATGATAATTTTTGTTTTGACAATATCTTAGTCAAATAAATTCGGATTTGATTTCCGTTTGTTGGGGGATGATCCTGATGATTAGGAGAATCAAGATTCGTGATCATCTCAATTTTTTCCATTTTTGAAAAAAAATATTTTTTATTATTATATAATTTCTTTCCGAATTTTATTAGGGTTTCGCTATTTAAACATTGTAAACCCTTTGAGGCAGCTCAATTTTGGATGAAATAAAGTTTTTTTCTTGAATTTCTCTTCGTTGAAATTCTTTTTGTGTTAATTTTTGTCTTTCCTATAATCTTCCCCTGCATCAACATCCCTATAGGACCATGGTCTTTTTTAAGCATAAATAGTCCAAAATACATATCTACATATAAGCATATACCATGGTGTGGGGAGGGCGAATATGAATTTATTTGTGCGCGCTAGTTGAGCTAGGAGTTTCAAGAGCGCTAAGCCCTTTCCTTCGGGAAATCATTCCAGGCATAAAAGCGGCAATTGATTCATTAGATAAGAGGGACAATTGGAATACTGAGTGCATGAATGGATGAATCCCTCTGGTCGACTCGTGATTGTACATATGAACTAACTGCTTGACGGTGTGATGATCGATCTATCACTCATCATCGCCTTTCACAATCATCGGTCAAAGCAGACATAGAAACTTCCTTGAGTATTGAATTACTCTTTTATTTATCAAAGGCAGGTTTTAGCTTCCTCTATATTGCATCTTTTTTGTTGGATCCCTTTTAAATGTGTTAGAAAGCATTTGGATATGTGATAATTTTGAGAGGACGTCACTTTTAAGGAAGAAAAAAAAAATTAAAATATATTGTCTATGTAGTGCAGTGGAGTATTGTATTACATTTTTCTCTTCGAACTTCTGGTACAAATGTCGATCTGTTATTTGACATATGATGCAAGGTAGGTGGAGGTGTATCTTGGCTTGCCATATCTGAGGTAGGTTTTTGGCTTCTCTATTTTTTAAGGCAGTTTGTAGAGTGTAGTTTACTTTTCTTGCTTTCTTGGAGTCAAAAATTGGTTTTTTATACATTTTCTACTTTTTTTTTTTTGGTCAAGAGAAGCCTGTGCTTTTCATGTTGAAGGCCTTGTTAGAATAAAAAATGAAGATTTTTTTTTTCTTAAGTTTCCTTGTACATTCTTTACTCTTGTTTCCTCCAACTTTAGAAAATTGGGGTTACACACTTTCTTCAAAGTTGGGGGGTCAAGGTAATGGTGTCAACCAGACCACGTTGGGATGGCACGGTTATCAGTTTTGAGATTATCAGTGTCATGATATTAACGTTTAGAGTTTCATTTTAAAATGTCGATCATGTTAAGATGAGTAACTTACAAATCCTAATGTTCAAATGTTAGTTTGAGCTTTAGATTGACAAAATTACTTGTATGCATGACTTTTTCTTTCATTCCACTCCAGGGGAGGCCAACCCAAAGCACGGCCCCTGTTGCTTGTTACAATGTTTATTGATGTTCGAGATTACTTGACGCTTCTTGTTCGAGAAGCTTTGCTTCCTCTTCTTGTAGGTTCAAATTACAAAACTTGTTCGTTAGTTCGTTTGTACCTGTGTGATCTTTTGCAACATTTCATTTACCGTCGATTATTAAATTGGCAACATTGTGGGGTGACTCTAGACAGTCGAGCATTGTTCTTTTTTACTAGGTATGTTAGGCATTATTTTCCTTGAAAGTTAGAAAATGAATTCCATTTTCCTCAAGAAATGGTGTTTAATGGACAAAATTTTACCATCCAAATATTTTCCCACCTTAGACCCACGCGCCCCCTTTTCCTTGAAATTGATGAAATGGTTTTCCCACCTTTTTGGTGGGAAGCTGTTTTCCAGCATCTGATCTTTTTTTTTTTTTTTTTCATTTTTTTTGGGCAATGGAAATAAATTTCATAACCAATTGTAAAAAAAAAATTCACTTTTATGAACAATTTTCATATAAAACAAAGTCAAACGAACACTAAACTTTGATAAAAAAATAATTTTTTAAGAAGCAATTTTTTTTCGTTTTTTTTTTTATTTTTTGGTAATGAAAACAAATTTTATTACCAATTGTGGAAAAAAATCACTTTAATGGACAATTTACATATAAAACAAATCTAAGCGAACATGAAATTTAAAAATTTTCCAGATGGAAAATTATACCAATCAAATACACTTAATTAACAATTCTCTACAAAACAATTTTTAGACAATTACTTTTCCTGGAATTCATTTTCTTTCCACCCATTTTCCACAATTCCAATCAAACGCACCCTAACAAAATTTTAAAAGGGGGACATAATCTTAGTAGATAATTTTGAATCTTGCAATTTGTTACTTAGAATAGTTAAGGGTGCAATATCCAAAAGAAAATTTATTATTGGACTGACTGGTTATCTCAAACTTAGAATTTCATTTTAATATAGTAAATCCAGTCTAATTCTTATTATATTGGTTGTCCGTTTTATGATTCTTTCCATACTACATCTGGTTCCTTGCTATATTTATATAAAAATCTAGTGCAATCAATTATGAGGAGATGAGTTCAGAGAAATTTTGAAATCATTTGGTACTAGCAGCTTTAACAGCTTCAAAGAGAAGTAAATTTATTCCACTCTATCAAAGTAGAAAGAATCAATTCAATACTCAACTTGTAGCGGCTCAAGTTATCAAGTCTTGAAATTCTATCGTAAAATATTAAACTTATCAAGAACAGTATCTGCATATGTTATTATTTTTAACGATTTGAGATATTACCTCTTACACAAATTCCTTTTATTCCATATTTTCACCTAGAGTCGAATTATAAGCCTTTCTATATTTCCTTGGACCATTTTTTTTCCTTGTTTTCTATAATTCTTCATATTTCTCCTTCAATAGTTGCCAAGAGGTCATTTGAATGTAAAAGATTGACCAATTTTGCTTTTATAGTAAAAAAAATAGCATTAAAAAGTTGTGAATCATTCACAGAATATTTATATCCCAAATTTTCTGGTCAAATCTGCAATTTTTAAAAATGTCTGCCCTCCATCTACGTATTTGGGATAACTGACTTTAGATCGCCGGTCAATCTTGTAATTTTAAATTTAAGTTTACCGTGACGCTCTATCTGTTTAAAATACAGTCAACTTTTTTTTATCATGTACAAGTAACAAAATCCAAATAAAATTAAAAATAATTACGGAATGTGATCTATGTGCTTGTCTCGTTACCTTATTCTATTTTGCCTCAAATGATTGGATCGACTAAAAAGAAAAATTTAAATTCGGATCCGGATATCGATAAATTTAAATTATAGATGAAAGTAATCTTAAGCTTGTGTTTTAACCATAAATATCTAGTAATTTGACAATTTTGTAGTAATCTTTGGACTTAGTGTGAAATGATTGTGTCTAGTAAAGCATGCTTCCTTTGAACACTCGCAGTTTTTTTTTCCTTGTTCATTTGTATGATTCTTAGTAATTATTCTCATTCACATTTGAACATGAGAAGATAAAAAAAAAAAAAAAAAATTATTATTTCTATTTTTTAGCATGAAGAACTTTAGTATAATTATGTCATGTTAACTATGTTTGTTAAATGTTTTATTGTTGGCCGGCACTTACGTGACAAAGTTTAAGTTGAATAATTATGGCTGTCAAATTTGACTCTAATTTATATCTATGTCATGGTCAATTTGTTGGAAAAGAAACTTTGAAAGTCATAATTCTTGAAATTAAAATTGAATTTGGATTGTAATTTTAAGTTCTTAAATTTGTCTAACAATTTGTTCTTTATATATGTGTAACAATGTTCAACGTGGCATACCAAATATACGTTAATGAAAAATTTCAAGAAAATTGGCCATACATAACTAATAAATAATTTAAATTTTATTTGTTATTATTTGTTGAGTACTGTGCCCCTATATGGTAGAGGTTAAAATCAAATTTTTAGTTAATTTTGAATAAAAATTGATAAAATGTTTGATTGAAAAATTGTGGATCACATGAAATATGTGTTTAAAATTAATTATTGACTTTGATTCCATATCAAATAGCACATATATAACAAATCAGTTGATATTGGATTACACCCTCTACACTTCAAAGAGGATTAAACATTCTTGTAATTTTGTTCACTTGAAAAGTACAGAAATGCCCTCCTATAAGAGGTGTCATTCAGTGGCTTTATTGGAAAATTCTTCAAAAGCCAAAATTGCCCAAATCGACCATAAATAGGTAACCATTCTCGCTCCTAAATTGAGTGAACTCTCTCTTCCTGGAAATCATCAATTTCAACAACTGCACACAACATCAGATTTCAGCAATCTCACCCCACGCACCTACCCAATTTCTTAATTCCAACAACCCACATAAATTTCTTAGTACATATACTTGAAACCCAAGAAAAACAATCACTTTACATATATATATTCTCTTCAGATTCAAGAACCAAGTTTTTGAGGTGAAAATGGCTATTCAGTTGGAGAATTTGGTGCAGTCTATAAAGTCAAAGGTAAGATCCTTAAAGAAATCGAAGAAGCCTTATGTAAAAATGGACAAGAGCGCAAGTGTTAAGGTTGAAATCCGCAGCAAAAAAGCCAGAAAGCTCATCGACAAGACTCTCAAGGTTGCTGATAATCCTGGAAAACATAGCATTTCTTAAAACCTTTACTTTTCTCTCTCTACATCTCTCTATTTCTCTCTCCATATATATCACATGTATATATAGGATCATATTGTGAAGAAGCACCAAATTCTGTGTTGAACTTTTGGTTTTATTTCGCTAATTAGAGGGGTTATGTATGGAGATGGAAACCCTATCAGTGTGCTTTCATCAAGTTGATGGAAGAATAACTGCTATTTGGAAAGTTTTATGGAAATTTTTTAGTTGATATTTTGTGGGTCAATTATGGATACATGGTTAAAAAAATCTGCACTTGTTTAAAGTTAGCTTTGTCGGTCGGTCGTGGACGTTTGGTATGCAGTATTATATCACGATGAATGATAGTCGACTTTATTAACATCTAATTTTAAAGAATTACTTGGGCATGTTAAAAATATTAATCTTTAACAATAATTTAGGCTCGAGATTATACCTTGGTAATGTGTTCATGAGTCACACACACACACACACATATATATATATATATCAGCAAATCAAATGAAATATTTGAATGTCCAATTTTTTTTTTTTCATTTATGAATGTCCAATTTAAGGTATGAAATTATAAATCTAGATATTTTTGAAATATTTGGAAGGAAATATGTACCTTTAGTTTCCAAACTATTGTCCAATGTTGCATTAACATTTCATCATAATTGTGCGGTCAGGTTGAAATGATTATATCGATATGTATAAATCGTCACATAACATTCGTATGTAAACCATTATGAAGTTAAATCTTCCTTCCTATCTTGAAACGTTTTCATGATTCATGTGATAATTTAGCGAAAATTAAAAAAATTCAGTCACCGGATATGATTAAAAGTTTTTTTTTTAATTTAAAAATATATTAGATTGATTAATAGTCAACCAATAAATTCATTAGCTTGACTTTTAAGAGTAGACCAGATTTAATAAATGTCATCACAGGACATTAATTAAAATATGCTGAGTTGGGCCAATCAAATCTTCTTCTTCGGCTATTAATTTGACTTGTCATCTCCACAAATTAATGCTATTTATTGATTAACAAGCAATTGACCATATGTGGGTTCAATATGTTAATATAGAGTAATGCTATTCATCTAGGGTTGAACTTCAATTTATGTGACAATTACGTGACATTAAATTATAGATTTATTTAAATATAAAGTCACATGACTAATTTAATTGAGTCAATATCATGTAATTGCCACATAAATTGAAACTCAACTCCAGTGGGGATGAATAATATTATTCGTTAATATAAGATCAAAACTAAGCCTCTATAGGGTTGAACACATTTTGAGTTGTCTTGTGATTTTTAATTTCCTATATGTAGCCTTAACTGTCTCATTAATTGAGTTGTCGTGATTCTTAAATTAGTTTTTTGAATCCCAAACCGGATCCTCCATACTTCAATTTTATTCAATTGAATAGCTACGTTTTGTTTTAATAAGGTAATTTCGTCCAATTCAGTCACTTAAACTGAAGAGAATCAATTACGTAATAATGAAAAATGACGGTCACGTGTGATTATAATTGTAATTATATCACGTTACCAACTAACGATCTCATGTGATTATCATTATTTATTGACCATCATTCTATTGGTGGAATTGAACGAAGTTATCTTAATTGAATCAAATCAAAGCATGGTCATCTAATAAAAATGAAATTAAAGAGAAGCTAGTCGATATAAATCAAATTAAAATATAATTATTCAATTAAACAATTTTTTTTTATGTACAACTACTTGATTAATATTAAATAAAATTATAATTACCGAAAATAGAATTTAACCATAGTTATTCAAAAAGCACATATATTTCCTATGCAAATAAATATATATTCTATATTCTAATCTTCCAACATATTTTAATTAATCAGAATAAAGCAAAATTAACACAAACTCACACACTTCATCTTAATTATAATCTAGCAAGCTAAACAAAATTCTGTATCACTTAGTCTTCATTTGATACACCATATTTTCTATAAATTTTCCATTTTTCAACTTTTGTAGTGTTTGATATGACACAATGGTCAAAAAAATTATCACTTTTATTGACAATTTTCATGCAAAACAAAGCCTAACGAATGGTATTCAGTATGGTAATTTTTTTTCCTTTTTTTGGCAATTGAAACAAATTCTAGACCTAATGGTAGTAAAAATTATCATTTTAATGTACAATTTTCATAAAAAAAGAAGTCAAACGGATACCAAACTTTCAATATTTTCCATGAAAAATTATACCAATCAAATCAAATTAATTACTATCTCAGTAAAATAATTTCTAAACAAATCAATTTCCTGTAAAACATTTTCTTTCCACCTATTTTCCACGTTAGCAATCAAACGGACCTTTACTGTATTACCAAATTACAGCTAAATAAAAAGCATCACTACCGGTAAAATTCTTGATAGAAAAACATAATAGGATTATCGATCAAAATAATAATCAAATCCTAAATTCTCAATAATAACCATAGATCTTACTCAATGTTGAAATCCGGAAAAATAACAAAACATAAAAACATACCTTGATCCATGATAATCTGATTCTTTTCATTGATAGGTTGGGCTCTTCCAAATGATTGATAATCTTCCCTTAACTTTTTGCTCTCTATTGATGGGGATGTAGAGAAACTTGAAGAACACCAACAAATGTGGATCATAACCATATAAAATAATAGTAGTAACTCAATAGTCTATCTTTTAGTTGCTTCAGATTGGCCCCTCATTAATTTAAAACAACATTCCGATCTCCACACTATAATTCCATGAATTCTAATACCCATTAGTCACAATACATTTTTATTGGATCACTTTAATTGACTAATATCATTTCAACAATAGTACCACACATTTCAATATACAACGTGTGGCCCCATATATGTTGAAATTATCCAACAATCTCCCACGGGCCATACGTGTAACCTTACAAATGTGAACAACCTTATGAGCTCAAAATTTTGTTGCTATTATTATAGATATTACCAAACAATCTCGTCCATTAGTCATATTGATATAGGATCAAAGCGATTTTCGTCACATTTATCGTGACTAAATCCATCAATGGTCACATACACTCATATAACCAAATGACATTGATCAATTATGGTAGTGTAGCATGAAAATTACATGTTATATGATCCAAACATGTCTATTTCTAATTGTTCCAACCTTATTTCTTAAGTGAGATCAATATTGAACATAATAAAAGAGTGAAATGAATTGAATATTTTATTTCTGGACAGAATAATATTCAAATACACAAATGTGTCAAAAAAATAAAGCAATGAAAATACAAACTCTCACTAAAACTTGATATCCTCATGATATACAACACCCATACGAGCAGTGTGCTCATGAAAGACCTTGGGTGTCAATCCCTTAGTAAGCGGATCCTCAATCATGGAGTTTGTCCCAATATGCTCTTTGGAAATCTGTCCACTCTGTACTCTTTTCTTCACAACTAGGAACTTGATGTCAATGTGTTTTGACTTAGACGAACTTCTGTTGTTATTGAAATATAGAATTGCTGAGTTATTGTAACAATATAACTTTAGTGGTTTTTCTATACCATTCAGAATGAACAGCCAAGTGACAAAATTTCACAACCATATTCCATGATTAGATGCCTCATAGCATGCTACAAATTCTGCTGCCATGGTAGAAGAAGCTATGAAAGTCTGCTTGACACTCTTCCAAGAAATAGCTCCTCCAGCTAACAGATAAATATAGTCTGATGTAAATCTCCTACTATCTTGGCATCCAGCAAAATCAGAATCGGAGTATCCTATGATCGCTAACTGATCCGATTTGTTATAGGTGAGCATGTAATCCTTTGTTCTTTTCAAATACATCATAACCCTTTTGGCTGCTTTCCAATTATTCATTACAGGATTGCTCAAATATCTGTCTAGCATTCCAACAATGAATGCTATGTCTGGACGTGTACAAACTTGGGCATACATAAGACTCCCAACAGCTGATGCATAGGGAATCTTCTACATTTCTTTAACTTCAAGGTTATTTTGCGGACATTGTTCGAGACTAAATTTATCTCTCTTAGCTATATAGGTGTCATCTGATTTACAATCTTCCATGTCAAATCTCTTAAGTATTTTATCAATATAACTCTTTTGCGACAATCCAAGAATACATTGATAGCGATCTCGATATACCCGAATCCCTAATATAAAAGAGGCGTCACCAAGATCTAAATTAAATGAACAATTAGGTAAACAGTTCGATACATCTAAATCCCTTATTATTATTATTATTATTATTATTAAGTAAACAGTTCGATCCGATTTCAAACGGTGTTTAGCTATTGAAAATCGTTTTTAGATATTTTCGTTTTGTTTAAAATCAAAACTTTGACGGGTTCATGTTGGTCCAAATTAATGACTTCGTAACAAAGATTTGGTCCAGTTTTGTGGGTTTGCGGCATTTTTTTCACCCCTTGTGATGGCCATGTTTCGTTTAATAGAAATGCGTTAATTAGAATGAGTTTTGTTGAATTTAGGAGATCCTTTTGATTGATGAAGATTATGGGATAGTAATTTAAAAATTGATTACCTATTTAATTTAGTTTAAAATTTTGATAAAAATCTAAATTAAATGAATAATTAGGCCATATTTGATTGTCCAGAATTTTCCATGAAAAATGGAAAACAAATTCCATCTTTCACTTTTGCATTGTTTGATGGCAATTTTTTTCCTTTGAATTGATTTTCTTGGTTGGCCTCACAAGTAGGGCTGTCCGTGGGTCGGTTCGGTTCGGTTCTGAAGAAATCTGAACCGACCCAAAACTTTCGGGTATTTAATAAATGGACCCGTCGGGTCCAAATATAATTATGGAACAGTTTGGGTTCGGTTCGGTTCGGTTCGGTTCGGTTCCGTTCGGTTCCGCACCATAATTAAATTTTTAAATATTTTCAGCAACACTACATAAATACAACTAATGATATTTCATTCGTAACTTTTACAAATTAACGTAGCCCAATTCAAAAACATATACATAACTAGCCGTCCAATAAGATTAATTCAATACATACAAATACCAAAAAGTAGATATTAATATTATAGCAAAACTATATAAAGTATATTTACTTGCTTCAAATTAAAATGGGCTAATGGATTTTAAAAATGATTTGAGATTTAAAATTAAAATTATGAAATAATCTAATTTATTTAATTAATTTGCTAATTTGTATTTTAAAAAATAAAATAATTTAATTAATTCAATATAAAAAATAAAAAATTTATTTAGTTTCGGTTCTTCGATTCTTGGTCTAGACCCAAGACCCGACCCAAACCCATCGATTCTCGATTCGGGTACCCGTTCAGGTATTTAATTTATGAAGAACCGCTCGATTCGGTTCGGGTTCGGTTCGGTCCGGTTCGGTTCGGGACTTTTGGACACCCCTACTCACAAGGTGACAATTTCCATGGTTTCGATGAAAATGAATTCCCACCATTTTGGTGGAAAATGGCTTTGCAGGTTCTTTTTTTTAATTATTATTATTATTATTTGTTATTAGGAAAAATTCTAAATACAATGGTAAAAAAAATTATCATTTTTATAGAAAATTTCCATACAAATGAATGGTATTCGGTATGGTAATTTTTTTTTAGTTGTTTTTTTTTTTTTTTTTTTTGGCAATGGAAATAAATTCTAGACCAAATAGTAAAAAAAATTCACTTTAATGGATAATTTTAATGAAAAGCGAAGTCAAATGGACACCAAACTTTCAACATTTTTTAGGTGGAAAATTATATCAATCAAATACAATTAATTACAATTTCTAGTAAAATAAATTTTAAGCTATTCAATTCCCTGTAATTCATTTTCTCTCCACTCAAATTCCACATTTATAATCAAACGAACCCTTAATTCAATCACATATTTCATTGAACATAACTTTTGTCTTTTCAACAACATATTTTATTATTTTTTTAATCAAAATTTACTAAAATTTTAATTTTTAACAAAGCCAAACGGGGGTTATTTACCGTTAATGGATGAGATAGAAGATAATTGGAATTAATTCTTATTAGTTTTAATTTTCAAATAAAAACTAAATTAACAGTAAATATTTAAAAGGTTACAACAGCAGTATTTTTCAAAATAGGAGACTTTCAAGAAGTCGGTGACAGTCCATCTAATAATCTCTCAAAATTTTAAGTACCAAATTGTCATGCAGAGACTACAGTATCAGTTTAGTAATTGACATTTTCCGTGTTAGGAATATTTTTGGGAAAAATACACGACAACAATAAGTAATACAGTTTCATATTTAACAAACTTATAAAAATATTTTTTTAAAAAAAGAAGATAAATCATATTAATATATTATATATTTTAAAGATATTACTGTGAATGAAATTTATAAAAATTAGTTAATTTAAAATATTTTTATCAACAATATCCTATCCTAATATATGTCATTTAATAACTCTCTCTCTCTCTCAGAGATAATCTATCGATTCCAAAATTATAATTCTGTTTTTCAAAAATTATATAATCACATTTTGTCCTCTGATAAATTTTGTGAACTATAAAGGTCACGATCACAATAATATATAATTTATAGTCAGAGTCACATATAATCACACACTATATAAAATCATAGTCATAAAGACAAAATTTATATGTCATAAATTACACGTTTTTATAGGTAACAAGTTAATTATTAATCACAAATTACCAAATTAACGGATCACATTCACTTTTCATTTCACACCAGCTCCCTCCACACCACACCACTCCACCCCACCATCCAAATCGTCATCACTATGTCAAATCTACAACACACAACCACCACCTCCTTTAACTCAGATCAACTACTACCGCTAGCTCTACCCCCAACCATTCGCCACCTTCACCTCGAAAAGAGCAAATAAAAAATCCCAAAAAGAGACAAGTTAAATTATCAAGAAATGTGGCGATAATTTTTATATTTATGAGCGTAGACATCATATCTAACACTCTAGTGTTAGATATGATGTTAATGTGGCAATAATAATTAGTGCAAGGGACCTTAGAACTGGTATTAATTTTGTGTGCCGACAACAACTTTTCTCTTCGCTTCGCTTCGCTTCGCTTCGAACTCCAACAAAAAGCAACGGCGCAACACATTTGACAATATTAGGCCATCTCCAATGGCAACATCAAAACATCAAATTTTACCAAAATTTTGTGCAAAAGTGTTCCAATGTGACACCAAATTTTAAAAGTGCTCCAATGTGATACCAAATTTTGCACCATTTTTTCAAATTGGTACTAAGTCCAATTTGCCCCCCTTTTTTCATTTGACAAAAGAATTGTTAGAGGGTATTTGTGTCATTTGTGTTATATAATTTTTCATACAATTATTATTATTATTATTATTATTATTATTATTATTATTATTTGCATTTAAAATAAATCTTAAATGTTAAAAATAATAATTATTGAATTAATTAAAATAAGAATAAAAAATTTAAAATTAACACGAAGTATATTACAACAACCACATACCTACATTAATTTAGTTTTGTTTAAAGAAAACGATACATAAAAACAAGTGCATAGTTTAGTAATTTGGAAGATCACTTCCAGATCATTCAATATCCTCAAAATAATTTCCAAACAAATCATATGAACTTTCAGATCATTTATCTTGTTGTTAAGCTCTCTTTCATACAATTATTATTTGTTCGTTTTGAAAGAAATGTAGGTTTGGATCTATTATCGAACTCTAATCTTTTAACAAAATTTTGTTCTACTCACGATATTCTATCATTGCCAATTCCCTTTTTTGAATTTCGTAATTCTGATGTCTATCCTCAGTACTTTTTTTTTTCCAGAATTTTGACGAGTTGTTGATTATCTTCTTTAATGGATGTAAGTAATTTTATACATTCTTCTTCATTTTTCCTTTTTAGTTTTGCTTTTTTATTCCTATAAGTCGTTAAGTAGAAGTATTGTCTACGTTGTTTTTCGTTTATATTAAAAAAAAAAACGAAGACGATCCAGGGGATGTTGAATGCATTGAGGTGCGGTCCTCCGATGACGAAGCTGTCTGTGATGATGCAATGTTAACACCGCTTTTTCCGTTGTAGGTTGCTCTGACCGTATTAACGCCATCTCCAATTTTTTTTGACATATTTAAGTATAGGCCAAACATCGTCAAATTTGAACACTTTCTTGTAATTCTGATCTTCAGATAATAGCATTTTGGCTCAAAACATCTACAAAACAAAGACAACGTAGCATTAACTTAACATAAACTTAACATTTGGAAGCATACATTACAAGTAATACTTACTATATCTTCATTTGATGCACCACTTGGATTCAAAAGTTCCCCTTGATGAATACATCATTGCATTTGCAAACGGCAGCATTAATAACTTGTATTCACTTCATTAGAGATCTTTTTGGCCGAGTTCGAGTGATAAAGGAAGTACCAAGTCCGGAAGTTGAATGGTTGAAGACGAAAATCATCGTTTTCAATTCCTTGCTTATCATAGACAAATCAAGGATAAAGAGGCTCACATTGCACTTCGAAATGGATTATTATTATTATTATTATTATTATTAGAGGGATCGTGTTATCTGAACAAATAAAATGCACAGATAACTTGACAGAAGCACGTGTGGTATGCATCTATTGGCTAGTTTGAATTTTTGCAATTCAAATTGGCCGACGATGAACTCCATGTGTGCATTTGTAACATTATCTATATATTTTATGTATACAGACAACTTTATTCATAACAAGAGATAGAGAGAAAAGTGTAGGGTGTGTATGATCGTTATGGGGTATAATAATAATAATAATAATAATGACCTAAGTTTTGTAATTGAAACTTTGAAGATAGGGTTATGGGTAATTTTGGACAGGATCTTATAAAGCTTTATGGGTTGGCAGTGTCCAAATTGGGCTACAGAGTACTTCTGGACACCGTCTTCTTTGTGAGGGTGAATTTTGGAAAGCAAAAAATTCACAAGTCAAACATTAAGTATGTGCAATTCAATTTTCAGATTTTAAGTTTCAAAATTCAAAACTCGGGTACTAATTAATTAAAATTATTTTATTAATTAAATATATTAAAATCACAATTATACAATTAATGTCACTAGTGCATACTTATATGTCACAACTTATTTATTGATCATATATTATTAAATTAATTATTCATAATAAAAATTTTTGATATGTCACAATTTATTTCATCTGTCAAAAATCAAAAAAATTATAGGTCACAATTTATTTGTTGGTCATAGATTTTCAAATTAGTTGGTCACAAATTATCGAATTTTTAGATCACAATTAAATAGTTGGTCACAGATTAACCAAATAGTTGGCCACATACCACTACCACCAACACGACTGCCACCGCCACCACGACTACTTGCGACCACCACCACCAACACAACCTAATAGCGCCCCCATCACCAACACAACCCCATCACCAACAACATAGACACAAATACAACCTTAACAACCCACCACCCAAATAAACACAAAAAATTCAAATCCAAATTTATCAATCACGACCATGACCACCATCACAACCACCTCCGCCTCCTCCCTTTCCTCCTCCCAAAACTGGATCCAAAACCAAAACACAACCAACATCACCACCTCTTGCAGCTGCGTCGATCTCAAATCAGCACCGGAGTAAAGAATTTTGTAAATGGAGAGAAGATAGAGAGAGGGAATATGTTGGAAAATAAATTAGGTTTGTTAGTGAAATTGGGTTGGGATAGATAGGCGGGGTGGGGGTGTGCTGGGGTGGGGTGGGGTGGGTGGGTGTATATATTAATTTAATTTCATATTATTATTATTATTTTATCACCTGATTTTTTATTAAATAAACTTAACATCTTATTTTTGGAAAAAAAAAAATGGTTTGGGTGTAATTTCCACTTTTGGGAAAGAGAAGATTTTTCTTTGTTTTTTTTTATTGAATTATATTCTTTTTTGTTTTTATATAATTTTAATTGATATTGAATTGGTATTTCTAAAGTTGGACTAGGCCGATGCAAATGCCACATTAATGTTTATTTAGTCGCGGTTCATCCGCAAGTAGGGCTGTCCGTATGTCGATTCAGTTCGATTCTGAAGAGACCCGAACTGATCCAAAACTTTCGGATATTTAATAAATGGAACCATCGGGTCCAAATATAATTATGGAACAGTTCGGGTTCGGTTCCGTTCGATTCGGTTCAGATCGGTTCGGGTTCGTTCGGTTCCGTACCATAATTAAATTTTTTAATATTTACAGCAACATTATATAAATACAACTAATGACATTTCATTCGTAACTTTTACAAATTAATGTAGCCCAATTTAAAAACATATAAATAACTAGCCGTCCAATAAGATTAATTCAATGCATACAAATACGAAAAAGTAAATATTAATATTACAGCAACACTATATAAAGTATATTCATTTGCTTCAAATTAAAATGGACTAATGGGCTTTAAAAATGATTTGGCTTTGAAATTAAAATTATGAAATAATCTGATTTATTTAATTAATTTGTTAATTTGTTTTTAAAAAATAAAATAATTTAATTAATTCAATATAAAAAATAAAAAAATTATTTAGTTTCGGTTCTTATTCGGTTTTTCGGTTCTTTGTCTAGACCCGAAACCTGACCCAAACTCATCGGTTCTTGATTCGGGTACCCGTTCGGGTATTTAATTTACGAAGAACCACTTGATTCGATTCGGTTTGGTTCGGTTCGAGACTTTTGGACACCCATATCCGCAAGGAACCCCTTTAGTCTTTACTACGTTAATAAAAAGGTTCAGCAAATGATCGATGGTCAAATCAAGTGACCATCAGTGAAATCATTTTATTTTTGCCTGTGTTTGGTACACATTATTTGTGGCCAAATAGAAAAAATCCAACCGTTGCAACAGACAAACCCTGACAAAAGGTTCAGCCCTACAGTGCCAATTTTGACAATTTCTGAATTGGACTCCCACATTTACACTCAATGTAATTTAAAATTCAACAACAAAAAAATGATTAAAGGGCAAAGTTGTAAAAAATCATTACAATCCATTTGACTACAAAACCAAGCTACAGACGTGGGACCCATCTGATGTGATACTAGAATGCATTTTTTTGGAAAATAATGCCCAAAATAATGCGTACCAAACGCAGGCTTAGTAACTATATAAATTTAAAAAATCTTTAGCTCCTATTTGGTGGGGATTAAAATAAGATTTTTAGTAAATTTTGATAAAAGTTGATTATTTGTGTGGTTCAAAAGTGTGGGTCCCATAAAATATATAATTAAAATTATTTGTCGACTTTGATTTAGATTAACATCTGGATTTTAATTTCTACCAAACAGTAGCTTAATAACGAATTTAGAATTTTATACATGCAATTAGTGACCATTAGTGAAATTAACTCTAAATCTTATAGGGTACTTCATACTAACACACAATTTACAGCAATATTTAATAATTAATATGCCAATTAGACCATTGTTTTGAATTAGTATGAATGTCAATGAGAATGAGTCCACACCATAGTATATACTTTTTGACTCTTTAAACAGACCACTTCCTTTAGTCAAATAATCCATAAACACGCACATTAGTGAATAAATCAACCATTATATAAATCATTTGCATATATATATATGTCCCATTTTCCATATCATCTGCAAGTTCTTCCTTGAACACTCACCTCGATTCGATTGTACTCTACCACATCTTTCGTGCTCTTCAATTTCTTCATTGAGATAGCTTAGATTTTCCCAACGTTTGATCCTCGTTGGTCGGATAGTGCCATCGGGTTACAACTTGATTCATCTATCCTCGATTTACGTGACTTAAAGTACTTTTAGTACAACATATATCATTGGCACGCATCATATTCGAAAGCAGCTGTGAGGTCATTGTCAAACAAGCACCTCGACTCAATCTCTTGTTCTATCCAGATCAACGTGACTCAAAGTACATTAGCCCCACATGGCTAGAAACAAAGAAAAGAAGCAGAACAAGTTCTTTCACTTCATGACAGCACCAATAAGAATTCTGACTTTTGTTTGTGCTAAAAGGATTGATCAAGATCGCATTGTACAGCCTCAGTTGTGCAAGGACTCAGGTGTCAACTTGTCTAAGGAAAGTGATAATAGAGATATCATGGAACTTATTCGACAGGCATCTGCCAGAAAAGGCGGTGGCGTAAGGGTCGATGTTGATAGCAACGGGAATTTAGTGTTGAAAAAACCGCCAGTCGAGGCGGCAGAGAGGAGTTACAGTATAGGGGTGGGAAGAATAGATGAGGAGGTGCCTTGTGATTTTAGAGAATCGGATGTTAACAAGTATTTATATAGGAAATGTCCAAGTTATGTTCTCTCAAAAGGGAATGCTTTATATTAAGATTTTTAATTTTTAAAATTTGTAATTGTGAGGATGATTATTGTTGTATTAGAGCATTGATCTAGGTGTCAAAATGTATTTAGTAAATTTTAATCAAGCAAATAATAATAATAAAGTAGTTTTCCTTCAAACTCGAAGAGTTCAGGCTCGTTTTTCAAGGCAATTTGCTCTTTCTCATGTTAAATTTTCGAACAATAGTCTCCTGATATTTTTTTTTTGCATGGAGTAATGACTCGATTACACCGAAACCAATGACCATTACTTTGTTTTTACCACGCAACTTTGAAACAAAATATTTGGCATGGAGTGACAAAGATATGGAGTTATTTTTAAACAAAAACTGCAAATCTAGAGGGTTTTACATGCTGCTTTATACGTTGTCATTCTCTCCTAAAGTCCTTGATTTTTTAGAAAGAAATTTTTTTTTTGAATTTTGAACTAAAAGTTGCAATTGTTTGATGAAAAGATATAGGCCTTGTATGGGAGGGATTAAAATCGGATTAAAATTGAAAATATAGCCGTTATTGTTGACTTTTATTAGACGGGTGGGACCCAATAACGGCCATATTTTCAATTTTAATTGGATTTTAATCATTCCCAAACGGGGCTATAGAATGGGAGGGTGGAAATTTTTACGGGGAATGAGTTCAAATGTCCACTCTTCAATCTCTTTTTGTCCAACAGGCCTTTGACTAACTTCTCAAAAATAAAATAAAATATAATTATTTAAAAGTGTAATAAGACTATTTAATCATTCCTTGTAAAAAGTTAAATTGAAGGAGGAATTGAAGATTTATTCACTTCAAAACCATTTATCCCCAAATTGAAATTTGAAAAAGGGATTTGGTTAAAATCTTCATTCTCAAATCAAACCTATCTTCTTCCTTTCTCCTCAATCTCAAGTTTCACCAACCAAATAGAACATATCTTCTTCCTTTATGTCAGGTAGGAATGGCAAGCTAAGCAAAGGGAAAAAGATGAAGAAATCGTGCAAGAGGTGGCAAGAAGAGGAAAGAAAAGTTGACGAGTATCGTGAAATTGGCTTGCGGCTGAAAAATTATCCAGAAGAAAAGCGTTGAAAAGCCAAGAAATTGGTTTCAAATTTTATTAAATCAGTTGAGTAAGTGGATGAGGTAATCATTCTTTATAGTGTTGAACTTGCACATCCCAAAATTTCTGTCTTTTTTTATTCTTGTAAATGGAACACTTTGGTACATTTATGTGTGAATTAAGATTTCTTTTGCTTAGTTTGGAAGTATAAACTCAAATCAAAAGCGAACGATCAAATAATTTGAAATAATGAGTGTGTCCCAGTAAAGAATTTCCTTGTCAATTACTAGAATTATTGTAAAACAATATAAAAAGGCATAATGAGGACTATTCTAGCACAATGCACTCTTTGCCCTCTCTATGTCGCGAAGAAACCCATTTCGTCCTTTGATTTTTTAGTTGTATGTTCAGTTTTTAAATATTTACGTAACTTACTGGGAAGCAATGGCAAATTGAAACATCAAATGGGTCGAAAAAGGTTTGTAACCTATGCCTATGATCGAAAAAGGGAGATGTGTTAATCACCTCTTGGCACCATTATCAGTAGTTTCTACGAGGATAAGTCATTTTCTTCATTATCAAATTTTGGAGGTAATATCAGACGTTTATTTAGAAACATCGTTAATTCTATTGGGCTCTATTTGTTTCCGACTTGATTTGATTGTGTGTGAATGATTTAATTTCAAACGCTTCTAGCTCCTTGGAATTTATTTTTCAAAGTTGTTATTTTATGATGGTAATTTTCCTTATGCAACAACTATTTTATGTCAATATCTCTCTTGAATCTTTGATGATATTGTTTGTGACTTTCTCCTTATCTTTAGAATTGACCATCCCTCAAGCATAATTTGTAAAAGCCATTTGTGGTTTTTTCCAAAATTGGGCTCTATTTCTTGCTTTTCGATGATGTTATTTTTTAGTTTCCACTTGACTATCTTTCTCAATTTTGTTTTAAACAAATCCATTAGAATTTTTGTCTAGCAATTGATGTGCAAGGTCTTGCATTTCCTTCACAATGATGCAGTGATAAGTACCATTTGAAATATTATTGCCGATTTTGGTGAAAATGGCGACTTCACCATATGAGCTCACCTTACACATTAGAATAAAACTTTTCAGAGAGTGACATGTACTTAAAATGAGGTTCAAAATTGATATCATACTTGCTCTGCAATGTAATGCTTATTTAATAGGATGAGACGTAAGTAAAAGAAGATGTTGAAAATGAGATAATAGATATATTGCCCAAATATGTATGAGAGTGACTTGAGGCTCATTGTTTTTACTAATTTCCCAAATACGTATGTGAGTTGAAAGTGACACGAGGCTCAATGTGTTTGACTCTTTCCGAATTTGATGTTTTGTCTTCTAAGTTATGAGGAAAAAATAGGAATTTGTGCTTGGAATTGGATTTAACCAAATGTGAAATCATCATGAAAGATTATGCTTCATTTCACACATTACTTGATAGTTTAATTAGAGGAATTATTTTTTTGTTATGAAGTACTACAGTGATTGCAGTCTGTACGAAATTTCTTTTTTCTTATCGAAAAACTGTATGCTTAACTTGGTTTATACAGCTTATACATCTTGTTCTTATGTGCTTCACTGTCATCACTTGTTCTAATATTTGTAATTGTTCTGTATTTTGCAGTATTATGAAGAACAAGCTTTAGGATTGTGACATCCCGAAATTTTCTAGAAATTTTAGAGACTTAATTGAATTGATAGTGTAAATTATGTATGAATTATAATTAAAATAATATTATGGGTATTGGAGGTGCAATTTTATTAAAAATAAAATAATTGCAAATCTACCCAAGGACCAAATGTGCAATTTCATTAACAAATAAAATTTTAACATATTTCTCATGGGGCTAAAAGTGCACATGTATAATATCATCAGCAAATAGAAACTTGACATTTTTATCCTAGGAGTTAAAAATGTAAATTTGTAAATTGCTCAATCAACCCCTAGTAATCACTTTAAATATGGAAGGGTTTGAGGGAAGTGAGACATGTCTACTTCTCTTTCATTTTTAAGGTATGTTTTAACTTTTCCTTCTTTCTTTGTTTAATTTAATTAGTTAGTTAATTATTTAGTTATTTGTTTATTTAATTAGTTAATAATATAATTAGCTAATTGGTTGGTACATTTCAATTTCTTGTTTTTATAAGTTAATTAGTTAGTTAATGGTTTAGTTAATCACTTATTTAATTAGATACTAATTTAATTAATTGTTCGGTTATTTTCGGCACTTGAAGTTTTGAATGATGGAGTTAATTATTTAGTTAATTACTTATTTATTTAGATAGTAATTTAACTAATTATTTGATTTAAGTGCTTAATTGATTTATGAGTGGAAAATCAAAATTATTGTTTTAGGGTTCCTTGATAATTGAAGGAAGATAAAATTGGAATTAAATTTAATTAATTAAATCAAGGATTGTGTGAAAGAGATTTGAAAAAAAAAAATGATGAAATTGAGGAAAAATGATGGGAAGTAATTAAGGAAGAAAGAAAGTAGAAAATGATTTACTATAATAATTGTTACTATCATCATGATATTAGTTATGGAAATTAGGTCATTAATATAGGTATATATATGTAGATATGGTCAATTGGAGAGAAAACATTTAGCATTTGAGACTTAAACTTAAATTATTTTGATTTGGTGATATGATAATATGAGAAGTAAAATGTTATAATGGGTGAGGTATGTTGAAAATTTGGTAAAGATAAAATAGATCAAACATGAAATGGGAAAGAATATGGTAGTATATTGGCTACTTTAATTTTTATATGTATGGGTTTTATTTTAGAAGTTATGGAAGTTCTTTTATAAAAATAAAGAAAATTTCATTTATGTTATGGGTAATAAAGTAAGATCATTATTAGTATTATTACAAGGGGTACTCTATTAAGTAAATATATATCATCTTATAGGTTTAGTTTAGATAACATGAAAATAACATGATAAGTTAGGATTAATGTAGAAGTTATTTTATTAATGCAGATATTGAGCAAGGAGGTCGCGAAAAAGGTAAATATTGATGTTCTTCAACTACAATACAAAATACGTGATTATGTGAAGTGATGTGTTTATATGTGTTTGTTGTCTTTATGTGACATGGTGATGTGACAATTGTTACTGGGTTTATTTAGAAAACGTATAGATAGTACGTTTTCAAGGCCATGCATATTTATGTTATCATTTTCATGGAGTGTGTGGTTGAGAATTTTACATGTAAATCCCATTATAAATGTACCGTACTATGGTGTCCGAATAAATATACCGCTTTGAGGCTCCTGACGGTCACTAAGGGTAGCCAATGATAGGGTATTTTGAGTTCGGCACTTGTATACAGGCGGTGTCAGGAGGTCCCTTGGTGGCCTTAGGACTGCGGATAGGCACGATGTCAGGCCTTAGTTCATATTATATATATTTTGATGAGGTATACTGAGTCTCGGTGGGCAAAGACGGATGCCTTGGTATTATTTTGTGCACAAGTTAAGGCTATGTTATTGTGAGCTCACACGGTACACTATAATGAGGATTCGGGCCCAAGTGTGTGTGAGTGACATCATTGCACCATCATATTTACTGAAATTTATTGTTCACGCTGTGTATTTTGTATTGTAGATGGCTCCGCAGACAACTGAGGTTATTCATACCACCAGACATGCCGAAATTACTGAAGACCTAACAGCTATACATGTGATATATAGGCGCACTCACTACACACGTTTTTATATGGTTGTTGACGATGTTGAAGGTATTGAAACTTTTGAAGAATATAAGGATTTTCTGTTGGTAATGGTTGACGTGTATGATCTGATCACGGGGCGATATATAAATACTATGATATTTGTAGAGTAGATAGTGATGTAAGGTAGGTGATGGAAAATAGTAAAAGAATGTAGTAAATATGGCATGAGTTAGCCGACATGGGTACGCTACTACATTAGCCTGCGATAAATTAGATATATAGAATATTTTTGAAAGTTAGTAGGCACTTCTTTTGACTAGAATTTTTGAATGGTCTATAGCTAACTCATTAACTGTATTTTGTAAAGTAAGCCTCTTTTGTTTATAATATAAGTTTGACGGTGCTTTAAACTCTTTATAATATTAATTTAATCTTCATGATATATTTTGGTTTTATTTTGATATGTCTAAGAATAAATTTTAAATTCTAGAATGATATAAAAAAAAATTAATAATATAATAGAATAAAAAGATAAGAAGGAAAGAAGAAGTTAATAAAATTTTTTAATAAATATTAATTACATTAAGGAGGAACGTCACAAGGATAGTTGCTTTCGGTCACTTCTTAGACTGAGGCATATGACTTCGAGAATTAGATTATTTCTTGCTATTTTTATTGATGTTTGATATAATTCTATACTTACTTTGTTCTGTTCATCTACAGTAGTTGATGTTTTAAGAATGTTGTATATCTACTTCGTCTTCTTTGTGTAGATTACTTGATATTTTGAGAATGTTGTGTAGCAACTTGCTAGTGCATTTGCAATTATGATTATTAACGATATTGAGTGTAATTGAAATCTATATATTTTCAGGCATTTATAACTTTCAAGTTTAAATATCGTACATGTCAAGGATAATGATATTGTTCCATAACCAATAAAATGATAGTTAGTTCATTACGTAAAAATATAAGTACTGCTTCACGTAACGATATAGACTTCGTTCATTTATTGGAGTTCTTAGCCCTTTCCGGGGTGCAACCAAAGCATCCTCCCTCCTCGCATGATAACATATTAGGAGCGACCCGATCCCTAGCCCTAGTACTCTGATTCAACCGCTTATGTCCTTCGCCAATGTGAACATGAAGGTGAAGCCTTCTCACATATACTCATTTTAAAGACAAGATGTTTGACAACTTCTCGAACGTACTTTGACTAGTGAAATTAGCCGAAAATCCTCAAAATGTACCAAGAAAGAGGTGCCAAAATAGCTCTGTGGTAAGGGAAAGATTCGTTCTTTTGTAGGCTTGGTATCGAAACATTCTACTCGCTTCCAGGTCGAAGAAAAAAGTAGAGACAGACCTTGTTACCTGATTGGTAACGTGCTAGTCCTTATTAGCTTGCCTATATTAGAGAGATCCCACTTCTTCCTATAGCTTGTTAAAGCTATAATTCGATCTTGTTTACTCGCTACTTGATCTCTTTTTTCATATAATGTAATATTACATAAAAAAAAATAGCTACTCGTAGATGCATCTTAGCTAGTAGGAATCAATTAGAAGCATAAGTTGTTCGTTCAATCTAAAATACTAAAATAATGAAATAATAAGAAATAGGGTTGAGTTGTGGGAGAGAAGCTAGATGAGAAGCTAGAATGAGCATTCTATCAGAGACGACATAAGATGGAGTGATGATGACGGCACATGAATCAGATCGGCGTGAATTTGACACTTCATGCATCCCCTGACGAATTTATTAGAATCTTGATCCGTCATATCCTTTTAGAAGGATCTTTTTGGCAAGGTGTTGAATGGATGATAGCTATAACCAGAGTTGTCAAAGAAATAGAGTATAGCAGCCCTCTCATACTAGAGTAGGCTCCATCCGAATCAAGGAGAAGCCACAATCTAAGAAACCAAGGTATAATGTAATTATGTACACAAAATCAACACCTCTACCAATAAGGAATCAAGTCAAGGTGACACAAAACGATATTGATGTCGTTCCAATACAAAAATGCACTCATTCATTTAATAACATTGAAATCGTTCCTAAACACAAAATGATTTTGATGTCGTTTCAATACAAAAATTGCACTGATTAACATAACGATATTGAAATCGTTTCTGAGACACAAAACGATATTGATGTCATTTTCGTATCAAATACCCATTCGGCCATTCCTTTACTGCTTTTATACTGACATTGAAGTCGTTATAGATTAATTAAATGACATAGAAGTCGTTTCGATAAAAAACTTGCATCGCACACGCTACTTAGGGTGTTATGAACACACGTCTAAGGGACAAGTTTCTCTTGGGAGGTGAACAACTCATAGGTGCGAGCGCATCGGCATGGACCACGCATATAACGACATCCATGTTGTTTCAATGAAATATTTACTACATTGATATCGTTCTAGTTCAAATTATAACTATAACAACATTTTTATCCGATTTATGACAAAAAAAATTTCTTTGGTAGTAAACAATGAAAGTATTTAAAGGATCTTACATTGATTTTTTTTTTCGAGCATTTTTATGCTATGACAAATTAAGCCCATGTTTGGATTCATTTTAATTTTAATATATTTTTCTTTTTCTTATGTTCAATCACACGTTTCTCAATAAAATAATATTATACGTAAACTCAAAACTTTTCTTTCTTTTTTAACCACACAGTATCCAAAAAAACACTATTTCAAACACTATTTCAAAATATATTTTTCACAAAATTACATTTTAATGGAGCCCGAACAAGGGCTAAGTATCAAAGTTACCAGAAAACTCTATCCCGTTTCCATGTACAAATTTGTAAGAATAATTTTATTTACCATTATGACGATAGAATATCGGCGATATAATAGTCTATGTAAAATAATAAAATTGGACATCTCAAATTTTATGGGGAAGGGGAGTAGAGAATTGTAAAGAATAATGAGTTATCACATCACCAATATTTTATCAGCATGACGATATATAACATTACTCAATTTGTAATCTGGTACTTATAAGGCAAATGCCGTAAATCTATTTTAACCCGAGTGTACTACAATTAACATAAAATATTTAACCAAACTTACCTTTGATCCAAACGTTTTGTCCTCGGGTGAATTTTTCATGGCAGTGATCCATCCACCTTCAAAGTCAATGGTGCAAAGAATATGAGTGAAGTAGTCTTAGCTAGCTATGTCAATGAATCGAACCGAGCCCGAGCAAAAAAAAAAGGTTTGGGCTCAGCTCGAGCTTTTTTTTTGCCCGAGCCAAGTCGAGCAGAGCAAAACTTGGCCAAAAAAAATGAGGCTTAGCTCGAGCCTTAGCGGGCCGAGCCGAGTCCGGACTAAGCCATTCGAATTTTTTTTTTAAATGGCAAATCTACATTTTTACTTTAAAAAATTTAAAATTTGTACGATTTATATGTACTATAAATTAAATAAAAAAGTTCGGATTCGGCTCGAACTTTTTTGGACCGAATTTTTTTGGGTCCGAGCTGAATAAAGCCCGACCAAAAAAATGAGACTCAGCCCGAGCCAAGCCCCGCTCGAGCTTTTTTCAAGCCGAGCCCTAGCAGCCCGAGCGGCTAGCTTTTTTGTCATCTCTAGTCTCAACTGAACTGACAGTCGCAGTGTGATAGTTCGATTCATGCCTTTTACAAGGTATGAAATTGGACTCTTTGTGGGTACCAGTATGATAGCTTTTGTACCTTGGCCTGTTGAGGCACATCCCACGATTTACTTCTTCCACAATGCTCTATGGGCGGGGCGAGGCGAGGACCCTCAAGATTGGGGTTCAACCTTTTTTAATAGGCAGTTGGAAAATGGCATACTTTTTGTAGGAACCACATTCATTTCCCTGTAACAAAACCAATTACTACAGTACAGTACTGTTATGTGATATATCCAAGGCTGAATTCAAGTAAATTACCACTCATGCTCCATAGCCCTTTAAACAGGTTATTTTTTAGGTCATGTTTGATTGCTCTTTCTCTTTCATGAAAGATGAAAATTAAAATCTATTTCCACATTTTTTTCATGTTTGATTACTAATTTTTTAATGGAATTAGTTTTCCACATTTTCTTGGTTTTTGAGGAAAAACTTCTCCCATGGGTTTGGTGAGTAAAGCTTTTCAGTTTTTTTTGGCAATTGCAACAAATTATATCCCTTTAATGGATAATTTTCATGAAAATTAAATAAAGTCAAACGAACACAAAAAAATCCAAAATTTCAATATTTTTTAAGTAAAAAATTATACCAATCAATACAATTAATTGACAATTCCCAATAAAACAAGTTTTAGGCAATTCAATTCAGTGGAATTTATTTTTCTTTCCACCCAAATTTCATTCTAGCAATCAAACAGACCCTTAGTTATAATTATTTAATCTCATCTTCTGTTTTATTAGGCATCGATGGGCTTTGTTTTGGTGGCAGTTGGTTAGGCATGTAAACGAGACGAACCAAGTAGGCTCGCAAGACGAAGCTAGCGACTCGGATAAAAAATGACCCGAGCTTTTTTTGCCCGAACTGAGCTGAGCAACGACTCGACTCGACTCGTATCGGGCTTTTGGCTCGGGCCCCATCAAACTGAGCCGACTTGATTTTTATTTATTTTTTCCTTTGGGTAGTTGTTAAATGTAGTTGTCTTCCTGTTTCAAAAGGCAGTGCAGTTGCCAACGTGCTACCTTTTAAATGACAAACAGCACGATGTCCAAAATTGAGGTTAGACCACTTCGAGCACATGTCACGCGTTAGGACACTACCCCTATATATGTCAATAGAGCTTAGTTCGTCTGAGCCACCAGCCGGGCCGGCTCTGGTTTTTTTCGGGCTAAGCTGTAGAATCGACAAGTCAAATTAACATCTCTAAATTTGCTGGACAAAAATCTCTGCCTCCATCCTTTGGATTTCATTCCAACATGAATCACTGCAAACGACAAACCCTAATCATCTTTCTACCTACTCATAGACTATTTGTTTGCCTTATTTCAGCTTTCCCTTTTGTGTTTGTCATTATGTGCTAATCTCTATTTTGTTTTTGAGTACTCCTTGCAAATTAATTGTGGTTTTCATATTTAAGCATTATGAAATTTTATAATTAACATGTCCAGTAATAGTAGTTCATTGATAACCCCACTTTTGAAATTCGACTACTCATTTCTACTATAAATGAATCGAATTTCTTGTTTGAGGTTGTTAACTCTACTAATTGAGACGTGAGGTCAAGTGCGGAGGGAGTTTGAGTTAAAACTTAACAAACTTTTAATCTTTTATTATCTAGCAGACTTTATTAAAAACGAATTTAAACAAAAATTAATTCGAGCCAGGTGGATACAGCCCACAGATAGTGGGACTACATGGTTTTTTAGGTTCACCCTAGGGCCAAATAAATTTTAACTGAATCGACGGTCTAGATTTTATTTTATTTTTATCTATAAACTTAAGTGTAGACATATAATCTCACTTTTCCTAGCATTGACGTGCTTCTATGAAAAATCAAAGGTAAAGCCTTTTTGTCCTCTTAATTTAGAATAAATTCCTTCATATTAGGATCAAAACGACCTTTTATTTGATCGAAAATTGAACTTTTCTTTGTTAATAACATTCTTGATTGGTTAAAAATGATTGTAGGGTCAACTCAAGTATTAATGTTGAATAAAAAGTTAATCGTTCTCAATCTTTTCATCAAACTTTCAAAATTAATTATGTATTAATTCACGAATATTTTTTATTGTGTCTTCCATCATATCCCCGAATGAATTAATCGAGACCGACATCATTAATCCTGAATAGCTCAATCTTATTCATAACCTTAACAAAAGCATAATTTCCCAGGAGAAATAGAATTAATCAAGTATAAACAAATCAAGAAAAAAAACACATAATTTTGGCACACATAAAGTCCAATGACAGCTCTAAGAAGACAAACTTGGAAGGAGGCTCAATATATTTAAATAAAATTGTTTATAAAATAATTTATTTTAAATAATAAGATCCTTAGAATGAGATAAAATAAGCCAATATTTAAATAAATGTTGCATTAGGTCAAGAAAATCTCAAGCAGGATCTCTGCACTTGAAAAAGGGTCATAAAGATGCATATGAAATATTCCAAATTTATTTTGGCACACCCTCCTCATCTCTGACTGGCCATCACCTAGTATTGTTGCACTTTTATCATCCTGTCTCATTATTTGAGTCTACAATTAGAGTATGTTTGGCAAATCTTAAAAACGTTCGCTTATAAATAAGTTACTTATTTTGGATAGTAGGGTAAGAGTTATTTTTTTAAGTAGTAACTATTTTTTTTTTTTTTTGCTTAGAAGTGAAAAAATAAAATTATATCTAGACAAGCTTAGAAATAAAAAGTTACTTGAATGTAATGTAAATTTTACGGGTTTTATGAACTTAGCCAAACGTACTCTTAATCTCCATAATTTCATTTCATAATGAGAAGTTGAACTATTTTAAGGATGGAGCATTGTCTGGACACTAAGAGACAGTGAGGTCTTGTCCACATTATAGCCAAGACTTTTTCAAGATTTTGTTCTAGAACTGCACACAGAGCTCTTAAAAAGAACCCCACCTAAACACTATTTGTTAATTATAATGTGTATTATGTGTCTTTATTACAAAAAGGTGGGGAGGCACTTGAAATTTTGAGTGGGCATTGATGAGTAGAAATAGAGAAGAATATCAGTACTACAGAAATGATTTAATGTCCAAGGTGGACATGGTTTATAATGTCCACCGTGGACGTGGGCATTAGATCAAAACTGATCAGCGCTATTGCAGTTCAAAAATTAGTAGTTCTAAACTAGGCTTGTCTTAAATGAGCGATAAAAACACGATTCTAGTACCCAAATCATTTGCTTGATAGTACGACAAAGATGAGTTGAACTCCGTTCTCAATAAATTTAAGGTTGAAACTTGAATGATTTTTTTTAATCTTCTAGAAGTATTAGAGGGTCTAGAGTAACTAGATTTCAAACAACTAAAAGAGATCGTGTTACTTTTGACATATCAATCCATCTCAAACTTGTTCTACCGATATGGATCCACTCTTTTGAACGAGGGTCTATGTAAGACTATCGAAAGCAAGTCCAAATCATGGAGTCCACCCTTCAATTTATCTTCACTTCATGCCACATTTGCTCGAGTACCAATGTATAAAAAAGGAACATTGCAAAGCTTTAATATCAATAATGAATGGAATATATGCCACAAGATTGCTTGTTCTATTTAAGGCATTTTTCTTTGTCTCTGCAGTGCACAAATATTTGGGAGGGGGAGCTCCATGAGAAAACATACATGTAAAGATGCCCAAGAAAAACTTAGAGCTCATTTCTTGACATTATTTGTTAATAAAAACACTACAATTTTGAACACTGAAATTTTAACTTCCATTTTGGTTGTTTCTCACTACATTGACAGCTACAAAAAAAAAGAGAGAGAGAGAATAAATGAAGGAGTAGGAATATAATCCCTTTTGAGATTCAATTCCCTTTGTTTTGAAAACCTCACTTTTTGTTGGACTTCTATCAAATGCTCTTGCCTTCAGAAAATCTGTTGAGGATTCAAGGAAAAAATAAAAATAGAAGTTTAAGAATAATTCATATTTGGAGGTAAAAAGTTGAGCCATTTTCATCAAGTATGAAATAAGTACTCAACTGATTTTGCTGCTGTTGAGTTCCATGTACTGAAGACTGAAGGAAGCCATAATGCTCCTGATATGCAGATCGCCCCTGCAAAAACTGATTGGTGATTAGCAAATGTTTTTAACTATGATTCATATACCAAAAAAAAAAAAAAGATATATTTTTGAACTATAAATAGTACCTCAAACTGAGTTGTGGAGTAGCCTTGTGAGTATTCCAATACGTTCTCCACAGAAGCTTGGCCATTTGGAAGTGGGAAATTCTTCTGTACAAGAATCAAGATTAGTCATATCAGTTAGGATGTTTCCTTTGTTGTTCAGACAGAAAAGTCCGAACAATATCTAATGTACTTACCCCGGAGAAGTCAAAGATATGCGAGCTAGCAGTATCATCGAGTAAAGAAGTTTGTTCTTGAACCTTTCTATGTGGATTTTCCTTAACTTTCTTCATATTAGACCTGTTAATCTTGGACAATGTGGCACGAATCGGTGCACGAAAAAACTCATCTTCTTCGTGCAAATGTGGAGGTCCGGACGACGCATCAGAAACCATAGACAAGTCATCGTTCTCCTCATCGTCGTCTTCAACTTTTACCCTCTTGTCAACACCATACCGGGAGAAAGAAGAAGAAGAGTATTCTAAGTATAAAGTCCATCCAGATTCACATCCACTTCTGCATTCTGAATTGGCAAACACATAATTCATTTTCTTTACTATCTAGAAAAGAGAGTTTTTTATTTATTTTTGGTTTGTCAAAGTGTTCACTTAGTTCTGAGGATAGAAGGGGCTGGGATGGGGAAAAGACAGAAAGAGAATCAGGCTGAAATCCTAGGAGTGTTTTGTCCTGATGTACTCCGTTCAGCTCTCTGTATGGATGAATCAAAAAGTGGCAGTTGGGTGGGGTGGAAGGGAGAAAGAGAATGGATGGAACGGAGCCACAACGGCTTCACATGCTAGACAGCCAGGAACTGTGTACCCTCTTAACAAAACCTGTTACATATCCATCTTCTATTCCACAGAATTGGGACACCTACCCCCTATCTGCACTAATGCACTAGTTCTCCCCCCCCCCCCCCCCCCCCCCCCAAACTCTCAGTTCATATACCATTACGATTTAATCGCATGACGACGAGAAGTGTGTTTTGGAATTTATATTGTCTTTGTATTTTCTTTTACTCGTGTATTGGAGTTAAAGTTCGTCCTACTTCGTCCCCTTATTTGTTTAGTTAACTGATTGAAACTCACTACCAAAACTCATACTACCTCCGTCCCATATATATAGGCTTGTTTCATTTTTCACACGGATTAAGAAATCTTATTTAATATTATTGGAAAAGCAATTTTTATCAAGAACTTTCCAAGTTTATCCCTATTTAATTTTCAACAATTAGAAGTAAATTATTGTTGGAATTAGTAACTAGGCAAATTAAATAAGGGTATATTAGTAAAATAACAAAACATAACATTCTCAATTAAGAAACAAGCCTATATATTTGGGACAAGAAAAAAAGGAAACCCAGCCTATATATATGGGACGGAGGGAGTATTAATTAGGTGTCGAATTTTGTGTATTTATACACGTATGTCTTCCATGACAAGAAATCGATATTCCCAATAAGGCCAATGGGCGGTAGCTCAAAGGTGATTTAAAAAAAAAATAAAAAAATTCAAGAGTATATAGGCATTGATACATGTATCAATTCATTCATTTTAAGATTCCTATTATATAAATGGTTTTTTTTAAGTCATCTTATGTTCAAGAAATGTTTGTTTGGATAAAATTGTAATGAGATTATAATGAAGAGCAGTAATAGGTTCTAGAAAATGTGTTGATAATAATTGAATGGTAATTGAAAGTGTGTGATTAAATATATTGTTTAATTTTGACTTAAATTATAAGGAAATTATTTCAGACAAACAAGGAGAAATGTACAAGAAAAAAAATTGTATTCTTTTTCTTCATTATGGTGAAAAATGTATCACAGTAAGGAGGATGTAATTTTGAAGCTTCTCTGTTCCCTGATATTGGATTTGGACCTTTCTTGCCCAGCTTAGTAAAAGGCGAAGGCTTCCTTCTAAGGGCACGAGCCATCAGTGAGATGTCATTATGATGGGATTAGAATTATAACTTTATATCAGGACCTATGGAATAAGTTACAGTCTTAGGTATATAGTTTCTTCGTAGTCCTCCCAAAAGGTAGAGGTGTGAAAAAGTTTCATCGAGACTAAAGGAGATTGGCCCTTGAGTGCAAAGGCAGAAGGAAACTTGACTGTAAGATCTACTCGTCGAGCAGATTGTCGCTCAACGGATAAAAATGATTCTAGGGATAACATGATTTTTTTTATCTGTTAATGTAAATTTTATTGGTTACTTCTCATGTTTACATGTTTTGGACATACCCGGGCAATCATATGATCAAACAATGTACAAATGAAAATGATCTAAAAACTTGACGCTAATGATTCGAACTAAATCAAAACATGATGATACAATGAAAACATTACCTTATATACATGTGTTTTGATCATTCCAACCATGCTCTCGGATTGCGGTCTAAGAACTTCAAATATCAACCTATTACGAGCTGTCCATATGTGGTATACAATGCTCGCTAATGTAAATCTCCTTGCCTTACTAAAAAAGCCCAAGTCACACGATATTAAAAACAAGATCTAAAAGAATCAATCTCAAACAGAAAGTAAAGTTGCAGAAAATTAAAAAATTGAACACAAGATTTATTTCGGCCTAAGCCCCGGAGGTTTGGCGACCCAAATCGAACGCCTACATCCCCCGTTGAGCATCCAAAAATGGATATAAGCTCTGTTGCACTAACAAGCCCAAAATGACAACAATATTACAGATCGTTCTTCAAATACAAGAGAAAGGGACAAAATCACTTATCTCTAAACATCAAACTGCTGATCGAACGAATGAATGACAAAAGATAGTCTTCAATAGCCTACTGCACTACAAGACTACAAGAAACCATTTATTCTCACAGCTATCACAAAGACAACAGATTACAGAGGCTTAACCACTAATAGATCTCAGTTTACAGGTTCATCATAAGGGATGAAGAACGTGAAGATCTCAAACCCTAGCTTACAAGAAAAGGGAAAGACTCTCAGAAGAACGAGAGCAGCTCAAAAGCTAGAGACGAATATGAATAAAATATCTGCCAAAGTCGTATATATATCACACACCAACAAACCATATATCCAAAGGCCAGCAAAAGACCACGTGTCACCATCAAAAGAGAAGTTGCATTACTAAAAGAGTCATATTTAGTAAACACGCTTTCAACCAATTTTGGGAGCACATCACAGATCTGGGGTTCGAGCCTCAACAATCTCCACCTTGCTACCAGGAGCAAAATATCACATAATTTTCATTTGCTCCAAGTCCCTGTCCAACATTACAAAGTATCAATAGATAACAATTTCAAACAGTTAAGAAACTTATTTAAAGGTATTATTTTTGTTCACATATCTGAAGGATTACTCTGAGTAAAAATCTTACCAATATTCTTAATTCCTTTTGATGTGACATCTCTAATAAAGGGATATTTAATATCTATATGCTTAGTCTTATCATGAAACATGAGATTTTTACTCAAGTGTATGGCACTTTGGTTATCAGAATACAGAATTGCATTTTCATCAACAAAACCAAGTTCATTCAACAATGTACTAAGCCATATTCCTTCTTTAACAACATCTGAAGTAGCAATATATTCTGCTACAGTTGAAGACAAAGCAACAACTTTTTGTAATTGGGATTTTCAGCTTATAGCAGTATCATACAGAGTAAAGAAATAAGTAATGTAGACTTTCTATTGTCCTTATCCCTAAAAAAATCAGAATCAGTAAACCCTTTCAGCATAATTCCTCTTTTATCTAATTTAAACACAAGTCCTAAATTTAAAGTCCATTTGAGGTATCTTAAAAGCCATTTCAATGCATTCCAATGTTCTTCACCAGGATTGCCCATAAACCTACTAAGTATGCTAATACCATGTGCAAGATTAGGTCCGGTACAAACCATAAGATACATCACTGAACCAATAACATTTGCATATGGAACTTTTGACATCCTAGCAAATTCTTCATCATTTTTATGACGAAATTCAGATGATAGTTTAAAATGATTAGAAAGAGACAATGTAACAGGTTTACAGTCAAACATGTTAAATATTTTCAAAAGTTTAACCACATAATCATGTTGATGCAAAAATAACATGTCTTTATCTCTATTTCTCAAGATTTGCATGTCAATGATCTTTTTAGCTTGACCAAGATCCTACATATCAAATTCAGATTTCAACATACATTTGATATCATCAATTTCAGATTTATTGCAGCTTGCAAATAACATGTCATCAACATAAAGTACTATATACAGAGAACTCTTACCTCCATCACCTTTATAGTACATACACACATCATAATTGCTCCTTTTAAAACCATGTTTCAAAACAAAGGTATCAAAGTTTTTATACCACTGCCTTGGGGCTTGTTTGAGCCCACAAAGTGATTTCTTTAACAAGCAAATAACATTTTCAGAATTACCCTTAACAAAATCAATAGGCTATCTCATGTATATCTTTTCATCTAAATCATCATAGAGAAAAATAGTTTAACATCTAATTGATCAAGTTCTCATCTAAATTGAACAACAAGAACAAGTATGCATTTAATGGTGGTATATTTAACAATACGAAAAAATATTTTAGTATAGTTAACACCTTCAATTTGTGTAAAACCTTTAGCTACCAATCTAGCTTTATACCTTACACTGTTATTCCTCCTTCACCTTCTTTTATCTTAAAGATACACTTGCAAACAATTAGCTTTTGGCCTTTAGGTCTGTTAACCAATTCCCAGGTTTTATTTTTAAGAAGTGAATTCATTTCATCATCCATTGCAGCTTTTCAAGACATAGAATCTTTACAATTTATAGCCTCATCATAGGAGTCAGGTTCATTTTCAGATTTATCTTGATAAGTAAATAATGAAACAAAATCATCATTATCAAACCTTGCAGGTGGTCTAATCTGCCTCATTTCTCTATCTTTTGTAAGTTGATAGTCATCAAGAGGTAGGTTAGGTAAATCAGATTGTTGCTCAGATTCAGAAATATTATCAATTTCAACAGGCAGATTATTATCATCAAGATCAGAATCATCAACAGCAAGTACAGGTGGTGCAGGTGTTCCATTATCAGTTAAGGAAGACTCCACCTCAATTTGAACATCCTTTTCATTCAAATTGTTTTCCCTTCCTTCCAAACATGGCATAATAGATTCATTAAAGATAACATCTCTTCTAACAATCACCCTGTACCCTTTTTCATTTTTAACCCATAGTGTATAACCCTTAACATTTTCACTATAATCCAAGAAAACACATTTAAGTGATCTAGTTTCCTATTTTTCAATATTTTGATGAGCATATGCAGCACAACCAAATATTTTCATGCGAGAATAATCAACAGGATTTTTTGACCATACAATTTTAGGTACATCAAAATTTAAAGTACTTGTAGGTGTTCTATTCACAAGATATGCAGCAATTTTTACAGCCCCACCCCAAAACAGTTTAGACAAACCAGAACTCAAAAACATGCATCTCACTTGATTTAATAGAGTCGTATTCATTCTTTCAGCTATGCCACTCTGTTGTGGTGTATAAACAACTATTTTATATCTTAGAATGCCATATTCTTTACAGAAATTGTCAAACTCGTACTTGCAAAACTCCAAACCATTATCTGTTCTTAGAATCTTTATCTTATGATCAGTTTGATTTTCTATTTGTGTTTTCCAATCATTGAAAATAGAAAAAGTTTCATCTTTTGATTTTAATAAAAAAAACCCAATTTTTTCTAGAAAAATTATCAATGATCAAAAGATAATATCTAAAACCAGTTAGGTAAAGACAGAGGTAGGATTCCAAGTAAGAAAGGTAATTTAACTTGCTTACCAATAACATATTGTTCGCATGAACTAAAATCACCAAAGTTTTGTTTTCCAAAAACTCCTTTATTTTGTAAAGATTTTAAACTTTTCTTACCAATGTGGCCAAGTCTTTCATGTTATAGTTTAGCCACAGTAAAGTTGTCAGATAAAGCAACAACAGTTATACCCAGTAAAAGCTTTGCATTCAAGAAATAAAGACCATGTCTCTTAGGGGTGCTTATGATTAAATCATAGCCCCTAAGAATTTCAATATGTCCTTGACCCAATTTTATGTTAAACTCCATGTCATCCAACATTCCTATAGACACTAGGTTTCTCTCTAATTCAGGCACATATCTAGTTCCCTTTAAGAAGAGTACTTTGTCATTCTCAAGAAGCAGCTTAATAGTTCATATTCCTTTTATTTTACAAATCATATTGTTCCTCATTATTACCTGCCCCCTGATGTGGTTTCAAAATCAAGAAAACAATTTTCATTGGGACACATATGAAAGGAACAACTAGAGTCCAAAATCTACTCTTCACTGAGCTTCTTCTCATTATGAACAAGGACTAAACCATCTTCAGGATCAATCTAATTATAGACTAAGGTAGCATTCCCATCTGTGAAGCTTTTATCTTTTGCTTCATTTTCTTTCTTGCAACAATCTTTAATAAAATGACCTATTTTACCACGGTGAAAACATTTCTTACCTTTTGCCTTATTCTTGGATTTATTCTTGTCATTCCATTTAGTCATGTTCTCATTCAGAAACTTAGAATGGTAGTTATGTTTACTAAACCCTTTACCTTTAGCAAGCAGGTTTTCTCCATTATGACTCCTAGTTTCAGACTTAATTCCAAGAGCCTTATTTCTTAAAACACTAATAATATCATCAGTAGTGATCTCAACCCTATCATATTCAAGAGCAACCTTGATGTCTCTATATTTGTCACTAATGGAGTTTAACAAAACTACAGCCAACTAATCTTTTGGAAGTTTTTCACCACAGTTGGCTAAGTCAATGGTCAGTTTAGTAAATCTGTTTAAGTTTTCATCCAAGTCAATAGAGGGATCCATTTTAAAAGAAAAGAGTTATTTCAACAGAAAACATTTGTTAGGGATAGTCTTAGTCACATATTTGGATTGAAGTTTGGCCCACAGTTCAGAAGCAGTCTTAGTTTCACCAATTTCTCTCACAACATTATCAGATAAGTACAAGAAAATAGTACTCCATACAACCTTTTCAAGTTCAGTTTTCTTAGTAGGAAGTAAGTCTGCAGGCCAACTATTATCAAGAGCCCTAGCAACTCTCATTTGCATTAAGATAGCTTTCATTTTTTGACACCATATATTAAAATCACATTTACCATCAAATTGTGGAACTTCAAACTTAGAAGAAGCCATATTTGAAACAAGTATGATGCACAAGTAGGGATTCAAGATCATAGAAAACACAATCAAAGACTTACAACAATTACTGCAGCTCAAGAAATCACAGTAACACACTTAGTAATACAAGATTTCAAGTTTCAATCAAAGAGACCAATGAAACATACAAGCCAAACTCAATTAAAGAACACAACATAGATCACAAGCTATGTTTCACATATCACTCCAACAAGATTCTCCAAGAACACACCGAAACTTGATTTATCTCAGATTCCATAAGCCTCGCAGGAGCTACTGAACAAAGATTAGTCTCAAGAGGGTTTCAACGATGTTCTGGAAAATCGAGGTTATGATCAAGAAATCCTAAAGAAAATTAAAAGCTTGTTCAGAAATGAAAAGATCTCGCCGAGCGAGTTAGCAAAAACTTGATTTCTTTAACGTGTTTTCAGCAGTTCCAAAAATTTTGATCTACAATAGATCGAAAACTTTCTGCCAAGATCCAGGCAACTTGTTCTTTCAATTCCAGGCTCTAATACCACTGAAAAAGGCCCAAGTCACACGATATTAAAAACAAGATCTAAAAGAATCAATCTCAAACAGAAAGTAAAGTTGTAGAAAATTAAAAGATTGAACACAAGATTTATTTCGGTCTAAATCTCGGAGGTTCGGCGACCAAATCTAACGCCTACATCCCCCGTTGAGCATCCAAAAATGGATATAAGCTCGGTTGTATTAACAATCCCAAAATGGCAACAATATTACAGATCATTCTTCAAATACAAGAGAAATGCACAAAAGCACTTATCTATAAACACCAAACTGCAAATCGAACGAATGAATCACAAAAGATAGCCTTCAATAGCCTACTGCACTACAAGACTGCAAGAAACCATTTATTCTCACAGCTATCACAAAGACAACAGATTACAGAGGCTTAACTACTAATAGATCTCAGTTTACAGGTTCATCATAATGGATGAAGAACACGAAGATCTCAAACCCTAATTTACAAGAAAAGGGAAAGACTCTCAGAAGAACGAGAGCTACTCAAAAGCCAGAGATGAATATGAATAAAATATCTACCAAAGTGGTATTTATATCACACACCAACAAACCATAGATCCAAGGGCTAGCAAAAGACCACGTGTCACTATCAGAAGAGAAGTTGCATTACTAAAAGAGTCGTATTTAGTAAACACTATTTCAGCCAATTTTGGGAGTACATCACAGATCTGGGGTTCGAGCCTCAATACTTACTTTGCCAAGTAGTCCCGTATCCCTCATTCTTCATCCATTTTAAGGCACTAGCAGTTGTAGTCATGGTTCTTGGGATTCCCAGCCAAGCTCTAATATGTTCCCATATCGTTGAACTTATAACACATTGGAAAAACAAGTGTTGGGCAGATTCAACTGAAGTCCGACGGAATACATGTGTTGTCAATGTCCATGTATTGTAGTTAGTCTTTAGTGAAAAGTTTGCCTTTTATATTAAGCCAAAGGATGAAAAAATGTTTTAGAGTTATACACAAGCTCCAAACGTCCTTTACCCATCGCATAACAACCCCTATTGGATGGAAATAATCATAAGCCTTGGCAATGCTCATGTTGTCTTCCTGAATCCAATCTGAAACTTTTAGGATGGCTGCATGTGATGTTCCATCAATTTGCTTCTACGGATCTGTAATAGAAATTAGTTTCTTGATCAATGGTGAATCATCCCTTTTAGGTGAGTATTCTCATACAGCTGCATTCCTCAAATACACATGATTAATCTACCAAACCCAAAGTATTTTTTTTTTTTGTTTTGCATGAGTATTACAAAGAGATTTAGCTAGTAGTGTATTATTCCAGCAATTGATATCTCGAAATCCAAGTCTTCCTTCTATTTTGGGGAGACAAACATCAGTCCAAGCAACTAACGATCTTTTAGAGTTCCAAAGGAAGTTCGACAAAGCCGTATGATTCCATCCTGATTGTGGCTAGGATAGGAAAAATAGATAACCAAAATCATTCAACTCCTTGCAAGACTGCTTTTATCAATTCAGCCCTGTTGGGAATTTACTTAACATGCACAGCGGAAATTAAACAATTTTCAATTTCCAAACGAGGATCTGCAATGTGTTTAGATAGAAACTGTGATGAGAATGATACCTTTGATGAATTCCACAAACTCTTTTGCTTTTTCTTGAACTCCAATGATCACGATCTGCGATCCAAGCTGTCCAATTGTCCAGCCTCCAATGGTGATCCACACAGAGAATAAGAATGACGGCTAGAGTTTTCTTTTCTTGTGCTAGCAAAAATAATGAAATTCTCTACAGTTTTTCAAACCCTAACAGCTTATTAATATAAGTCCAGATGGGCTCGGCCCATCTATTAAACTTAACCCGGTCCAAGATTTAATTAATCAAATTAATTAAATCTGGTCCATGAATTAATTAATCCAATTAATTAATTCGGGCCTATTAATAAACAACCCAATTAATTAATTATCCAACACTTGTCAATTAATTAATTGGTAAATCTCATTCTTCTGATTCTCTTTTGTGTGTGACCCATTAGGTTCCCGATCACGATGCCGAACGACGTGAATTATTATTTTGATCTAATCAAAATCAATAAATTAAAACGCCCCTTTTAATTTATCACTAATTCATTTTCGTTGTCCCAGATTGACATCTAGCAATGTATCAGGGCAATACATGTGACGGGAAATATCACGTAGCATGACAAAACCAAACTTGTTCGTTTACCGTGAAACTATAATCCTTTCGTCAATATGATCCGATCAATTATGAGATATAGATATGTGTCAATCTCAATTATCGATCATATCTTTTATCCCACTGTTAAGTCAATGTACGTCGAAAACTCTTTTCCGACTTATGAGTTCACCTTGGCCAAGGATTTCATTATCAACTTAATTGAATAAAATGTAGATCATAATCTCTTACTATCTAAGAGTGACGAATCCTCAATTGATCATTCACAACCTTCATATGATTCTTGACATACCCGAACGATGCTGTATTAGCGACCCTTGACAGAGCAACATCCAACATCACCAAAGTATGACTGCCCTCATATAAGGTACTATGATGACCTCAAGTCAAAGGACCAATTCCACTACCGAACGTTAGAGATTAACCACTAACACTCAGATAGTTATTCATGAGGAATCTCCCAGCGGGTCTCCAATGTTTTGTTCTATAACAAAACATCCACGTGTTCTTTCAAATGTCACAACACTTTAACTTGTAAGATCGACTACTTACTTTACAAGTAAGAAATGTCACATGTGAAGGTCTATCCGTAATAACGATATCCGTATCTCATTATTACATTCAGTCATATGTAATTTTTATCTCACAATCACAACTCCTTGTCATTAACTGATCACTAAGACTTGAATCTACGGATTCTATCATTTAATTTATTAGAATATTAATTCAATTAAATAATAGATATTGCCATATATTTGCATTGATTATATATATTCAAAGTGTTTATGTCCAAAGTTGATTGGACCTAGGGCATAACACTTACAAACTCCCACTTGCACTAGATCCAATCACTTATGTATCTTATACCATAAGAGTCTACATGACGATCATGTTTATACTGCGACAACTCTTTGTCAGTGGATCTGCAATTTAATAACTTGTGGGAATTCGTTCTTTATTTACGTCATTTCTTTGTATTATCTTTTCAATGAGATAACACTGCCTTAACATATGTTTAGATCATTGATGAGACTTTAGTTCCTTCGCTTGCACGATGGCTCCATTGTATCACAATGCATAAGCGTGTGATCAACAATGTTAGGAACTACTCTAAGTTCAGTAATGAACTCCCTGATCTAGACCACAACTTTTGTTGCTTTGTAAAGCAATGATGTATAAGGCTTCCATTATTGAATCAACGGTTATTTGGAACATTTCCAACAGACCGCTTAAGAGTAAACCAATATCATATTTGAGATGTGCTATTATTCCAGTCTGACTAGAAGTTAGCATCATTCTATCCATGAACTCTCAGTTCATTTTCTCCATATAAAATCTTCTCGAGATTTTATCTGTATAGATTGGGATGAGTTAAACAATCTTCTAGATCTATCTCTATAGATCAACTTGCTTCTCCCACATCCATCACGGAGAAATTATTTGACAACCATAATTTCAACAATTGAAATATAGAGACGTCGTTTTCCATAATATGTCTCATACATATAATATCAGGAATGCGACAATGCTCCCACTATCTTCTTGTAAACGCACATTTCGTCTTCAATTTTTTTGATAAAATCAAACATTTTGACTTTTTGCATCAAATCGAAGATTCCAGCTCCAAGAGGTTTGTTTCAATCCATATTGACATTTTCTTGTAAACTCATTTACAACCTATGGGTTCTAATCCATTAGGCAAGTCGATCAGGTCAAACCTTGGTTACATACAACAAGTCCATCTCTTTAAGTCAACACTTGACTTTATTTCTATGTAATTAGTAGGTTCATTATCCTTGATTAGTAATCATGGATTCATACCTTCTAGGAGGTCAAATGATCCTACAAAACTTACACTGAGCTAACGTGTCCTCAGAAGTCTCCACTTCCTGATCAAGAGTATGTCCCTCAGCTGGTGTGGGATAAGACTCAGGTTCATCTATTCGGTCAATTATATCCGTGGACTCTTGAACTCTTTCAAGATTTATTCTACTCCCACTGTCTTTCTTAGAGTAAACACTTTCTCAAAGAGTATGACATGTCTTGAGATGAACATCTTCTTCTCAACGAGATTATAGAATTGATATCCAATTATCTCTTGGATATCCACAAATATATAATTATCGGATTTAGTCTCAAACTTATCCGATTCAGTGCGCTTCACATAAGTGTCACAACCCAAACGTTCATATGAGATATGTTGGGCCATCCCATAACTTGTATGGAGTTTTTGTCAACCGATTTAGATGGGGCACGATTTAGTGTGCAGCACGTGGCAATCAGTGCATGATCTCAAAATGATTTTTGAATGCTTGCATGGCTTGTTCTCAATTGCACTATATCTAATAGTGTACTATTCCTCATTTCAGATGCATCATTATGTTGCAATGTGTGTGGAGGAATCCACTGCATGAGAATCTAATTCTCTTTTAGATAATCTAAAATTCTCCATTATAGATATTCTTTACCTCGAACAAGTCTTAATGAAAGAATATATATTTACCTATTTGTTTATCAACTTTTAGTTTGAATCCTTTGAACATTTCAAGAGATTCATGCTTGAATTTCATCAAATATATATGATCATTTCTGAAATGATCATTAATAAATGTGATGAGATAAGATAAACTTCACCTGACATTAATTGATATGGATCTACATACATCACTATGTATTAGACCTAATAATTGTGCAGATCATTTTCCTTTTCAAGTAAAAGGAGATTTGGTCACTGTGTCTTACAGACATGATTCGCATTTGTCAAATGATTCAAAATTATTTGACCCAAATATACATCTCCATGTAAGTTTGGAATTGCATTCTCATTTATGTGACCAAATCTGCAATGCCAGATACATGTGTTATTCAGATTATCATTTTTATGCCTTTCAATTTCTATACTCATTATAGAACATTCAACATTTAGAATATAAATGTCATTTTGTAATTTACCATAACCATTAAGATCTTATCAAGATAAAAGGAACAACAATTGTCCTTAACATTAGAATAGTTCATGTCAAAACATGAAATTTATTTAATGCTCTTGGTAATGGTGAAAACAAAATTAACATTTCTCTAATTCTAATATCAAACATAAAGGCAATGGCAAGAAATATGCTTCTACAGGCAATGCAACAACTTTTGCTCATTTCAACGTGTAGGTCAACTTATCTCTTCTGCAGCGATCTACTTTTATTTAGTTTCTGCATATTTATACAAATATGAGATCTATATCTAGTATCTAATACCCATGAAACTAATGAAGTAGATTTAAGCCTTGCAATTTCATTTCTAATGACCCATCATTCCAAAATGATAATAAGGATCATCAGATTCGGTATTGTCCTTATTCGCTTTAACTGTCTTAGTCATTTTGGTTGCTTTCCTAAAGCATCCTTTAGACTTCCTTAGAGGAATCTATGACTAAGATTTGTCCACTACAAACACAGATGTTGGACTTAACAGTTTTAAGCATGTTCAGCAACTCAATGAGTGTGTTTCGAGTTTATTCATGTTAAATTCATAATTAGTTATGAATAACTCTCTGACAGAGATTGCAGAACCAAGTCTATACTTAGTTCATTGTTCATGACTGAACGCAATTAAGACAACTTCTCAAAGTAGTCTGCATCTTCAGCACACGAGCACCGACTGAAGATTCTTCTGCCATTATGCACCGGTATAGTTGTTGGGAAATATCATATATTTCCTCGTATGATTGTTCATCATTCAACACATTGAGATGAAAAATCATATGTTAGCATCTATACTCTTATGTTGCTTTGTAACTCAGGTGACAGATACAAACATCACATATGTTGTAGTACTATCGTCATCACTGTGTTTATTATAGCAGCCACCTCTTCTTTTATCGAGTCATCAACAGATGTCTCTAGAAAGGACTACTCAAGGACACAACCAATTTTTCATGCCTGAGAACAATTCTCAGATTGCGGCGTCAATCAAGAAAATTTGCTTTGGTTGTTGGCATACAATATGCCTCTTACATTTATGTGGTTACTCATGATTCAATAAATGTAAACGACGAAAAGTAAAGAAATAATATATATAATGCATGAATTAATTTAATATGGTCTTTAATTAAATTAATTTTGCTCCCACTATTTAACTCAAAATTTATGACCCTCTCACATAAATTTATGGAATCCGTACTTGATTCCCTGTGGGTTGGGATCCCATTTGTTATATTAAAACCTTGAGTGTACTCAACAAGCCCTAATAAAACATTTGGGTAGATACTATTATCAATTGTATCTCCATACAACTCCCAAATCATTAAGCCGACAACTCTTTGTCTTCACACATCTTATGTGCTAGCTTAACATGCCTCTAAGATTTATCTCCTTGAGTGTACTCAACAAGAGATAAATATTAGTTAAGTCAAACCCATCATTCAGAAATATCTAATATTTCAAAGTGTCAAACATATCCCTAATCGACCAGCCTTGAGTGTACTCAACAAGCTTAGATCGATTGAGGACTCTCGTTTTTCACTATAATGATGGAAGGCAAATATCAAATTGACTTAATATTTTTAACGAGCGGTTTTGCATGCAAAAGGTCTCATCATAATAATTATATATATTTTATTATACATCTAACATGTAAATAAACATACATATAATAGTGTGGACGATTATGGACTTATACTATCTAGTCTTCCCGAGCCATAAGGAAGACTAGTCGGTCAGTTCCTAGGGGGTATAGCATTGATTCATACAATGCTCCATCTCTATGGTCTCCTCCTCTTCTTTTATCTCCATATAGTCCAGCTGCAACTTGTATCCTATACTAGTTGGCACGCAGACCTAAATAATATTGGACACGCAGGCCCATATTAATAATGACGGACTCGCAGGTCCAAAATAAATAAGAGCTCGCAGGCTCATAAAACAACGAGAATAAAACTAACCATTCAACACATCCACATGGTCGAGTCCATAATCATCCACTAATAAAACATTCATCATATAAATGCATTCCTATAATATCTAATATTATATGCAAACATGTTTCAAGTTTCTAGCAATTAAAGTCGTCTAAACTAATTTAGACAAATGGATCGGAACAATTAAATAATTAATTAATCAAATTAATTAATTTAATTAGCGGACTTATTTAATTTAAAATCAAATTTCAATTAAATATCAAATTAGAGTCCAACTCTAATTCTACAAATATAAGGCGCGACTATTTAATTAAAATCAAATTTTAATTAAATACCAAATTAGAGTCCAACTCTAATTCCAATAAAATTTTAGGGTAAGACAATTTAATTAAAATCAAATTTTAATTAAATGTCAAATTAAAGTTCAACTCTAATTATAATCAAATTAATATGGTTGAATTTAATTAAAATCAAATTTTAATTAAATACAAAATAAGAGTCAAACTCTAATTCCAAGATATTAGGGCGAACTTATTTAATTAAAATCAAATCTTAATTAAATACCAAATAAGAGTCAAACTCTAATTTCAAAAACAATTTAGGGCGAGACAATTTTAATTAAAATCAAATTTTAATTAAATGTCAAAATTAGAGTCCAACTCTAATTTTAACAATATACTAGGGTGGATAATTTAATTAAAATCAAATTTTAATTAAATACTAAATTAAAGTCCAACTTTAATTTAAAATTGAATTAATATTTTAATTTAGGATAAAACTCCTAAATAAAATAAAATCCACTTTAGGGTCAAAGTTTAATATTTAAGTTAAAATCTAATTTTAACGAAAATATAAAAAGTCGTCAATTTTAAATAAAATTTTGAACGGGTCAAAATTGAATTTTAGGTCAAATCATTTGAAAATCAAATTAAAATCATTTTAATATTTAAATTCAAAACTATTTTGAAAATTGCAAATTGACCCAAGTTCCAAATTAAAACAAACCCCTTCAATTTCGAAAGTTGCAAGACAGTCCTTCACTTAAAATTTGCAATCAGACCCCCACAATCATAATTGCAGGCGGGGGCCTACAATTTCATAAATTGCACGTGAGGCCCCCGCCTCCACCACCCAAATTTGCTGAAACCCTAAAACTTACCCTTTCCGGCGCCGTTTCACCGGCGAGTCCCGGACTACGCGTGGCCAAAGCAACAACGTATTACTGCCGAGGCTCTTGCTGCGATTCTGGCAGCGCGGCCTGCATCATGATCGGCGTCGCACGCTGCGGCCGCGACAACGCACGATGCAGTGGGCTGCATCTTCGTGTGGGGCGAAGCTGCTGCTTCGCCCCCTGCCGCCTACGCCGGTGGCCGCCAACTCCGGTGGCCGCCCGTCTTCAGATCCCTTTTTTTTTTTTTTTTTTTTTTTTTGACGAAAAAATTATTTTCATTTTCAAAACAGATTTTTGAAGATGAAAATTAATTTTCTAAATTGTTAGATTCAAGAAACAAAATTATAAACAATTAACTTTTAATTGTTCAATCATGCAAAACAATTTCTAACAAACACAAAGTAGGCTCTGATACCACTGTTGGGAATTTACTTAACATGCACAAATGGAAATTAAACAATTTTCAATTCCCAAACGAGGATCTGCAATGTGTTTAGATAGAAACTGTGATGAGAATGATACCTTTGATGAATTCCACAAACTCTTTTGCTTTTTCTTGAACTCCAATGATCACGATCTGCGATCCAAGCTGTCCAATTGTCCAGCCTCCAATGGTGATCCACACAGAGAATAAGAATGACGGCTAGAGTTTTCTTTTCTTGTGCTAGCAAAAATAATGAAATTCTCTACAGTTTTTCAAACCCTAACAGTTTATTAATATAAGTCCAGATGGGCTTGTCCCATCTATTAAACTTAACCCGGTCCAAGATTTAATTAATCAAATTAATTAAATCTGGTCCATGAATTAATTAATCCAATTAATTAATTCGGGCCTATTAATAAACAACCCAATTAATTAATTCCAACACTTGTCAATTAATTAATTGGTAAATCCCATTCTTCTGATTCTCTTTTGTGTGTGACCCATTAGGTTCCCGATCACGATGCCGAACGACGTGAATTATTATTTTGATCTAATCAAAATCAATAAATTAAAACGCCTCTTTTAATTTATCACTAATTCATTTTCGTTGTCCCAGATTGACATCTAGCAATGTATCAGGGCAATACATGTGACGGGAAATATCACGTAGCATGACAAAACCAAACTTGTTCGTTTACCGTGAAACTATAATCCTTTCATCAATATGATCCGATCAATTATGAGATATAGATATGTGTCAATCTCAATTATCGATCATATCTTTTATCCCACTGTTAAGTCAATGTACGTCGAAAACTCTTTTCCGACTTATGAGTTCACCTTGGCCAAGGATTTCATTATCAACTTAACTGAATAAAATGTAGATCATAATCTCTTACTATCTAAGAGTGACGAATCCTCAATTGATCATTCACAACCTTCATATGATTCTTGACATACCCGAACGATACTGTATTAGCGACCCTTGACAGAGCAACATCCAACATCACCAAAGTATGACTGCCCTCATATAAGGTACTATGATGACCTCAAGTCAAAGGACCAATTCCACTACCGAACGTTAGAGATTAACCACTAACACTTAGATAGTTATCCATGTGGAATCTCTCAGCGGGTCTCCAATGTTTTGTTCTATAACAAAACATCCACGTGTTCATTCAAGTGTCACCACACTTTAGCTTGTGAGATCAGCTACTTACTTTACAAGTAAGAATACCACACGCGATAGTCTATCCGTAATAACGATATCTGTATCTCGTTATTACCTCGACCACGGACGATTTAAGATTCACTCATATGTAATTTGTATCTCACAATCACAATTCCTTGTGATTAACAAATCACTAAGACTTGAATCTACGGATTCTATCATTTAATTTATTAGAATATTAATTCAATTAAATAATAGATATTGCCATATATTTGCATTGATTATATATATTCAAAGTGTTTATGTCCAAAGTTGATTGGACCTAGGGCATAACACTTACAAGCCCTACCTTTGTATGATAAAGAAATGCTAGTCCATGTATTTATGTTCATAGCAATCTTCTCCAAAAATGGGGCATAGTGGCTGACTTTCAATTTTCCTACTACAAGCGGTATACCCAAGTATCTGAACAGCATAGTGCCCCTCGACGTATTCACTAAGTCTTGGATTTCCTCCAATTCTTGCCCATGAATGCCAGCAATGTATAGGCTGGATTTATTCAAGTTCATTCGAAGTCCCGAACAATCACCAAAATTGGATAAACAATGAATTAAAATACGCACGGAAATAACATCGCCTCTTGCAAACATCATCAAATCATCGGCAAATGCCAAATGTGTGATTTTCAGGTGCCCGCAATTCGGATGATAATAAAAATCCGAGTTGTCTTTACCATTTCTACAAATACACGGTTCAAAATTCTTGATATTTCATGAGATGTTAAAAATAAATTAAATCACTGCACTATCAAAATTATTTATTTAAATAAGAAAGAGAGGACCCAGAAACCTTAAGAGTACATATAGTCAGTAAAATAAAAGTCGATCCCTTTGACTGCCACATTTGAAAGAATTTGTATCTGTTGGACTGAATAAGAAGCAAAGTGTATAATTAATATGAAGGCAAGTGGTACTTAACTCAAAAGACATAAAAAATTGCAGAATCTTTTACAATAAACAGCCATATGCTGAATACTTAAGATGAATAAGGTTAGATGTGCACTTCAACTGTACATCCTTGTTGACATTTGATGTGGTTTTAAAATATAATTGGAGGAAAAATTATTTATCTTTTTAAATTGTTCAATAGTATATTGTCACGTGGTACAATGTGAAAGATGATGTATATGTATCATGATTATATTTAAGATAGCATATAATGTACTTTGTTTCGTTAATACAATATTTGGAATGGATATGCACATTATTTTTCTTATTATGACCAAGAGTAGGTTGAACACTCCGACAATGGTCCGAATTTTGTGCAAATGCTAAATACTAAGCTATGTCTGCAACTAATAGTAAAGTTGTTCGATTACACTGGACTTTTATATGATTTTTGGGTTCATCTCTTTATTGGAATGTCTTTTAATTGTGAGAATAAAGGCCCTCGATCACCCAGTTGACCTTACCCGTTCGACAGGACACTACCCCAACCAGCCTTTCAAATTCTACCTCGCTACCCCCAAAGATCATTGTCAAGCTATCGATTGAGGGTACCAACTCAGCAAAATCGAGAAACTGTACTTTCTTGTTAACTAAATGTTAGCACCAAACCTCTAAACAGAACTTAAGCTTTCGTCCAAACTATATTTTTACTCACACATGTCCCTTTCTTTTACTTTGTGATTTGGGATTCAAAATATAATTTTATGTTAGCTATCAATCTATTGTAACCTTCTTCTTTTATCCGAGCTTTGGAACGAGTATGAAAAATATAAGTCAAGTTCTTCTTAATTGGGCTTTATTCTTGTGGCGGTACTTATTTGTTTTTGAACTTCGATGTGTGAATGGCGTAAGTACTGCAAAGGGTGAAGTGATCTCGTACTAAAGAAACAACCTCATCTTTACATATATTCAAGAAAGTGTTCTTTATTTGAAAATTGCTGTTAGTACATGGAAAAAAGAACTGAATTAATACAGATTTTTGAATTTATAACTGAATTAACTGAAAAAATAACTGAATTAACTGAAAAAATAACTGAATTAAAATATTGGCAAAAAACCCCACACACCCTTGCTGTGTGTGTTCTGGCAGGTACAGGAATTTGAATTCCTGTACCTGTAACATGTCTCTCTTTATTTTATACATACTATCTAACACTGAGTGCCGAACTTAGTTCACGAATTTTTCTATCTATGAAAACTGCGATATGTGTGCTGGCAGACTGAGAGATCTCTGTGGAGAGGCTTATGCAGTTGACTGTATTTTTTTTGAATTCACATGCTCTCACTTCCTCTCCACTCTAAAATACACGCACTCACACGCACATGTATGCACGTGTGCATATGGCATTTGGAGCCTTCTGCCTTCCACAGATTTATACACATGAATGCACGTGCGCACACATTTCAATCTAAAAAATTTCAAAAATGCTACTTGTAAATCAAGAATTATAGATTAAGGTGTACATCACGTTCACATAGGGGTGGGACCCACTTGTATAAAATATTTTTTTATTCAAGCGAGTCCCACCCTCATGTAAGTGTGATGTACACGCCGATGTACACCTTGATGTACCGGTAGCAAAATCGAAATTTTTTTTTCTTAGTCCCTTGTGCTCTTGGCATTAAGCTTATTAATTCCATTTGTTCAAAAGTTGTTGTTCATTCTTATCTCTAGTGGTGTCAATGGGCCGAGCCGGGCCGCCTCGGCCCATTGTCTCACGAGCTCACGAGCCGAGCTCGTGGCTCGTTGGTAACGAGCCGAGCTTGAGCTCGGCTCGTTACCATTTGGGTGAGCTCAGCTCGTGCCCGAGCTCGCCCAAAACGAGCGGCTCGGCGAGCCGAGCTTAAGCTCAGCTCGCCGGCTCGCGTAAATTTTTTTTTTTTTTCTTTCTTTCTTTTAATAATAATAAATAACGCTATTAGTACTACAAGTCTATTTTTTTTAAATATATATTTTTCAAAACATTTATCGGGGCTCGTCAAAAGTCAAAACATTTATAATTTTTAAAATAGTAAATATACATTTATTTAAAAAAAAAAAAAAAGAGAAACCCTCCTCCTTTATCCGGGCTTGGGACCGGCTACTTCAATTTCGTGTAGGCGGAGTTAAAATTGTACACGAAAAATTTTTTACGTGTACAATTTTTTTAAAAAATTATAAATGTATGAAAATAAAATTTTGTAATGAATGTATTGAAATTAAATATCACTTACTTGATTACATGTAATTTCGGCATATTTATGTTGTATTCGATAATTAGCGTCTTTCCAATCCTTCACGCACATTAACGCTTCCAAAATATCTTCTTTTAGTCGACTTCGAATATCAGAGAGAACCCTCTTCCCTGCACTAAAAGCAGACTCCGAAGCTACAGTGCTAATCGGAGGTGTTAGTAGATCTTTTGCAATTGCAGAAACAATTGGCCATCGACGTTCATTATTTCGCCAGAATTCGATTACATCTTCTGAACTTTTCTTAACTGATTTGTTACTAGGCATAGTATAACGAAAGTAATCAATTAATTCAGATGGCAACGCATTTGGACTACTACTCGAAGTTTGAGTACATGCAGTGGAAGACATACTACTACTACTAGAGGAACCATATGCATATGCAGTTGAATCATATCTAATTGAGTCTATGTTTTCTAATAAATTAATTATTTCAGCGTCGTCATCGTTTATATTAGTGGGAGGAGGAGTAGGTACACGAGTAACTTGTGTACCTATTCTTGAAGCATATAATTCATACATCTCAGTTAACGTTTGTTCCAAATTCCTATAAGTAATAGGCATATTAAAAGTTAAAGCATTTGAAATTTGGTCAATTATAAATTTAGTACCCGATAAATTATATCGGGGGTCCATGACGCATGCTAAAGGAAATAACATAGGTAATTCTTCCCAATATTTTCTAAATTTTAATTCCATAGCATATATAACCGCATGCAAATCAGGGTCATTTTGATATCTATTAAAAGCCCTAGCAGTTATATAAAGACGTTCAAAAACCATGCAACTAGTTGGATAATAAACACCAGACAATATATTCGTAGACGTATAAAAACTTTCCAAAAATTTCTTAATTTTAAAAACTGTATTCCAATCAGATTCATTTAAGATATCATCGTCGTCGTCTCTAATATGCCTATTGTTATAAAATTCAGTGATAAATGGTTCAAAACCTTCACAGGATTTTAATAATAAGTAAGTTGAATTCCACCTATGACCTACGTCAGTAATAAAAGTTTTCGTATTAGAGTTCCCAGCTTGTTCACAAAATTTTTCAAATGCTTGTTTTCTACAAGGTGTAATCGTAATATACATAAGTGTATTTCTAATTCGACTAATTTCGTCCTTCACATGTTTTAAACCGTCTTGTACAATTAAATTAAAAATATGGCGCACACATCGAATATGGAATAAATAACCACCAAAATCGGGTTGAAGTACTCTATGCAATTTATCGATAACTACTTTATTTACAGAAGCATTGTCAAAAGTAAAAGAACGAATTTTACTCTCGCATTTATATTCTTTAATTATTAACATAATTGCATTAAATATAGTGTTAGCATTATGAGGATACTCGACAATTTTAAAAACAATAATTTTTTTATGCATAACCCAAAGTGGGTCTATATAGTGTGCAGTTGCAACTATATAACCTCTCTTATTAATCCCTTCCCATAAATCCGAAGTTAAAGATATGACACCCCCGTATTTTTCTAAATCCCCAATCAATAATTGTTTTGCATTAAGAAAATATTCAATTGTATTAGAACGAAGAGTATTTCGACTTACCCCAACGTACCTTGGTTGAAGATATTGTTTGACGTAGTTTACGAAATGTTCGTTGTCCACTATTGCTAGTGGCAGCTCCGCCGCGGCAACGAACTTCACCATTCCCTTTCGTGCTTCCTCCTCCGAATACATCCACGTAGAAAGTGGCGTAGTAGTAGCACCGGTTCTACTAGTACCAAACTGTAGTTGCGTTTGTCCACGTTCAAGAAGCCCATGTTTGGCCGCACATGCTTTGTAATGACGGTTGAGGTGAGTGGCTCCATTGCTTTTTTGCCATGCCAGTCGTTGTTGACAGTATTTACATACTGCTTTCGTTTCTGGAAGTCCATCGATCACACGACCAGTGTTAACCAATTTGAAATGGTCCCAACATTTTGCCTGCTTCTTCCCCTTTCTCTTCCCTCTTGCATCGGGAATATTTAGTGCAGGTTCTTCATCTTGTTCCAAATCAATAGAAACACTAGGATCAACATCAACGTCATCCAAATCAATCGGATCGGCTTCACGAACGTCGAAATCGTCAATATCTTCTGGAATTGGTAGTTGGTTGAGACCAGCAAATTCATTCCCAAATTGATTTTGGGCAGGTGTTTCGCCTTCCATACCGAACAAGTTTTCAACAAATGCTCGTGGATCCATTTGTGAATTGTTGAAATAGAATGTAGAAATGAGAAGTGAATGAAGATTATGTACTAGTGGCTAGTATATAAAATGAGTTGTAAAATGAAGATAATAATGTAAAAAAATGTAGAAGAGAATTATAGAATAAATGAATGATATTGTTGATAATGATTTGTAAATTGTAGAGTAGAGAGTATAGAATGAAAGTTTGGTGGGAAAAAAATGTTGTAATGGGTTGGGTATTTATAGGAGAAGAATTGGAGAAAAGTAAAAAAAAAAAACAAAATATTAAAATTAAGTGACCAAACGGTCACTGAAAATCAGTGACCGTTTGGTCACTTGGTGACCAGAACGGTCACTGAAATCAGTGACCGTTCTGGTCACTGAAATTTAATTTTTTAATTTTTTTTTTTAATATTATGGGCTCGTCTAAGACGAGCCCACGAGCCTGGCTGGTGGGCTCGTCGAGCCGCTCGTGAATAGTACGAGCCGAGCGGGCTCGGCTCGTCTAGCCCACCAGCCCGCTCGGCTCGTGCTCGGGCTCGTTTTTTGACGAGTCCGAGCGGCTCGTGGGCGTGAACAGTACGAGCCGAGCGGGCGAGCCGACGAGCCGCTCGGCTCATTTGACACCACTACTTATCTCCCACGAAATTAATTAAATACTTTAATTATTTCATTATTAATAATGCTTATAGCTTGGTCATCCAATTGTTTAACATATTATTATTCATTTATTCTAGAGACCTATATAAGTGAATATGTATTATAAAAATTGTTGAAAAAAAAAAATTGAGGGGTTGAGTTTGGCATAAATTTTGAGTGGGACTCGTTTGTTTATTTTGGAAGATCAAGATTAAGATTTGTATTCTCCTCCGTGAGAATATCGAAATCATATATGTAAAAAATTGTTTTAACGTTCTGAACTAGATAACTTAGGTCTTCATTCAATTTTTCCTAATATATGGTTCCTCAAACTTTCGGTTTTTGTGCACATTCATCTTTTGAGTCGCACTAGCTCAACTCCTCCAGGCTTGACAAAATTCGAAAAAATAAAATAAAATCATATTTGGAACTTTATATTTGAAAATCTCAAATAGTTTCGAAGTGTGGTATTCGAGACACCCTTATGTCAGAAAAAATTGATTTCGTGCCTAAATGCTATATTTCGTTGGAAAATATCCAACTCTTAACTTTTCCTATTATTGGTTGGAGTAAACAATATGTGGATGTGTACTTGCAATGAGCATTTTAAAGAATCTTTGTGGCGAAGTGCATCAAGATTCAAGAATTGTAATGTTCTTACACTAAACAAAACCATTTGCAATTCTCAATGAATTCAAAGAGAAAACAAAAGAGTTTCGGACACGAAGATTTTTAGAAATTAGTGCAATATGTTAATTAATTTTTATTAATTAACATAATAATATTTATAATCTTTTATTAATATTGACTGCCGGTACACACAAGTGGCCACCATAAGGAGATGATGCTACGTGGTTTTCCTCATCTCAGTCAAGTTTAAAATTTAAAAAGCTACTATCACGTGCTCATTCTCTTGAAATACACCTCCTTAATCACCAAATTGTTAATCTAAATTTAAAGCAAATAATTATTTTCCAAAATAATATTTGTAGATATGTAAATCTACTATGATCAAGTTTGGTCTTAATCCAACTCAATTTGATGTGAAAGCAGGTGGAGACGACTCGCCTTCGAGTTGATAGATATATGTTAAACTTGCATTGTTTGTGTGCGCGCGTGTGTGTATATATATATAGTAACGGTCCAAGTCCATCAATCTGATCACATGAATGTGGTACTTGGTCGGTTCAACTCTAAAATGGTGGCATTGGACTGATCACTTGCATCATGTGCCACTAAGCAACCTATTTCAATAGAAAGGGACGTATTTTCATTTATGACAAAAACGATCTACACGCAAAAGTTTTACAAAATTAATTTCATAATTTTTTTTGCTTATAATATCTTCTTGACTTGAACATAGAGCCTTAGAGCATCTCCAACAGACTCTTTAAACATGAGATGCTCTCTATTTTAAAGAGTCAACATGTAAAATTATGCTCCAATAGACTCTTTAAATTAAGATTTTAATTTAGAGAGAGAGCCAAACTCACTCTCTATAATTAAATGTATTCAAAAAGTTTCAATTTTCAATGTAGAAAAGCAATAAAATAATCTATAGAAAAACTAGTTAAAATAAAAGATAAAGAAAAATAATAAATATTTTTTGAGAATAGTAAATTTAAGTGTTAAATATAAAGAGTTTGTTGGAGTACATCAAAATTTTAACTCTTTAAATTTATAGATGCTCTCCAAATGATAGAATATGCTCTTTAAAAATAGAGAGTCTCTTGGAGATGCTCTTACATGCTAACCTACATTTCGACTCGGACAAATATTTACTACATTAAATGAGCCTCCGACATATTTACATTGATATGAAGTTACTTCCTAGCCCATTTTCGTTATCAACAATATTATTCTCTCTGATTTTGAGGTAAAGAGTTTATGTCCTAGCCAGCTCATATGGGTCCATAATTTTGAGTAATATTGCCATTTGTTGTTGGCCTTGGCCCTAAAGATTTTTTTTTACCCTCTCAACTTAGCTATAGTGGCTATATTAAGAGATTGGAAGTGTCCCTAAACTAGATTTGTCAATTCAAATAAGAAAATCGCCAAACGGACGGTTTTAATTTTAATATTAACCAAACGGGACTTAGCGTCAAATTTAAATTATTCAAAATTTTAGTGATCATGTAAGGTCCATGTTCTCGAATCTAGACTTTATTCTTCTGTAAAAAAATATTGAGGCATAAAAAAGTAATTGTTCGTGTAAATTGACCAAAATATCTATATTGTTCCTCTAAGTGCCACATGTACCCTTCAACAAGCATGTCGAAGACTGAAATGCCCCCACCAATAAATTCACAAGATCCATCAAGTGTAATTGTATTCGCCATTCCTACAATTGCTTTACAATAAAAAATTCACAAATTGATGAAAAAAATTCTTTCTTTGCTTTCATAATGTGTCTGCCACTATATAATATAAAAAGGGAAAAATTCATAAATAAAGTGTATTCTTTACACCAATTCAAAAATAAGGTTTATAGTTTGAAACTTCAAAAATCAGGTTTTTTTTTTTTAATTCTAATATAATATAATATAATATAATAAACTCACCACACATGCACCACCCCCCTACTCCGGTGACTATTCCGACGACAATTCCGACCACCACTTTTCTCCGGCTCCGATTCCGGCGACTGCTCCGATTCCGGCGACCATTCCGGCGAGGTCGCAGATTTTTAAAGAGTCACGTATTATTATAGTCACCGGTCACATTTTGGTCACAGATTTACAATTTAGTTAGTCACATATTATTTTTCAGTCACGGATAATAATTCTTATACGTCACATATTATTTTACGGTCACAGTTCAAAAATTTTGTAGGTCACAATTATTTCTTTGGTCACATATTTCAAATTTAGTTGGTCACATATCAAAATTTATAGGTCACACAGTTACATATTTCAAAAAGCTTGTTTGGTCACAGTTATTTTTGAGTCACATATTACTAAATTTTTAGGTCACAGTTAAGTAATCAGTCACAGATTACCAAATATTTGGTCACATACCCTCAAATACTTGGTTACATAACCAAGTAATTGGTCACATACACCAAATAGAGGTCACACATCACATCACACCACACCATACCACCCGTCACCAACACCGCTTGTCACAGATTAAATATTTGGTCACATATAACCAAATATTTGGTCACACACCACCAACAATAACCACCAACGTGGCCGCCCCCGCCACAAAATCGCCACCACCACCATAGATCCACCAACAATAACAACCAACGCACATCACACCACCAACAATAACCACCAACGTGGCCGCCCCCGCCACAAAATCGCCACCACCACCATAGATCCACCAACAATAACAACCAACGCACACATCACTCAATAGCCAAAAAAATAAAAAAAAATAAAAAAATAAAAAAATGCAGCAGAGAAATCGCTGCTCAACGCTGTACACATCCGTGAAATAAATCACGGATGTGCGGCAATTTCGTCTTCTTTGGCAACGAAATCGCTTCTTTGTCTTGGGGGGAGGGAGGGAGAGAGGAGAGGAGAGAGGGAGGCGGAGGCGCGGCGGCGGCAGCGGTGAGGAAGAGGGCGGCGAAAGAAATGTTGAGAGAGAGAGAAAAAATATGGATTGAAAATGAATTAGGGTTTGAAAAGTTAGTATTATAATATTATTTAAATATTTAATTTATACCTGATTTTTTATTAGATAAATCTTGGACCTGAATTTTGAATTTGAAAGTTTAAACCACTGGTTTTTTGTAATTTCCTCATATAAAAACCAAACAAAGCCCACATCATTGTTAGAGAAAATAGGGGGCGCCACATGGGCACCCTGTTCTTGAGCCTGGCATTGAGCCGGGCCAAGAAGGGTTTCCCAATCTTTAATTCCACTCTTAACAATCAGGTTACTACTTTTATAGGAAAAAAATGGCAAAGATTTGGTAAACTGAAATTTCCACTAACATGATGTGCCAAAGGGATAAATATACTAGTGTATGACTTTAGAGCTTCAAGTTCTCGTCCATCGTCACATTATCCTATACGAGTGACACACTTCTATCTTCAATTTATGATTTTTAACAAGTGACACACAATTAAAATGGGTACCTTCCTCGACTTGGTAATGTTTAACGAATGGAGAACTGTGGTGTGGTACTTTTCGAGCTCGTCTTTCTTATCCTTAACTTTAGCATTTTGAGTTAAACCATGCTACAAGTACAGATAACTTTCACAGATTTTTTTTACAAATAAACACATGGCAAGATTTCATTGGTTTTTGTCAAAACAAACAAAAAAAATGCACTTGTTCTCTCGAGTATGGCATTCTCGTGAAGTCCGATCAAAATTTCTAATTTAGGGAATTGAAAACTGCATGACAAGTGCTACGAAACCTAAGGTTGACGATGGAGGCCCTATTTGTAAAAAAATAAAAAGTTGTGTTAACTTTTGTCGGATCATTTTGATAAGTGTATTTTATATACTTATTCGGGGTCTAAAATAGCGATAGTTCTTTTGACAAAGTATATTCTGAATTGTTGTATTTTATGTTTAATGGGTAAAGCTATATGAATGAAAAAATGAATTGAACGAAAAAAGCAAAATGTGGGGAAAATGGCAAAATTCAAAGTACGGGGACTAAATTGGCATTGGTTACACAATTAATGTGGACTCAAGGACTAACTTGCATTACATGAAAGAATTAAGGACCTAGAAGCAAACATTAATTTAATTACGCCTCAACTTGGACATAAAATTAGACCCAAAATATTGGTGGCTAGGTTATATGCATATATACCAGTGTTCTAAAAGGCGTAATGCGTGGCGATGCGTAGAGGCCAAACCCAGGGCTAGGCGAGTTTAGGCGAGGCATATAAGTAAAAAGGCTTAAAAAGACGTTTTCTTATTTTAATATTATTTTAATGTTTAATCTATTAAAAATAATACTTACTAAACATTTAAAACAGATTTATAGGAACTTTATATACTTTTTCAAAATTTTCAACAAAATATAAGTTTCAAATTTAAATATAAAATAATAAGTAAATAGCATAAGAACTTAAATTTTATCTAACTCTTTATCGGACTCTAATTCAATAACATCTTCTTCATCTAATTCATCATCCATGTCTTCTGATACAAAATCTTCTTCGCCAGTCTCCCTTATATCATTTTCCACCACATCATACTCATCGTCACAACTCTCTACAATTCAAGATTGTGCATTAATTGACTTTTGGGTTCAAATGGTTGTTTTAATTTTAAATTAGGGCAAATTGAAGAAATTAGCATTTAATAATTTTTAACTGAAAAAAAAAAAGCGCGCATAGGCTCGCATCAGCGGTTAACAACTGTCGTTGACCGCCAAATAAAACGTTAACCCATTAGGATTGGCGTTTTGGCCTCGTCTCACACCTATGCTCGCCTTTTAGAACAATGATATATACATATGTATCACACGAACAGGGAGCAACTTTGGAGAAAAAGAAAAAATATACGTAGAAGGCAAAAAAAAAAAAAAAGACAGAGGCTGAAAAAAGGGCAGACGACTTTGGAAAATTGCATCTGCTTTAATATATTATATATATCATATCTGACGCCTAAGCCGCTTGAGTAGGGACGGATCCCATCATAGTACTCAGAATGCAAAAGGAGAAAAAAGAGAAAAATACACGCAAAATGGGAAAAAAAAAAAAAAAAGAGGGCTGCCGCTTGTACACAATGTACAGCTCACACTGATTAGTGTGGGCCCCACTGATTAATTAATCCCATCATAGTACTCAGAATGCAAAAGGAGAAAAAAAAGAAAAATATACGCAAAATGGAAAAAAAAAAAAGAAGAAAAGAGGACTGCTGCTTGTATACAATGTACAGCCCACACTGATTAGTGTGGGCCCCACTGATTAATTAATCAGTGGGGCCCACACTGATTAGTGTGGGCTGTACATTGTACAGTCCATTATGGACTGTACAAGCAGAAAAATTCAAAAAAAAAGACAGAGGCTTTTCGTCAATTTTTGGTGATGTCATTTCACTTTTGCGTGTTTAATTTCAATATTAAGTTAGGCTAAATTTTTACATTGCCAAGATATAGATGAACCTTTGTTTTGAAATTTTTAATATTAATTAATTAGTTTGATATTAATTTGTTTGAATGTTTGGATGTTTATTATGATTTAGCTTGCTTTTCAATTAGTTGGCCACTAATTGAATTGTTTGTTAATTATATTGTCATCAAGAAAGATAATAGGATAGTTAGCATGCAGTAATAAATATTGTGAAGTTCGATAAAGAATAAAGATATACCCCTATACATCACAATATTTGTTGGAAATAAATTCAACATCGCTTGTGGACAATATCTTGGGCCAGCTTATAAACAATGTGGCAAACCTCTCTTACTGAACCGATTTTGTGAGATGAGTTAGGCCCATAAATTTCTACATGGTATCAGAGCTTACCACAGGATTGATGTGGGCCCACACTACTTACCCCGTGACAAGGACCAGAAAAAATTACTGGCCTGCACGTGAGGGAGGGTGTTGGAAATAAATCTCACATCGCTTGTGAACAATATCTTGGGCCAACTTATAAACAATGTGACAAACCTCTCTTGCTGAACTGGTTTTGTGAGATGAGTTAGGTCCATAAATTTCTACAATATTATTATCTCTGATTTTGAAGTAAAGAGTTTATGTCTGTTAATTTCAGAACTTAGAAGCAATGGCAACCGACAAGGAGAAGAAAAAGGCAGAAGAAATGTAAGAGTTGAAGAAGACGAAATGTTGCTCTATTAATTGAACTGAATTGAACAGATAATTACAATAGTCATGTGCTATATTTATACAAAAAATTGCAACTAATTAGATAACAAAATAACATAAATTTAAGGGAAAATTGCGACCGTGGTCCCAAACCTTTCATTTTGTTGCAGATTACACCCAAACCTTTTATTTTTGCGGTCGAAGTCCCAAAGCTTTATATGTAGTTGCAGCGTCGGTCCTAAGCCTTTAATTCCGTCCATAAAACCGTCAGTCAACGTTTCAACGGTAATTTTGACTCGAAAAAATTGCAACGCTGGTCCCAAATCTTTCATTTTGTTGCAGATTACACCCAAACCTTTAATTTTTGCGGTCGAAGTCCCAAACCTTTATATATAATTACAGCCTTGGTCTATTTCACGCATTTCGTTCATAAAATCATAAGTCAACATTGAAACAGTAATTTTAACTCAAATGACATCTTAATTGATGGGTAAAATTGTCAAAACAAGTTATCAAAAAAATGTTTGTTTTCTTCAAATCCTTCAATCTTTTTACAGCCATCTCATTCTCATCATCGATAACCATCTGATGAGATAACAATCTTATCCGATTTGTTATAATAATTGAATCGATAAATTATTTTTATGGCATGTTATTTGTCACTAAAATAAATAAATGGGAAAATAAAAATAAACAAATTGCATTTGGTACTATAATTTGTATGTATTATTAAATAATTTTTAAATTGATTAAAAATTAAAAATAATATTAAAATAAGAAAATACTTTTTAATAATATCTATGCCTAGGTTTTGTCTAAACATGCCGGTTTAGGATTAGCGTTGCAATTTTTTCATTTTTTATGGCATGTTATTTGTCACTAAAGTAAATATATGAGAAAATAAAAAAGTTTAGTATTAAATAAAAAATTTTAATATTATTTTTAACTTTTAATAAAAAAAAATTTATTTTAATATTATTTTTAATTTTTAATCAATCTAAAGGTTATTTAATAATACATACAAATTATAGTACCAAATGTAGTTTATTTATTTTATTTTCTCATTTTTTTATTTTAGTGACAAATAACATGTCATAAAAATAATTTATCAATTGGATTATTATAACAAATCAGATCGAATTGTTATCTGATCATATAGTTATCGATAATGAGAATGTGATGTATGTGAAAAGATTCAAAGATTTGAAGAAAATAAATATATATATTTTTTTTGGATAACTTGTTTTGACAATTTTACCTATCAATTAAGAGGTCATTTGAATTAAAATTACTGTTTAAACGTTGACTGATGATTTTATGGACGGAATGCGTGAAATGAACCAATGCTGTAATTATATATAAAGGTTTGGGACTTCGACCGCAAAAAATAAAGGTTTGGGTGTAATCAACAAAAAAATGAAAGGTTTGGGACCAGCGTTGCAATTTTTTCTAGTCAAAATTACTGTTGAAACGTTGACTGACCGTTTTATGGACGGAATTAAAGGCTTGGGACCGACGCTACAACTACATATAAATGTTTGGGACTTCGACCACAAAAATAAAAGGTTTGGGTGTAATCTGCAACAAAATGAAAGGTTTGGGACCACGGCAGCAATTTTCCCTAAATTTAACTAACTAACTTGAACTAAAATAACTAACTTTCAGCTAACTTTTCTTTTTTCTTCCTTTCTCTTTAATTACATGATATCGATTTGTGAGGTGATACTCCAACAATGTCCCAGCCAGCTCATATGGGTCCATAGTTTTGAGTACTACTGCCAATTGTTGTTGGCCTTGGCCATAAAGATATTTTTTAACCCTCTCAGCAGGCCATATACTTATAGTAGCATTTACAACTCCCTCTCATATTGTTTTGTTATCAAAGAATTTCGAAAATTCATAAATAATGTTTTGTTAAACTTCAACAGAACATTCATCTACTGAAACTAGGTTAAAAAATTTATATTGGAATATGTTTGGTAAAGATTTTTCAGTTTATGAATTGTTTAAAAAATATTTTTATCCACATTCTCGATATGACTCGCAATTTTTATTACAAATAGGGTTTAAGTGGAATCTCTGCGACTTTTATATCGTTTGATCCCATTATTTGACATTATGATTTTTGGAATGATTTTTTTTAAAGAATGTATGGTTAAAAGAAAAGCAAAAGTTTTGGATTTATGTGTTATATTATTTTATTGAAAATATGTAGTTTATAAAAAGAGATAAAACATTGATTATAATTTTAATGTGGACCAAATGGGACTGAGCGTCAAATTTAAATTATTCAAAATTTGAGTGATGATGTAAGGTCCATGTTCTCGAATCTAGGAGCCTGTTTCGTATGACTCAAAATCCAATTAAAATTGAAAATATAGCATTTAATGGGTCCCACTCATCTAATAAAAGTCAACAATAACGACTAGTTTTTCAATTTTAATCCAATTTTAATCTCTACCAAATACCCTCCTAGGAGAACCTAAAGCCCCTGTTTGGTCTACTTCTGGTAGGTTTGATTTAGGATTTTTTTAAATAAAAAAATATTGAGGCATAAAAAAGTAATTGTTCGTGTAAATTGACCAAAATATCTATATTGTTCCTCTAAGTGCCACATGTACCCTTCAACAAGCATATCTAAGACCGAAATGCCCCTACCAATAAATTCACAAGATCCATCAAGTGAACTTGTATTCGCCATTCCCACAATTGCTTTACAATAAAAAATTGACAAATTGATGAAAAATTTTATTTCTTTGCTTTCATAATATGTCTGCCACTATATAATATAAAAACCAAACAAAGCCCACATCGTTGTTAGAGAAAATCGCTTTCTTGATAAATAAAAAATGAAAAAATGAGGGGGTAAGCTAAATTTGACTCAAAGATTGTCAGAGGGTCATTGACCCAGGATAAAAGGAATAAGATTTTACAGTAAATCTTTAATTCCACTCTTAACAATCAAGTTACTACTTTTATAGGGAAAAAAATGGCAAAGATTTGGTAAACTGAAATTTCCACTAACATGATGTGCTAAAGGGATAAATATACTAGCGTATGACTTTAGAGCTTCATGTTGGGATAAAATTGGAGAATCAAAGAAGATCAAATCCAAAATCGAAGGTCTGTGTTTACATGGTTTCCTCAAATCAATTCGTTGCCTCACCGGAGTGCAAGAAGTTTTGTTCGGTGTTCGATTCTCAGAATACAATCGGTTGTCGGTTTACGCTACATTACGTTAACTGCCTACGAACTAGCTGTATTTATCTCTCAAAGAAATTTAGCAAAGGAAAACAAGAATAAACAGAAGCGCTGGAAATGAAGAAGGAGGAAGGAAACGAGTTTTGTTTTTTTCCTTGTTGTGTTTTCTCTATTCACTCCAACTGAGATCTCTTCTATTTATACTCATGGAAGAGGAGTCATCTCTTTAATGTATTGAGTGAGGAGTTACTTGAATAAGAAGTCAAGTATTGAACTATTGAAGAGATGAAACGGATGAACGGCTGAAACTGAAACTTTCATTGTAACTGATATTTGTAACTGATATTTTCATTCAATATTTCCAACACTTAAAGTTCTCATCATTCTCACATTATCCTATACGAATGACACACTTCTATCTTCAATTTAGGATTTTTAATAAGTGACACACAATTAAAATGAGTACCTTCCTCAACTTGGCAATGTTTAACGAATGAAGAACCGTGGTGTGGTACTTTTCGAGCTCATCTTTCTTATCCTTACCTTCAGCCTCTTGAGTTGAACTATGTTACAAGTACAGATAACTTTCACAAATTTTTTTACAAATAAACACATGGCAAGATTTCATTGGTTTTTGTCAAAACAAACAAAAAAATGCACTTGTTCTCTTGAGTATGGCATTCTCGTGAAGTGAGATCAAAATTTCTAATTTAGGGAATTGAAAAGTGCATGACAAGTGCTACGAGGAACCTAAGGTTGACGATGGATGGCCTATTTGGAAAAAAGAAAAAGAAATTGTGTTAACTTTTGTCGGATCAGTTTGATAAGTGTATTTTATACATATATTTGGGGTCTAAAATAGCGATAATTGATAATTTTTTTGACAAAATATATTCTAAATTGCTGTATTTTGTGTTTAATAGGTGAAATTATATTAATGAAAAATGAATTGAAGGAAAGAAGCAAAATATGATGAAAAATGGCAAAATTCAAAGTGCGGGGACTAAATTGACATTGGTTGCACAATCAATGTGGACTCAAGGACTAGCTTGCATTACATAAAAGAATTGATGACTTGGAAGCAAGTATTGATTTAATTGGACATTGAAATGAATTGGCCTCAACTTCGACATAAAATTAGACCCAAAATATTGGTGGCTAGGCTATATGTATATATATACATATATATCACACAAACATGGAGCATCTTTGGAGGAAAAGAAAAAATACACGCAAAAGGCCAAAAAAAAAAAAAAAAGACTGAGGGTGAAAAAAGGGCGGACGGCTTTGGAAAATTGCGATTGCTTTAATAAATTATGTATATAATGTTTGATGCCTAAGCTACTTTAGTAGGACGGATTCTATCACAACACTCTAAGAAGTGAACTATTGAAGCTTCTAGCTTTTCACGCACAGAATGCAAAGGGAGGAAAAAAAGAAAAAAAAATACACGCAAAAGGGCCAAAAGACAGGCTGAAAAAAGGACGGCAGCTTTGGAGAATTGCGGATGCTTTAATATATTATATATATACACACAGAACGCAAAAAGAGAGAAAATGCAGGAGCCCGGATACACTCATACACGTGAGAGGATCAGAAAAATCAAAATTTTGGCAGGGGAATTAAGAGTGTGTTTGGTAGGGATTTTTAGGAGAAAAATTGATTTTTGAATAGTGATATGATGGGAAATGTGTGGTTGAAAAAGAAGAAAAAAGTATTGATGTGATGGAAAATATTATTTTATTGAAGAATGTGTGGTTGAAAATGAGAAGTGATTTACTGTAGAAAAGGAGAATTGTTACCAAACAGGCTCTCACGTTTCATCAATTTTTGGTGATGCCGTTTCACTTTTACGTGTTTAATTTCGATATCATGTTAAGCTAAATTTTTATATTGTTAAGATATAGATGAACCCTTATTTTGAAATTTTTAATATTAATTAATTTGTTTGACATTAATTTGTTTGAATGCTTGGATGTTTATTATGGTTTAACTTATTTTTTAATTAATTGACCACTAGTTGAATTGTTTGTGAATTTTATTGTCATCAAGAAAGATAATAGGATCGTTAGCACGTAGTAATAAGTATTGTGAGGTTCGATAGAGGATAAAGATATACATCTATACTTCACATGATTTTTTAGATGTTCTAACTCGTTTAACGTTTTCTTATATATTGGTATCTTTTATAGAGATATAGAAATGTCACATATAAGATTAGATTTAAGAGGAAATTACACTAGATGAATCTCCCTAAATTTGGAATTTCAACCAATTCGCATGATAGCAATGAGTTATTTTAATTGTTGTGCTAAAAATGAATTAGTAAGAGGGATTTTACATCTTAACAATGCATCTCAGAAATTTGATAAGCTTTTACTTTGAATTCTAGTACGTGATAAGTTAGATATAGATTTATTATAAGTCATTATTGTTATTCGATTAAGTATATTATTAACTTTAACTCGATAAAACACATAGTTCTCGTGAGTTCGACACTCTACACACTACTATATCATTTGATCACAATCTCATTCACCTGCAAGTTTTCAAAGGGTCACAGTTCATTTCAAAAACATAATATTTATAAAGAGGTCTCAATTTTGTAAATATGAAAAATAATACCAACAAATGTTTATTTCCGAAGTACAGAAGTAATCTCTACTCCTATTAGGTAGGAACGAATTCAAGAACGGATTACAAGTCGAACTAATATGTTAAAAAAAAAAATTTGCTCATAAAATATTTTTTTTGACAAGAAAATTATATTCTTAAGTGGGTAAGATAAAAACTTTTCACTGTTCACTAGGAAATATGATCATCGGTTGTGGGAAGTTTTTATAGGGAGATCAATTTCATTTCGAAGTAATTAATTCTCAGTGACCCACAAGCGTCGCATCTATTCAATTTCGTCAGGCCCAATTTTTTATTACCTTTGTCATACTCCAATTTAGCCAAACAACCAAACAATCAAACATCTAAAAATCTAAACCAAGCTTGCACCACACATCAAAGAACTCGAATTCTTTGGTAAACGATATGGACACTACCAACATTAATTTCCATGAAACCAAATTCGTAGACCAAAACGGTATACCGCAAACCACAAGAATACCCGTAGTACAAGATTTAGCCCTCCTCAAAAACCTTCCCCAAAGATTCATCCAACTTGCTTCAATTTCCAAATCTTTTAGTCATGATATTCCAGCCATAGATATAGCAAAACTTGGTGGCAGTCCGGAGTCGGGGGCGGCCAAAGTGGAGGAGCTAGACAAGTTAGTCAGTGCTGCTAAAGAATGGGGAGTGTTTTTTATCAAAAACCATGGTATAGATTCTTGTATATTGCATGATGTTAAGGGTGTTGTGAAAGGTTTTTTCCAGTTGTCTTTTGAAGAGAAGAAAGCTAGCGTTGGATCATATATGAGTGTTGATAATATGGGCTATGGGAGGAATTTTGTGAAATCAGAAAATCAGCCATTGGATTGGATTGATCGATTGACGATGAAGGCTGCTCCAAGAGATGCTACTCAAGGACTCCATGTTTGGCCTCAAAATCCACCCAACTTTAGGTAAATTTTTCACACAACTAGTTTTAGTTTCATATTCCAAATCTTATATTCCACGCTCCTTTCATGTGTTAGGTAAGTTTCTAGCAGCATAATCTATGTTTGGTTCAACTAAAAAAAAATATTAAATAAAAAAATATATAAATATTGTGTTATATGTGTTAAATTGTTGAGTAATGTTATTTATTTAGATGGTTGATAACTAGAATTTATTCAATTATCATTGACATTTGACAGGCAAGTCATAGAGAAGTATGTGGAAGCTGCTAGAGAACTCTTAAATGGGCTTCTCCAAGCCCTTGCTGAGTCCTTATCACTTGATGAACACACATTCCTCCAGTACTTTGAAGAAGAAAAAAGTGAAATCAATGTTAGAGTAAACTACTACCCACCAAGCCCAAGGCCAGACCTAACATTGGGCATAACCCCACATTCTGATGCAAGTGCCTTAACTCTCTTGCTCCAATTTGATTCCTCTAATGGTCTCCAAGTATTTAAGGGCAGTGAATGGATTACAGTGAAATGGCCCAATGAGGGATTGCTTGTGAGTATTGGGGATTTGATGGAAATAATGAGCAATGGTAGGGTTAGGAGCCCTTGGCATAGGGTAGTGAACCAAATGGATATGGACAGATTTTCTTTGGCTTTATTTTATAACCCACCTTTGGAAAAGGAGATTGAGCCTGTGGAGGAGAATGAGGGGTACAAGAAAGTGAATGTGGGGGCATATTTGAAGCACTATTATGAAATTAGTCCTACTTCAAGCAAAGAAGCCATATTGTTTGCTAAAGAGTAGATTGAAAGTGTTTATAAGATTTTTGTAGGGGTGGAGTGGGGTGGGTGGGTTAAAAAGTGAAGCAAGTTCTCTTATTTAGACCTTTTGCATTGAGTGATGTCTAAGTCGGGTTTAGTTGAACAATGATATATGAGTTGACAAGGGCTTATCAAATTATGGTCGACCACATATAATGTAGCTATAGAATTTGTGTATTCTTATGTTGTTTGAATTTTATACCCTTGTATCGGTGAAACTTCATAATTATTTATTTATGGATCTTGTATTTCAAATGAATTCTTGAAGTATTTTGTAATGCATTTCGTCACTAAAATTAATTGATGTTATATCATTGATCCTTAAAGTATTTTTTTCACTCATTTAGTCGTAAAGGTCAATTAAAACTACGATGTCGATTACTTAATTAAGAAGAACAATATCCCATCTGATGTGATGTACATTAGATGTTGACGTGATCAAATCGATAAGATATGATTACCACATAAAGCGTGACGTGCGATATCCCAAATGAAAACTATCCATTAAAGAAAATATAAGAAATACTAATTTGAAATTTTTGACAAATTAATTCGAATAGATTAAATAATTTGGATGAACAGATTGGTTTGTTATTTTCTCCGGTAAAGAAAATACTAATAAGAGGTGAAAGCATTAACTTACTTGTAGTGAAATTTGTTATTGCTAAAAGAAGTAATACTAAGTCCTTGTTTGGACTCCATTATTTGAAAAATGCATTTTTTTTTCTCTCTTATTTTCAGCCACACATTTTTCAAATAAATTAATATTACACGTAAAATCAAAAAATTTCCTTTCCTCAAAACTAGTTTTTAATGGAGCCCAAACCCAAGCTAAAAAGCTATGTGTTTGTATCAAATTAATAAGGATTAATTTCATCCAAGGTATAAACTTTTAGCGAAATTTTTTGAAGTCCCCAACCTTTAATTTATCTGAAAATTGTTACCTAACTTCAATTTTATTGCAATGCAGACTTCCATTAGTAAAACTAACAGAAAAATCTTATGTCGCTTTTAAATGAATAAAATGTTGAAATGGCATATCGTTTTAATAAAATATGACACAACATTTCATTAATGTTAAATGCAATGGAAGGTTTTATTGGGTTAGTTTTACAAAGATCATCTTCGACGTATTATATGAATTCGCCTGCAAGTTGAAAGACTTCGATTTAGAGAATGTCAATGAATAGACACTTGTGTCCAAAACTAGTCTCCAATTAGTGAGATCAACAAAACAGTAAGGGGACTTTCGATTTATTGTTTTCAAATTGTTCTTAATTTTCAATTTTGTAAAACATTCAAGACTTGTTTGGTTTGATATTTTTGAAAATATATTTTTAAATACAAGATTAAATTTATAACATAAAACTTAAAAACGTATTTTTAACGTTTATAAACACTCAAAACACAGGGAAAACAAAGCAATTCTAGAGATGATGAAGAAAATTTATAAAGAGTGTGTTTAGTAGAGATTTTTGGGGAAAGATTTGATTTTTGAATAGTGATATAATGGGAAATGTGTGGTTGAAAAAGAAGAAAAAAGTATTGATGTGATGAAAAATATTATTTTATTGAAGAATGTGTGGTTAAAAATGAGAATTGATTTACTGTAGAAAATGAGAATCTGTACCAAACAGGCCCAAAGACTCTGATGAGACTCTCGAGGAACTCTACATATAGAATTTTGTTTGCAAATCATGATTAATAAGAAGCATTTTGTTTGATTTTTTTTTTTTTTTACTAATTTTCAATATTGATCTCGAAATTTTCAAAAGTTTTCGTGTTGGTCCCTGACCTCCAATAATATCTCAAAATTGGTCCTTGCAATTTTCAAAAATGTACAATTTAGTCCACGAAACTTTCGATAAATTAAATTTCACTCTTGATGCTATTACTTTCCTCCTACTACTTCATTAATACTTCTTATTAATCATGTGTGTTAGCTTTCAATTGCTCCAATTCAACTTCATTTGGGCTAAAAATTTGTCATTTTTGTTCCAAATGCCCCAAGTCCAGGTTTTACCTACAATAACAGTACTTACATTAAATTAAGTAGAAATTTACTCAAATTTGTAAATATAAATTCAAGTTTATTACAATCATGTAAATCGACCTCAAAAATTGATTGGAAAGCAAAGCCCTTCATTCCAATCCAAGCCAGACACAAATAAGCATGTAAAATATAAGTATCTACTTCCATCAACATCAAATAAAGAAAAGCAGCTAGAAAGTAATTTTTAGCAGGGGAGTGCATATACTTTTGGAAAATGATGATGATGATGATGAAGTTACAAATACTCATTGACGTGATAATACAACACCTAACGAACACCGGCGTAAGAAAGCCAAAATCAATAAAGCCGAAAAGCTTGAGACTTGTATGACACAGTGGTCATCTACAATTCGTACAAGGAACAATGAAACTGAACTTAAGAAAGAAAAGCTTGCACAGACATTATACTTGAAAGAAAAGCTTGCACACATCCACGGTAAATCATCTATCAATCAGGTGATAGTGAAACCAATCATTTGAATTAATTTTTATCCAAATATGATGTGTCGAACATTTTAAACAAGGGTAATTATCACATAACGTCTCCACCTTTCATTATTATTGTAGAAAACGTCCATACTTTTCATTTTTTGGCCTTTTCACACTTATTTCCTCCTTCTATTGAGCAAAAGTCATTTTCAACTATTTTCTCAATTAAAAATTATGAAATGACAAATATACCATTCTCTTTAAATAAAAACAAAAAGAAAAAGAAAAAATTAATTGCAATCACAGTCCCAATTTTTTAAAAAAGCGCAAATAAGTCACAAATAAATTATTAAAAGGGTAATTAGCACATAATATCTTTACATTTCACTATTATTGCAAAAAAGTTCATTTTTTTGACATTTTCACCCTTAATTACTCATTTAATTGCGCAAACCATCATTTCTAACAATTTTCATCCAATTTTTCAATAAAAAGCTGTAAAATGATGAACATATACTCCTATTTAAATTTTTTAAAAAAATTATAATTCTTTAATAATTTATTTGGGACTCGTTTGCACTTTTTAATTTTTTTTTAAGAATTTTAAATAAATTTAATCGGGACTCATTTGTACTTTTTTTTTAAAAAATTAAAATTTTTTAATAATTTATTGTGGGCTTGTTTGCACTTTTTAAGAAAATTAGGACTATGGTTGCAATTAATTTTGTAACTTTTTATTTAATAGGAATGTATATTCGTCATTTCACAACTTTTTATCGAGAAATTGGATGAAAATGGACAGAAATTATAGCTTGCGCAATAAAATATGTAATTAAGGGTAAAATGTCAAAAAAATAAAAGGTATGGATTTTTTTACAATAATAGTGAAATGTATGGACATTATGTGCTAATTATCCTTTTAATAATTTATTTGTAACTTATTTGCACTTTTTAAAAACAATGAGACTCTGATTGCAATTAGTTTTTTTCTTTTTCTTTTTGTTTTATTTAAAGAGAATTGTATATTTGTCATTTCATAATTTTTAATTGAGAAAAAAAGACATTTTGCGCAATGAAAGTAGGGCTGTCAATGGATTGGATTTTGATTTGAATCCGACGAAATTAATGGGAGATAGATTTAGGATCTCAATCCGATAACTTGATCAAGATCTGAATCCGATAATCCATTAATTAAATAGATCAAATATGGATATAGGTCAGTCCGATCTGATAACAATCCGATTTGATTTGTTATAAATAATTGAGTTGGTAAAATATTTTTATAGCATATTATTTGTCACTAAAATAAATAAATTTAGAATAAAAAAGTACTCAAATTCAAACATAAGAAAGTTGAAAATTTTATAATTATTAAATATGTTTAAGAATTTGAAAATTTGAAGGAAAAAAAAGTTAATTTCAACCAATGTTTTAAAAATCGACCTGGGCATCGACCTAGAAAAGGAAGATGGTCAATGATCAAAAAGTCGAATCGGGATTGAATCGGTATCGAACCGATTGTCAAATTGAATAAATAATTATACACATAAATGTAAAATATTATAAAAACAATAGATTTTTTTAAATTTTAGTTTACTAATTTAAAGTAAGTAAATACCTATATTTTTCGTAATTAAATTTCTTATTGTAATTTATTTTACAATTTCAAAAATTAATATTTAATATGTAAGAAATAATTTGATTGTTAATAAAAATAATGAAATAAAATATTTATATTTAGGATTGAAATTAAATTTTACTTTATCCTACATTGAATGTCAATAGAAAATTAGAAGAGGATCTCTCCTTTAAAAAGGAGTATCATGATGGTAGAAGTTAGTGGTGGCAATGGGCCGAGCCGAGCCGACTTGGCTCATACCCACACGAGCGAGCACGAGCACGAGCCGAGCTTAAGCTCGGCTCGCCGACTCCTCATTTTTTTTAACACTACTATAATTAATTAACTAAATTTTAAATTCAAAAAATATATATATACACATTTTCTATTTTTTAAAAAAATATACATTTTCCAAAACATTTATAATTTTTAAAATAATAAATATAGATTTTTTAAAACATTTTTATTTAAAAATAATAATAAACCCCCCTCATTTATCCGAGTTTGGGATTGACTACTTTAATTTCAAGTAGACGGAGTTAAATTGTACACGAATAACTTGTTACGTGTACAATTTTTTTTTAAAAAATTATAAATGTATGAAAATAAAATTTTGTAATGAATGTAGTAAAATGAAAATATCACTTACTTGATTACATGCAATTTCGACATATTTATGTTGAATTCGATAATTAGCGTATTCCCAGTCCTTCATGCACATTAACGCTTCCAAAATATCTTCTTTTAGTCGATTTCGGATTTCAGAGAGAACCCTCTTCCCTACCCTAAAAGCAGACTCCGAAGTTACAGTGCTAACCGGAGGTGTGAATAGATCTTTTGCAATTGTAGAAACTATTGGCCATCGACGTTCGATTTTTCGCCAGAATTCAATGACATCTTCTGAACTTTTCCTAACTGATTTGTTACTAGGCAAAATATGATTAAAGTAATTAATTCAGATGGCAACGCATTTGGACTAGTACACGAAGTTTGAGTACATGCAGTGGAAGACAAACTACTACTATTAGAGGAACCACGTGCATATGTAATTGAATCATATCTATATGATTTCATGTTTTCGAATAAACTTAAAACTTCAGCGTCGTCATCGTTTATATTAGTGGGAGGAGGAGTTGTAGGTACACGAGTAATATGTGTACCTATTCGTGAAATATATAATTCATACATTTCAGTTAACGTTTGTTTCAAATTTCTATAAGTAATAAGCATATTAATAGTTAAAGTATTTGAAATTTGGTCAATTACAAATTTAGTACCCGATAAATTATATCGGGGTTCTATGACGCATGTTAAAGGAAATAATATAGGTAATTATTCCCAATATTTTCTAAATTTTAATTCCATAGAATATATAATCACATGAAAATCGGGGTGATTTTGATATCTTTTAAAAGTCATAGCAGTTATATAAAGACGTTCAAAAATCATGCAACTAGTAAGATAATAAACACCACACAATATATTTGTAGACTCATAAAAACTTGCCAAAAAATTTTTAATTCTAAAAACTATAGTCCAATCGGATTCATTTAAGATAGTATCGTATTCGTCTCTAATATGCCTATTGTTATAAAATTCAATGATAAACGCTTCAAAACCTTCACAAGATTTTAATAATAAGTAAGTTGAATTCCATCTATTACCTACGTCAATAATAAAGGTATTTGTATGCTCATTCCTAGCTTGATCACAAAATTTCTCAAATGCTTATTTTCTATTAGGTGTAATCGTGATATATATAAGTGCATTCCTAATTTGGCTAATTTCATCATTAATATGTTTTAAATCGTCTTATACAATTAAATTAAAAATATGGCACACACATCGAATATGAAATCAATAACCACCGAAATCGAGTTGAAGTACTTTATGCAATTTATCGATAACAACTTTATTTACGAAAGTATTGTCAAACGTAAAAGAACGAATTTTACTCTCGCATTTATATTCTCTAATAGCATTAAATATAGTTTGAGCGTTATGAGGATATTCAACAATTTTAAAAGCAATAATTTTTTTATGCATGACCCAAAGTGGGTCTATATAGTGTGCAGTTGCAGTTATATAACATCTCTTATTAATCCTTTTCCACAAATCCGAAATTAAAGATATCACACCCCCATATTTTTCTAAATCCGCAATCAATAGTTTCTTTAAATTAAGAAAATTTTCAATTGTATTAGAACGAAAAGTATTTCGACTTACCCCAACGTATCTCGATTGAAGTTATTATTTGACGTAGTTTACGAAATGTTGGTTGTCCACTATTGCTAGTGGCAGCTCCGCCGCGGCAACGAATTTCACCATTTCAGTTCGAGCTTCCTCCTCCGAATACATCCACGTAGAAAGTGGCGTAGTAGTAGCACTAGCGCCTGTAGTAGCAAACTGTAGTTGCGTTTGACCAGCTGGAAGAAGCCCATGTTTGGCCACAGATGTTTTGTAGTGACGGTTGAAGTGGGTGGTTCCAATGCCTTTTTGTCATACTAGTCGTTGTTGGCAGTATTTACATACTGCTTTAGTTTTTGGAAGTCCATCCACCACGCGACCAGTGTTAACCAATTTGAAATGGTCCCAACATTTTGTCTGCTTCTTCCCTTTTCTCTTCCCTCTTGCATCGGAAATATTTAATGTAGATTGTTCATCTTGTTCCAAATCAATTGGAACACTAGAATCAACACCAAAGTCATTCAAATCAATTGGATGACTACCTTCACGAACGTCGAAATCTTCAATATTTTCTGGAATTGGTAATTCATTGAAACCGGCAAATTCATTCCCAAATTGATTTTGAGCAGGTGTTTCGCTTTCCATACCAAACAAGTTTTCAACAAATTGTTGTGAATACATTTGTGAATAATAGAAATTGAATGTTGAAGACTTGAAGTAGAATGTAGAATTGAGAAGTGAATGAAGATTATGTAGTAGTGTATAAAATGAATTGTAAAAGTAAAATCAAGATAATAATGTAAAAAAATTGTAGAAGTTGAAGATAATAATAGAATGAAATGAATTGATAATTTGATATTGTTGAATATTGGTAATTTGCAGAGAGTAGAGTAGAGTAGAGACTGAGAGGATTGGTGAGAAAAAATGTTGATTAGAGGGTGGGTATTTATAAGAAAAAAATGAAAAAAAAAAAATTCTGTGACCAAAACGGTCACTGAAAAAAATAAATTCAGTGACCGATTCTGGTCACTAAATTTCGTTTTTATTTTTATTTTAAATACAATGAGCCCACGAGCCGAGCGACTCATGGGCTCGTAGACGCTCGGCTCGCCTAGCGAGCTAGCCCGCTTAGCTCGTGCTCTTCTTTTGAAGAGCCCGAACAGCTCGTGGGCTGCTATAGTACGAGCCAAGCAGGAGAGCCGACGAGTCGCTCGGCTTGATTGTCATCACTAGTAGAAGTCACTATTGGGTTTGCTAGTAAAAACAAGTGGGCCTCTAGTTAGTTCAAAATTTTTTAAAGAACGTTGATTTTTTTTCCCTAAGATCGGATTATCGGATCGAATATCCGATAATATAGCAAATCGGATATGGATTTAACAATCAAATATCCGTTGATCGGATAATTTTCTTATCTGATCGGATCAAATATGGGCAGATTCGATCCATATTCGATCCATTTACAACTCTAAATGAAAGGTGAAAATACCAAAAAATGAAATATATAAACGTTTTCCACAATAACAATGAAAGGTGAGATGTTATGTACTAATTACCCTTTTAAACAAATGAAAGTGGTGTCTAATAAGGTTTATTTCATATTTTTGCCCGTCAAATTATTATTTATTTGCATTTTATTAGGTCCCTCTTGGTTTGCGTTTGAGTTTGAGATTTGAATTCATTTTTAATTTTCTATTTTGAAGGTTTATTTTAAGGTTGTGTATTTGGTTTGTTATTTTGAAAAACTGCTTTTAAGAATAGAAGATTGGAAAATATGTCTTTTTTAGAAAAAAAAAAAAGGAAAAACAAAATCAATCTAAATTTGCATATATAATAGAACTTTTGCATGTTATGTTAGTATGTCTAACAAAGTTTCTACATCTAGTGATCTAAACAATATATTATTTTTCTTTTGTCACGTCAACTTAATAAAATTTGTATCGGCTTGCATGCAAAAAGAATTTTTTAAACACGATTCATTTTCTTTATATGACAATTTTTAAAACTATCCACAATTGTACTCTCGATGTTCTAACCCAACCATCAAAAATGACCTCATAAAAATGTCCCTATTTCTTTGGGTGAATCCCCTCTAAAAACAGCAAACCCACCCCCCTCAACCTTCTGTTCCCCCACCCATTCGCTGATAAAAACTAAGGTTCCTTTAATCCAAAAAGCATCCCAAAAAGGGCAAGAACGATGAGTTACTATCAGAATCAACCTCCTGACGGTCCACCTCCTCCTCCTCAACCTCAAGGCATGGCAACAATCAAATCCTTCTCCTTATTGTACATTTTCTATTTCTTGTTTTGATCTTGCATTTTTGCTTATTTTATGATAAGCAGGTAATCCACCGGAAGCAGGAGGTTACCCACCCCCTGGCTACCCTCCACAAGGGTACCCTCCGCCGGGATACCCTCCACCAGGCTACCCTCCACCGGGATACCCTCCACCCGGCTACCCACCTCCAGGGTACCCTCCTCAATACGTACCTCAATACGCTCCCCCACCACCTCCTCAACAACAACACCAACACCAACCCAATAGTGGCGGTTGCATGGAAGGCTGGTATGCACCCAATCTACCAAATCTCGTTTTTGTTTGTATCTATATGCTTGCATTGCATGTATATTGTACGTATAGGTGCATGTATATTGTAAGTATAGATGCATCTATGTGCGGTTTGGATCTGAGAGATCTGGGATTAATTTTATGGGTTTCTTTGTTTCTTCCTCCGCCAACCAGGACGGAGGAAGAGATCGTTATCTTATTTCCCGCAATGCCCCTCGTAACCACGGAGGTTATGAGGGTATTTTTGACTTTTAGTGTAGGCTGACGGGCTGAGAATTGGTTGGGGTTTGTGTTGTTGATAATCTTGAAGTAATGGATATTTATGCAGAAATTGTCTTCAAATATTCCTCAAATTATACATTAATTTATGATTTGTCCTAGATACTATATTAAAAAATTTAGTTGGTGGTAATGATTTTTAATCCTGATGTTGTACTCATCACCAATTAAAACAATATGGCCTTAGTGTTTTATGAAATATTTAATTGCATGTTTGATATCATAAAATAGATTTTATCTTCTTTTTTTTTTTTCCCTAATACCATGGAATGTTATTGAATCCTTCCTATCAGAGAAGTTATAAAGGTTTAGAATGCATATTGTTGGGCGATGATGATAATTTGGGCGTGGCTCAGTTTCCCTTGTGATAAATTGCCTGATAATTCAAATGAAGGAGCCCAAACCCGAACCCAATATATGGTTAAAATGCATTTTGGAGAAACTACTTTAGTTGCCCCATTAATGCCGAAGTCCTGAGTTGCTCTGGACCATTGATCACCCACTTAGACCAACGGTGAGTATAAATAGGGCCATTGTGCATTGCCTTAATTCACTTTTCCATCTATTTTTTTGTGTGGCGTCTAGAATTCTCTCTGAGTCATTTCCTTTCCTTCTTATCTGTGTGATCTCCAACTCTTGGTCGGCCAGTGATGCCTTCTGGTTGATAGAAGTAGCGTCGACTGACTATTGAGGGTTTGGGTTTGAGGTTTTTGAGTTTGTACAGAAAGGTACAATGTTCATATACCCGTGAGTTTTGAGTTGTAACTCTGAAAATAAAGAAAAATGCTTCAAGTACAGACAAAAAATTACAGAATATTTATAGGAATTCAAATGTTATCTCACATGAGGGTGGCCCCACATGATTAATGTATTGACAAAAATCTCACCCCATCCACCTATATTGTGAGTTGTCTAGCAAGTACAGGATTTAAATCCTGTACATGTAGCATTGTTCGAGAATAAATCTTTGTATACTTTTTGGTTTTTCGATTTCTTGAACTAATACATATGTAAATATAGAGTCACTTATTTACTTGTTCTTTTTATTATGAAGTTGAAAATATTTTCATCGGTAAATTGATTATTGCTGTTAATGTCTGCAGCTTGGCTGCTCTATGCTGCTGCTGTCTCCTTGACGCATGCTTCTGATGATTGAAATTCTGGTTAAGTAAATGCAAGGGATAAAAAGTACTGATTCTCTTCTCTCCAATTTTAGGATCTTTGTGAGGATCACTCTCTTCTTATCCGTCTTTTGTTCTTCAAAAATAATGGGATCTCGGCTTGGATTTGTACATTGCTAATGGATTTTTTTTCAATGAGAATACGTTGATTCAGTCTACATATGTAATTTCTGATACATTCCGGTCGATTATTTAAAGTATATAAATTCTGATGTTTAAGTCAATTAATGAGCTGTGCTGGATAGCTTATTTTGAAGTTGCTTTTTTCTATAATAGCCAGAATAATTGAATGGTGTTTAAGTTGATTAATGAGCTGTTATTAGCTTATTTTGAAGTTACTATTCTTTTTAAGTAGGCACATTTCTATTCTTATTAGGGGGTTTTTGACACGTCTTCATAAAAGTTAATAAAATGTACGCTCAAAATTTTGATAAAAGTTATGAGACTCATGAAATGTATAATTAAGCCCCTGTTTGCCCCTCATTAAATTATATTTTTGGGGGGTAAATAATTTTTAGAATAGTGATTGATGGGAGATGTGTGGTTGAAAAGTTTTTGATTTGTGTGTATTATTATTATTTTATTTGATGAATGTATGGTTGAGATGAAGAGAGAAAAAAAATTAATGTAATGGAATGTAATATAATGGGGGCCAAACAGGGGCTAAATTTAATCGTTGATTTTGATTTCAACTTTTTAAGGTTTTCCAAACAAGAAGTAAATAATAATAAATAAATAAAAATTATTTGCATTTTTGTTTCTAGTGCATTTTATGAAGCTTTGGCATAAATGTATGTACCTTCGTTACCAAATCAAAGGGACTTTGAACTTAAAATCACTGGCATAACAATTTTACCTTTCAAAAATTATTTAGGGGATGTTCTCTTCGTATTTTTGTTTTTTGCTTTGAATTTTGAATTCATTTTGAATTTTGTATTTTGAGTGTTCATTTTGAGATAGTTGAAAAAACGTTCTTTTTGTCATTTTGAAAAATTGTTTTCAGAAATAAAAAAATGAAGTTTTGACTTGATTTTAACTGAAAACAGCCAAAACGACTTTTTTGGCGTTTTCCTTTTTCTTTGTAAATTTTAAACTCGTTTTTGGAAATTCGTTTCTGAAAATAGGTAAATAACGTGTTTTCAGTGTTTTCGAAAATTGAAAACTAAAAATGATCTGAAACAGCAAAGGGAATGTGCCATTATGTTTTACACCTTTTTCAGACAATCCATGTTGTATATTTGAAAGAGGTTGACCTCCTTGCTTCTCTTTATTCACGTGGAGCCTCTTTTCTCTTTTGTCCATAGAAACAAAATGTAGGACTAGTGTCATCAAATCCATGATCTCGTAAAAAGACATCACACCCTCTCTTTTGGAATTTCATCCACAAAACAAAGAACTAATGGAACTGCCGATGCCACCGCACCGAGAAAGAAGAGTGAAATTAATTTGTTTGAGAGGGAAGGAGGGGTATAGAGTGGTGCTAATATATTAGGGTACGAGCCACACTGGATTGAGTAGATTGTCTTGCATTATCTATTATCTGTATTGAGATGCATTTGGCTACGTCATTTTTGCCAATCACTACTTGTGTGACTAAAAATGATCCAACAATTATGGTGAACGTAACGCTTCATTGTTATTTGTGCACTCATCTTGACTCGAGCTACAACGCACAGAAAGATGGAAGATGGATTAGGGTTATATACGTAAACTAATTTAAATTTAGAAAAATTTAAATTATTTTTGGTCATTTGAAATAGAAAAACCTTCTTGTACTTGGACATCTCATTTAAGAAAAAATGTTTACTTTTTGAATTATAGAAAAATACGAATATGTTACTTGAATTCAAAGCAATCCAACTGGAGTTTTGTAATAACTATAAGGGTCCATTTAATAGGCAAATGTGAAAATGAATTACAATTTCATGTTAATTGGAAAATAAAAACCTATCAAACCTATAGGAATTCATTATTCATGAAAACGAAGAAAATACAGCTTAAAATGGTTATACCTTGGAATTCGATTTTCATTTTCACGTTGCAATCAAACGGTCAAAGTGGAATTCGTTTTTCTCGAATGTGACATTTTTTATGGAAAAGTTTGTAATCATACATGGCCTAATATGCATTGTGTGTAACTTTAAAAGACTACATAAATTAAACAAGGATGACATGTGAGATATTTTACGATCTTGAGTTAATTGAATCACAAATGAACATGCCCTCGATATTGAACGAAATGGAGTTTGACCATGATCCTTCTATTTCTCTTTCTAGGCTCTGCAAGTAGGGTCTAGAACATAAAATTTTCCAAGTGACTTTAGGAGTGTATAAAATACATTAGCTCGACCAAGAGACCAAGGGAGTGATCACAAGAAGAGGCTTTTATGCGTTAGAACTCTTTTTTTGAGAGAAAAAATGGTCATTTTTTGAATGTACTAGTAAAATGACCATTTTTATATGTTAAAAAATGTCAATTATATCTTTTTTCGGTGACAAAACTATACGTCATTTGATGGGTGTATAAACTTTGAGGCAAATCTTAAAAAATTTCAAGGAATGATTTATTTTTGCGAGTCGGTTCACAAGAATATGAATATTCACTTTAAAACTTGCAAGATTTGCCTCGATAGCTGCGCATCTACCAAGTAATAATGAATATTTTCTTGAAAACTTTCAATATTTGTCTCACAAGTGTATCAATCAAGTAATGGTCTGTTTTATGGAAAATTATAACATCAGTGTGTTTTCGATTCATTTAAAAGTGATCATTTTGCTAAGAGTAATTATATTATAATTTTTATTATCTCTACCATATTTTGATTGCAATAAAAAATTTCGGTTTTTGCACTTATGTGTTGATATATGCTTAACATCGTGTGTGTTCAGCCCAGTTCTGTCAGCCCAATTGCTCTTAAGTGAACGTGACCCGGGAAGCCCATTACTGTCCACTCTCGCGTTTTTGATGAAACATGTTTTTTGGTTGTTGAAAGATTGTCTGAGATTGTGACACATGGAGCTAGCTTAACCGTTGGATGCATGGTGACTTTATAACTCTCTAGATACTTCTATTTTGACTGGACGATTCATTCATCTTCTAGGGTTTTCTCACCTTCAACTTTTGCTTTGTATTTTCTCTCTACTGAAATGGTGTTCACTCTATAATCGTTTAGGATAGATGATCTGTGTGATATCTAGTGTTGATTACAGTTGTTCTAGTCGTGTTTCCTCTAGTTCTTGGTGAGTTGAAGTGTTGATTACTTGGTGTAATATGAAATATGAGAGTTTTATGTCTGAGGGTTGAATCGAGACATTCTTGGGTCTCTTATTCTTGTATCTTGATAATGTTCTTCGATTCGAGTGGATTAGAGCGTTATTCACTTAGGTGAATGCTCAACGAGTGAGTGGCCAATTTCTTGGTGAACATCCGGGCTTTCGGGCGAAAAAACTTTTGTGTTCTTTGTTCTTGTCATTTTTGGTACTATTGGGACTGTAAAATACCAACAGTGGTATTAGAGCGTTCGATCTGTTCTTGGAAGCCTCTGATTTGAATTTTTTGGGCATTTATTGGAATCTGGTAGCTGATCCTTTACGGATCTGTACAGAGGAGACTAGATCTTCGACTTTTGTGGAAAGTAAAATAGTCTGGTTTTCACTATTTTACATTATTGTACTGAGACGAGTATGGTAACAAATTTCTAAACCCTATTTTAGTTGTTATTTTTCGAACACGTCAGTTGTTCGAGTCTTCTTGGTTGGAACCCACTTTGATCTTCCTCTGTCTAGGGTTTCATGTGAGAACCCTAGAATATGAGGGGACAAGGTTTAACGGTTTCTTCAAGATTATCCTTTACTTCTGTTTTTTGAAAATATTAAACACTATGATTTGTTTATTCAAGACAACTTGTTTTCTCTGATCACGTGCATAAGTGTTTTTTGTGTGAAGATTATCTGTACTTTAACACTTGGTGTGTACTTTATTGTAAATACATACTATCTTGATACTTGTTACTACTGTTTGTATCACACTGTAAATAATATGACAAGTTCAAAGATTGACATAGAAATTTGGAATGCTAAGAGTGATTTTAGTCTCTGGAGTAAAAAGATGAAGGCATTATTATTGCAACAAAAATGTACTAAAGCCTTAGATAAGTCTTGGGGTGTTGAAACCACTCAAACCAAAAGGACTGAACAAACTAAAATTGCTTGGAGTACTATATTCCTGCATTTATCAGACAATGTGATTAGAGAAGTAGGTGACACTACTACTGCAGCAGAAATTTGGACTAAACTTGAATCTTTATACAAAACCAAAATTCTTCCTAATAAATGTTACTTGTGGAAACAGTTTTTCAGTTTTAAATTTGACTCCAATTGTGATCTTGAAACAAACCTAGACAGATTTAATAAACTGACCCAAGATCTTACAAATAGTGGTGAGACTCTATCTGATAATCAGAAATCTGTAGCCTTACTATCATCTTTACCTGAAAAATATCAGGAACTTAAAAATCCTCTTGAATATGGAAGAACCTCTATTACAGTTGATGATGTCGTGTCTTCTTTAAGGAATAAAGAACTTGAGTTCAAAAGTGAATCAAAAACCTCCAATACTGGAGTGGGTTACAACATAAGAGGTAATTATTCCTTCAAGAAGAACAATAATCAATTTTCAAATAAACATTCTTGGAAATCAAAAGAGCATACTGGAAACTTTTCAAAAGGCAAATCTAAATTCAATAAATTTGATAGTAAGGCTAAAAGAAAAAGATGTTATTTCTGTGGTAAAATGGGTCACTATATTAAAGATTGTATCAAGAGAATTGATGAACTAAAAAATTGTAATAAAATTGAGGGTGGAGCTGCAATAGCTTATGAAGAAGCTGCAGCCACAAATGGATAAGTCTATATGACAAGTCAATCAGCTTCTGAAGATGAATGGATCTTAGATTCAGGGTGTAGCTTTCACATGACCCCATGTAAGAAGTACTTTACTGAATTCTTAGAGACAAATGGAGGACAAGTAATAATGGGAAATGATTTTTCTTGCAAAATTAAAGGTATTGATAAGATTGTTTTGAAACTTAACAATGGAAATGAACTGGTTCTGAACAAAATCAGATACATTCCCAGCTTAAAGAGAAATTTAATCTCTTTAGGCACACTTGATGATGAAGGTTTTAACACAACAATTAATAAATGTACTTTGATGCTTCAAAAGAATTTTGTAAAACTTCTTCAAGTTGAAAAATCAAATGGGATCTATATTTTGAAAGTTTTACATCAAAAGAATCAGGACATTGCTGCGACTGTTACATGGTCTGATAAATCTGAAATGTGGCATAAAAGGTTAGGACACATTAATGATAAAAATCTGCATATTCTTAAGAAACAAGGACTCTTAGGAAATGAAAAGATTGAAAAGGTATCATTTTGTGAACATTGCATATATGGTAAACAGAAGAAACTGTCTTTTGCTACAGGTACACATAAATCAAAATTTATACTTGATTACATGCATGCTGATCTATGGGGACCAGCTGCTGTGAATACATATTCTGGTTTTAAGTATTATCTCCTGATTGTTGATGATTTGTCTAGGAAAAGTTGGGTCATACTTTTGAAAAATAAATCTGATACTTTTCAAAACTTTGTTGCTTGGAAAACTCTTGTTGAAAATCAAGTAAATAAGAAGGTTAAAACCCTTAGAACTGATAATGGCCTTGAATTTTGCAATGAGGAGTTTGACAATTTTTGCAAAGACAATGAGATTCTTAGACATAGGACTGTCTTATACCCCCACAACAGAATGGTCTCGCTGAAAGGATGAATATGACTCTTTTAGAGAGAGTTAGGTGCATGTTAATTAGTTCGGGTCTTTCAAAATTATTTTGGGGAGAAGCTATCAAAACTGCATCATATCTTATAAACAAATGTCCTACAAAATCCATGAATTATGACACTCATGACCAGGTTTGGAATGGTCAGCCTGCTGATTATTCTAAACTTAAATTTTTTTGTCGTGCTGCCTATGTACATCAAAATGAAGGAAAACTGGAGTCAAGGTCCATAAAAGGTGTTTTCTTGGGGTATGGTGAAGGTGTGAAAGGTTATAGGGTTTGGTTGAGGGATCAGGGAGGTTATAGAGTCACTATAAGTAGAAATGTTGTCTTTAATGAGTTAGACATGCCCTGCATTAAAGGTAAAGAGGTTGCTCCAACTGAAACTGATCAAAATATAAGTAATATTCAAACAGAACTTCCTCCAGCTGATTTTAATACTGGAAATGAGATCAGTTTGAGATGGAGCATGAACCTGAACAGGAGACTATTGAACCTGACCTTAAGACTGAACCTGATCATCACCTAAACCCTTTAGAAGACTATCATTTGGCTAGAGATAGAACCAGAAGGGAAATAAGACCACGTGTAAGGTATAGTGAACCTGACTTTATCACTGACCTTAACATTCAAGGATCTTTGGAAGATGGGCCTACCTCTTATGAAGAGGCTGTTGAAGGAAAAAATGCTAACATGTGGCTTGATGCCATGAAGGATGAGATGTTGTCCTTGGAAAAAAAATAAGACTTGGGTTTTAGTCAATAAACTAAAAGGGGTAAAAGTTATTGACTGTAAATGGATCTATAAGATCAAGGAAGGTGACCCTAAGGATGGAAGTATTAGATTCAAGGCCAGGTTGGTTGCTAAGGGGTTTAACCTAAAAGAGTGAATTGATTATAATGAAATTTTTTCTCCGATAGTCAAGTATACCTCCATAAGAATTTTGTTATCTATTGTTTCTCAATTTGATTTTGAATTGGAACAACTAGATGTGAAAACAGCCTTCTTGCATAGAAATTTAGATGAAAAAATTTATATGGTTCAACCTAATGGTTTTAAGCAAAAAGGTAAAGAAAGCTGTGTGTGTTTTCTGAAAAAATCACTTTATGGTTTAAAACAACCACCTCGACAATGGTATATCAGATTTGACACATTTATTAAAAGTCTTGATTTTAAAAGAAGTGAATATGATCCATGTTTTTACTATAAAGGAAAATGAGGTCCAAATTCTTATTATCTTTTGCTTTATGTGGATGATATGTTTCTGGCTGGCTATGATGTTAATGAAATTAATAACATCAAACAAAAATTTAAGCAAGAATTTGAAATGAAGGACATAGGTTCTGCTAAAAGAATTTTAGGAATGGAGATTAGGAGGAACAGATTTGATCACACACTGTTCCTCACACAACAGGTTTATATTTTAAAGATGTTGACTAGATTTTCTATGAATTTGGCTAAAGATGTTACTTTACCCCTTGCCAGTCACTTTAAATTTTCTGTGGAACAATGCCGTAAATCTGAAATTGAAAGAAGTAGAAGGATAAGGTCCTTTATGCAAATGTTATTGGTTCAGTTATGTATGTTATGGTCTGCACAAGATCCGATCTTGCTTTTGCCATAAGTACTTTAAGTAGATATATGAGCAATCCTGGTGAATATCATTGGGAAGCATTAAAATGGTTGCTGAAATACTTAAAAGGAACTTCTAATTTGGGTTTAATGTTCTGTAAAAGTGAAACTGGAATTCAACTTAAATGTTTTGTTGATTCTGACTTTGCTGGTAATTGTGACAATGGAAAATTTACTTTTGCCTATGTTTTTACTGTTAGTAACACCTGTATAAGTTGGAAATCACAGCTGCAAAAAATTGTTCCTCTCTCTTCCACAGAGGCTGAGTACATTGCAGCCACAGATACTGTAAAGGAATGTATTTGGTTGAAAAATTTATTGGATGAAATTGGCTTCTCTGGTAATGATGCTACTGTTTATTGTGATAGTCAATCTACAATACATCTTAGTACAAATCCAATTTTTCATGATAGGACAAAATATATAGATGTTAAATTCCATTTCATAAGAGATATTATAGAAAAGGAAATTATAAAAATTGATAAGATCTCTACTAAGTGTAATCCAGCAGATATGGGAACCAAAATACTTCATTTATATAAATTTAGGGGTTGTTTAAACCTCATAAATATTGTTACTAACTAATACTTTTGTAGGTACACGAGCAAATGAAACCAAAGTGTTAACATCTAATCCACATAAGACCCGATGATGTCAAGTAAGGTGGAGATTGTTGATATATGCTTAACATCCTGTGTGTTCAGCTTAGTTATGTCAGTCCAATTGCTCTTAAGTGAATGTGACCCGGGAATCCCATTATTGTTCACTCTCGCGTTTTTTATGAAACACGTTTTTTGGTTGTTGAAAGATTGTCTGAGATTGTGACACGTGGTGCTAGCACAACCGTTGGATGTATGGTGACTTTATAACTATTCAGATACTTCTATTTTGACTGGACGATTCATTCCTCTTCTAGGGTTTTCTCTCCTTCAACTTTTGCTTTGTATTTTCTCTCTACTGAAATGGTGTTCACTCTATAATCGTTTAGGATAGATAATCTGTGTGATATCTAGTGTTGATTACAGTTGTTCTAGTCGTGTTTCCTCTAGTTCTTGGTGAGCTGAAGTGTTGATTACTTGGTGTAATCTGAAATATGAGAGTTTTATGTCTGAGGGTTGAATCGAGACATTCTTGGGTCTCTTATTCTTGTATCTTGATAAGTTCTTCAATTTTAGTGGATTAGAGCGTTATTCACTTAGGTGAATGCTCAGCGGGTGAGTAGTCAATTTCTTGGTGAACATTCGGGCCTTCGAGGGAAAAATCTTTGTGTTCTTTGTTGTTCTTGTTATTTTTGGTACTATTGGGACTGTAAAATACCAACATTATATTCCTAATTTTTTTGTCGCATTTTTATAATATACCTTCAATTAAATTAACATATCTCATCTTTGTTAGGATTTTTTTCCAAATATTCTACAAACATGCACGGTAAGTTGTAACTAATTAGGGACAACTATTTTTCAAGTTTTTGTATTTGTTATTTAATTGATAAAATTGGAGATATCTAAGCGGCTAAAGTCATTCATCATTTCAAGTATAGGTCAATGATTTGAATCTATCTCGATGGGATTTTCGCTTTTGTTGAGTAATATTTCTTATATAAAAATATGAGAGCCGAATAAGTGTCTTTAAGCCATAATAACGATTTTATTTTTTTTGTCGGAAACCATAATTAGGGGGTGTTTGTTTCTGATTTTGACCTCATTTTCAACCACACATTTTTCAATAAAATAATATTTTTCATCATATCAATAATTTTTTCTTCTTTTTCAACTACACATTTCCCATCATGTCACTATTCACAATTCTTCCCCCAAAAATCTCTACCAAACAAGCACTTAGAGAAGATATGAGAAATTGGTAGAACTAAAAATAAGAACGTGATAAAAAAAAAAAAAGTTGGAAAATAAATACAAAATGAATAAAAATTAAAATATTTGTTGTAATTAAAATGTGATGCATTGACAAAAATGGTAATTTGAATATAATTACCATTCCATTAATTTCCAAAAAAAAAAATGTTCATTTACTAACAGAGACATTTTGCGCCAAGGGTGTAACACTGTAACTTCACCCCTTATGAGGTAAAACCGTTGTTCGTATACTCGGCTCGCACATCTATTCATGGTTAACGTACTAAATTAGGGATTTAAAAGAAAGGGACTTTTCAATTCTGCAAAATCCGAGGACTAAATCCATCGTCAATCTGCCCGTAACTGGTAATTCTACATCCACCTCTTCATCCAATCTCTGTTTCCAATTGATTGCTGACGTAAATAATAAGAAATTTCTTATTTCTATGATTGGATTAGGTCAGAGTTTCAATTTTCTACGGCACAAATTACACTCCTTCGTAAACGGTGAACCTCATGAATTCGAGTTGATTTCTTGATAATTTAAATTAAAACAAGAGAATTAAACCGGAATTTCAGATTGGATAATTCAGATAAGCGAAATGAAATTTCAAAATTTTATTTTTATGACTAGGTGTGAATGGATTTATTATTAATTTGATTAATTTCTTTTTGGTGGATTGATTTTGATTAGTGAATTCTACACAAGATGCAGTTTCTTTTACTGTTTCAAATTTGACGTGACTGAATGTGAAAATTTTCTTATGTTGGCTGGTTCTGCTTGGGTGAATATCTGGTGCAGGTGATTACTGCTTAGGAGGTAGAATTTATCTGTGCTGTGTTGATTAATGGGTGCACCTAAGCAAAAGTGGACTGCAGAGGAAGAAGGGGCTCTTAAAGCTGGAGTCCTTAAGCATGGCCCTGGAAAATGGCGTACGATTCTTAAAGACCCTGAGTTTAGTGGAGTTTTGTGTCTGAGATCCAATGTTGATCTCAAGGTAGAGATCATTTCTCAATCATATTGTTCCTATAAAATTGTTGACAGCTGTTGGATTATAGTTTCGAGCTATAGAAATGTTTATGCCGTCACAAAAATTTTGGTAGGATAAGTGGAGAAACATGAGTGTGATGGCGAATGGATGGGGATCTGGGGAGAGATCTAGATTAGCACTCAAGAGGATGCATCGGGCACCGAAACATGGCGAGAGCTCAACAGCTCTTACCAGTGTATCTCAAAGTGATGAGGAAATTGATGATGTTAGGCCTCATGCAGTTTCTGGTGGTTCATCACCAATTGATGGCCCAAAAAGATCTATCATGAGGTTAGACATACTATGTACAAGTTTGGCGCATTTTTTTTTTTGTTTATATTCTTTATGCTAAGTAGCCCGCACTTTCAACTTAAAAGTTAGAGATATAAGATATTCTACACATACACATTTCTAGCATTAGTGCCTGGGTTAGCTGTTACTTCTATATTCTTCTAGACGTGTGCAGAGGTGGTAATAGCTGTTTTGAAGATGGAAATAATGTAACCTATCCGGAACTGTTTAAAGTTTACATGCTTTTAGACACTGCTTTCCAATAGGCAAGATCAGATTTGTTTCTAATACTCCGGCAGTATCATATTTTGCAGTAATATTTCCTAAACCTGTATAGATGGCAGTGAATATTATCTCGATGAGATATGCGCGTGATCATTCACATCGATGTTTATCTTCTTTGCTTCTGTCATAGGTTGGACAATCTTATTCTCGAAGCTATAAACAACTTGAGGGAACCTGGTGGTTCTAACAAGACCACTATAGCTACCTACATAGAGGTATTGACACTCTACTCCAGCTTTTGTATTAAGGGTCAGATTTTGAGATTTTATTTAGTGTAAAAAGCTTGCCTATTAGCTGCGCATCTTTTTAAGTATTCTGGTTGTGCTGCAGTATGTCCCGATGCTATAATGTAAAATTAAGCTTCCATGTAATTTTGCACTATAAATGCCATTATATTCACTCACCCCAATGCTTTGGCTACATATTGGATCATTATGTGAAAGATGGTATTGTCCATTGGTAATGGCACTTAGATCACAAAAGTTGCTTTAATGAACTGCATTTTGCTGCTGAAACACAATATGTTTCAGGTGAATAAAATATGCATGGATGAGTAAAAACAGGATTTGATTTTTTTGTGTTGCACTAAATTTGTCCCGAAAGTTCAATTAAGTGCTGAATTTTTTGAATTTGTTAGGCTGATATCAAAGTTTCTTGCTGGAAAAACTTGCATCTTTATAATAATTAGATCATAATGAAGTATCATCCATCTTTATTACACTGGATGGTATTGTTTGTCGAAAAAGGCTTTAAAACTTGTTTTGATGCCACTTCAAAAGTTAAAGTGGCACCTTTTGGGTTTTTATCACTTCATTGTTACTCCTACAACCAATCCCAGAGTATTTCTCTAAGCTACTTTTTGTGCCTCGTTTAAAAGAGGTGAATACAATATCTGAACTCGTATCAACTTATGAGTTACAAATGCACTTTGACTAAGAATATTAGCATGCTGCAAATAATGTATTGTAGTAGATGAATCTTTTCAATAGAATATCACACTTGGTTAGCTAAGCTAGGTTTTACTTGGTGCTTTCAAATGATAGGTCAATGAGAGGATTTCTAAAAACCACAACACATGCTGTCTCATTGCCAGTAATGAACTCCAAAGGCTTACATACACAGGTCCTTTAGTTAAATATTCCGTGTTGTAGAATACCGCTATTCTGAAAACTTGACATTGCTTGTACCTAATAAATCAAGTTCTTCATCGGCTTTCTTCCAATCTTACAGGTTTTTTTTTCTTTTTTTTTTTTTCTGTAGGACCAATACTGGGCACCTGCAAACTTTAGAAGGATATTATCTGCCAAATTGAAGCATTTGGCTGCAAATGGGAAACTTATGAAGGTGATTTTTGCCTTCCACCTTATTCTTAATTGAGTACTTATTGTGGGACTGTTTTCCCTGTTTCAAAGCTGCATAGGATTGATAATTTCATTTTCTTTGAATCCTTTAGTTTAATGTCTGTGAGAGTACTTGTGTTTGATTTTAAGTCTGCTCATCTTTTACAGATGAAACGGAAATATAGAATAGCTCCAACTTCTTCATTGTCTGAGAGAAGAAGGAACCCTTCTATTTCACTTGCTGGCAGAAGGCAGGGGATTTCTCTGAGAACTGACCGTGATGATGTCAGTGATCTCACAAAATCTCAGATCGATTTAGAGTTAGCCAAAATGAGGAGCATGACTCCAGAAGAAGCTGCTGCGGCTGCTGCTCAAGCGGTTGCTGAAGCAGAAGCTGCGATGGCTGAAGCCGAAGAGGCAGCACGAGAGGCGGAGGCAGCAGAGGCTGATGCTGAGGCAGCACAGGCTTTTGCAGATGCAGCATCAAAGACCCTGAAAGGAAGAAGCACTCCAAGTATGGTAAGTTTATCATGAGAATCTAATTTTCTTGATGGTGACGTTAAATTTCATGGAGTGGTTCCTTGGGAAGGTAAATTCTAAAATGTGAGTTCTTTTTCTCTGCAATTCTAGTATCTAGTGCCTTCTATAAATATATGACAATGATATTTTTGTTTCATTTCCTAATGGAAATAGTGTTTTGAGCAATGTTCTGAAAACCGACCCTGGCATTGACCCGGAAAAGAAAGAGGGTCAAGAGTTAAAGAATCGAATCGGGGTCGAACCGGATGCCAAATTAAATAAATAAATACAAACATAAACTATAAAATATTATTACAACAATAGATACTTTAATTTTAGCTTGCTAATTAAAATTAAATGTAGAGCTTGTTTGGGAGAGATTTTTTGGGGAAGAATTGATTTTGAATAGTGATATGATGGGAAATGTGTGGTTGAAAAAGAAGAAAAAACTATTGATGTGATGGAAAATATTATTTTATTGAAGAATGTGTGGTTGAAAATGAGAATTGATTTACTGTAGAAAAATTTAATTCCTCCCAAATAGGGCCGTAAATTCATGTTTGTTAATTAATTTATGATACTAATTTAATATGTTTAAAATAATTTGTTTGTGATTATAGCTTGTTGGGGACTATGATTTATGAATAAAAATAATAAAGTAAACTATAAAATATTTGTAATTGAGAATTGGTTCCCATATCCCACATCGGAAGAAGTGTGAATCAATGGAGGAAGAATCTCTTATGAAAGGAGTATTACCAAAATCAGATTTTTGGGCCTGCCAAATGCCTATGCAAGGTGAGCCCATCAAAATAAATATTAGAAAAATTTTGTAAAAAAAATCCAATTAACCGGAAAATACTGGATGGTTCGTGGTTGAACCAGCCGGTTTAATGGTTTTTAAAACAGTTTTTTATTTTCTGGTTAATGTAATATGACCAGACTGGAATTGAGGCCGGTTCGCAGTTTTTCCGGTTGAACCGGCCTGTTAGGTCAGGTTTTTATAACATTGGTTTTGAGTGTGGTGCTGCAATGGAAAAGCCTATCTCTATTACAATGCAGAAACTATATAACCAAATCAACCTAGACCAAAAAGCTGTAATTATGTCTGCTGGTGCTTGATTAATGCTACTCTCCACTACTACATGAAGTAGTTACCAACACCGCTTTTGGCCACCATGACTAGATAATTCTACTATGCAACTTTACCCTGTATGCTCACTATATATTATGAGGGCCTTAAAATCTCAACTAACGAGAAAATTTATGCTTCATTATTTTATCTTATTGCAAATTGATTTCCACCATTTTGTGTCACATTTGTATGAAAGACACATACGTGTTGTTTGCAATGCTCCTCAGTTCCTGAATCAAATGATTTTTTTTCTCTGCAGAATATGCAAATGATTTATGCATGATGGAGTTCGGGATGACATTCATAATAAGTAACTTAAAGTTTCGGTTTGATTGAAACCTATTGAAGTACGTGTATGTCAAAGGACTTGTGCTATCACTGTAAATACGGTAAAGAATGTGTGCTCTGTATAATACAGGGATTGTTTTCATGAGTAAATTCTCTTGTGGGGTTAGCAGATTATGCAAACCTCTCTTCTATTAGACGTTAGCTAGTTATATGGAAACTACTACATGTACCCCAGAAGTTCCACATCTGGGCTTAGAGATTGGGAGAGTTTTCTGGGAATCAAAAGTAGGAGATATAGGAAGTTGTAACTAGATGTTCAGTGTTTATTTTCGTTGTTGGATCTGAATTGGAAGAAAAGTAGTCCCTCCCCCCCCCCACAAGAGAAAAAGGGCATTTGTCTGCGAGCTGAGCTGCCTTGGGCGCCTTCGGTTGTCTACTTTGCTGCTTTTGAGGTGCCTTTGGCTGCCTGCATTGCTGCCGCATATGCAGTTGCTGCCCTTTTGCTTTCATGTATGTTGAAAATGTTATTAGATAGAATATTTTATTAAACGATAATTTTCCTAGAGTTAATATTACACAGATTTGAGTTTTAAAATTTGTATCTATATGAACTTATAAAGACTATGCATTTGTGCATAAGATAGAACCACAAGAAACAAGTTTAGATTTGGTAATTTGATTTAGACGATGTCATACGATTTCGTAAAGGATAATTATATTCATACAATTGATTTTACTTGTTTTACATTTTAATTGCACTCAAGGTCCTTAAAGTTTGCTTATTATAGTATTTATGTTCTTAACTTTTGTTTGCAAATTTTTATCTTCAACTTCCATCAATTAGCACATCTTGTCTCCACTAATGTTTTGTGTCCCAAAAGTTCATTGAGAAAGAGAGTCTAAAAAGACTTATTTGACCTTCATTTTTAATTGAAAAACACTGAATACAAAATTGCAACAAAATATTATTTTCTAATTTCAAAACATGCAAATGGAATATTTTGGTAGAAATCATCATCAACAATTAGATATGCTAAATTATGAAAGTCTGAAGATAAAATTTCGTTAAAATGTGATGCAGTAAGTAAAATATGTGGGGCTAATATAATCGCCATTTTGTGAAATGTTTTAATAATAAATTTTATCATTCTAGATCAAGCTAGGTATAGCGTGAGATGTTATTATTCTCAGGAAAAACTAAATAATAACTATTTGACACTAAATTTCATTATGATTTTAATATTTTATTGCTTCGTAGAAACTTCAATTTGGAACAGACATAGCAAGCTTAGTTTTAATTTTATTTAATGTCTACGAGTAATCATAAAATTTATTAAGAAGCCAACAAATCATCCCAATAATTATTGAACTAATGTATGTGTGTTCAATTGTTGACTGAAATATAAAATATCAAATTTTGATCATTAGGCTTAGGGAAAAATTCACTTTCTCTACTTTATCTTTACCTTATTTCAAAAATAACAAAACAACTTTTACATTTCAAAAATCAGATTTTTTAACCTATATATACACATATTTATAAATATTTATTTATTTATTTAAATATATAAAAAGATATAAATAAATAAATAAATATATAATATATATATATATATATAAAATTAACCCACCCCCACCACCACCACCCCACCACGCCGGCGACTGCTCCGGCGACCACTCCGACGACCACTCCGATTCCGGCGACTATTCCGGCGACTGTTCCGGCGACTGCTCCGATTCCGACAACTATTCCGATGACATGAATTTTTTGTATGGTCACAGTCCAGGTCACAAGTCACAGTCCAGGTCACAAGTCACATTCCAGGTAACAGTCCAGGTCACAAGTCACAGTCCAGGTTTCACGGGTTACCTTTCTTCTTAGCACAGAAAGGGACACCGTGCGACAGTAGTCTGCTCCGCTAGACTACCTTCCGCCTTTTCTCGGTCCGTCTCGGGACAAAAGTAGTTTTGATCACAATTTAAAGAAAGCTTACAACACGAGAGTGAAATGCATTGAAATAAACTTGATCATTGCTAGAAAGCTTGAAATTACAATAGATTGAAAGCAGGAAATTACAATGGCTAGTGCAGGGGGCGAACACTAGAAAAGCTTGAAAGATGTTTGAAAGTCATATACCCCCTATAATAGACTTAACAACAAAAACCCAAATGACGGGAGTAGACGTCTTTTGGCCGAGGAATCATACTAAAATTTTCTAATTATCAACTATTTTACAATTAAATGAAATATTTACAAGGTGCAGCGACTGCAATAGCGTCACGGGGCTTAAGTAAGGCTGCTGCCCGTGACATTCTCCCCCATTTGCTTTGGCGAAGTCCTCTGAGCCGTTGATTGTTCTTCTCGTTGTTGAATCCGCTCCATTTGACCAAGTATTCTTGAAGATAATTCCTAAAAGTTCGATGGCCAAGAATCTTTTCAGCAACCTTCATTTCTGATCTTTTCAATTTAAACCCAAGTCGCTTCAGATCTTCAGACTTCTTGTACTGTCTCTGATTGATGTCTGTAGAATGAGGGAGGGACGGTTGCTGGCCAGTAGTAATCTCAAAAGGACTCTTGTTGGGCGAAGAGGTCTCTTGAGCATTGAAACACATCCGGGCCACATCCGAAAGTTTTACCCAAACTTCATGCGGAGCAGAGATGAAGTGCCGAAAATAGTCTTCCAGCATATATTTGAAGCGCTCTGTCTGTCCGTCTGATTGTGGGTGAAAACTAGAATTCATGCTCAAAGTTGAACCAAGAAGTTTGAACAACTCGGTCCAAAGTATGCCAGTAAACCGAGAATCCCGATCACTGACGATGTTTTTAGGCAGTTCCCAGTATTTGACAATATGCTTGAAGAAGAGTTGAGCTGTCTCTTCGGCTGATGTATACTTAGGCGCTGTGGTAAAGTTTGCATTTTTAGATGAACGGTCCCTCTTGACCGTGATAGTGCCAAAATCTCCTAATTTCGGCAATCCACCAATGTAGTCCATCGATCTACTCTCGACTGGTCTACTTGGGACGGAAAGGGGCTCCAGTAAGCCTGCCTTTTTCTGATGACCTGCATGAAGCTCTTCAAGCTTCGGCTGAGTCGTACGGTATGGTGCCTCGCTGGGAGGTTTGGCACCCGAACCAAGTTCAATCCCGCGATCAATTGCCCTCCTTGGCAACTCATCCGGTATGATGTCCTCGAATTCCTCAACACTCTTTCTGACATGCTTTGGAATAGGACCAGTCGCCTCTTCGATCTCCTCTGATCTAAGAGTGCACAAAAGTGAGGGTTCATTCCTTTCGGAACCCTTGCAAAATTGCATGGCCGAGATACTCTTCTCGCCTCTCTTCCCAGTTTGAGTGGGGATGACACACGGTTTGCTACCCATCATCATTAGTGAATTGAGGTACGGCAACACCGCTGTTTTAGTATCCCGAAGAAATTCCAATCCCAAAATAAGCTTGAAGTCTTCCATCTGAACCGCAGACAAGTTAGTCCTTCCCTCGAACTGACCAACTTTGAGTGAGACAGATTTGGCTACTCCAGCTATTGGTTGAGCAAGGGAGTTGATCGCTTTGACCTTTCCTTGGCTCTTCTCCAAAATAAGTCCGAGTCGATCCACTTCGGCACTTGCGAGGTAGTTGTGGGTTGCACCAGTATCTACCATAGCCCTGATTGGCTTTCCATTGATCTTCACATCAATGTACATTAGGCCTTTCGCCTTACGAATGCAAGCCTTTGATCCTTCCATCTCCGGCTCTCTCGAGGGACCTTCGTCCCTTTTCGTAGCTCGATGAAATAGTGTATTGCACCGATGTGAGATTGCACCAACTACATCCTCATCCCCGTCGGAACTGGTCTCACTATGGCAACTAGCTTGTGGGGTACCTTGCTTCGATTTGGTCCTGCCACTTGCTTGTTGGTAATATGCATTCACCATCCGTTTCTGAGGACACTGTGCCACCCGATGTGGTCCTTCACATAAAAAGCATTTCAATTTAGGAGCGACATCAGATCTGCCCTCCGTTGCTTTTCCTTTGTTCCAGTTGTTACTGTTGCTCCCGTTGTGACTTCCTCTGAAGTTACTCTGACGGTTGCCTTGATAGGGTTCTCCCCTATTCCGAGAGTAACGCTCTCCCCCATTTGAGCTCGAGCTAGGTCTATGAGGTCTATTTCCACCTCCGATAGACTGACTATTTCCCGAATATTGATCATCTCTCAATTCTGGTTGATAGTCACTCAAGCATTCAGCAGCTCCAATAGCTACGCTTAAATCAGTGACCTTCTGTCTCTGAAGTTCCGTGCGTGCCCACGGTGCCAACCCTTCCATGAAGGTGAATAGCTTGTCCCTTTCCGACATGTCTCGAATATTCAGCATATGCCCGGAAAAGGCTTTCACATACTCCCTGATGGAGCTTGTATGTTTCAGATCTCGCAGCGCACGTCGTGCCTGATAGTCCACATTCTCTGGGAAAAACTGAGATCTGATTGCTTCCTTGAGAAGCTCCCAAGTATCTATTCGGACCCTGTTGGCCTGAATATCAGCATACTTCGTCCGCCACCACAGTTTTGCATCTCCACATAGATACATGGTAGCTGTAGTAACCTTTCTCGCTTCGTCTTGGATCGAAGCCGCAAGAAAGTATTGTTCCATGTCGAACAAGAAGTTCTCAACTTCTTTAGCATCGCGTGCCCCTCCGTAGGTACACGGATCTGGAATTCTGAGCCTATGCATAGACTCTTGCACGGTGGCTTGCCCATTGCCAAACGCGCGTTGAAGAACTACTAGTTGAGCTCTCAACGTTCCCACTTCCTCCTGCAGATCAGGTATGCTAGCAACAGCTTCAGTCATAGCTGCGCAAGCTTCTTGGCATTCATCCAGTTGGATGCGTACCTCTCGAGTTTCCGTCTCTGCCACTTCGACCTTTTCTCCAAGGCCCTCCATGGCCAAACACAACCTAGTGTTTGTCACCTCCAGCGCCTCCAAACGCTGTTTAGTAGTCCTCCTCTGAGGATCCACCACCTCCGTGGTGTCCGGTTCCATTGTATCCATCGCTTTCTTATCGAGGGTCTTGAGCCGCAGCTCTGATACCAACTTTCACGGGTTACCTTTCTTCTTAGCACAGAAAGGGACACCGTGCGACAGTAGTCTGCTCCGCTAGACTACCTTCCGCCTTTTCTCGGTCCGTCTCGGGACAAAAGTAGTTTTGATCACAATTTAAAGAAAGCTTACAACACGAGAGTGAAATGCATTGAAATAAACTTGATCATTGCTAGAAAGCTTGAAATTACAATAGATTGAAAGCAGGAAATTACAATGGCTAGTGCAGGGGGCGAACACTAGAAAAGCTTGAAAGATGTTTGAAAGTCATATACCCCCTATAATAGACTTAGCAACAAAAACCCAAATGACGGGAGTAGACGTCTTTTGGCCGAGGAATCATACTAAAATTTTCTAATTATCAACTATTTTACAATTAAATGAAATATTTACAAGGTGCAGCGACTGCAATAGCGTCACGGGGCTTAAGTAAGGCTGCTGCCCGTGACACCAGGTCACAGCCAAGGTTACAGGTCACAATCGACCACAAACGGTCACAACCCCCATCCCATGCGCATCCCACTTACAACCAACGCACCACCGCCATGACCACCACTATCATCACCAACCCTCACCGCCAATGCCACCACCAGCAACTCCACCTACACCATCAACAAAAATCAACCTAAATCCCCAACACCACCAAAATATGGAAACCAGCACTACCACTCCAACAACACCGTTCGGAAGAAACCCCCACAGATCTGCAACAATAGCAAAAATCAGACAAGCAACCACCATAATCGTCGTCGTCACCGTCAACACAGCCTAACCAATACTCCACCATCAACACCAATGGCGCCTCCACCACCACCACCATATAAACATCCACACAAAATATCCCCAAATTACACCACAACCACAACATCCACTAAAAAATACCCAAATCCACCACAAACAGCAAAAAATCCCCAAATTACACCACAACCACCAATAACTTCCCGACTCCGCCGTCCCCGCCGCCACTGCACAACTCAGGACACTGTGCGTTTCCATTTAATTGACCGAACGGATGCTGATCGGCGCTTCTACTGGGCAAAAACCAGGGGCAGCGTCGCGACCTGCTGCGACGCCGGCAGCAGCGTCGCGACACTGCTTCCAATTAGGGCAGCAGCGTCGCGACGCTGGAGGGGGGAGGAAGAAGACGGGAGGGAGGGGGAGAGGAGGACGCTGCTGCCGGAGAAGCCGCGGCGACAGTGGAGAGAGGAGAGGGAAAGACCGTCCGGCGATGTGGAGAGAGGGTGGAGAGAGAGAGGATAGGGTGAGAAAACCGGCGATGTGGAGAGAGGGTGGAGAGAGAGAGGATAGAGTGAGAAAATGAATTAAATTTAGGGTTTCAAATCCTATATAATATATTTTTTATAATATTTAATTAAATATAATAATATTGTATCTATTTTAAAAAGTTCTGATTTTTGAAAAAAAAAAGATAAAATCTTGTTTTAGAAATTGGATCTCCAAATGTAGGGATTGGTGTAATTTCCACTTAGGCTTATCCAAACATTAGCCGTTACTCGCTGATATAGGGGATTCCTCGTTGGTCACTACACGAACCGGACAGTAATTAGTGGCACTTGTTACATGTCTGGTTAAATTCCCAAACAAACACATGGCCGAACTTTCTGTGATTTGAATGGCTTTCTCTAATCGATTTACATCTTCAATGGCCGACGTAAAAATCCCTACGAAAATTTTCATGTTTTAATCCCATTGTTTATTTTACGTTGTATGCGTCTAGATTTTTCCTTTCAAAGCATAATTCTGTAAACGTTTCAAAGCATCATGTTCTGTTTTTTTTTTTTTCCTCCTTTCAGTGGATTAATGAAATTAGATGGCTAAATTACTATTTATCCTTTTATATTTTATTTATTTCTGGATGTTTATATATGTCAGCCTGGTAGTTCGATACATTTGTTTAGGGGTATTCAGTGTAAACTTTTGGAGACTCTCTAAAAGTATTGATATATTTAATTGAGATTTTTATAAACTTTTAAAAAGTCTCTAAAAGTCACTGTGTATTCAATTAAAACTTTTTAGAAGTCTCTATAAGTTTTAGGGTATTCAAATTTTTACGACTTTTAGAATTTTTTATAAAAGTATCAATGGTACTAACTTTCAAGGAAAAAGTACTAAAAACATTTTCAAAATTTGTCTCATTAATTACAAAATTTGGGGAGACTCTCACTTTAAAAAAAAAAAAAAAATTAATATGTATTTTTTTTTCAATATTTCTATTTCCTTTTCTCTTCTTTGAACATTAGAATTATGATTAAATTTTTTTTTTCTATTTCTCATATTAGTTTCTATTTTTCTTTCTCTCTCTTATTGTTTATTTATATTGTCTATGAAAGAATTAAATTGTATTCTTATAACCTTTTTTTTTTCTTTTTTCATTCTTTTTTCTGAAAAATATTTATTTTTAATTAAATTATAAAATTTTATATAGACTAATTTATAATTAAATTTAAATATATATTATTTATTTATTTTTCTTTAAAGGTATATTATATTAATAATGCTGAATAGTAAATTTATTTTTTATATGTATAATAATAATTATTTATTTAATTAAGTTTTTAAATTTTTATTCATTTTAAAATATTTTTTTATTATATGGGGGAAAAAGGAAGGAAGGAGAAGGGGGAATGGTGATAATCATCACCTCGTGTGTGATAATTTCATAATATTGCACTAAATCCACATAAATTCTAGCTCAAATAAAAGTTTTCAAAAATCTTTTGAATTCTACGAAGATATCTAAAAGTTTTAAGATGAAAGTTTATAAATATCTACAAAAAACTTCCACTAATTCCATACAAATCTCTAAAAAATTCATGAAATCCATATAAGTCATCACTTAAAAAAGGTCCATCGAAGTCTTCAAAAGTCCAGGGATATGGAATACACAATACATTTGAATTTTGCAAATAATGAAAATAGTTTAAAATTCTAGAAAAATAACTTATTTCCTCAATTCTATTATTTGATCTTTTTCAAATAATTAAAGTTTAAGGAAGTCAATTCAACGGGTTGGAGACATGAGTGCCAAAATAAGGACAGGTTAAGGACCTCGGTGATATATGATGCCCTTTTTAGTTGTAAATAATTTTTTTTTCCTTTTTTCATTTTAAATTAGCGAAACATAATTGGGATTTGAGGTCGCTCTGTTTGGCCGTCCTGGTATTTGCTCTTGCTCCAAATTGTCTTGGACGAGAATCTCAGAATCTGTAATAATTTATTTCAGAACACAAATAATAGATATTGGTCCCGATCCTTGTTATCTCCTCGGGGCTTAGTGTCCTCGGGTCGGTCACCTACGGCCCAATAGCTCCTCAAAGTTTACAATCAATGTCTCTCAAATCGTGCAATCCCTAATTTGCTAAAAGTCTACTTCGTGTCAAGACTTATGCCCTAGGAAGCAAAGTCGTATTGAAAATGTGTTACCTCATTATGAGAGGACTCTAACACTAAGAATCCCGTCTCTATCCAAACACGTGGGTAATACCAAATCAATTGAGTTGCAACTACCAATCATATTAGAACTCCTAGAGATCTCAACATTGCAATCTTACTGGGAATGCACCACCTACCTCTTTAAATACATCATTCCAATTCATTGTCTAGGTACATTTTTACATAATTCGTCAGCACATATTTTTTCACAAATTCTCTCTCTGACTTAAGTATCGGAGGGGAGACGATAACACACCTCGACGCCTTTGTTTCAGGTATCGGAAGACCTCGTTCGTACTCATTCTCAGTCGTCAAGCTCGGAAGTCGACAGGTACGATTTTTGGTAGTATCATTGCGCCATCTGTGGGAAACGCTACCAAAAGCTATGGTCAACACACTTTCAGGTCTTTCTCCAGCAAGCTCATCCGCACCCAACCCACCACATGTTGACGTGCCCCCAGCTCATCAAGAGGAATCATCTACAGTACTAGCTGCCCAACCACAGGTGGTTGATGCGGGTGCTTTTGAGGAACTTTGTCAGCAAGTGACAATTCTGACTCAAATACTAAGCCAAAGGGATGCTCATTGGACGCAGGAACATCCGAAAGCACCAACGGTAGGACAACCAGGAGGGTTCATGGCCGAAGCTCGAGCTCGGGATGCTCGAGAAGTTCATGATAATGGTGGATCCGAGGCCTCAGGTGTGCCACCAGTAGCCTCAGCCTCGAGGTTGGTAACCATGGACTCAGGCGAACTAGCCAAGATCATACAAGATGGAATCACTACTGTACTTCAAAAGAGCACCCAAGGTATGACGGGGTTTTTCCCTAACACTCCATTCACTTCGGAAGTACTCTCTTATCCACTCCCAGACAAGTTTAAACTTCTCCGAATGAAGGAGTATGATTGAACAACTAACCCGATCAACCACCTCAACGTGTATATTGACGTCATGAATTTACAAGTGGCACCAGATCCTATAATGTGCAAAGCTTTTTCGCAAACACTGATCAACGCTGCTAGGGATTGGTTTTCTATTCTACAGCCCAATTCCATTGATTCATTTTTTGACCGGGCTGATAAGTTCTCCGTTTTCTTTGCAAGTAGTAAGTGTATCAAGAAGATGGCTGCACCCCTCATGCAGCTTAGGCAAGGATCGAATGAATCCCTGCGTAACTTCATGACTAGGTTCAATAAAGACAGACTTCATATACCCGACCTGCACATAGGGGTGGGCATGGGTTGGGTTGGGTTGATTTTTGTCTCAACCCAAACTCAACCCAACATGATCGGTTTGATCAAAATTTAACCCAACCCAACCCGTGTAAAGGTTGAAACCCAACCCAACCCGATCCAATCAAGAATAGGTCGGGTTGGGATGGGTTGGTCGGTTTGGGACGACTTGTCAACAAAAATTAAAGTCATCCAATTTGCTATTATACTAAATTCGAAAAGATAAGATTAAATAGTAAGTAAATAAATAAAATTATCTATTATTTTATTCAATCCTCATTAGTCAAGCCTACAAAGAACAAAGTGCATTTAACATAACATGGAAAACTTATACTACATTTCTTGTGTGAAGAACAGTAAGCTCCTCCTCTAAAATAAATCAAGATTATTATATTTACACTATCTACTCATACTTTTTAGGTTTCTTTTACTTTTCTAGTTATTTTATTTATTTTATTTTTCTTTTTATTTTTTTAAGTGACGGGTTGGGTTGAGTGGGTTTATTCGATTTTCATGAGTTAACCCATAACCCGACCTAACTCAACCCGCCAACCTATGTAAAAACAACAAAAAAATCGACCCAACCCGGTCGAGTTGGTTAGGTTTGGGCGATTTTGGTGGGTTCAGTCGGATTTTGCCCATCCCTACCTGCACATAACAGCAGCAATCTCCACCCTCACGTATGCTATAAGGGACGATGCCTTCAAGATGTCCCTCTCAAAAAACTCGCCGAAGTCCGTGACCGAGCTACTTACCCAAGCAGAAAACTACATTAATATGGAGGAAACATTGAACCCGAGGAGAAACTCTCACCCGACCTCTGAGAAACCCGATCACAAAAGGCAATACAATTTTAATCCTCGTCCAGAGGCTAACAAGAATAAGCAAAGGCATGAGACATAGCTGACGTCATTAACTCGACTGAACACTTCCAAGTCAAACATCCTGATGGAGATCAAGGATATGAAGGAGTTTAAATGGCCATCGAGGATGCAGTCCCCACCTAACACTCGAGATAAGAGCAAGTTTTGTGACTATCATCGGGATCATAGGCATACAACAAAGAACTGCAAGTCCCTCAAGTGAGAGATTGAGGCTTTAATAAAAAAAGGATATTTAAGTTCATATGTCAGTCATGACAAGTGCCCGAGGCACGATCGGGGCAGTGGCAAGGGCCCCGAGAATGGGGGAATGGCAAGCCTATTGCATGGACGAATAACATTATTGTTGGGGGGATAGCATCAAGGGGAGACTCAAATATTGGACGCAAGTAGTATTCCAGGTAGTATAGCTCGACCTTGAGGATGGTGCCTGATGATACGGGAGAAATCACATTCGGGTTACAAGACTTGGAAGGTCTGTCACATCCACATGACGATGCACTGGTTATATCAGCAATCATAGCTAATTTTGAGGTAAAGATGATACTAGTTGACAATGGGAGCACGACCAACGTGCTCTCCCATGATGCATACTCTAGGATGGGGATTTCGACCGAAGAACTCAAAGCCGTTAAAACCTCGCTTCAGGGATTTGGAGGTGGTACAATCATTCCAAAGAGAATCGTCAATCTTCCACTTACGCTGGGATCGAATCAAAAGCAGGCAACAGAAATCACATCATTCCATGTGGTTCGTACTTCAATGGCATACAATACCATTCTGGGAAGGCCATTACTCAACAAGATTAGGGCTATTATTTCTACTTTCCACCTTGTCATGAAGTTCCCTACCAATAATGGAGTTGGGATAGTGCGCGGAGACCAGTCAGTTGCTAGGCAGTGCTATGTAACCAGTGTTCGGGGAATAAGCTCCAACGTTATGCAGATCTCGTCATCCAGACCCGAGATCGACCAAGAAGGTCAACTTGCTCCAGTGGAAGAGGTGGTAGAGGCCGAGCTCAAACCCGGTAAAAAGGTGTCGATTGGTCAAGATCTTGACGCCAATCTCATGGAGGTACTGATAAGTTGTCTATCCCGCAATATAGATGTATTTACCTGGATTGTCGAGGATATGGCCGAGATAGACCCGAGCATTGCGGTCTACCAACTCAATATCAATCTAGGAGCAAATCCGATCAAACAAAGGAAGAGACAATTCGCACCAGAACGGCATAAGGTCATTCGAGAGGAGATTGATAAGTTGATCAATGCTCTGTTTGTTCGGGAAGTTCAATACCTTGACTGGCTCGCCAACGTCATGCTCGTCAAGAAGGCTAATGCAAAATGGAGAGTTTGTATCGACTTTACAGATCTTAACAAGGCATGCTCAAAGGACAGCTACCCCCTACCTTGGATCGACAACCTCGTGGACAGCACGTCGGGATATAAATTGTACAGCTTCCTCGATGCATTTTTGGATATCATCAGATCCCCATGGCTAAGGAAGACCAAGAGAACACATCATTCATGGCCAGTGTTCTAAAAGGCGTAATGTGTTGCGATGCGTCGAGGTCGAGAATCAAGAATCACAAGTTTAAGCGTGTCAATGCGGAGAATATGCGTCATAATGCGTTTCGTACTTTTAATATTATTTTAAGTATAATAAATAGATTTTATATTAAAAAACATACACATTCACCCCAAGAAAAATATTTCAAACAGGCGCATAGGCGCGCCAAGGCGGTCAACAAAAAATTTTGACCTCATTTTTATGCGTTTTCACCGCGCACCGCGCCTAGGCGACGCATTTTAGAACACTGTTCATGGTTGATTCAGCCATATATTGTTATAAGGTCATGCCATTTGGATTGAAGAATGCAGGAGCGACTTATCAGAGGCTCATCAACAAATTTTTTGCAAAAATGATTGGGAAAAATATTGAGGCTTTTGTGGATGACATGGTAGTCAAAAGCAAACGAGCGAAGCAACACATAGCAGATCTTGAGGAGGTATTGTCCACCCTATGAGAGTATAAAATGAAGTTGAATACAGCAAAATGCGCCTTTGGAGTGGCCTCGGGTAAATGTTTGGGCTTCATGATCACACATAGGTGAATTGAAGCCAACCCAGACAAAATAAATGCACTGACATCCATGGAGTCCTCTAGAAATAAGAAAGAGGTTCAAACACTGACGGGCCGCATCGTCGCCCTAAACAGGTCTCGTGTAACCGACAGATGATTCCCATTTTTCAAAGCTCTAAGGGGGAATCTTGACTAACTAGAATTGTAAGATAGCATTCCAGGAGCTCAACCAAATGTTGGCAACCCCACCAATTCTCATGAGGCCAGAGCTAGGAGATACTCTATTTCTATACTTAGCGGTCTCTTAAAACGCGGTAAGTGGCATGTTCGTGAAAGAGGTCAGCAGAGCTCAACAACCAATCTACTACGTGTGCAAGGTATTGCTTAATACGGAGACCAGGTATACAGCCGAGCAACTAGCTCTTGCCCTGGTGGTATTAGCACGAAAATTAAGACAATACTTTCAATCTCATCCAATCTTTGTGCTCATGAATCAACCACTCAAACATATACTCCAGAAGCCCTACATGTCTGGGAGGTTATTGAAGTGGGCTATTGAACTTGGAGAATTTGACATTGAAGTCAAGCCCCGACCCTCAATTAAAGCACAAGCCTTGGTCGACTTCATAGCAGAACTACCCCAAGGCCTTGGCCGACCAGCAATGTCACGGACATATGGGAAGTATTTGAGGATAGAGCATCAAACAGCTCAGGCTCGAGTATAGGTGTCGTAATCATCAGCCCGAACAGTCATACAGAAGTACAATGTTCACTCCGATTTGAATTTGACGCTACAAATAATGAGACAGAGTACGAAGTAGTTATAATAGCGTAAGAGCTTGCTATTAATCTTGAGCTTGAACACATAAAATTTTTTAGCGATTCACAGCTAGTGGTTGGACAGATTGAGGGGATGTTTGGGAGAACGAATGAGAAGATAAGCTTGTACTGCTTGAGAGTTCATAATCTTCAAAGACGATTTAAGAGTTGTGAAATTGTGAAGATCTCCCGAACTGAAAACTATAAGGCCGATGCCTTGTCCAGGCTCGTGTTCATGGGGATTGATAGTCTTGACATGACAGTTTATGTCAAACTTGTAACGAAGCCGAGCATAAGTCAATCACCCACTATCATGGATATTGAACATGAGCATTGTTGGATGGACCCAATAATTGATTTCATAACTAATGGGAATTTATAGATGATCCGCGTTTGGCAAGGAGCGTTCGAGCTCGAGCACCAAGGTATTGCATGATCAATGGAGTTTTATTTCGTCGAAGTTTCTCTCTTCCATATCTTCGATGCCTCAAACCTTCAGGGGTTGTCCAAGTCCTAACAGAAGTCCACGAAGGAGTGTGCGGGAATCATCAAGGAGTTCGGGCCCTAGCCTTTAAACTTATAAGATACAGATATTACTGACCTACCATGACAGAGGGTTGCTGTGGATTACGTAAAGAAATGTGACAAATGTCAGAGGTTCGGCAACGTCATCCATTCTCCGGCTGAGGACTTAACCCCCATTCATTGCGTGGCCCCATTCGAGCAATGGGACGTCGATATCATCGGTCCTTTCCCACTAGCTCGAGGACAATTGAAGTTCGTTACCGTAACTGTGTAATATTTCACTAATTTGGCCGAGGCCAAGTCCCTGGCCACAATTTCAGAACCCAAGCTAAGATCATTCGCTTGGAAGTCCATCATTTGCAGGTTTGGAATACCCAAGGTCCTCATAACTGACAACGTAAGACAATTTGATAACCAACAATTCAAGAGCTTTTGTACCAACTTGGGAATTGACCAACGCCTTACATCGATTGCACATCCTCAAAGCAATGGCCTAGTCGAGGTTACAAATCGGATTATCTTGCAAGACCTCAAAACAAGGCTCGGGGAGCTAGAGGAGCATGGTCGGAAGAGCTACCTTCTATACTTTTGACGTATAGGACATCCCACAAGACCGCAACTGGGGAGACCCCTTTTATGTTAGCATTCGGGATGGAAGCTACACTTCCAATTGAGACCAGACTACCGAACCTTAGGAGACCTGAGCCCAAACTCGAGGAACACATGACAGAGCACTTTGACCTCCTTGAAGAAATAAGAGAACAAGCCTCCATCAGAGCGGCATCTTACCAGAGCAGAACAACTAAGCACTTCAATCGCAGGGTGAGAACTAGGAAGTTCAGGGTTGGAGACTGATAAGTGTGTTTTTACACACTTATTTAGTACTCTTTGCATTTAATTAGAATTGAAATTGAGTTGATTTCTACGCATAATGGTGTAATTTTGTATGTTTGTAGGCTTTGTACCTGTATTGACGTAGAAAGGAGTGAAAAGATGAAGAAAGGGACTAAACGTGTACAAATTGGTAAAGTTAGGGACCAAGTTGCACATGCCACAAAGATGAAGGAACAAATTGAAATGAAAGTGAAATTATGAGGACTAAATTGTACAAGAGCCAAAGTTGATATTATCTTATGTTTTTGACCAATTATATGAGTTTGCTTAGTAATTAAGTATTAGACTTAGATTATTTTTGTTTATTTTATGTTAGATATTTTTTAGATATTTTAGTTAACTCATTTTTCTATAAAAACACTACAAAATCACTCACAAGAAAACAACTCACTTTTTCTCTCTCCCCTACACGTTTTTCTCCATTTTCTTTCTCTTTTGTTTTTGTTATCTTTATTTTAGTTAGTTCTTGGTTCATTTTGGAAGCTAAAGGTTGATAGCTAGGGGATTCAATCAAAAGGAAGTGGAAAAATCAATGAGGGAGTAACCAAAACTTGTCTTCAAAGGGTTGTATCTTTAACTTTGGTTTATTCTTATTATTTTCCATTAATTGCAATGTATTGTATAATGAATCTCCTTGTTATTATGTTTATAATGATGAACTAAGCTCTTTTTGTTGGAATTTATCAAGTAACTTAACCTAATGCTTCATTAAATGTTGATTATATGTTTGTTAGAATTTTATTATGCATTGATTATCAAAATAATAGTGTATCAATCATCATGTTTAAAATGATTTCATTTAATTGACAACTAGATGAAATTGTTAGGTTTTACATTATTTTTGGTGACGCTTAAATGACTGTAATTAATTTTAATGTGATTGTTGTAAAATAGTTGCATTAAATAGACCGAAATGATTGATGTCATGGGTTTGCTTGGTGTTCCAGGCGCGTCTACATGATGTAGAGATACACACCTACCTCATGTGATCCATTGAATATTTTCACAGAAAATCATGTTGTTGGTTATGTTTGTATCGACATAGAGATATGCGGTACAGATACGCCGATTATGGTTAATATGACCTCGAGAGGGGGTATTAACTAAAACAGGAAAATCGGGTCTAACTAATGTATTTTGATAATTAGCATTTGCACGTGATCGAATCGACATTAATGAAGTATAGGTTAAGCGAAACATAAATTCCAACATCTTTTCAAAATCAAAACCTTTTTACTTTTTATCTGTCTTTTTATCAATTTTTAGTCTAACTGTAGTTTTTAGAGTTTTTAAATCATTTTTAAATCTGTGTGTGTATCGTCGTTAAAATTAAGACTGATAAACGTTGAATTGAATTATACACTCTCTGAGGGATCGACTTGGACTTTTTAGGTCCACTTTTACTACTTGTTCTCGACCAATGCACTTGCGGCATAGACACATGCGAACAAGTTTTGGCGCCGTTGCCGGGAAGTGTTTAGATCAATTTGTCAGTTAATTTGTCTTTCACTTTAACGAACTTAATTTTTGTTATTTTTAACTTTTTCCTAAAAAATCCAAAATTGTGGTTGTCTTCTGATTTTCAAAACTCTGAACTCGTTGACTTTTATGCATCGTTCGCGAAGTCTCGATTTAGCTGAATTTGATCCAGAAATTGAGGAGACTTTTCGAAAAAGACTGCGTGAACGAAATGAGTTAAGAAGACAACAGATTGAGATGGATCGACAAGGAATTCCTGTTGACCCTCTCATTCAGCCGGAATATGCCCGGAGGGATGGTATTCCGCCTAGTTTTAATAACCAAGCAGGAAGGATCCAGAATCCCGTTGTTAATGAGGAAGATATGCTGTTTAGGGATTTCCTGAACCGTCCTATAGTTGAGAATCAATCAGGAATCATCTATCCTCCTTTTGGGCATCCAAATTTTCAACTGAGGCCTGATGTAATTAATCTGTTCTCCAACACCATATCATTTTATGGGAGAATAGATGAAAACCCTCATGCTCACGTGGCTTGATTTATGAAAATTGTTAGCAATTTCATTTATGAAGGAGTGAGTGAGGAGGCCATCAGAATGAGGTTATTCGTGCACACTCTGAAAGACAAGGCGAGAGAGTGGCTTGACACTCTACCGCCGAGAAGTATCACGAGCTGGGTAGAACTGGTACAGAAATTCACAACTAAATTCTTTCCACCCGCTCGTGTTGCCAAACTCAAGCACGATATAACCACTTTTCAACAACTGGACTCGGAGACATTTCATGAAGCCTGGGGGAGATTCAAGGACATGCTTAGAAAGTGCCCAAACAATGGGATTACTTTAGCCCAGCAAGTCCAATACTTCTATGCCGGTTTAACTCCTTCTCATCATTCAAATGTCGACTCATCGTCAAACGGATCTGTCCAAAACAAAAGTATCCGAGAGGCGTATGAGCTATTTGAGGTGATGAGTGAACAAAGTGCTATGTGGTCAAATAGACGTGCTAAAATAGGAGTTAGTGGAGCTCGAGGCAGTGAAGCATATTCTTTAGTTTTATCTAAGATCGACTCCTTAGCACGTAAAGTAGAAGGACTTTCGACATCCTCTTCCAGCGTGCATTCAGCTCACATGATGCAGTCACTGCCTGTTTGTGATTTATGTGGAGCGAATCATCCCAGTCCAAGTTGTCTTTTGATTGCCAGTAGTTCGGGACCACCTGAGCAACTGGCATATACTCAAAATTTTCAACGCCCCGGGTTCAATCCTTATTCACAGACTTATTAGCCTGGTCGGCGTAATCATCCCAACTTCTCTTATGGGAACAATCAAAATGTACTGAATCCTAAACCACAAGAGAAGAAAGAAGGTTGGGAAGAGGCCTTTGCTAAATTAGCAAATCATCAGTTGCAATACCAAGAACGCAATGATGCCTCTTTGAAAAATCTGGAAAGGCAAGTGGGCCAGATTGCTAAACTTCTCTCTGAGAGGCCTCAAGGGGCTTTGCCAAGTGACACTGAGACTAATCCTCGAGAGAAGGCACAAGCTGTTACTACCAGAAGTGGGATACAATTGTCTGATCCCACGGTAGTACGACCCACTACACCTACTACTGAGAAAGAGGTGGTACAGGAACCGAATGGAAATTCTGAACCGAGTAAGACTGATATAGTCGAGCCATCATCATCGAAGGCTCCTACACCAGTCAAGGCTTATGTACCACCTATTCCCTTCCCACAAAGAAGCACAAATTAGATGTACAGTTTGGTAAATTTTTGGAGGTCTTTAAGAAACTACACATCAATATCCCGTTTGCTGATGCTCTAGCTCAAATGCCGAGCTATGCGAGATTCATGAAAGATATCCTTTCTAACAAAAGGAAACTTGAGGAGCATGAGACGGTGATGTTAACTGAAGAGTGTAGTGCTATCCTCCAAAACAAGTTACCTCCAAAAATCAAAGAGCCAAGCAGCTTTACTATTCCATGCATCATTGGTGATCTGAATATTAATAAAGCACTGTGTGATCTTGGAGCTAGCATTAATTTGATGCCATTGTCGATTTTTCGAAAATTGGGATTGGGAGAAGTCAAGGCTACTACGGTATCCTTGCAATTGGCCGATCGTTCCATTACGTATCCTCGTGGTGTTGTGGAGGATGTGTTAGTGAAAGTTGACAAGTTCATCTTTCCAGCTGACTTCATTATTCTCGACATGGAGAAAGATCATGATATCCCTATCATTTTAGGGCGGCCATTTCTTGCCACTGGTCGAGCTCTGATCGACATGCAAGAAGGGAAACTCATCTTACGGGTACAAGATGAGCAAGTTACATTTAATATCTTGAAATATGTCAAGTACCCGTTGGCAGCCGAAAATTGCTTTAGAGTTGATATTATTGATCAATTGGTTGCCGAATCTTTATGTGAACGTTCTGATGATCATCTGATAAAATGCCTTATGAGTTCGTCACATAATGAAGATGGGGGTTCAGATAGTAGACAGCATGGCAAATTACTTAAATGTTACACCTTCCCATGCATATAGAAGAACCCCATCTGTTGAGGAGTTGGATAAAACTTCTCCACCACCACTTCCATCACACCAAAAAGCACCCACGTTTGAATTGAAAACTCTTCCACCTCATCTGAGGTATGCTTATTTGGGTGAATCATCAACGCTTACAGTTATCATTTCTAACTCCTTGAGTGAGATAGAAGTAGAGAAGCTACTTCGAGTTCTTCGGGAACATAAGGAAGCCATCGGGTGGACGATTGCTGACATTCGAGGAATTAGTCCGTCCTTCTGTATGCACAAGATACTGATGGAGAATGACTTTAAGCCATCAGTTGAGCATCAAAGGCGACTTAACCCGAATATGAAGGAAGTGGTGAGAACAGAAGTTGTGAAATGGCTTGATGCAGGCATTATCTATCCCATCTCTGATAGTCCTTGGGTAAGTCCTATTCAAGTCGTACCAAAGAAGGGAGGTATCACAGTAGTAGAGAATGAAGATAATGAACTGATACCTACCCGACCTGTTACAGGTTGGAGAGTGTGCATTGACTACCGCAAGTTGAACACTGCGACTAGAAAGGATCATTTTCCTCTTCCTTTCATAGATCAGATGCTAGAGCGATTGACAGGGTATTCACATTACTGTTTTCTCGATGGTTATTCGGGCTACAATCAAATTCCAATAGCCCCGGAAGACCAAGAGAAAACCACTTTTACATGCCCGTACGGTACTTTTGCGTACAGGAGAATGCCCTTTGGCCTTTGTAATGCACCTGCAACTTTCCAACGCTATATGATGGCAATTTTCTCAGACATGGTCGAGAAATGCATTGAGATCTTCATGGATGATTTCTCGGTATTTGGACGTTCCTTTGATGGATATCTGAATAATTTGGAGAGAGTGCTCCAACGCTGTGAAGATACCAATTGGGTACTGAACTGGGGAAATGCCATTTTATGGTACAAGAAGGCATAGTTCTTGGCCATCGGATATCCCTGAAAGGAATTGAAGTGGACAAGGCAAAAATTCAAGTGATTGAAAAATTGCCCCCACCTACCACTGTAAGAGGGATTAGGAGTTTTCTCGGACATGCTGAATTTTACAGGAGGTTCATCAAAGACTTTTCCAAAATCACAGAACCCCTGTGCTCCTTACTTGAGAAGAATATTACTTTTAATTTCTCTCAAGAATGTCTCATTGCTTTCAATGCTTTGAAAGAAAAACTCATTACTGCTCCTATCATTGCAGCTCCAGATTGGAATCTTCCATTCGAGCTGATGTGTGATGCTAGTGATTATGCTGTTGGAGCAGTTTTGGGACAGAGGTGAGACAAAATCCTGCATGTAATCTACTATGCTAGTAGAACTCTTACCGATGCGCAGTTGAACTATGCCACTACTGAGAAGAAAATGCTTGCAGTAGTGTTTGCATTCGATAAATTCAGATCTTACCTCATTGGTTCAAAGGTCATCGTCTACACTGATCACTCGGCTATCAAATATCTGTTGGCTAAAAAAGATGCAAAGCCGAGATTGATCAGATAGGTACTCCTTCTGCAGGAGTTTGACCTCGAGATTCGAGATAAGAAGGGAACTGAAAATGTTGTAGCTGATCATTTATCTCGTCTTGAGCAACCCGACGATGTGTTGGAAGGAGATATTAATGAGGTATTTCCAGACAAACAACTACTGCAAATTTTGCAATTGTTGCAAGTATCTGCTTTGCCATGGTATGCGGACCATGTTAATTATCTTGCAAGTGGTATGATACCCCCTGAGCTTTCGTTTCAACAACGAAAAAGGTTCTTCCCTGATATCAATCACTACTTTTGGGAAGATCCTTTGTTGTTTAAAAGGGGTCCGGATCAGATCATTCGGAGATGTGTACCTGAAAATGAAATGGAGAACATTCTTGATAGATGTCATTCTTCTCCATATGGTGGACACTTTGGTGCTGTGAAAACTGCATCAAAGGTGCTGCAATCTGGTTTTTACTGGCCCACATTATTTAAAGACGCTCACACACTCGTCTCTAAATGCGACAGTTGTCAACGTACGGGTAACATTTCCAGGCGAAATGAGATGCTGTTGACTTCACTATTAGAGGTAGAGATTTTTGATGTGTGGGGCATTGATTTTATGGGGCCATTTCCATCGTCATTTTCAAACCAGTATATTTTGGTGGCTGTTGACTATGTGTCTAAGTGGGTTGAGGCTGTGGCTTTACCTACTAATGATTCTCGGGTAGTCATGAACTTCTTAAAGAAAAACATTTTTTCTCGTTATGGCACTCCCCGAGTTATCATTAGTGACGGATGCAAACATTTCTGTAATCGCCTTTTAGACTCACTTTTGGCCAGTATGGGGTAAAACATCGTGTGGCTACACCCTATCACCCCCAAACGAGTGGGCAAGTTGAAATCTCAAACCGAGAGTTAAAGAGAATTCCCGAGTTGACAGTTAATGCTTTGCGGAAAGATTAGTCCAAAAAATTGGACGACGCGTTATGGACATACCGCACTGCTTTCAAAACTCCTATCGGTATGTCACCATATCGCCTAGGGGTGTCCAAAAGTCTCGAACCGAACCGGACCGAACCGAACCGAACCGAGCGGTTCTTCATAAATTAAATACCCGAACGGGTACCCGAATTGAGAACCGATGGGTTTGGGTCGGGTCTCGGGTCTAGACCAAGAACCGAAGAACCGAATAAGAACCGAAACTAAATAATTTTTTTATTTTTTATATTGAATTAATTAAATTATTTTATTTTTTTCTAAACAAATTAGCAAATTAATTAAATAAATCAGATTATTTTCGAATTTTAATTTTAAAGCTCAAATCATTTTTAAATCCATTAGCCCATTTTAATTTGAAGCAAATGAATATACTTTATGTAGTATTGCTGTAATATTAATATCTACTTTTTGATATTTGTATGCATTGAATTAATCTTATTGGACGGCTAGTTATTTATATGTTTTTGAATTAGGCTACGTTAATTTGTAAAAGTTACGAATGAAATATCATTAGTTGTATTTATGTAGTGTTGCTGTAAATATTAAAAAATTTAAATATGTTACGGAACCGAACGGAACCGAACCGAACCGAACCCGAACGGTTCCATAATTATATTTGGACCCGACGGGTCCATTTATTAAATACCCGAAAGTTTTGGGTCGGTTCGGGTCTCTTCAGAACTGAACCGAACCAACCCACAGACAGCCCTAATATCGCCTGTTATTTGGAAAAGTATGTCATCTGCCTGTCGAACTCGAACACCGGGCATACTGGGCTATAAAAGCTTTAAACTTTGATGAAAAGTTGTCTGGTGCAAAGAGATTGCTCCAACTCAATGAACTTGATGAAATCCGACTCGATGCTTATGAAAGTGCTCGTCTCTACAAAGAAAAGACAAAGAGATGACACGATCAAAACATTGTTAAGCGGGAATTTTATGTTGGACAGCAAGTTCTCCTTTATAATTCTCGACTCCGGTTATTTCCTGGTAAGCTCCGCTCTAGATGGTCGGGACCATTTACCATTGTTCAAATTTTCCCACATGGAGCGATTGAGATTTATGGTGAAAAACAAGGACATTTCAGAGTCAATGGCCAGAGATTGAAATCATATTTGGGAAATGACTTTGGCAAAGAACAGTCCACCGTTCTTTTTGATAACACCGAATGATTTGAGTCCTATAGTCAAGCTAACGACTATAAACAAGCGCTTTTTGGGAGGCAACCCAACATTTCTATTGCTTTATGTTATGTTTTTAGTGTGTTTACTGCTTTTATTATTATATTTGTGAGCTAATGCCGCTATTTTTGTAGGCTATGTTTGCAGTTCCACTATGTCTCTGATTTTTTGCAGGTCCTCATCACATTGAAGTACAACAAGGTCTTTGGTTTGAGCTACTCCAGTACATTAAGAGTCCAAATGCTACATTGGTACCTTTCACATGGAGTTCAGGGAAGTCTCTATTTTCCTTTCGCTTATTCTTTACACGTTGAGGGCAATGTGTTGATTAAGTTTGGGGGTGATATTGAGCATTTGCCGGCTACTGATGTTATGTTGTTTGATATATTTGAGCCTTGCCGGCTTTACTGTGTGCTTTGATTGGCGATGATGTTGTATTGACATGTTAGATGGCCTTGCCGACTGTTATTTGAATGAAGTTGGAATTGTTATTGATTCACAAACTATGTTTTTGCCGAATTATGCTGTTTGAGAAATTGCTTATCCATGTAAGATATTGAGTTTCATTGAGGACATAGCCAGGATTGATTTTTATTTCGACGAAGAAATGATTGTTTTATAGAAACTGTTTGAATTGGCAGAACTTAGGTTGTGAGTATTGTTGCAAAATTATATCAACCTATACCCATTTCTCCTCTACTTTACCATGTTGTGAAACAAGTTTGGGGGTGGTTGAGCCGGTAAATGATTTTGTTGAAAAATGTGTTGATTCCATGCATGTTGATAAAAATGATTGTGTGGAGTGTCTGTTGCCAAGTATAAGCTAGGTATTGACCGTATGCTAGGAATCTGTGCCGTACTGTTGCTTAAAAGGAATATTGCACTGTGTTAAAACTATGTCTCACTTCGTAGCCTTTTTGACTCGAGTTATTAAGTCCGTTGGGGTATTTCAAAACCTGGTACACTTTGGTCTAAACAATCGGGGAGCTACCGACCTAAAGCTTGCTACAGGGGTCAAGAAGAAAGCTTAAGGGAGTGAGGCGAATTTTGAGCTTTTATTGAAACTTTGATTTGGTGCAATTGATTGATCTTGGGCGTAGATAACTAGTGGGTTTGACTTACTTAGTATAAACTTGATTGTAATGCACTCATTAGTGGAGAATCATCACATTTCTATATATTGAAATTGCCGGTTAGATCCAACCAAACTAGAGCAGAAAAAGAAAAGAGTGAATGAAAAGAACCCTTTAGATTTACATTTTGGGAAAATGAAAGAAAATATCTATTCTGAGTGTGAATCTCACGAGCGTGAAAGGATATATTTAACTACAAAGGGTTGGGTTGGAACCAATGTCAAAGTTTTTTCCATTTTAATGATTGTTTTCTAGTTTTGATAATGATTGAGAATGACTATGCACACATTACACTGATCGAACAATGGATAAGCTAAAATGATTTTCGATAGCATTATTTGGAGTATAGTTGTGAATTGATAGACAATTTTTAAACTCTCTAATATTCTTTGCAAGTTGTCTAATGTGTTGATCATTGTCGCATTTGCATGATTGTGTTAGAAATTAATCTTGCTCGAGACTAGCAAGAGCTCAAGTTTGGGGGTTGTGATAAGTGTGTTTTTACACACTTATTTAGTACTCTTTGCATTTAATTAGAATTGAAATTGAGTTGATTTCTACGCATAATGGTGTAATTTTGTATGTTTGTAGGCTTTGTACCTGTATTGACGTAGAAAGGAGTGAAAAGATGAAGAAAGGGACTAAAAGTGTACAAATTGGTGAAGTTAGGGACCAAGTTGCACATGCCACAAAGATGAAGGACCAAATTGAAATGAAAGTGAAATTATGAGGACTAAATTGTACAAGAGCCAAAGTTGATATTATCTTATGTTTTTGACCAATTATATGAGTTTGCTTAGTAATTAAGTATTAGACTTAGATTATTTTTGTTTATTTTATGTTAGATATTTTTTAGATATTTTAGTTAACTTATTTTTCTATAAAAACACTACAAAATCACTGACAAAAAAACAACTCACTTTTTCTCTCTCCCCTTCACGTTTTTCTCCATTTTCTTTCTCTTTTGTTTTTGTTATCTTTATTTTAGTTAGTTCTTGGTTCATTTTGGAAGCTAAAGGTTGATAGCTAGGGGATTCAATCAAAAGGAAGTGGAAAAATCAATGAGGGAGTAACCAAAACTTGTCTTCAAAGGGTTGTATCTTTAACTTTGGTTTATTCTCATTATTTTCCATTAATTGCAATGTATTGTATAATGAATCTCCTTGTTATTATGTTTATAATGATGAACTAAGCTCTTTTTGTTGGAATTTATCAAGTAACTTAACCTAATGCTTCATTAAATGTTGATTATATGTTTGTTAGAATTTTATTATGCATTGATTATCAAAATAATAGTGTATCAATCATCATGTTTAAAATGATTTCATTTAATTGACAACTAGATGAAATTGTTAGGTTTTACATTATTTTTGGTGACGCTTAAATGACTGTAATTAATTTTAATGTGATTGTTGTAAAATAGTTGCATGAAATAGACCGAAATGATTGATGCCATGGGTTTGCTTGGTGTTCCAGGCGCGTCTACATGATGTAGAGATACACACCTACCTCATGTGATCCATTGAGTATTTTCACAGAAAATCATGCTGTTGGTTATGTTTGTATCGACATAGAGATATGCGGTACAGATACGCCGATTATTGTTAATATGACCTCGAGAGGGGGTATTAACTAAAACAGGAAAATCGGGTCTAACTAATGTATTTTGATAATTAGCATTTGCACGTGATCGAATCGACATTAATGAAGTATAGGTTAAGCGAAACATAATTCCAACATCTTTTCAAAATCAAAACCTTTTTACTTTTTATCTGTCTTTTTATCAGTTTTTAGTCTAACTGTAGTTTTTAGAGTTTTTAAATCATTTTTAAATCCGTGTGTGTGTCGTCGTTAAAATTAAGACTGATAAACGTTGAATTGAATTCTACACTCTCTGAGGGATCGACTTGGACTCTTTAGGTCCACTTTTATTACTAGTTCTCGACCCGTGCACTTGCGGCATAGACACATACGAATAGAGACCTCGTGTTGAGAAGACCTGAAGCTACAGGTCATGCCCCAGACAAGCTAGGAGCCATTTGGGAAGGACTCTTTGAAGTAGTAAGATAGGTTCGTAAATGAGCGTACAGCTTAAGGGACACCTCGGAAAGACCACTCCCCATGGCTTAGAATGCTAATAATTTAAAGATTTATTACATGTAGTTTATTTTACTTTCACTTAGTAATGTCTTGTTTTCGCTTTTTACTTTTCATTTGGTAGGGCTTGCATGCCCAACGTCATTTTATTTTTCATTTGGTAGGGGTTGCATGCCCAGTATCATTTTACTTTTCTGTTGGTCGGGCTTGAATGGCCGCGTCATTTTACTTTTCGGCTTGACTAGGCCTTCGCGCCCACGTTCGATATTTAGGAAGGATAAGTTTGCTTGAATAAATAAGGTCGGGATTTTATCCCAGCGATATATTCTTAGACCTCAAAGCCTTGCCCAGTGCAAACACTTGAAAGCCTTGCCATCGAGCAAGAACCTCAAAGTCTTGCCCCTTGCAATCACCTCAAAGTCTTGCCATTGAGCAAGCACTTCAAAGCCTTGCCCAGAGCAATCACTTCAAAGTCTTGCCATCGAGCAAGTACCTCAACGCCTTGTCCCGTGCAAGCACTTCAAAGCCTTAATATCGAGCAAGCACCGCAAGCACCTCAAAGTTTTGCCCCGTGCAAGCACCTCAAAGCCTTGCCATCGAGCAAGCACCTCAAAGCCTTTCCCAGTGCAAGCACCTCTAAGCCTTGCCCGGAGCATGGATCTCAATGCCAATGTACGAACAATCAAAAGCATAGACTCCTAGAACACATACCTTGAAGACTCGAACTTCTAGTTCGGCTAAATTGGAAATATTGATTGAGCTCCTCGAGCACATAGCTTGGGCAATAAAATTGTGCTTTCAAAGATTGGTTGTAATTGAAGTCCTCGAGATACGGAGTATATAGCTCCTCGAGATCCTAAATTTTGAAAATTATTGTTCAAAACGAGTTGCTCGGGATACAGAGCCTATAGCTCCTCGAGATCTTAACTTTTTTAGAATTATTGTTCAAAACGAGTTGCTCGGGATATGGAGCTTATAACTCATCGAGATCCTAACTTTTTCAGAATTATTGTTCAAAACGAGTTGCTCGGGATACGAGCATATTATAATATCAAAGGATAAATTGTCTTCCAAGACTAGTCGGGCAGTGAACCATACGAATATTAAAAGTAAAACAAATCAACATCTTGGCCCTGATCGAGCAATATACATAACAAAATTCAAAATACTTCAATGTTCGGGAGAGGGGTATGAGGCCTAGTCCTACTTATCAATTGTCGGGGGCCTCGAAACCTCAACTTCATCATCGGTACCATCTTCATCCTCGATCATTGTACCCTCAGATGATGATAGCTCGAGCCCTTCAACAACTGGGGTGCCGATGTCAAGTCGTTAGCATTTACCTCAGGAAGATTTGCGCGAAGGTATACCCGTAGTTGTTTAAAGGCATAATTGTATGAGCCCAGGGCATATTCACCTTTATTGCCCCAAACTCCTCCGATCTTTTGAAATATTCAACGGCCTTCGCCCTAGCTTCCTCGAGCTTAGCCTCAAATTCTTTTATTTTGCACTCGAGTTCAAGCTTGGCTTCCTCAGCCTCATCCCTCAATACCCCAATTTCATCTCGAGCGTGCCTCAATGATGTCTTTAGCTCGGCATTCTCTTTCGATCGACGGGCAGTTTCAGCCTCGAGTTCCAATATGTGTTGAACCCGTCAATCGAGCTCTTCCTTGAGCGAAGCAACCTTTTTGGCCTCCCCCTCTCCTCTTAAGGCCAAAGCTTGAGCCATGGTCAAGGCCTTCACACAGAATATCCCAAGTCAATAATAGGGATTCAGATTAAAAAAATTTCTAAAAAATGTAATACAAGTATAGATCTCGACCTTACCTTCACTGGCAAAGCCTTGACCACCTTCACATCCTCAGCCATGCTCAGTTCCTTTCCTCGGTACTTTTCGAAGAGCTCAGGAACCAGCATACATTTCCCATCCTCGGTGGCTGAGGATGGGCACTCGGGAATCTCGTCATCGAGAGGTCCCTCGAGGAGTATGAGCTCGAAGGGTTTGGGTGGCTAGTGCCTCGGGCTATAGAGCATGGTCTTCAGTCGCGACCCCAAAAGGTTCCCCAGGGCCTCTTCTCAGAAGTTCGGATGTCCTTTCTCGAGGGCATTCTTACCTTTTTTCCCAGTCTGTTTGGTTGGAGCACCCTTAAAAGTCAGAATGGTCGAATGCCATTTCAACAGCTGCAGAAACAAAAATACAAGTCATTTACACGAGGACATAATATGACGAGAAATCAAAGTCAAGATCAGAATGTTTGCTCCTACCCTCGACGCCCTTGACATTGGCTAGATCGAAGAGGTCATCTCCAAGGAGATCATCCATGCTATATGATAGTGGCTCGAGCTTGGCCAGGCTCTGTCTATCCCTCTCTAATACTTTGAAATAAGCTTGTCCTCATTAAAATGTTCGGTGCTCGGGACAGTCCACCAAGGACTAAATGGGTGGTCGATGTCCTGGGGTTGAATAAAAAAAATATTTGGATTTCCATCCTTTAAGAGAGCTTGGCATTCTAAGGACTTTGAATTCTCCCCGGGATGAAAAGTACACGAAGCAGTTAAAGCCCGAGAGTGTCATCAACTCGAAGACCATCCTGAGCAAGTCTAACCTCGAGATAATTTTTAAATATCGATAGGCTATGAAAAAGTAAACGAGCAACCTCTATCCATTATGAACTAGCTGTCCAGGGCACATGTCGTGTTCGGTCAAAAACTCGAGGAAGAATGAGTGGATGGGCCACCTAAATCCCCCTTCAGTGCCTCCCTATAAACAACTATCTCACCCTCTCGAGCACTAGTCACCCGATCCTCAGGGCCGGGAAAACGTCGCACGAGGGATTAGCCCAAATTCACGAGCTATTCCTATCACCTCGTGTTTCTTATACCTACAACTAAGCTCGGGAAAGGAAAAGGCAGGGTGACTATCTATAAGGATGGCATAGGGAATAAGGGAATGACCTTCCTCGAGTGTTGAGCCCAAGGCTCAGGAACTACTGCTACCAGACATCTTTGGAAAAATAAAAACTTAAATTTTCTAAAGGGGGCAAGCTCTTACCTTAAGCCTAAACCCGCGGTAGTCCGAGGAGTGTTTAAAGAGTGAAAAGTGCCAAATGAGGTGGGGCAGAGGAGTATTTATAGGATTCTGAGAAAGCCAAAGGTCTCTCAATCCTGGCCCTCCATCCCATGGCATGTGGCGACTAGGGGTGGGCAAAACCCAACCCAACCCGACTAACCCGATCGACCCGACCCAAACCGACCGGTTTGGGTCGATTTTTTTAATGTTTTGGGCGGGTTGTGGGTTTTTTTTTGTGTTTCGGGTTGGGTTGGGTCGGTTCACGGGTTAAGAGCCCAAACCCGATAGGAACCGAACCGACCCAACCCGATACCAAAAAAAAATAATTGGAACAAAACCCTAAAGCTAGGCACGCCGCACGTCTCTCACAGTCTAACTCTCTCCCAGTCTCCCTGAAAGTCTAAAACTCCCACAGCCCAGCGTCCATCAAAGGAGCAGCCAGCCACCACCCACACACACACACACACACACACACACACACACACACACACACACACACACACACACACACATATATATATATATATATATATATATATATATATATATATATATATATATATATATATATATATATCAGTTTTGAATTTTATAATTTCTATGTTTCCAGCAGATTTTATGAAAATCGAGATATGGAATATTCATAGATGCTACCTCAGGTCTTCATATAAGGGTATGTTCACAAACCCAGAACAATGCAATGCTAAAATTCTAAATATTAAGTAATCTATGCATAAAAGTTGACTAATATATAGAAAAATTGAAAATCTACACGTCGTATTTATTGTTTATGTTTGTTTTATCATTCTGAATCCTGATGAATGCACTTTTTTCCTTTTCCAATGATATTTCAGGTGTTGAATTTCAATCAGTTATTAATGACTGAAATAGTACAATTGCAGATTGAAACTATAATTTCGGTAGCCTTTGTTTGAGTTGGTCTCAAGTTACGTGTAGAAATGGCAACCATCAATGTCCATTAGATTTGTATGTTATAATATAATTTCCATCAGATTTTATGAAAACTTAGGTGTTGAAGTTGTTTGTTATTTTGTGCTTTAGTTTTGTTTTATTTCTTAGTGAAATGTGTAAATCGTTATTGTTTAATTATTATGATGAATATTTCATGGATTGTACTATTTTATTTTTCATGTTTATTGATATTAGATGTCCAATGGCTATATTAATATTATTTTACATCAAAAAAATTGAATGCTTTCAATTTTTGCGCAATAAATTTATCTCAAACCGACCAACCCAACACAACCCGACCAACACATAATTGGGTTGGGTTGGGTTGGGTTTTAACATTTATATGGGTTGGGTTGGGTTGAATTTTGAAAAAATCGACAATGTTGGGTTGGGTTTGGGTTGGGGCAAAAACCGAACCAACCCAACCCACGCCCACCCCTAGTGGCGACCATCCACCTAGGGTAATCATGGGCTCGAATATCGAAGACACGTGGCACTCTGTCGTGCCAAGCTATCCCTCCATTCCTCGAACACCCAAGGCAGCAAAGGCTGATCAGTCCATTTCGAAGGCTGATCAGTCTACAAATGCTAATCAGTTCATAAAGGCTGCCCATTTCAAAGGCTGATCAGTGCACTTCAAAGACTGATCAGTGCACTTCGAAGGCTGATCAGTCCACTTCAAAGGTTGATCAGTCTATTTCAAAAGTTGATCAGCCCATTTCGAAGGCTGACCAATGCACTTCCAAGGCTGATCAATGCATTTCAAAGGCTCATCAGTCCATTTCGAAGGTTGATCAGTCTATAAAGGCTGATCATTCCACTTTAAAGGCTGATCAGTCCATTTCAAATATTGGTCAGTCCACTTCAAAGGCTGATCAGCCCACAAAGGCTAATCCGCCCATTTCGAAGACTAATCAGTCCATTTCAGTCCACTTCAAAAGCTGATCAGTCCATTTCAAGGATACAATGTGCATCGCATCCCAAGATCTCGAACATGGGACTCTGGCATGGATGCAAGAGGGCCAGTTATGACACCCATTTCGAATGAGCTCGCCCGAGCACTCAACCCAAGGAGTTTCGGGTCGATTTGGTCCCGATCTTTATGATCTCCTCAGGGCTTAGTGTCCTCGGGTCGGTCACCTACGGCCCAACAGCTCCTTCTCAAAGTTTACAATCAATGTCTCTCAAATCGTGGAATCCCTAATTTGCTAGAAGTCTACTTCGTGTCAAGACTTATGCCCTAGGAAGCAAAGTCCTACTGAAAATGTGTTGCCTCATCCTGAGAGGACTCTAACACTAAGAATCGTGCAATCCCGTCTCTATCCAAACACGTGGGTAATACCAAATCAATTGAGTTGCAACTACCAATCATATTAGCACTCCTAGAGATCTCAACATTGAAATCTTACTAGGAATGTACCACCTACCTCTATAAATACATCATTCTAATTCATTGTCAATGTACGTTTTTACATAATTCTTCAGCACGTATCTAATCACAAATTCTCTCTCTGACTTAAGTATCGGAGGGACGATGAGGACACACCTCGACGCCTTTGTTTCAGGTACCAGAAGACCTCGTTCGTGCTCATTCTCAGTCGTCAAGCTCGGAAGTCGACATGTACGATTTTTGGTAGTATCAGATATCTATATATTTATTCTTGTATGAAGAAGTGAAATATGCATGTAATTTCATCTTCGTGTTATATGTTTGTTTATCGAGTACTATTTATATACAGTGAGCGATTAGTTTAGTAATTATTTGATCTGGGGGAAATAGATTAAAGGGCAATAAATTATGGGGGATGCAAGCATTAAAAAGTCTTGATGCTTTTCCCTGTGCTGAAGAAGACACAATCCGATTCCTTCGGTATTACCCTAATTTTTGTTTTTCCAAAATGATAATTGTTAAGTTTAATCCGCTCCTCAAAACATTAACATTTAACTTCGATTACCACTTGCTCACCCATAATTAAAAAGTTACTAATTAGTTACTCGTATTTAAACAAAGTTACTCATCCATCACTCATATCAATTTCATCCATCCACCTAGGCACAAAAATTGTTAAAAATTGACAACTTGAAAAAATTAGACTCTTGAAAAATTGGGTTTTTCATTTATCTGATTTGTCCCTAATTTCAATATGTCCATTTCACCATTTCAGCCGTCAACCCATAAAAACCTAGATGAGTAATAATCAATACTCAATTCAATCAATAAACAACAATGGCGGAGCACTTGGCCCCCATTTTCGGAACAGAGAAGGATCGGGTTCAAGATTGGCGCCCGCAATCTTCCCACATTCATTCTCACCAATATGTACCACAATCGAACATGATGGGCCGGACTTGAGGAGAGGCCCAAGAGGTAGTAGTGTCAATCGAGCCGAACGGCTCGTTGGCTCGACCACTCGGCTCGTACTGTTCAAGCACACGAGCCGCTCGGGGTCGTTAAAAAACGAGCACGAGCACGAGTCAAGCGGGCTGGCTCGTTAGCCCGCTCGGCTCGTCACTGTTCACAAGCTGCTCGACGAGTGGCTCGCCGAGCGGCTCGTGAACGAGCCAACGAGCCAGGCTCGTGGGCTCGTCTAATAGGAAAAAAAATAAAAAAAATTTGTGTGACCAGAACGGTCACTGAAAATTCAGTGACCATTTGGTCACAATTACAAAAAAAAAAAAAAAAAGATTAATTCATTGGTGGATAAAGATTTTGTGAGTTCCAATCCACCAATGAATTAATGTGCCAACTCATTGGTGCTTAAGATAAGATGAGCACCCGTGCTCATTAGATCATTTCTGTATATATATATATATATATATATATATATATATATATATATATATATATATATATATATATTCTACTTTTCTTCTCCTATAAATACCCAACCCATTACAACATTTTTTCTCACCAAACTTTTATTCTCTACTCTCTACTCTCTACAATTTACAAATTATTATCAATAATATTATTCATTTGTTCTATAATTCTCTTCTAAATTTTTTACATTATTATCTTAATTTTACAACCCATTTTATACACTAGTATATAATCTTCATTCACTTCTCAATTCTACATTTCTACATTCTATTTCAACATTCAATTTCTACAATTCACAAATGGATCCACGAGCATTTGTTGAAAACTTGTTCGGTATGGAAGACGAAACACCTGCCCAAAATCAATTTGGGAATGAATTTGCCGGTCTCAATGAATTACCAATTCTAGAAAATATTGAAGATTTCGACGTTCGTAAAGGTAGTCATCCTGATCCAATTGATTTGGATGACGTTGATGTTGATCCTAGTGTTCCAATTGATTTGGAACAAGATGAAGAACCTGCATTAAATATTTCTGATGCAAGAGGGAAGAGAAAGGGGAAGAATCAGGCAAAATGTTGGGACCATTTCAAATTGGTTAACACTGGTCGTGTGATCGATGGACTTTCAGAAACCAAAGCAGTATGTAACTACTGTCAACAACGACTGACATGGCAAAAAGGCATTGGAACAACTCACCTCAACCGTCACTACAAAACATGTGCGGCCAAACATGGGCTTCTTCCAGCTGGTCAAACGCAACTACAGTTTGGTACTAGTAGCGCCGGTGCTACTATTACGCCACTTTCTACGTGGATGTATTCGGAGGAGGAAGCTCGAACGAGAATTGTGAAGTTCATTGCTGCGGCGGAGCTGTCACTAGCAATAGTGGACAACCAACATTTCGTAAACTACATCAAACAATATCTTCAACCGAGGTACGTTGGGGTAAGTCGAAATACTCTTCGTTCTAATACAATTGAATATTTTCTTAATGTAAAGAAATTATTGATTGCGGATTTAGAAAAATATGAGAGTGTGATATCTTTAATTTCGGATTTGTGGGAAGGGATTAATAAGAGAGGTTATATAGCTGCAACTGCATACTATATAGACTCACTTTGGGCTATGCATGAAGGAAATCAGCTTCAGCCAGTTCGAATATGAACTCGCCTCATCAAAAGGAAATCAGCTTCCGCCAGTTCGAATACGAACTCGCCTCATCTTGACGTAGCTCCAAAGGAACTTCAGTTCTACAGGCGACTTTCTTAGAAATGGCGTAAAGCACAGAAAGTTCAGACTTTGAAAGTCCACGCCTGGCATAAATGACCACACATGGACTTAGGGGACTATTGTTGCGGGTTAAAGGACAGAATGGACACGTGGCGTCACATCACGACGGTGGGACCAGCTCAATTCGATCAGGATATAATTCTCTAGCTTCAGTTGTGAGTTCCGAGGCCCTGGCTACCAGTCCGAGGCCCTCGCCATTACTCCGAGGCCCCTCCTTCTAACCTCCGAGGCCCATCAAAGGTCCACTTGTGAGGATTCGGCCATGATGAAAATCTCTAACAAATGATTGATGTGACTTTTGTGTAAAGCTTACTTATGTCTTGTCCCGTCAATGTCAGTGCATTTAATGTTAGTACAGCTAGGAGAGTCAATTTGATTGCTAGGATTTGATGCCTTGGCCGAGGAGATGAGGCCACGTGTAAGTTGATCCAAAGGTCACAATTTGAGTTGTAACACTATAAATACCCCAACCATGTAACAAGAAAGGGACTAATGCAAAATTGGAGAATAAACTGAATCTTTTGGAGCCATATTCCTCTCGTTTCAACATCATTTTTACAACATTTTTATTACAACACAATCCTGTTATCTATCGATTGGTTTCTTATACAATCGTATTTCTTTTATGCCGGTGACCTGAACGGAGATGTCTCGTGCCTTTTTGCTACTCCCACGCTCATTCCCTGGAGTCCTCATGACCGTCGACCGGCATTAGCGTGTTGGATTAAGCTTACGTGTGCACGAGTGGGCCCGACATCTGTTGGCAACATTTTTTGGGGTCAACAGATTGGCGCCGTCTGTGGGAAACCACACTATAACCACGAGCAACCCCGTGGAAAAAGCTTTCTGAAGCATTTTTGGGCATCCCCCTTTAAAAAGGATTTATTCTTCAAAGAAGAATAAGAGGAAGCCCCCGAAGTTCAAGTTTATTCAAGTTTCAAGAGACATGAGTTCAGAAGAAGAGGCTCCCCCCAGGCGAACTAGAGAAGCTGACAATGAGGCCCCTACGGTCCGACGCCGACCCCACCACCATCACAGGCGAGGTGGTAGGAGGTTGGCGGCCCAGCTTACTAGGGAAATGGCAACCATGGCAGCCAATATGAGGAGCATTACTAATCAAAACTTGGCGATGCAAGAGCTGTTGAGGCAAATGCAAGGCCAGGGAGGTCCCCCACCTCCCTCCTTTGTTCCACAAGGGCCATATCAACCTGACGAAGTTCAGAGTCAAAGAACTTATTCCTCTAGGCAGTATAGGGGAGGAAGCCCAGTAGAAAGGGAAGTTGGAGTCGATACTTCATCCAATTACGCTTTCGGCCGACCTTCCGAGGCCCCTTTCAACATGGAGGATAATTTCCCTCCCGAATATGAGCCAGCACCGAGGCCCCAGAGGTCTGCCAGTGTGTTTGATAGGCTTAGCCCGATAGGTCAGAGGCGAAGACAAAGGGATGCAGCCCACGCTTCTAGGAATAGGCCACAGCCCCCACCTCCTGAGGTCCGGCAGCCGGAGGAAAGGCAAGAACGTGCCCCCCATGCTATGCCACCCCGTCACGAACGCCTTAGGAGGGATGAGGAGGCTCGCAACCAGGCAGGACCCTCCACGCAACAACCCAGGTATGAAGCTGAGGCTAATTATGATTCGGATGGTCCCCAGAGATCCTGTGACTTAGATGATGACGATGACAATCTGCCATTCTCAAGGGAATTAAGGAATGCCCAGGTCCCAAATCATTATACTATGCCCAAAATACCCAAATATGATGGGAGAGGCGACCCAGAGAAGCACTTGAATAGCTACAAAACACACATGAGCCTGCGAGGCGCCACTCCAGCTGTTAAATGCAGAGCCTTTCATTTGACTTTAAGCGGAGCTGCTGAAATTTGGTATAGTAGGTTACCTCCTGGAGCATTCGAAGTTGGCCAGAATTCAAAACTACTTTTTTGAAAAGATTTGCAGTAAGTAAAGAAGGCGAGGCCCCAATCCAACGCCTCCAAGACATGAGACAACAGCCAGAAGAAACTTTGAAGAGCTTTCTGTCCCGTTTTACGGACGAAATGACTTGCTGTGTTCAAGTCACTGATCGCGAGGCTCTATCCGCCCTTAGGGGAGGCCTCAACATGAACACCCTGTTTTGGAGAGATGTGCAGAATCAAGATCCCCCAACTTATGATGCTTTGTTGGAGATGATGCGACGTGAAATCATCAACGAGGAACTGATAGAACATCGAAACAGGGCAAGTAGGGGTCTACAACCCCAACAAAGGCAACGTGGTAGAGGTCCAACGTCCCACCTGATGGATCAGCAGTGGGGTCAACCCAATGTGGAAGCTGCCCAAGGCTCAGGGCAAGCACTTGCCGCAGCCACATTGAATGCTGTGCCAACTTTGGCCTACAAGGACGTACCGATTACGGGTACCCCTGAAAACCCACGAACGTAACAGGCCCCCCATAGAGGACGAGGCCGGGGAAGGAATTCGAATCAAGGCAGAGGCAACTCCCAAGGATATTGCACTTATCACCATTCCTACAGCCACGCCACTGCTGACTGTAGAGACATAGCCTTGCATCCCAGAAATTAGGATTCCAGAAGTAACAATCGGAACACCTCGAGACCGAGGAGCAGGCCCCCGCCGAGGCAAGATTCACGATCTAGGCGAGGCGAGGCCCCTTCCCATCACAGGGAAGCATCCCCTCGTGGAAGAGAGAGAGAAAGGAATAGAAACCCAAATGAACAGCAACGAAGGGATCATCGAGGTAGACCTGATGATGTTCCTGTTCACGAGATTGACACTATCTTTGGGGGTCCTTATGTTGGTGGAAGCACCAGAAACTCTCAAAGGAACTATGTGCGAGAAGCAAGGGCTCCTCCATTGACTAGCTACATTGTGGGCAGCAGTTCGCGAAGGAGCCAGTCGCCTCCGATTATGTTTACACATGAAGATTCCGAAGGTATTCATTACCCTCACTGTGATGCTTTGGTAGTAAGAGCTGTGGTAGCCAGGAACGGACTGAGGCGAATGTTGGTAGACAATGGCAGTTCTGTGAACATCCTATTCGGATCTACTTTTGACAAAATGATCCTGGACCATAAGTTAACCCCCACCAATACTCCCTTATATGGTTTCACGGGGGACAGTATCGTCCCAAAGGGCAAAATTACCCTAGCCGTAGAAATGGGAGCCCCACCCCTAGCAGCCACATGTTTTATGGAATTTTTGATAGTGGATAGCAGGTCAGCCTATCATGGGGTATTGGGGAGGCCCGCATTGAAGGATTTGGGAGCTATCACCTCCATTCATCACCTATGCATGAAGTTCCAAACTGATAGGGGGGTGGCAACGGTCAAAGGAGACCAAAGAGGGGCAATGGAATGCTACCTTAATTCTGTGAGGAAAGCTGAGCCTAGGGATATGCACATGGTGGCGGGCACCAGTAGCCTCGGATTACCAGCACTTGATGAACTCGATCCACGATTAACCGAGGCTGATTCCCAGGCAGCCCCCATGGAAGAGTTAGAAAGCTTTCCTATCAACTCAAAAGAACCAACCAAACTGCTGCAGGTTGGAAGAAGTTTAGCCCCAAGATTCAAATGGGAGCTTAAAGAATTTTTGTGCAAGAATCACGATGTCTTTGCTTGGAGGCATGAGGATATGGTAGGCATTGACCCTGGTGTCAGTTGCCACCACCTACAAATTGATCCCAAAGTTGCCCCGCAGACGTAAGAGGCGAGCCCTTAACCCAGAGAGGTATGAGGCCTTGAAAGAGGAAGTGCAGAAGCTTGTTAACAATGGCTTTATAAGGAAGGCCCTCTACCCAAAATGGATATCCAATCCGGTACTGGTGAAAAAGCACAATGGGAAGTGGAGGGTATGCATTGATTTTTCTGATCTCAATAAGGCATGTCCAAAAGACAGCTTCCCACTTCCCGCATTGATCGGTTGGTGGACTCCACCGGACACGAGTCCCTGAGTTTCATGGATGCCTACTCTGGTTACAATCAAATTCCCATGTACTCAGGCGATGAGGAATACACCTCGTTCATAACGGACCGAGGCCTTTATTGCTACAGAATGATGCCTTTTGGATTAAAGAACGCTGGAGCAACTTACCAGAGGCTAGTAAACAAGATGTTTGCTAATTTGCTTGGGAAAACTATGGAGGTCTATGTAGATGATATGCTTGTTAAGAGTCTGAAAGTGGATGATCACATATCCCACCTCCATGAAGCCTTTGAAGTTCTGCGAAAGTACCGAATGAAATTGAATCCCCTAAAATGTGCATTTGGGGTAGCGTCAGGCAAGTTCTTGGGGTACATGGTCAATCAACGTGGCATCGAAGCAAATCCAGAAAAGATCCAAGCGTTAATTGAGATGAAATCCCCGTAAACCAAAAGAAGTGCAAAGTTTGACGGGTCGTGTAGTCGCTTTGAGCCGCTTTATATCGAAATCCATCGATAAGTGCCTCCCATTCTTCGTAATACTAAAGGGAGGACAAGTTTCAAGTGGATCGAGGAGTGTGAAGAGGCTTTCCAGGGCTCAAAAGGCACCTAGGGCAGGCCCCCTCCTATCAAAACCCAAACTTGGCGAGGTGCTACAACTTTACTTAGCGGTTTTCCTCGAGGCTATAAGTGCGGCATCGTGAGAGAGGAGAATTCAACTCACCGCACATTTATTATATCAGAAAGGCTTTGATACCCCCTGAGACGCGATACCCAGACATGGAAAAATTAGCCTTGGCATTGATCATCGCTTCTCGTAAATTGAGGCCTTATTTTCAGGCTCACACCATTCATGTACTGACAAACTTTCCACTCAGACAAGTTCTACAAAAGCCAGACGCCTCGGGCAGACTACTGAAGTGGGCGGTGGAGTTGAGCGAATTTGAAATCCTCTTCAAAGCCGTAATCGTCGTCAAAGGGCAAGCTTTAGCAGATTTTGTGGCAGAATTTACCAACGCTCCTGAAGTCGGCCAGGAGGCGGAGCCTTCCGAGCCCCCAACATGGAATTTGTTCATAGACGGTTCAGCAGGGGAAACAGGCTCAGGCGCTGGCGTAGTCCTTATAAGTCCTGAAGGTCATATGTTGAATAGTGCAGTACGGTTCGGCTTCAAGGCCACAAACAATGCTGCAGAATATGAGGCCCTCCTCGCTGGCCTCAGGCTAGCCAAGGAAATGCAAGTGAAGAGGCTTCACATCAGCAGCGATTCCCAGCTTGTAGTGGGACAGGTAAACGGCAACTTCGTGGCAAGGGATAAAGCCATGGCCTCATATCTCAAATTGGTAATGAGCCTACTCCCTTCCTTTGAGAAATTTGAATTAAGTCAGATACCACGCCTTGAAAATGCGCACGCTGATGCCTTATCTAAGCTTGCTAGTAGCAAAGATTCTGAATTGCTGGCAGTGGTCCCAATTGAACACCTCCTCAGGCCGACCACCTCTGTAGAAGTGGTGATGTGGGTAGAAGGTACTCCAACTTGGATGCAACCTCTCATATCTTACCTCAAAGATCACTCCTTGCCTGATAATAAGGAAGATGCGTATAAAATACGTAGAAGATCTGCCCATTTCCTGTTAGTGGACGATGTCCTATATAAACGCGGATTCTCCGCACCTCTCCTTCGGTGCGTAGGAGAAGAAGAAGCTAATTATGTACTTAGGGAAATTCATGAGGGCATTTGTGGCAATCACTCTGGAGGATGAGCCTTGGCCAATAAAGCATTGAGGCAGGGATATTACTGGCCTACAATGAAAAAAGATGCTCTCCAATTCGTTCGCAAATGTGACAAGTGCCAACGTTTTTCCAACGTGCAGAGGCAACCCTCTCAGGAGCTTACTACAGTAACCAGCCCATGGCCCTTTAGCAAGTGGGGTATGGATCTCATAGGCCCATTACCCAAGGGCAGAGGAGGCGCCAGTTTCGCCATAGTAGCTATCGATTATTTCACGAAATGGGTAGAAGCTGAGCCTCTGGCAAAGATCACTGAGGCCAATACTTCCAAATTTCTGTGGAAGAATATCATTTGTCGCTTCGGCATCCCTCACTCGATTGTCTCTGATAATGGCAAACAATTTGACAACCGGAAGGTCCGGGACCTCTGTGAAGAACTTAGAATCAGAAAGCACTTCTCTACGCCTCATCATCCCCAGGCCAATGGCCAAGTGGAGGCCGTCAACAAGACCATCAAGCACACCCTGAAAAAGAAGCTTGATACAGCTAAGGGAGCTTGGGTAGATGAATTACCCCAGGTGCTATGGGCGATACGAACGACGAGCAGAACACCTACAGGGGAAACCCCTTTCTCCATGACTTATGGCGCTGAAGCGATGAGCCCAGTGGAGGTAGGATTACCCTCACCCCGTAAGATTAAGCTTCAATGAGATATCCAATGAGGAACTTCGAAGGTGTGAGCTTGATTTCCTTGAAGAAAAGAGGGATGATTCCCAGCTGAGGCTTGCAACCTACCAGAGGAAAATGAGTCGATACTACAACTCAAGGATGAAAAGGAGGTCCTTCCGCATAAACGACTTAGTCCTTCGCAGGGTTTTCCTATCCTCAAAGGAGCCGGGGGTGGGCACCCTAGGACCCAACTGGGAAGGACCCTACCAAATTGAAAAGGAAATTCGGCCTGGCACTTACTGGATAAAAGACATGGATGGCAGAATTCAACCTCACCCGTGGAATGTTGAGCATCTGAGAATGTATTATCAATGAATGTAATCAGTAGCTGGATGTTGCTCCCCAGCCTTTATAAATAAACAAGTTTTCTCCAGTCTTCGTCAACTATCATAAGCGTGGGCGCTTCGGAGGAAAGGATGGAACCCTAAAAGAGGGCCACCTTGTTCGAACTCTTAAGCGTACATCACAAGCCTCCCTTTGGTGAAGCTGAACGCCAAAGGGAGAAGCCTCCGCTTGGATGAACCATCCACCAAGCTGGGAAGCGTGGGCGCTTCGGAGGAGAGGATAGAACCCTAAAAGAGGGCCACCTCGTTCGAACTCTTAAGCGTACATCACAAGCCTCCCTTTGGTGAAGCTGAACGCCAAAGGGAGAAGCCTCCGCTTGGATGAACCATCCACCAAGTTGGGAAGTGTGGGCGCTTCGGAGGAGAGGATGGAACCCTGAAAGAGGGTCACCTCGTTCGAACTCTTAAGCGTACATCACAAGCCTCCCTTTGGTAAAGCTGAACGCCAAAGGGAGAAGCCTCTGCTTGGATGAACCATCCACCAAGCTGGGAAGCGTGGGCGCTTCGGAGGAGAGGATGGAACCCTAAAAGAAGGCCACCTCGTTCGAACTCTTAAGTACATCACAAGCCTCCCTTTGGTGAAGCTGAACGCTAAAGGGAGAAGCCTCCGCTTGGATGAACCATCCACCAAGCTGGGAAGCGTGAGCGCTTCGGAGGAGAGGATGGAACTTTAAAAGAAGGTCACCTCGTTCGAACTCCAAAGCGTACATCACAAGCCTCCCTTTGGTGAAGCTGAACGCTAAAGGGAGAAGCCTCTGCTTGGATGAACCATCCACCAAGCAAGAGGGTAAAAACAATTTCATCACTTGGGAACGCAGGATCAAGAATTGAGTTAAAGTAGTTTCAGAATGATACCCTGGGAAAGCAGTTGTCAAAAGTTTTATGAAGGAGCTTCAGTTAAGTTACCTCAGATTTGTTAAGTTTGTTTGGTTGCTTTGCTGAATGGTTTGCTCAGTTATCCCATTCTAGTTAATTATTTAAGTATGGCAAGGCCTGGATACTGTTGCATTAAGTTAAGTTCGAATGTTCATTTCAAGAGTTATGTTGCGAAGCCCAGAACAGTTCACTGTGGCAAGAATAGTTTGCAGTACAATAAAATGAAATGTGTTCTATTAATATGCTGTAATATGTTGAAGGAATTACAAACCAATAAATTAAAATTACAAAATGTATCAAGGAGCCAGGGGTGGGGGAGCTGGAGCGTCTGCTGTTTGAGGCACTTCAACAGGTTGATGCCCTTCAGTAGGCACATCCTCAGGATCAAGTTCCACCACTTCACCTTCTTCAGCAGGTGTCTGCGGAACCTCCTCCTCCAAGAACTCAGCTCTCAGTTCAGAAACATCGAGCTCTGGATGTGCCTCTCCCAACCTCTCAAAGACCTCCTGATAGGCCACTTTGCTCCAATATAGGCCGAAGCGTCGATACTCTTCAGTATGATGGAAGTTGGCTATGTAGTTTCTCACTGCAATATCGCCCGCCTCAACTACGTCAGCTTCGTATCTTTTAACTTCAGCCTCCAGCCACCTCAGTTCCTTCTCCATAAACTGCCCGGCATCCCTAGCCCCAGTTAGTTCGAGGTTTGCCTTCTCCAGTGCTTCGGCAGTGACCTTCTGGTGGTTGTCAGAAATCTCCACCTTTTTGGTGAGGGCAGCCACCTCACACTGGCTCTCATGAGCCTCCTTCTTCAGGGCCTCAATCTCTGCCAGGAGAGCATCGCGTTTCGAATCATCAACATCTCTCTGAATTCTCAGTTCAATGTTGGCCTCCTTCTTCTCCGCCAGCTCTGCCTTCACTTTTTCCAGTTCATCGCGCGAGGCTCTATTCCTTGATTGAATATCTGCCAAAACAGTTTGGCATTCCAGTGCAACTCCGAAGGCCCTGGCAGTTTGGCTCACCAAAGTAGTGGTGAGGTCCACCGCATCACAGGTGGCCACATAATTCTGCCACCTCTCCGTCCAGAATTTGTTGAAGCCCTCGGTGGCCGCCCTCACCTCCGGAGGCAGCATTTCTATTACAGCAGGGGCTATTGTGTCCTCCCTGCCCCCCAGGAAATTTCCAGACTTTCCTGAGGTCCTCTCCACAACCTTCTTCTTGGCGGCCCCCTCTGCTCTCGCCACGTCATCCATGACGATCTTCCTGGACTGGGCCACCATGGCAGCATCAATCGAAGATTGGAGGAGCTTCGGCTGCTTCGAACCCCCCTTTTCAGAAAAGGACACAGTGGTCCCAAAACTTGACGACCCCCCACCTGGGCCCAGTTTTCTCTTCTTTTGTGGCTCGTCGGCCACCCCCTTGCCCTTCGCCAACGCTGGCTTGCCACCTTTTGGGGCCTCCTCTTGTACCTCCTCCTCAGCCTCTTTCTCATTTTTGCTCTTGCTGAGGCGGTCCAGCTTGGACTTTACCTGTTTTGCCCCAGAGGACCCAGGTTTTAGTGCTTTCGCCCCGGCAGTGGAGGTGGCCTTCATTATGCTGGCCATGTCAGGCAGGGCATAATTCTTCTTGGTGAATTTATCTGCGATTACGAAGAGAAGTCAGTTCAGATCATTAAATAGGGCAGTTAGTTAAAAGTGAAGGCGCCTCTTACCCTTGGGGGCCATCAGTCCGAAATCGATGAAGTATCTGCTCCTTTCGATTAAGTGAGAAAAGCTTCGGAGCCTCGGAGACAATTGGTAGATATCCGTTACAACAGCCCACTCAGCCTCAGAAAGCTCATACCTTGTGCTGCAATCTGCAAAAAACGGGCAGTTATCAGTATCAGAAGCGGGCATGGTGAAGCTATAAGAACTTAAGACGACACTCACAAGCCTCGTAGTACTGGGTCGGCGCGGTAACAGCTGGGACAGCATCTCCCTCCACCATCTGCCACCTACCCGTCACCCAGAACCACGACTCCTTCCACCCCTTTATGGATGAAGGGAGCCCAACCACAAAAGGGGCGTGGGAGCCCCAGGGAGTGATGTAATACCACCCCTTTGAGTCATCTTTTCCCACGACCCTAGCATGGAAGAGGGACTCGAAGACGTGAAGTGGAAGGTCCTCGCCCAAAGACACTTCCTTCCACAGGAAGTAGGTCCCCACGACTTGGCTCCACCCGTTAGGAAGGATTTGGGTGGGGGATAGCATGAATGTCCTCAGCACTGCCCTAAAGAAGGGGTGCAAAGGCAGACGCACACCTGCCTTAAACAGGTGTTCACTGAAGGCCACACAGTTGGGCCTCGGAAAACAAGCTCTTTCATGAGCATCAGGGACTAGGAGTTTGACGTAATGGGGGATGTTATAGGTCTGCCTAAGTTCGTCTAGTTTGGCAGAAGTGATATTTGATTGGATTTTGGCTGCCCCCCATCCCGCCTCATAATCTATAGGCTCTTCGGTCATACTATACCACTCACCAGAGGCCCCAGACACTGACTCCTCCCCACTCCTAACTACTGTCATGGCTAGAGACGCCTCGGAAGACATTGTTGTTTGAGGAAGATGAATAGCGCAAGAAAAGGGTGTTTAAGGGAAATAGGAAGACAACTACGTAAGGAGAGAGTACCTAAAACGAAGGAAAGACTCAGAGAGATCGCCGGAAGTCCGCCGGGAAGTGTTCAGCAACAAGACAGTTTCAGAGATTTAAATGTGCTTTGCGAAAGTAAAGTTTGAAAATGGCAAAAATCTGGCTTTTATACTAGTAGAGGACATAGCCCCAGCCGTTGGATCAGATCTCAGTTAATCTGAGACGTTCAAAGGTGCACAAATCCTGACCCTCGAAATCAAACGTTTTCTCTGCATCAACGCTTCAGATTTGTGCGTGCACAAACCAACACTGGCTCGCGCATGAATTTGTCCTCGAAACTACGCATCCCAATAATTAGCCATCATTGTGCATTAAATAACAACAGCTGTACAGCTATTGAAATTTGTCTCGATGCAGTTCATTGGTCTTGGAAACATAAGAAACCGTCACATCACAGGCATCAATTTCTATGAACATGAACTCGCCTCATCAAAGGGAAATCAGCCTCGGCCAGTTCGAATATGAACTCGCCTCATCAAAGGGAAATCAGCCTCGGCCAGTTCGAATATGAACTCGCCTCATCAAAGGGAAATCAGCCTCGGCCAGTTCGAATATGAACTCGCCTCATCAAAGGGAAATCAGCCTCGGCCAGTTCGAATATGAACTCGCCTCATCAAAGGGAAATCAGCCTCGGCCAGTTCGAATATGAACTCGCCTCATCAAAGGGAAATCAGCCTCGGCCAGTTCGAATATGAACTCGCCTCATCAAAAGGAAATCAGCTTCAGCCAGTTCGAATATGAACTCGCCTCATCAAAAGGAAATCAGCTTCCGCCAGTTCGAATACGAACTCGCCTCATCTTGACGTAGCTCCAAAGGAACTTCAGTTCTACAGGCGACTTTCTTAGAAATGGCGTAAAGCACAGAAAGTTCAGACTTTGAAAGTCCACGCCTGGCATAAATGACCACACATGGACTTAGGGGACTATTGTTGCGGGTTAAAGGACAGAATGGACACGTGGCGTCACATCACGACGGTGGGACCAGCTCAATTCGATCAGGATATAATTCTCTAGCTTCAGTTGTGAGTTCCGAGGCCCTGGCTACCAGTCCGAGGCCCTCGCCATTACTCCGAGGCTCCTCCTTCTAACCTCCGAGGCCCATCAAAGGTCCACTTGTGAAGATTCGGCCATGATGAAAATCTCTAACAAATGATTGATGTGACTTTTGTGTAAAGCTTACTTATGTCTTGTCCCGTCAATGTCAGTGCATTTAATGTTAGTACAGCTAGGAGAGTCAACTTGATTACTAGGATTTGATGCCTTGGCCGAGGAGATGAGGCCACGTGTAAGTTGATTCAAAGGTCACAATTTGAGTTGTAACACTATAAATACCCCAACCATGTAACAAGAAAGGGAGTAATGCAAAATTGGAGAATAAACTGAATCTTTTGGAGCCATATTCCTCTCGTTTCAACATCATTTTTACAACATTTTTATTATAACACAATCCTGTTATCTATCGATTGGTTTCTTATACAATCGTATTTCTTTTATGCCGGTTACCTGAACGGAGACGTCTCGTGCCTTTTTGCTACTCCCACGCTCATTCCCTGGAGTCCTCATGACCGTCGACCGGCATTAGCGTGTTGGATTAAGCTTACGTGTGCACGAGTGGGCCCGGCATCTGTTGGCAACATTTTTTGGGGTCAACAACCTATGTTATTTCCTTTAGCATGCATCATGGACCCTCGATATAATTTATCGGGTACTAAATTTATAATTGACCAAATTTCAAATACTTTAACTTTTAATATGCCTATTACTTATAGGAATTTGGAACAAACGTTAACTGAAATGTATGAATTATATGCTTCACGAATAGGTACACAAATTACTCGTGTACCTACTCCTCCTCCCACTAATATAAACGATGACGACGCTGAAGTTTTAAGTTTATTAGAAAACATAAACTCATTTAGATATGATTCAAATGCATATGCATGTGGTTCCTCTAGTAGTAGTAGTTTGTCTTCCACTGCATGTACTCAAACTTCGAGTACTAGTCCAAATGCGTTGTCATCTGAATTAATTGATTACTTTAGTTATACTATGCCTAGTAACAAATCAGTTAAGAAAAGTTTAAAAGATGTCATTGAATTCTAGCGAAATAACGAACGTCGATGGCCAATAGTTTCTGCAATTGCAAAAGATCTATTAACACATCATGTTAGCACTGTAGCTTCAGAGTCTTCTTTTAGTGCAGGGAAGAGGGTTCGTTATGAGATTCGAAATCGACTAAAAGAAGATATTTTGGAAGCGTTAATGTGCGCGAAGGACTGGGAAGACGCTAATTATCGAATTCAATATAAATATGCCGAAATTGCATGTAATCAAGTAAGTGATATTTAATTTCATTACATTCATTACAAAATTTTATTTTCATACATTTATAATTTTTAAAAAAATTGTACACGTAACAAGTTATTCGTGTACAATTTTAACTCCGCCACTCGAAATTGAAGTAGCCGGTCCCAAGCCCGGATAAATGAGGAGGGTTTTTTTTTTTTAAATAAAAATTTTTTAGAAAATTTATATTTATTATTTTAAAAATTATAAATGTTTTGGAAAATGTATATTTTAAAAAAAAATAGAAAATGTGTATGTATATATATATATTGAATTTAAGATTTAGTTATAGTAGCATTAAAAAAAAACGACGTCGAATTTGACGAACCGGTGAGCCGAGCTGCTCGTTTTGGGCAAGCTCGAGCACAAGCCGAGCTCGTGCAAGTATGGGCTGAACTGGCTCAACTCGACCCATTGACACCACTACCAAGAGGCCTCCGCCTAAGGCCCAGATTTTTAGGGGCCATTTTTTTTTTTTTGGTACTTACACAAATACCCTATAGTTTGGGATAGTTTTGAAAAAAATATGATAAACTTGAATTAAGTGGTAATTAAATAAAATTCAACATACAAAATACGCTCAAACAGAAGATTACGACATTAACGTAAACCAGCCTCTAAATTGGCAAAAAAAAAAGGGAAAAATTGGAAGTTGAAAGAGGAAATCAACCACAAATTCATTCATTATTCGAAGCTTTGGAAAAAATAGAGAAATCATCCACAAATTCATTGCTATCGAATCGAAGAAAAACATTCTTTTTTTTTTATTTTATGTTTTTGACTCCTTGTTCAATTTTTATATCATCGATATCGTCGAGGTTCGATTTGTCGAGTTTGTTTGAGGGGAGAATGAAATCAGGATCTCTTTTTACGTCCAAATGTTCAGTTTCTATGATCATGAGCAAGCTAGAATTAGTTGTCAAGAAGCTGAATTTTAAGGTTTTATTAGCCAAGGATTTTAAGATGAAAATGCATTAGTTTCCCAATTTTATTTGGATTTCGTGATTAGGTTTATTTTAAACCTTATATTGTAAATAGATTGTGTCAATATGAAAAAATAGCTTTGAATCAGTTAAATCATTGATGCTTGTAAGGTGTTTGACAAAATGACAATGTGAATTCTGTCGCTTTTCTATGAAAAGATGACATTCTGTCACTTTTGTCCAAAAAAAATTTACACTATATCCTTGGAGCAATTAACTAGAAGCATATGTGCGTATTTTTTGAAATTTGAAAATACCAATTCAAGCCATGTTTTATGATAATACATATGAAAAAGAAAATTTTGAATCAATTAAATATTGATGTGTGCAAGGTGTTCAATAAAATAAAAATGTGAATTCTGTCACTTTTCTATGAAAAATTGACATTATGTCACTTTTCTAAAAAAAAAAAAAATCACAGTATCTCATTGGAATAATTAATTAGATGCATAAGTGTGCATTTTGGAAATTTGAATGTACGAGTTCAATCCCCGTTTTATGTTAATACATATGAAAAAAAATTTTAAATCAATTACATTCATGCATGCAAGGTGTTTGCTCAATGAGAATGTGAATTCTGACTTTTATATGAAAAAAATGACATTCTGTCACTTTCTCTCAAAAAAAATTACAGTGTCTCGTTAACTAGACGCATAATACTATCACTTGTTCGGTATATTATACAACAAATATATATATTCAAACCTATAGTGGAACAATTTTTTTTACTTGGAGATCACAATGACTGAAATGTATTGGATGAGGTAAAAGCAAGAGTAGTCTTGGCTCCTTATCCAAAAAGAAAATTCGGAAGACCTAAATAAAAAATGATACCATCAAAACGAGAGAAAATCCAAAGTGCAAAATGTGGAAGATGTGGAAATAATGGCCACAATCGTAGATCATGTCAAAATCCAACAAATGTGAAAAAGAAACCACAAAAGAAATGAAAGTTGGAAGATATGAAACCAGATTATTTGATATTTTTTGTTTTAGAATGTTTTTCAATTCAAATATTTTTTGTTTTAAAAATGTCGATTCTGAAGTTTATTATGTATGTGACTTTGTTAAAAAAAAAGTGACGATGGATTTTGATGGAGAGGAATTTCTTAAAAAATGGTTTGTTATGTGTATATTTATGTAAACATCGATATCATACTTCGAGGGTATTTGGTGCGGATTAAAATTAGATTTTTTAATGGATTGTAATAGAAGTTTTTGAAATGTATGGTTGAAAAGATGTGGGACCCATGAAAAATGTGATTAATATTGATTGTTTATCATATTTTAATCCGGCCCAAACAGACATTTCATTGACATTGGATCCACAGTTAAAAGCATTGTTACTTGATAAATCGATCAAGTTCTAGCATCATCCTCTCAGCCTTTCAGCATGAATACAAAATATCAAACTACCACAATCAGATACACGGTGTCACTTTTTTTTTAAAAAAAAAAAGGTGACAAGGTGTCACTTTTTTGACATGTTAAAAGATAAAAACATGTTGTAGTTAGGTAACATATTGCAATTCTTTGAATAATTAGTTATGTCATATCTTACTAAACCAGATGATATAATCTTTGACCTTGGAATAGTAGGATAGGTTCGACTTCGATTATACCATGTGATATACAAGTCACTACTATGTTAAAAAAAAGTGACAATGTTATCATTTTAATTGTCACTTTTATTAAAAGGTGACATTATGTCACCTTTTATTCTACGAACATGTTAGAAGCTAAATATTAGTACTAATATAAAAGGTGACATTATGTCACCTTTTGTTCTACAAACATGTTAGAAGCTAAATATTAGTACTAATATAAAAGGTGACATTATGTCACCTTTTGTTCTACAAACATGTTAGAAGCTAAATATTAGAACTAATATTGATCAGCTACATCACCAACTTCTTTGATCCATTGATATAGAAGTGAAAACATGTTCAAAACTTCAAAAATTAACAAGTGAACATGTCCTGACACTATTAATATTGTCACTTTTTTGTACAATCGGTCATTACATATATCAACTACCAACCAATTTATGTACATCCACAAAAGATTCTTACAACTAAATCAGTCGTTACATAACAAGACATGTCCACTTCTTCAAAATCACCTTCTTCTTCTTCTTCTTCAAAATCGATCTCCTTTTGACACTCATTCAGTTATCACCTCATGTGGAGATAATAAAGTCACTTTTCCTTTAAACCAACATGGTTGAGGAATTAACAAATTTCAATCCTACAAAAAGGAAAAAGATACAGTTAAAATAAAATTCAACAAAACATACATGCATTAGAAAAGCCTGTAACATACACATTTGTAACATGTTATAATGACTGAATATAAGTTTGTAATATACAAATACTAAAAGAGTGCATACACTCAAAAAAGTGACATAAAATTAAAAAAGTCACAAAAAAAAGTGATATAAAACTGAATGCCTATGCATGACTGTCAACTCATATTTACCTAGATTCAAGTGAACCTCTAGATATGTAATGCGACAACAAAATAGCATCCAAGTTACCTAGAACTTGATCGCTTATGATACTACAAGATGACATAAAATTCTTTTCTACATACAAATATTCATTGTGAATGTATGCATGTGCATGAATCACTTTTGGCAAACACTCAAAAAAGTGATAGAAAATAACAAAAAAATGACATAAATTTAAAGATATAAACATGACTAGTCGAAATCATAAAGCCTTGCACCTGCACAATTTTTATAAACAAGTGGCAATGAGACTTGAACCCTAGTCCTTTGCTAGACTCTCATACATTTTAATCATTTTATTTAAAAGCTTAAGCCATTAAAATAAAGTTTTCAAAACTTATCTATACTGAACACTAATGAATGGAAACGCTAAGCCTCTAGCATACTACATAGTATGATTTTTCAATGCAGAATTCACAAACAAATTGGAACAGTACGTGGAAGCAGGGATTTGTCTTCGGTAGTAGGCATCTAGAAATAGCGATGTAGATATTTTATCTTTTTTCTGTTGTGTTATGGGTTGCATCTCTTTATGTGGATTTAGCACATTCAAATTTCTGCAGAATAATTATTAAATCTCGATTACGCATTGCAATCACATTCAGACAATATATTACAGCAATTGTAGCATAATAAAATTCCCAAGATTTGAAGCATATACATTAATCATCAATCAAAACTAAAATTCCAAGCAACAAGGCTTATTCTACTATGAGTCGGTCAAGGCTCTAAGTTTGATTATACACAAGTTCAAACAAATCTAAGGATTTCAATTTTTCAAAAAGAACATGAAACTCGAAAACTTTGATCTACAGGTTACAACAAAGTTCCTTTATACGTTAAAAAGAAAAGAATAATTGGTTTTTTTCTTATTGCACAAAATATAATCAAAAGCACTCATAGATCCAAAATCAGCAAAGGAGAACTCAAAAAATAAAATTACAATAAGTTGCAGAGATTGCTTTGTTCTAGAAACAAAACAACCTGAAAATTGAGTTATTGTAACTATTGCAGATTGAAATTACTGTATTTAGCACAAACCAATCATTTTTAGACTATATAACTGAACAAGTTTTCAAGCAATATCTCAATTTTCCTAACCGAATTATTACCAAGCATTACCCACAAAAGATACAACAAATTCCAAGTATTATTATCATACTAAAACATAAAAAAAATGTTGTTACCTTGAGTTTGTAAAAGGATAAAGAAATTTTGTTCCTCTTCTTAGAGGATGGTACTTCATTGAGATTTTTTTGCCTCTTCTTGCCACTTTTTACAGTCATTGCAGAAATACGAGTTAATAATCGGAATCGAAATCAGATTTCCAGATTTCAGATATATGGTTTCGAATATTTGAGATTTATGGTCGAAATGAGAATGACACAATGAAATTAAATAGATACGAAAAAAGAAATCGATGGAAAATTGTCGAAAATAGAAATTTATAGTGGGATTTTACTCCTAGATAAGGAATCGATGGAACTCGAACGGATTTTTGCCTATGGACAATTTTTACAAAACTCGAACGGATATGAAGGGGAGATGAAGAAGAATCTATGGAAAATAGGTCGGAAATGGAGATACGGTCGGATTTTGGTCGGAAATGGAGATACATGAAATGGAGGATACGTTTCTACTTTCTAAGGTGGGAGGAAATGCGGTTTGAGCTTGTAAAAGTTGGACTTTGGTTTTAACAATTGGACATAATTATCATTAAAATATTTAATTAGAGTTTAAGGGTATTAATCAAAAACACCCTCTCTCTTTTTTTTGCTTTTTTTTTTTTTTTTTTCTGTTAATAATAACCTAAGCCTTCCAACAGTTCAGCCTTCACGCCGTTCGTTCACTTACCTCCAGACGAGTCCAGAGTCCAAACGGAAGAAACGGCAGTGGAAACTGGAAGTTCTGAGGTCTGAGCTGATTTGGTGGTCGTCAAGATAACCCCCCCACACCACCAGCAAAACACACACAGAGAGAGAAATCCGTGAGGCCGTGAGGCTCGTGATTATTGAGTAAGTATTTTGTTTACACTGACTCAACCTCCAGTTTTCTGGTGTCTGTAAGTATTTTGTTCACACTTTACATTGAGTATTGCTGTGTAGTTCTGAGTTCTCGGCCGCTTTTGCATTTCTGTGAATTTTTCTTTCTTTTCTCTTAATTTATGAAACCTCGGGCATAAATTCCAATTTCCACGTGAATTTCTATTCTGAGTTTGTATATCTAGCGTTGATTTTCAGACGATTTTTCTGATCGATTTTTACTTCTGGGTTTTCCAAACGGCAGTAAGGTAGGCTAGCTCTTATTTATAAACTTTTGTGGGTTTTGAGAAATGGGGAAACGTGAAGAATGGCACCAACATGTGGCATTTGAGTTTTGCTTATTTTTCAAATTTGATTTTTGTAATTTGCTTATTTTGGTTGTCTCCAGCATGCTTTCTCTTGCAATGCCATTGTCTTTTCCACATGATTTCAAATAAGAAAGAAAATTGATATGTATTTTGTTCTTTTACAACATTCATGATCTGGGTTTCACTTATTTGGTCCAAGAAATCATTTTGATTTTATACATTCCCTTATTTTCCACTATATCTCTGTTTTCAATTTTCTTCCTTAATTGTCAAATTACTTTCTTTTTCAATTTTATGTTGTACAAACAGGAGGGTCAATGTATCAGTATCAAGAAGGCAAATGTTATCAGAACAATCCCAATGTCTAACCAGAAATCCAATAAATGATTGCTGGCCCTCTGTCGGTATGTAATCTGATTTCTATGTATATATTTAAATGTGGTCTTTTCCTCATTGAAGTAAGTATACAACATATCAAATTGATTTAGGGTGCGTTTGATTGCAAGGGTGGAAAATGGGTGGAAAGAAAATGTTTTATAGGGAAAAAATTTGCCAAGAACATGTTTTGTAGGGAAAATGATTTCAAGTGTGTTTGATTGGTATAATTTTCCACTCAAAAAATTTTTAAATTCTCTATTCGTTTGGCTTTGTTTTACATGGAAATTGTCCATTGAGGTAATATTTTTTTCCACAATTGGTTATAAAATTTGTTTCCATTGTCAAAAAGTAAAAAAAAAAAAGGAAAAAAAATTGTTTCCTAAAAAATCATTTTTTTATCAAAGTTTAGTGTTCGTTTGTCTTTGTTTTACATGAAAATTGTCCATTAAAGTGAAATTTTTTTTTACCATTAGTTATGACATTTGTTTCCATTGCCAAAAAAAAAAAAAAATTTCCAGCCAACCGGGAAAATATTTTCCCACAAAAAAGGCGGAAAAACATTTTTATCAAAAATCCGGAAATTGCACACGTGTGGAGAAAATCCTGAAAATATTTTCCGTGGATAATTTCGCCTATCAAACAGCCAAAAAAGTAGAAAGTGGAAAATATTTTCCTACTTCCCCGAAAAATGTGGCCTATCAAACACGGCCTTACAGATAGTGTGTTTCTAGGTTAGTGTCACTTCTCCTCTTTTTGCATCGAACATTTCCCAGATGAAGTGGGCAGAATAGGGCTATTTTATTGAAATTTGTTTTTATTAATGGTGATAAGCTTGGCTTGGTGAAGCAGATCATATTTTTACTCTATTTTGATATAGAGTTGTTGGTTGTCTATGTTCATTTCTCGGTTTTTGCTCATTTCCTGCTCTGGTTAATAGTCCAAAGTTCAATTACTAGAAATGTCAATGCATTTGGGTGTTGTTAGGACTTAGTACAAAAAGGACACAGATTCTATAATATTTATACTCAATTATTTTTTAGAAAATAGAACCGATGTTTTGTGCTTGCACCACTGACAGAAGGTTCTTAATCCAGAAGTTGTAAAAGGCCCTTGGACGAAGGTGGTTCTTTATTCTTTTTTATAGATTTTTTGGCTGCTTAGTAATGATATTGAAGACGCTTTCCATCAAGTTGTTATGCATTTATCATTTCCTAATCATTAATATATAATCACTCCCATTCGTGTGAACTTCAGGATGCATTTTATAATATAGTCAGGAAGGCTAACAAAGTTGAAAAGCTTGCTGAAATCATTGAGTGAATGGTAAGTAATGTGTTAGTTTTGATACTTGTTAATAATTTCCAAGATTTGCAAGTCAGGAATTTAAAATGATTTTTATCATGTTTTGTTTATAGGAGTAAGGTGATCTGAAGCTTCATGCACGAGCTTTGGAGTCTGAGAGAGCTTTTCAAGAAAAAGGATATATTTGAAGATCCAAGAGCATTTTGAGGATTTTTATGAGGATATATTTGAAGAGCTCAGCAAGTTTGGCGAGATCAAGACACTCAATGTTTGTGACCCTGCATCCTGTATCTCAAATTTTCTTATCAAATAACTTGCTTTCCTTGGATTTTCTTCCTCCTACAATTGAAGCTTTCCTACTTGCTTCTTCAAATTCATAAGATTTCGCTCATGTCGTCGGCTTTCTTTGAGGGCATCCTTCTGTTACATAGCTGTCATTTTTTTAACAGATGAATTCCAGTAAGCAAAAGGTTTGTTTCATTTTCACAACAAACTTGGGGAGGAGATATTGTTTCTTGATTTCGGATTCAATTGATGAGAAGCAGATTTGGGAATGAATTGGGGGGATAGAATTGATTTCGATTTGGCTGTGAAGATTGGGGAAATTTAGAAATGGATGGACATGGAAAAGATAAAGAATGGTTCTTCCTATCTTAAGAGATTACACTTGATTTTGAATAGTGCTAGTGGCCACGTAGGATTTCTATATGCCATGTGGAATTTTCCGTCCAAGTAGACTAACGGAATTGATAAGGGTGATGGATGAGTAACCTTTTTTAAATGTGAGTGAGCAATGTGTAACTTTTTAATTATGGGTGAGTAAGTGGTAATTGAAGGTAAATGTTAATGATTGATCATTTAATTAACTCTCATCTCGGGTACCAAATGTGACACAGATATGGACAAAATTCCAGCTGCTTGCGCCATGGACTGGAGTATTGAGCTTGACAAGAGTCTCCGTTCCAAAAAACCCGGTAACTATTGAAATTTTTTTTTTAACGGATTTCTTTCTAGTAAGTTTGGTTTTCCTATCTTTTTTATTTTTAATAATAATTGAATTTATGCAGGTAAATCTATTGAAGCCATAAAAGACATAGGTTCCAGGATTGAATGGTGGAGTAGGGATTCAAAGCTTAAAGTTGCAGAATACAAATTTTTCAGCTTAATTCCTGGCGAAGATAAGCTTTTTTTGAATGCGATTTTTCTGCGTTTGGCGGATGCATTTAGGTTAGGAGATAAAAATGTTAAAAGTTGCATAGTAAAGATTTTTCTGTCCCTGCGACGGAAAAGGAGGAGAAGTGGTGTTAAGGATGATGATTGTAGGATTTTGAGCAAGGGTAAATTAGATAACTACATGGAATTGTTGAGAAGAGTAAAGGTGGTGTTTGATACCGGGGATGTAGAAGAACGATCGATGGCTTTGATTTTGTTTGGTTGCTGGGCAGATTTTGCGAAAGATGTTGCTGATATACGGTACATTGTGCTATCGAGTTTGGTTTCTGGTGATGCTTGTGAGGTAAGATTTTAAGTACAATTTGTTGGAAATTGGAAACTTCGATGTTATTTTAATTTTTAATCCACTTATTAAGAGTTTTACAAATCTATGTAGGAATCCATTAGTATGTGGTTAGGTTACTTCAGAAAATTCATTTCATTTACATTACGTGAACATTGAAATTTATTGTATTGATATATGCATGTGATATTGTGATTCATTTCTGCTGTGTGGTTCTAAGCAGACCTTGAGAAGTAATATGGACAGGCGACAGCACAAATTTTTTTGATGTGTATTATAATTTTGATTGCCCACTTTCTGGTCCAAATATTCATGCCACAACTCCACGTTGATCTCTGTGTACATATGTAATTGGTTTCTCTGAATTTTGCATTCATCGAGGAAAAGAAAAGGAAATAAATAGTTGAGAAAACCGATTTCCCTTGGATTTTTATTTTTAATAAATCCTACTGTTTTGCCCTTATCTTTTTCTTAATTTCTCTAGCATAATTTATCTTGCTCCTGTAATGAAAAATGTGGCATCAATATGTGCCCTCCCATGCTCACATCAATTGGTTCCTCATTTTTCTTCATTATTAACTTAATCTACATTCTGCAATTATATGCAGGTGAAGGCCTCATTGTTTGCTGCAGGATGCTTATGTGAATTGTCAGATGACTTCGCTAATGTTTTCTTGGAAATGCTGACTAGGATGGTGATATCATTGGAGATTCCAAGAGCTTTAAGGTTAGCAGGAGTGAAAGCTTTTGCTAAACTATGGTGCCCATTGTCACTTGCAGATAAAGCATATAAGGTTCAGCATTCTGCCTACTTTTAGTTTATTCCTTCCCAAGCTGGTATGCTCAATCTACATATTAACATGCTATTGTCCCGTTTTTGTTGAAAAAAAAAAAAAAAAGTCTCTTTAGAGGGTATATAGATAGAGAGCACTCAAATTTTTTTTTGTTAGGCATCTTGCAGAGTTCATGTGACATCAGTATAAAATATTATGTGCTTTAACTCAAATCTTTAACGAAATGAAGATGTCCCATGGTAAATGTAACAAGCATATTGTTTCTACATCTAAAAGAATATGCTACTCAGGACATAAACCCTGAGCATGTATGCAGTTAGAGCCACAAGGTTATATTGCAGCTCTTAATGTTATTGCAGACAGGTTTAAAGCTGCTAAAGGATTCTTTAGAAGATGATTTCTCTGCTGTGATGCTGATTTCACTTTCTAAAATTGCCTCTAAGTGGACGCTTCTAACATCTGTACAGGTATCTACCGTGCTTATCTACTTACCCTATAAATTAAAGCACAAGAAATTAGTCAAAATGAATCATGATCTATTTTCGTTTCTGGCTGAAATGAGTGTGTATCCTTCGGAAATCTTCAATGCAGTCTCCATCGTGATCTCCATCTAACCAGCTAATTTTGATAGGAAACATTGCCCTTGGATGTGGTGAATTCTTTGTAGATAGTATTTTTATTTTTTAAATTTTTTTGTCCTTTCTTGACGCATTTTTTCTCAAAATTACTAATATCTATTTCTTGCTTTTTGTTGCAGATAGAATTGCTTACATTGTTTGTAAGTGAAGAGCGATCTTTGGATTTCCAAGCTACAACATTAAGATGTCTTAATTTCACATTAGCAAAGGGAGTTTGTGATTTTCCGTCAGCCAGGGACGTCATCCATAAATTATTTATTATTATGAATAGATCTGAAATTTCACAAGCACTCCAATTTGAAGCGTTAGAAATCTTGCATAAGGTGTTTCCCATGTTAACTTTCTTGAGTTCATGAACACACAGTTTTCTTAGCGATTCTGACATTGGCACTTTGCAGATCCTTTTGTATGGTTCATCCATAATTCCTTGCATGGAGATGCTTGAGATTTTTCCAAGCTTGTTGACAATTGTTGAGAATATAGTACTGTCTTCCTCCAAGTCCAAGAGAGTCTTAGCCTTTAGGATTCTAGCCGATCTCTCTGACAAGATTCTGGGAAGAGAAGATATAGTCTCAAGTGAAATTGGTTCAACTCTAGCATCCCAGGTGATTTCATTTGTTTTAGATCAGATCTCTTTGCCAGTAAGGTTGGAGATGGATGGTCATCAGCCTGACTTGGATATGGAGCTTGAGTTTAAAAGCTTACTTAAACTTTTAGTTAACCTGGTTGAAAATCATTCATATCTTCGTTGCTTGGTGCCAAATAAAATCTTCATATTTATAGATAACCTGATCAAGGAACTGGACAAAGTTGTGAGGATAGAGAAAACTGACTTGCCAATTCATGATGTCACAGAGTTTGTCAGAGGAAGCAAAACATTTTTCAATTCAAAACTCATGCTCTATGTATCCAAAGTTGTGTTTGTTTGTATACAAAACCTAGATGAAACTGATGCTGGAACAAGCCAAGTTTTTAGTGAGTTGAAGCGTCAGATAGAACATGTACGCCAGTGCACCTCTTTTGATGACTATATCCATACGATCTACTGCCTCTTATTACACTTCTGCGCCATCCATAGTTCCATGTGTGGTGAGAAACAGGAATTGCTGAGTCTTGATAAAAACTTTACTCTTTCTTGTGTTAATTCCATTATTCAGCTTGATATCCTTACTCTTGACTGTGCAAAGAAGATGTTGGGGGGAAAAAGTTATTGGTCATCTTATAAAGCTGGAAAACTTGCAGTCTATCAGGGAGCATGGTCTACGGCTGCTTTCATTTTTGAGCATATCCACAGCACAGTTAAATCCACTGCCTGTTCCCACTGGTTGAAATCCTTGGCTCAGTTCTCACACAGTGAAAAGCAGATTCAGTTGTTCTTCATACGTGACCAAGACCCTTCTATCCTAAACCATTCTACCGTTAAAGGAGATCCATTTGTCCCTTCCGAACCTAATGGAGGTAAAAGAGAAGGCATTTGCTGGAAAATCAACAAGCGTAACTACATTGAAAATCTTATCAGTGCTTGTAGTATTCTTTGCTCTGCAGAGGAAACACTTAGAGACTCTGGTTTGGGTCTTTTGTTCGGTTTCCAAAGATGGTTTTTGTCCCTTAGAGCAAAGCTCCTGTCATCTGTAGTAGATATAATGAGGCTATTGAATACAATTTCACTTGTTCAATATAGCAGTAGCCCCTCAGGAGAAGGGGAGAGAACAGATCCAGTTTCAGGCTTGAGTTTTTTCCAAAGACTCAGTTCCTTGGTTGATTCTTTCATAGAGGTCTCTTGCCGAATGAATAAATTAACTAGAGAATTTGATCTATTTGTAACATCTTTCATTGGCATGGACAGACAAAGTGTGATTATTGTTTCGTCACTTGCATTGAGTTGTTCATTGATGGCCTTCAGTGCTGGTTTTGTCTTTCTCATCCCAAACTTGCAGTATTCAGAGAATTATAGAACTTTAAACTCTGAATACCTTAAGGAGTCTTTCCATGCTACGCTACTAGAAGATTTAGTTGGAAGGTTGAGGCAAATAGACAGTGCAACCAGGAATAGTTTCCTGTTTCTTATGAAGTCTTTTGGAAAGTACGGGAGCTGTTTTTCACCACGGTTGAGAAATCGGATTTCAGACAGTTATGAAACAAGAGTTATGCTCAAACTCTGTGATTATGCCATTTTGAGGATTGTTGCCTACCAAAATGAGGCAAGCCAGATGGAAGGGGGTGACAGCATGTCTCAAACCATAAATGATGGTTCACAGCTTTTGTTGAACATTATTTCACAATGTATTTTGATACCATTCAGGACTCCCAAGCACTTTTTTCAAGTAAGGTATGTTGAATAAAGCCTTTTATATAGATTTGAAGCCCTGATGTATCATATTTTTCTTCTTTAAATTTTTTTATGTTCTTCCTACACATTTAGGATAAAGCATTAATGTCACTTATATCCTTTTAAGTTGCAGATTTTATATTCTTCCTACAAGTTAGGTGGCCACAATCATCCACGTTCTCATTGTTATAAGCAGCAAATTTTATGATGACTCTGATCACGAATTCATAGTTCTATGGCTTGTGTCTACACATGTAGACTTTATTGCATTTCATTGAGTGTCCTAACTTCAAACTGAGTGTTGATGTTTTGGATTACCCGCTTTTGATATTATTCTAATATTTGAAGCTGACTTTATTTTTAGGCCTAGTGTTACCTCTGAGCTTTTCGTGATGAATGAAGATGGTGAACATGTGGATGGGGTATCTGTTTTTTCAGGTTCCCCCATCTCACTGAATTTGTGCCTTCAATTGAGAAACATGCCAGCAGGTCCACCTTTGCGGCTTACCAAATTGTTGTGCATTCTTAGTTGTAGATCATCTTCTCAGAAGAAAACAGAAATGGGAGAGAATAAAGGGCAAAACCACTTGGGTAGCCAAGATGGGGGAATTGATGATTTGGTGGACTTGAACGAACAGCTAGTGGGCTATGTTACTGGATCTACAAGGAGTTGTAGAATGCATTGCAGAGATAACAACGGTGATGTTATGGTGAATCAGTATGTGCATTTTGAACTGAACACACGAGGCCAAGGGTTCTCTACTTGCTTGTTTGATATTTCTTCTTTTCCCATGGGTTCTTATAGAATCAAATGGCATAGTTGTTGTATCAATAGTGTCGGTTCTTATTGGAGCCTGCTTCCTCTGAATGCTGGCCCTGTGATCACCATACAGGATTGTAAAATTGTCAGGTGATTCTGCTGAAGTTTGATAGATCTTATGAACTGTCCTAATTCAAAGAGGAGGAACTATCAAGATCATTAATTTTGTGTAAGTTACCATATTTAGTTTCTGATACTTATATGTGCATCTTCTCTGGTGTATTCCTTTTTTGAAAATAACACGGGAAGTTAAAATTGCTGCAGCTTGTGGAGGCTTATTTTTTTGTTCTAACAAGATCAGCACTCACTCTGGCAAAACATATTTGCACTTTTGAGTTATGATTTCCAAGAAGTTTGATGCTGAATGTGTTGTCTTTCATTGTAAATACAATTTTTCCCTTGTGGCGTGTACTCTGCATTTAAGTGTGGGAAGCTGATTCCATCTTGCTCCTTTACCTATAATTTTATTTTAGGTCCAGAATCTAAGATGACCATGAAGCTGGCCAATTTGCTGTAATTCTTTTTCATTGTTCATTGTAATTTCTTTGCAATTTCCATTCAATTGTTACAGTTATTTTACATATTCAAATCAGGTTCCTACCATTGTCTTTGCAGCTATGGTGGGCATTATATTGTATCTGCCAGTTATATTTTGAAATATTTTTTTTTTTCGATTCTCCTTCAGAGCCACTGAGGTAAATACCCATTTGTATTTAAATGAATATCTAATCTCGTTATTCTCAAGAACTTTTAGAAAAGTCCAACTCTTATGATGATATGATAATATCTATTTAGTGACCAAAAATGTTTGCATCTACAAATAGGATCCTTCTAGACATTGAGAAGAAATAAAGTTTTCTAAATTCTTCTTCGCAGATTGAAGCACATGCCCCTTTTATATTATGGCATTGATAGGGCAAATATTACACCGATAACGTGCATGAATAAATTCTCAAAACATACATTTTACGTGTGAAATCGAACATGGTTCCGACTTACCAAAATAGGATTTGAGAGGACGAAATGATAATTACCGAAGTCGAATACATAATAACTGATTTAATCCTTTTCATTATTCAACAAATAACATTTCATTCTTTAATTCAAACCTTTCAATATAAACAAAAGAGAATTAGTCATTTTTTTGATATCAAAACATAATTGAAAGAAATCAGAAAATGAAATAAGGAAATGCAGGTGATGGGATTCGCCAATGCAAGTGTTTGACACTTTGTCCTTAAGATGAATTTGTCATGCATCGGTGCAACTGTTTTGCAGTAATCATCTCTCAAAATACAAAGATCATATCTTGCAATAGGAGCACTTCAAATTACGTAGACCAATGAACTCTTAACAGAATTCTCTCTCTACCAAACCATGATTTTATGCAAGAAAAAACCACTTTTACAAAGTGTTTTTATGCAATACAATCAAGAGAAATGATATGGAATTATGAATTAAATGAATAAAATCCAAACGTGGAATCTATGAGTGTTTGGTAGAGATTTTTGGGGGAAGAATTGATTTTTGAATAGTGATATGATGGGAAATGTGTGGTTGAAAAAGAAGAAAAAAGTATTGATGTGATGGAAAATATTATTTTATTAAAAAATGTGTGGTTCAAAATGAGAATTGATTTACTGTAGAAAATGAAAATATATACCAAAAAGGCTCGTTGGAAATGTTTGTCTCAAAAGACAACCATACAAAAGGACTCGCCTCTTGAAATTTATCTCTATACTTGATGAAACTTGCCCATTGAAAAATAATCATACCAAAAGTCATAATCTTTCATATGAAATAACACATCCTTCCATTCAAATATTTTCAAAAATATTCCATAATATTTTACATGATTTTCCAACATGTTCAATTATTTAAACATTTTAAATTGGTTTAATTTCTCATTTACCAAATAATGAATTCCACTTAAATAATCATTTAAAATTGATCCACTTAAATAATCATTCGATATAAAATTCCAACAAAATCTGTGTCACAAAATTCTCCTAGAGCCAAGCAATCTGCAAATAATTTTTTTTGTTAGAACCAACCATAAAATTATTCCAAAGAAAGACATTAAGAAGCACGAAACGGGGTTTAACGTGTGGTAAAAAAATAAGAAACAATTCGAAATGCAAAAACCTCGAGTCCTCACATCTTTTTATACCAAGTTTTTATTGACCTTAAAATTGTCAAAATCATTACTAAATTTATTTGGAGAGTCTGATTTGTAAAATCAAGAATTTGATTTCTAATATTCTAATTAACATTGTGAAAATTCCCAATATAAGAAAACCGGTAAATAAAAGAACAATCTTATTGGAAGCTAGCATTGACTTAATATATCTATATTCTATGTGTAATCTATATTTATCTAATATATATTAAAATTTATTTTACTATAATCTATATTCCAAGAATCCATAAGCTCTTACTTATTTACAAAAAAAATAAAAAATTATTTTAAATAGTGAGTTTTTGGAGAATGTGTAATTAAAAAGTATGAACAAGTTTTGAATTTACGTGTAGAATATTTTATTATGTAAATATATGGTTGAAAATGAGTACGTAGACAAAAGAGTTTTTAAAAAAATAGAAGACAAACATGGGCTAAGTTTATTTTTTAATGATCAAATATTACGATTCTATGATATTTTATTATAGGGTTAAACTCAAGTCTTAACATCATTTTTCCTTCTTTCTCGTTCAATAGGAAGTTAACGGATTTTTACTATAAAATTTGATCAATTTTAGGTTACTTTCTGATTTTTCCGTTGAACTGCTAATCTAGTTTCACTTATAACATTGGTCGTTTTATAGATAATAAATTTGATTGTAATAAATATTTAAACATGAAACTAAAACACCGAACAATTATTTTAAAACAGTTCTCAATGTTTTAGGAAATTCTCTTGTTTTAAGATATTATAAAATAATAATTACGTTTAGCAGGCAAGCTGGAGTAGCTCAGTTGGTTAGAGCGTGTGGCTGTTAACCACAAGGTCGAAGGTTCAACCCCTTCCTCTAGCGTTTTTTTCCCCCCTTAGCAAAAACACCATTACAGAAATGGCATTGCTTCTTTATATGATGTGCATGGCACTATTTCACATTTTGCCACTCAAGTTTGGATCAAAATTTTCGGAAACTTCTGAAGTAGATGACGGTTGATAAAGGAATCCTTGATCATAATTTCTAGTATTCATACTTCGTCCAACATGAAATTTGTGATTGGTAGTAAAACACCGATTTGCTTAACTTTAAAAATAACTTAGTTACCTGTTCCAACCAAAAATAACTTGATTGTTGGCTTTAATTATTTTAATAAAAGTCAATGGTAGGCTTCAACCTAACTTTATAATTTATTTATTTATTTTTTGTCCACTATTCTGTTAATTCTAATTCCCTTTCCAACAATCAAATGATGAAATTATAGTTTACTATCTGAATTCGAAGTTGGGAACACGTCTTTATTTCGATTGGGAGGATATGGAGATAAGTAGTTCATTCTAATTGTAAAAAGAAAGGTCTTTCCTTACTTTCTTTGTGATACGTCGCAGTGAACATTCTTAACTTGCATCTTTCAAAAGACTCGAGTTGATGCCACTGTAAGGTTTATCTCCTAGGCATTGAAAGGAAAAAAGCGAAAAGGAAGAAGAAATTTAGAAAAAATAGCAATTCCAGATAAATGTGAAGAATAAGGAATTTCTTCGAAATCTTACATTCCAGTTTAAATCTAAAACGTAGCAAGAAAAAAAAAAGTTAAAAAAGAACAAAGAGAAAAGTAGGATATCTAATGGACAGTAGAGTAGGTAACATCTAGCTCCAGAAAACAGGTGTGTTCAACACAAAAACAGCCATACTTGCCTGAAGGGAGATCCGAATAACAAACAAGCAGCAAAGCAGAATAATATGCTACGATTCCTGCATCCATCAAACACGGGTTTATCAAGATTGGTTACTGCTGTTCTTCATCAGGCAATGCTTCATCCAGACCTCGTTGTGCAATTCTGTAATACAGAATACCCATTGTTGCCATGCAAGCCCTGCACAAGAAAAGGAGGAAAGATGTTAAGTCGACTTGATGCTCATATAAGAATTGAATGAGAGAAAACTAGCAACAGCAACAATCGATCTCTATTTTGGAATCTCCACGACATTTTGTGGTTTAACTATAAAATTTGATCAAGTCGCCCCCAGCATTCAGTGATGGACATATCACATTTGCAATCAAATTTTTATTTCTTTTAGGATCATCCTTTACCCAGCAAGCCAATTGCACATAACCATTTCTCGGATTCACTTAACCATGCAAAGAAGTTTAAAAGAAGAATATAAAAGAGAAACGGCTAAGGGAAAACAAAGGAAAGGCATAGATTACATGATAGCTATAACTAGGAGGAGTTTCCTTGGATCCATCCTTGAAGATCTATGATGTCTTGCGCGACCTTCGGGTACTTCATCTGCATTTGATGAGTCTTTTCGCGGTGGTGCAGTTACTGGTAGAGTTGGCAATGCACTAGACCAGAAAGGTAGCAATGACCTAAGAAGCTTATGGCGGAATGGACCTGCAATTGAGATCAGCAAGTTCATTTTACAAAGTTGTGAAAGAAAAAAAGAAAAAAAAAATCATGAAATAGCATCTACAGTATAAAAAAGGCAATCATTACAAAATCAATTTTCTAACATGAAATTTAAAAAATATGAGAACCCAACTTAGATATTACACTGGCTAAACATGAAGTTTGAGAACTGTTTATGAGGTTGCATATGAAAATCAAGGTTGGACAACATTTCTTCCCAATTTTGGGCAATGAATTTAACACGTCATTTAGCGCCCGTTTGGCCCCAATTATTCCAAGTTATAATGAGAGGAATAGTAATTTTTTGGAGAATGTTTCGTTAAAAAGGAAGGAAAAGTTTTTTGATTTACGCATAATATTATTTTATAGAAGAATGTGTGTCTGACAAGAAAGAGAAAAATGAATTATAATTTAATGAAGAATAACAGGGGCCAAATGGGAGCTTAGTGTCCTATTTTCCATACAATAAGCCACTCAAGCCTGGGGCATACAATACATGATATCAGATGCTATTATTCGCAGAACGCAGTGGGTCATGAGAATCATGCTATACCTCTCCATACCACGGATGGCATTCATGTATGTCACAGTGCGAGTGGAAAATGACTGGGCACTTATCCTACTGTAAGGTTTAATTTATGACCCAAAAACTGGATAGTACGGTTGCTCCATATCCCTTATAAAGAGTATATAATATATGGCCATTAAGTCCAACATTTAGTACCGTATTTGGTGATGATTAGGACCCATCTGAGCCTAGCAACTTATCTCACATCCAACGACCCCTCTTGACCGTTGGCCATAGCGAAACACGTCAGGGATAACAGCTCAGGTAATTGTTACAGTGACAAACATTGTGGCATAGAGCCAGCAAACAAGAATTTCAACCATCACAGGATGCTGATGCTGTTTTTGGTCTTTCTTCTACTAGCAATAACGCAACCAAAGGAAACACCATCAAAAGAACAGAGAATGAATGACCTTCACCCACCTCTTCGAGTGTACTTCTTCCGGTTCCCGTCTTCATCATCAGCATAATATAAAGCTTCAGAATTTTGCCTCTCAACTTGGACAGCATTTTTTCGTGTCATGGCAACAGGCTGTGTACAAATACAACAGAAAAATATATGCAGAAACACATCACGTAGCATATTGAGGCGAACACGGTTAAAATAAAAATAGAAAAAATAAAAGATTATTCTTACAGCAGTAGGACTTGTGCTTTTCATGAAACTGGGCTCGTGATTAGACAGTGATGACGTTGCTGAGGCAGGCCCATCTATCTCCACAATCTCCAACTGTGCAGGTTTTGTAGAACCAGTCCTGGTAGAAGCTGCATCTTTTCCATCAGCAGAGGCATGCATCAGTGGATCTGAAGCAAAAGCAGGTGGAGGACTTCGGGGCTCCGTCCCGGGCAATGAAACTGGATGATTCCCAAACAAGTTCTTCTCCAAGCCAGTCTGCAAAAAGAATTGATGTCATATAATATAAGAAATCACCAAGGCAACTATCCTCTTAGTGGTGAGAAAGAAACACCTCCCTGCAACCCTTCATATACAACCAAAAGGAAAAGGACAGTAACAGAAAAAGAAACGAGTGAGAAATCTACGGGAGGGAATGAAGAAAAAGCAAAGGAAAACATTCACCCACTAGCACATAAGATGAATTTAGAGGACACAAATTCACGAGAGCAAGAGGCAGAAAAAATTTACAAAGAAATCAAATGTGGTCCATTGAAGCCTTCAAGCAGAACTTGTATGGTTAACAGCTACTGTTTTGGAACATCTACAACCATAGTTTGGCTGAACATGCTAAAGGATTACATTCATTGAAGCTGCTTTTGGGTACTTAAAGATTTAACAAGAAAGAAAATCAACAACAGAACTCTCACTTGGAAACTGAAACAAGATTTTCATCATGAAGACGGAGTGAAGCCAAACTGACAAAAACCAAGTTGTGTTTGGAAATTCAGTACGACAAACCTCTTGTTTCCCTGTGCAATCCCTCGAATTAAATTCCATTTCACTAATCCAAACAAGAAATATATATAGAAATGATCTCCTAAGCACCGGTGACTTGGCACACCAATTAATTGGTAAATAAGTTGTACAGAATCACTCCATCCATATAATTCCCAAGAGGAATACCCGATGACTTTTTCTGCTTGAACTATTACATATAGAACCATCTTTCAGAGATTGAATAATCTGATTATATTTGCTTAATTGACCAAGCCGTACACAAACTTCTCTCCATATTTATATCCCTGTCCCTAACCAGCTGTAGCAGAAGAGACCTGGCTTCGAACTCAATATTTGAATCCAGCAGGGAAAGGAAAGAAAATGACTTGGCTGAAGAGAAAGAAAGAAAAAAAGGGAGGACAGAAATCCATGGAGATATGTCTGTTCAATTCTGTCTAAACCCCATCTGATCTAATTGAAGTAACAATTTCAGGAATATTACCACAGATGTCAGAGAATTTTCTGGATTTTAGAAGTATCATACAAAATTAGAACTATACAAATTTTCAGCTTGACTTGAAAGACAAGCATACAAAGCATAAGTGCAGCATATTGAATAAAGAGCCAAAGGGGGCACAATGCATTACGGTGGATGTACACAGTTTCTTTCTTTTTCTTCTCTTTTCTTCGATAAGTACAACTGACGTACACATCTATTGTAGTAATGCTACAATCCACATTTCTTTTACATTGGAGATAGCATTTCCATAGCCAAATAACTGAATAAGAACTGGATGGTCTGGGAAAATTCTCATTCCTAGCCAGCACAAAAGTCAATTTCTAAAACCTTTGCTAGCTGAGCCCGCAGAACTTCCCAAGACTTCTCACCAAATACATTTCCTTCAATTAGTTTAGATAATCATTCAAAAAGGTAAAGAGTTCCTAAGCCTTCTCATCTGTGATAATGTACTGTCAGCCAAAAATCATCATAACAATTTAATAACCACATCCAGCGAGTAGAGCAGGAAGGAGAATAGAGAAAGACAATCTGCAAGTACAAATATCCGAATAGAAAATGCATCTTGCCAGAATGACCCCGAGGCAGTTCAGCACTTTATATTGAACATCAATTTATGTAAATAAACAAGAAATAGAGATAAAATAATGGAAAGTGACCCACCATTATGGTTGTGAAGAAGTGATTTCAATAGATGATCGAGTAGATATAGCAATCAAGTGAAGTAGTAAAAAAGAAATAATGTGGCCGTCCCCAAATTTATCGAAAATAAGGCTTGGTTTATTTTGTTGTTTTAGTTGATAATTACATTTCGAACAAATAAAACAAGACGCGAGTTTGCTGAAATTCGGTAAAAAATAAGATTTTACCAGCATAATTGCTTCCTTCAGCTTTGAATGAAGATGAGATCCAGAATCTTTGACACTTTTAGGAGGCCATATCTGCAACCAGAAAAGTGTTACTAGTGAATATGAAACAAAAACAGGTAAAACAGGTTCTAAATGTGTTTGTGATAATAAATATGTACGCATCCACAAAAACTCTGATCTCACACTTTATGTCAGAAAGTTCAAAGCCACCATTTGTGAGCATGTTCTAGTGCCATAAGAATATTCAAAGCTTACTGATATATACATGTTTTATATCTATAAGGAAAAACCATAACCTTATAGTAATAAATCTTAGGCCAAGTAGAGAGTGAATATACGAAAGACGAAAGAAAGCAAAATTGAAAGGCACTGTTCATTTTCAATTATCCAAGGTCTTGAATTTGTTGCAAAGTCATGATTGAACTATATCAAACAATTATATGATCAATTTTTTTCAATTAGTTTTTCCTTAATTCTGATGGCTCTTAATTTTGGCTATACATAACAAGTCTGGTTTTACTTCTCTTTAGTCGTTGGTAATGAAGGTACTATCTCCTGGAGGAAGCTCTGATTGATACCATCAATCTCCTACAGAGTTCTGTGTTGATCTGTTGAAGAGAGCTCTGTATTGTCCCGCGAAGGGTAGCTTTATTTGATGTGACCAATTATCTAAATGGAGCTCCCTATTCATACCCAGATGGGGACCCTGTATCGATCACATTCTTTGTCGTGGGGGAACTCCATTTTGATGTTATATTCTCCCTGAAAAGGGGCTATCTGTAATGTTGTAAAATCCTGAATAGGAGTTCTGTGCGATCAATTTCCGAACATAAAATCCTAAAGATATCTCTACAACTTGATTATTGAAGTTAAATTTTCTTTAGATGGTCATTTAGCAGAGTTCAGCATTGGATTTCTGGTGCTCAAGTTTTTAAGACCATTTTGGAATATGGATCTCTGATCACGACAAATTTATATGTCTTAACAAGGTTGAATATCAAATTCTGATAATTTATTGATCATCTGTTGCCATAATTAAATCATGGAAGTTCGTTAGGCATATTATCCTTTTTTAATTCAGTTAAACGAGAATAATAATAACTGGGGGTGGCAGTGGGGGTGTTATTCAGCTCCTCTTAATCTCTTTACATCTTTCCTTCAATATATCCAAGGTCTTATCTTGTCAGCTGAATTTCGTAGATTGCTTGTGCTAGCTTGGCAATGCAAGAGCCATGGGTCTGTTTCAATATGTTATAGGAAGACAAAGTTAAGGTATTTGACTTAAGATAAGTTGGGATTTCACTTTTAATGGATATATGGACTTATTCTCAAGAATAGTTAGGCTTGTAATGAAGTGTTGATTTCGGAAATGACAGTTTATCTTCTCATATTTGTTTTAGAACAAAGTGTATTGAATTCAGAGGATAATAATCACAACAACACCTATACTATTCTCGTACGACGAGGCCTGATTTCAAAAATACATACCCAATCTACAAGGATAGCTTTGTCTATTCATGCATCCCAATTCTGAGATCTCCGGATCTCAGGTGTCTTCATTGATATTTCCCAATCAGGTCTTATTATGGAAATTTTAACCATAATCCTAGAAACAATTCATGGTTTTCTAGCACTAGTTTGGGAAACTGATTAAGCCTTCTCTACATTTAGCAATCAAGATTCAAGACTCTCCACTTCTGTCATTTCCTAATCAACTGCAGACACCGTTTAAACCTCAACCTTCTGAGTGAATTATATCTAGGTCACAGCAAGTACATTATTATAACAAGTTGTGCAAGAAGATACTATTATTTCAATTTACATTCTCAAGAAAACCAGGCTCTTCAGTGTACTTCATCAGCTTCAGCTTTGTGTAAAGAGCCACAAGTTTCATTTTATGTGTCCCAAGATAAAAGATTTAAAAAGTTTGCTTCTATTTTCTTTTATAACCTTGATATTTCAAATACATGTAAAATTTAAATATGAAGCCTCCACTTGGACAGAATTTGTAAATGGTTTAATTTAGACATAGATTAAAAGTGGTGGATAAGTGGATTGTTATGGTGGATCCATTGGAATGTGTGGTTAAAAACGAAATTTGACCATTTATAAATTGATTTATAATTTTGCCAAAAAGAGGCTAAAATGTTCCAGAGGACATTTGTAGTGCAAGTTAAAATGTTTCCATGACAAATTGGTTTGCCCACTGAACAATAGACGTTGGCAACAGAAATTGAAAAACTTTTTGAAAGTAGAACATACCGAAGTAGAACAGAATGGACAGACATATCCAGCGGGAGCAGTTTGAGGAGGGAAACTTTTAATATGTGAAACCAAACAATTTGTGTGGATAACATCTGCAAAAAGAAAAAAAGGAATTAGATATGCAGGATGAACTATGATCAATACTCGCACACCTCAATCTTTTAAAAACTCTACACACACACACAGAGAGAGAGAGAGAGATGATTGATCACGAGTATTTCCAATATTCAAAACATGTTAAAGATGTGCAAGCGCAAATACGTACGCAAGCAACCCAATCGCGTAGTCTGAGGATCGGTTCCCTCTTCAAGCACAGCCTGACAATGGCAACATTTAGTAGGCCAATCATACTCTCCATCAATTACCCACTCTGAGTATGTACGTACCTATAATGCAAGAACAATTCTATTTCAACAAATCCAGACTACTGTGTGTGAAGTTTTGGGAATATGAATTATAGTAAACTGTACCACACAAATTTGGTGCTCTGGAAAGCATATGCATTGCCCACAAACTGGGACCTTGTGCACGAAACAGTATAGTTTGGTGGCCTGTAACACAAACCATATAAAACAATTACTCGTGTTTCAAAGGGTATCCGATCCAATAATCATCTCCCAACCACAAATTGCACAAATTATCAAGCAAATGAATATCAGAATTCAGAAAAATAATCCAATTGACGAACTTAACACCGTATAACAAACGATAGTTATTGTTGGAGATGTCTCTAATAGTATATAACAGCGACCTCGATCTGATCTAAAAATTAGCGAAGTGCAGATTCAAGTGTGAATTAAATCAAATACATAAACTTCAAAAATGCAATTAGCTAGGAGCTACATAAACTTCATATCAAATAAAAGAAAATCAAAATTACATAAATCAATTGCTACATCTGTACATATAAATGCATAAAAGAGTTATGTATATCTCGTCATACCTTGCGGCATTTACAGACCACCATTGTATGGACTGGATGGATAAACAGAAAAAACTTGAGATCGAGATTTTCAAGATGAAATTTGATTTGATTTAATAGGGTTTTAGCTGAGGTGGATTAAATTAATTAATTACTGAATTTAATTCGGTGATGTTGATAAACTTTAACGGGTGTTTGGGAAAATTTCATATGTAAGAGACACTCGTTTAAAAAATAAAAAAAAATGTTTAAAGTTTCAAAAATCACATATTAATTAATTTTTTTTATGAAATAATTAATTATAATATATTATATAAATTAAATATATTAAGTTCACAATTCTATATAATTTGGTCGCAATTTTTTAGTCACAAATGAAAATTTTGATAGGTTACAAATTATTTCACGTTTATAAATAAATTTTTTTTATAGGTACAATTTGTTCATCGGTTACAAATCAAAAAATTTAAAGGTCTCAATTTATTTATCGATCACAAATTATAAAATTTATAAGCCACAACTTATTACAGGATCATAAATTATTATATTATTGGTCACAAATTAATAATTTTTAGATCACGCATTATTTATTCATCAAAATTTATTTATTTCATTGGTCACACTTTAACTAATTTATTGGTCACAATCAACCATATAATATGTGACACCACTGCCTCTAACGCCATTGCCATCGCAGCCAAAACCACCACCAGCACCTTCCGACAGCAACACCGTCAACATAACCATCACCACTCTTCACAACCACCGTGACTGCAACGACCACCGCCAACACCTGCATCATCTTGTATTTCAAACATATTTTGAACAACACACTTCATGAGATGCATAATTTTTATCAAATTTTTAATCACGCATTTCGATTTATTTATTTTTTCTTTAACTAAAATTAGATTTAAAATTCTGATAAAAGTTTGAGAAATATATAATAGAAAAAATGATAAAATTGTGAATCCGTCCTTGAAAATAAACGAGCTTGTTTGGGTGGAATTTTAATCCATTTAGAATTGAAAATATAGTCGTTATTAGAATTGAAAATATAGTCGTTATCGTGTCTCACTTGTCTAATAAAAGTCAACAATAACGATTAATTTTTGACTTTTAATCCGATTTTAATCTATGTCAAACAAGCTAATATAAGGCACCGTTTGGTAACCATTATTCTAGAAAAAATGTATTCTTTGTGTCAAATCACACCTTTTTTGTGGTTGAAAATGAAGGAAAAGGTATTGATGTGATGGAAAATATTATTTTATTGATGAATGTGTGGTTGAAAATTAGTAGAAAAATGAGAATGAAAAAAAGAATGGTTACCAAACGGTGCCTAAATGAGTTTTAGAAACAAACTTTGTCAACTTGTCAAAATTTACTAAAAATACAATATTTATGGAATCAAACTGGGCTACATTTACAACGGAAAACTCCTGTCATTTGAATTCAAATCTTGGATAGCGGATAGGACTTCTGCCTCCATACCTCTCTACGCATAAAACCCTAGCCATTCCACACTCACACAGGTTTTCTCCAAGATCTGATTCACTAATATCTGTAACAAAACACCGAGCAAAGATTATGGCGGCGGCGCCACAATCGACCGGACGGGAGCTTTCAAGCCCTCCAACCGATGGCATATCAAATCTCCGGTTTTCAAACCATAGCGACAACTTGTTGGTTTCGTCGTGGGATAAGGTTACTTGTTTTTTGCTTCTTTTTATTTTCGGATTTTGCATTTTTATATCTCGATTGTGAATTTTTTGGTATTTTTAGGTGATTTGATTGTATTTTGATGTGTGCTTGATACAGAGTGTTCGACTGTACGATGCAAGTGCCAATGCACTGAGAGGAGAGTTCATGCACGGAGGTGCTGTGCTTGATTGCTGCTTCCACGACGATTCCTCAGGGTTCACTGCTTGTGCTGACCACACTGTTAGAAGGTTATATTTGCTGATTCTACTTTTTCTTTGTTTTATTTTTTAAATAGCAGCTCAGTTTAAATGCTAATTTCCCCCAAACTCATAGTTTTAGTTTTTAATTTAACTGCTGTTTTGGGATGATTGTTTATTAAGAAGTTGATTCTGGAAAAATGTATACAATACTTGTATAATTTCATCTGTCCATGTGATTGAAGGTGAGGTAATTGTTGGGTGCGTGATTTCATGATTGTCCCTGAAAATGGCACTTTTTATGCTTCAGGCTGGTGTTCAATTATAGCAGGGAGGATATTTTGGGAAGGCACGATGCACCAGTTCGATGTATTGAATACTCGTATGCAACAGGTAGGCTTTTATGTTCATGCTGATTGTCATTATTTTTGTGAAAAGAATTTGAAAGTAAAAAAAAAAAAAAAAAAAAATCAAATAAAGGAAATGCATTCGACTAATTGATTGGTGGTGTTAGCATGATAAAAATGCTGTACACAAACCCAAAAAAGTGTAGAGCTCTTCTGGGAGCTACAACTCATGCTTATAGGAGCACATAAATATATATGGATAAATGGGTATCCATCTGCTTGATACACTTTTTCATTGTCCTTAATTAAAATGGCCTCTGCATATACTTCCTCCTCTTTTCATGTGAAAATAAAACAATTAGAGTGTGTTTGGTAGGGATTTTTGGGGGAAGAATTGATTTTTGAATAGTGATATGTTGGGAAATGTGTGGTTGAAAAAGAAGAAAAAAGTATTGATGTGATGGAAAATATTATTTTATTGAAGAATGTGTGGTTGAAAATGAGAATTGATTTACTGTAGAAAATGAAAATCTGTATCAAACAGGCCCTTAATATATATTGGGGAGGAGGAAGGGTAGTTAGCAACAGAAACTTTGACAATGCAGCTATAGGTTTCTTTTCTCAGGATTTTGAAACATTGTAAGTTTTGATACTTGTGCAATGCCCTTCAGTCGCTGTAAGGTTCACTGCTTTCGCATAGTTATTATTCTCAAATTAGTGTTCCTTTTTTGAAGTTTACCATTATTGTTTGCAAATGCCTGTTCCTTCTGGACACGTGTTATGAATTATCAATATGCATTTCTAACTCTTTTCTTGAAAAAAAAAAATTAAAAAAATTCAACAAGGAATAGAATTACCACTAGATAGTTGCTTCAATTCCTTCTCGCCACTATCATCTATTTGAGATTGGGTTTTTTCCTTTATTAGATGCGATAGATCTGTCTATATAGTATACAACATCTCAGAAAAGAAAGACGTTTCTTGAACATTGGCTAATTGCTCTGATAAATATACAAATCATGCTTCTTGGCAGCCTAATTCATCATTTTCCGTTTCACCTAGTCTTTTTGTTTCCATTTTAGCCTATTCTTAAATCAATTCATATCCGTGAAGATTGATTTATAATATCATGAAATAATGTCTACATTCCAGATATTGCGGTGACTAGGTAATTTTACTAGTTAACTATTAAACAGTTTACTGCATGTCATATAATTCTAAAAAACTGTTTTTGACGAAATTTTGTATATCATACACATTGATCAAATTCGGTCTGTCATGTCTGCCGACACACACACACACTCTTTTAGAATGATGTTTCCATATTTCTTAATTTGTTTCTATATTTCATGATTTTAGGCCAAGTTATTACTGGTAGTTGGGACAAAACCCTGAAGTGTTGGGACCCCAGAGGTGCAAGTGGTCAGGAGCGTTCTCTTATTGGAACATACACACAACCTGAACGTGTTTATTCTTTGTCTCTTGTTGGCAATCGTTTGGTAGTAGCCACTGCTGGAAGACATGTAAATGTGTATGATCTTCGGAACATGAATCAGCCTGAACAACGGAGGGAATCATCATTGAAATACCAAACCAGATGTGTGCGATGCTATCCCAATGGAACAGGTGCATATTCCTCATCTTACTGTACTTTAGGGCTTGTCGCGGTCTTTGATTTATCTTGCTTTGCTCGGATGTTCCTGTCAAAAGTGCTTTGTGCTCTATTCTTATTCTATCTTGGCTACTAGTTATGCACAATTTGCTTTTCTTATCCAGAATTTCTGAGAGAATCTTGACTATCACTAATATTACCATGTTGAAGAGTTCTGTTTTCTGAAATATTTGGACAACCAAAAATGTGCTGGTTAACATAGAATTATCATAGATAAGAGGTTTTTGGATAAGAAATGGTTAGCTAATAATTAAGAAGTAACTTTATTTAGGGGACTAAATTCATAACTAGTTGTATTAAGGTTCTAATTTCACTAGCACTCCTCTGGTTGCAACTTCCATTTGCAGGTTATGCTCTTAGTTCTGTGGAAGGACGAGTTGCCATGGAGTTTTTTGATCTCTCTGAGGCTGGTCAATCCAAGAAGTATGTATTTGCACCTTGTGAGCGTGTATACGTAGTTATAAGATGTGTACATGCTTCAGTTGGCTATATTGTTCTGTGTTTTAGTGCTAAAATAAAAGAGTCTTAGAACTGCATGATATATTAACTTCACATCTGGGATACCTTTTTGCTTACTAATTAATTGTAGCAAATATTTTTCATCTCATGAAATTTTCTTCTCAGAATCACATGTTTCTGGAGTTTACTTTAAACATGTAGAATGGCCTATGATTTTCAAGTTAATGGGAAAGAAAAAGATGCATTTCTATGAGTTTAATGTCTTGCTTAGAAGTTTTGACTGCTGAACTATCTAAGGGTAATAAATAGAATTTATCCCAGAACCCCAAGTTAAAGGTCATTTAAGTTAGAATATATTCCTGTATTTATGAACTGTTGCAGTTGCAATACTCTTTTGCCTGTGAACCTAAACTACTTCCCCTTCTCCTGATGGTTTTAATGTGCAGATATGCATTCAAATGTCATCGTAAATCAGAAGCTGGAAGGGATATTGTGTACCCAGTAAATTCTATTGCGTTTCACCCCATGTAAGTTCTCATAGTGTGCTTGGGTAATTTGTTCCTAATCCATTCAAGATTGCATTCAATGGGTGTCTCAGGGCAATTAGTTGCATCCTAGAAGCAAAAGAACTTGAAATCCTTTTTGCAGAAAAGTTACAAAATATGCTAAACAGATGGTTGAAATAATACAGTATCAATTCAATATAATATTTGTACAGCCAATGTTAGCCTCGAAAAAAAGGTAGCTAGTCTGATCACGAATGATTATTAGTAAGCATGAACAAGGAAGATACGTAAACTTTGTGAATCAATGTACCTTTATCTAAAGTTGGTGTTATAAAAATCCTGATCTGGGCATGCTTGGTATGATTCCTATACAAAACATGCTCTATGGTTTATTGAATTTTTTCTGGAGATCTCTCCAGGCTTGGAAAGAGTTTAGCACTAAGCAAGTTCAATTCTGTGTGACATTATAGGATGCAAGCATTTGATTTCAGTCTCGTTAGCTTATTTGTGAATTTTTGCGTGTAGCTATGGTACATTTGCTACTGGAGGTTGTGACGGTTATGTCAATGTGTGGGATGGGAACAACAAGAAGAGGCTGTATCAGGTAATATATATTTTGGACCTGATCTTGCTTTCCATATATCCCAAATATGAAACTATGGATACATAACTAGGTAATCTTTTTTTGTTTTACCTCGAAAATTTGCAGTACCCAAAGTACCCAACAAGCATTGCAGCTTTGTCATTTAGCAGAGATGGTAGATTGTTGGCTGTAGCATCGAGTTATACATACGAAGAGGGAGACAAACCATAAGACTCTCTCTCTCTCCCTCTCTCCCTCGTGTTTAGCTAATTGACTTGTTATTTGCTATTGTTTGTTTGCAGCCATGAACCGGATGCTATATTTGTCCGCAGTGTGAATGAAGTTGAAGTCAAACCAAAACCCAAATTGTTGCCCAATCCAGCTACATGAAGGAAAATTTGTTAAAGACTCAGCTAGCTTTGTAATATTTATGAATCATATGTTAGTGTGAACTGTGACAAAACTGTAGTGTTATATAGCTTCTAATGTCATTGTCTCGTTGATTCCTTTCTTGGACAAGCTATTTGTGATCCTCCAAAGGCCACTTGAGATTTTAATCCCTGTGCGAAGTTGATTTTTTAAGAAGCACTTTTTGCAAAAAGTGATTTTTTTAAGAATGTGATTAAAATGTATGGAAATGTTTAAAAAAATGAGTAAATGAATTTGAAAAATAATTTCAATCAAGGGCTTAATCCTTGCGATATGTTGAGAAAACTCCAAAACTGTTGTTAATATGATTTTCTGTAAGTGAGATTTTCCATATTGCGCCCGTGTATTTGTAATAAACAGTGTATTTTATCAGGAGTACATCAAGCGTGATTGGCAAAGGAAAGCTGGAAATTTTGAATTTGAAATTTTGGTATCAACTGCCCAGTTCTCTATTGGCTACGCCCAACCGCATAATATGAAGGCTTTCTTAGGCGAATTTTGCTAGATTACACCCCCCACCCCACCCCACCCCATCCTATGTGGAGGGTGTCAATGCATTGATGTAATTTCAAGATTCAAAATTAATGGTGTAAATGATGCACATGGTAAAATGTAAAGAATGAAGTCAAATGTAATGTATATGTAGGATGACTATTCTCAAGTGCACTCCCTTTACGTCACATTTACAAGTTTTGTGCTGGATCTCCACTAGAGCTTGCATGCTTGATCCTCTTATAATTTCCCCTTAAAAGGAATGGTTAAAACAGTTTGCGAAAGATTAAAAGATGATATATTAGGCAGTGTTAGATTCCTCTAATTTTCCTTGGAAAATGGAAAAGTTTTTTCATTTTCCTATCATTCACTTGTTTGATTGCAATAATTTGACTTGGAAAATTTTTTTCCCCACACCCACCCACACGCCCCTTTTCCTAAAAATTAGGGAAAATGCTTTCTCATAGGTTTTGCCAATTTTTTTTTTTTTTTTTTTTTGAAATGGGGACAAATTTCATAACCAATTTAAAAAAAAAAAAAAAAAAAAAAAATTCACTTTAATGAACAAGTTCCATGTAAAATAAAGTCAAACAAACACTACACTTTGATGAAAAAATAGTTTTCGAACAATTTTTTTTTCCTACTTTTTGGCAATAGTAACAAATTTCATAACCAATTGTAAAAAAAAAAATCACTTTAATGGACAATTTTTATGTAAAATAAAACCAAACGTGAATTAAAAAATCCAAAATTTCCGGATGAAATAAAAATTATACCAATCAAACAAGCTTAATTAACAATTTTCTGGAAAATAATTTTTAGACAATTGCTTTCCCTGGAATTCATTTTCTTTCCACCCATTTTTCACCCTTGTAATCAAACGGACCCTTAATGTAAATAGACAACCGCATCAAGATTGTAAAAAAGAGTATGGTTTGGATTAAATAAAGACAACGCTAAAGAAATTCACTTAAAGCACAGCACCTTCAGATGGATGTTTGTTCCATTACAGTAATATCCTTTCTTCTACATTCCCATGTGATATGTACATAATAAAAAGTAGTTTTGAGTACCATTTTACTCTGATGCCCACTTGAACAGGAAGTGGAAACCAGCTCGGTTTGCTTTATAACTGTAATTGCAAACAGATATAGAAAACAGCAGCAAACACATTCCACAACTAGTGGAGTATTATCAGGCAAGAGTCGATCGTGCCTATATATTTGAGAGTCCCGAGACTTTCAGGTTTACCTAAACCCAGAGGGAGCTGCTTGGGGACCTACTCCTGCTGCTCTCCTCATCGCTTTTGATTGTGCAAGCATCTCATCATAATTCTGCCAGGTCGGATAAAGATTGGATTTAATTTGGGGAAATGTCGTATGAAATAATAAACAGAGAAATTAGCAAAATATATACCCGTTTTTCAAATGCAATATCTCTTGAATCGATGATCTTGTCAGCAATGCCATATTCAATTGCCTCCTTCGCCTGGAAATATTTTGGACGTTGGACGTCTTTCTCAATTTCTTCCTTTGGTTTCCCAATTCCCTTGCCTAACAGCTCGAGGTAATACTCTGTGTTGGCATCTAGTTCTTTGGCCTGATAGATGTTGAAAGATCAATCACACGCAATAAATAGAAAAACGAAGCACACATAAACACAAGTATGCGTGCGCGCACAGACAGACAGAGAGGGACCTTAATCCACATATCTATAACAGCTCCGCTTGATCTGTTCACTTTTGGCAGATATAATTTCGCTGCAATTTACAAACGTGCAGAAAAAATGAGATAAGAAGCAAGTATTTATATATTTAGAATTTACAATGCAACATTGCAGCTGAGTTGGTTCAGTTTCATGGTGCAACAGCCGTTCTACCAAACTTAACGAATCTCACACGATGCACGCATTATAAATCGTAACATTTTTGACTTGCCACTGGCATCAACTCAAGATAGTTGCAGGTAGAGCATAGTTGTTCCTCTATAGGCAGGTAAGTAGTATTAGCCAAAGAAAAGTGCAAAAGTTTTTCAATAGGAGAAAATTAAGATCAAATTTCAATAAAATCTTACTTGCATTTTACTTTTACCTGGACAATAAATTAGCTTCCGTGGAGGTTCATACATACATTAGTCAACAACCATCATGAACCCTAGTCCATAAGCCTCTATTAGGATTAGCCAAGACATATTAGAGATATATTAACCAAGTCGGTAGAAAACCTGAATTTTCCCTTACACCCCTTTCCAGAAAAGAGAAGAAGAAAATGCATATAATAATACTAGAAGAAGGGTTTTTGTAGGAAAGTGCTTCAGAAAACTGATAGACTTGATCAAACATACAAAGCAAAATACTGTCTGTTCACCATTCCCATGTGGCTACAATGCTTGATGGTTTTCAAGAGTTCAATATGGATCAACTCTAAAATTTGGTGCTAAGTTTAAGATGTCACAGGGAATCTATCTTGGTGCTTATGCTTTTCAAAAGCCTCATTCAAATGTTACAGGATGGAAGAAAATAGCCACAAGTTATTTGTTTACACATTCATTCAGATCAATAATGAACGGGCATAGATGATGGAGAGGACTATAAAGTAATTAAAATGGAGAAGTAATACATACTAGGAATAAAAATAAAGCACTAGTAAGAAAAGTATATTAAAGTAAACTTATTCCACTAAACAGGTAACAATCCTAATTCTTTGGATGCGTTAATAATTGTAGAACAGAGCCAGGGTCCAGGAGGAACTAGAAGTATCTTCCCCCTTAAGCTGAGGTGTCAACTGATTTGATCTTCTTCAAGCAAATAGAGGTACTCTGGAAGACACTTCAGATAAGTCCATACCTATTTACAGGGACAAAGTTGCTGTGAATTTTCCATATGGATCCATCATTTATCAGGAAAGAAGTCCATACTAAGTGGTTCACCGACTTTTAATGGTTTTTATTATAATTAAAAAAAGGAGAGAGATCTCCAAAGTAATGTGAGATCAAGTCCTCTTTCCTTAAGATCTACAACTTGTCCTGCAGTGACATATAAGCTCAATCCTCCCAACCCTAAACAGAAAACAAACATGGGATAGTCCTCTAGGAAGCTCCAAATCCCCAACATGATTTATATTCTCTTCCTGATCTGGAATCCTGGAAAACATTGTATTCAAAGCTTCCCATTCCCAATTTTAGCACTTCCTTGTCTTCCGAACATTCCAAAGCCAAATAGAACACTATTAGGACTTCAATCGTCTGAATATTCAACGGAAGCACTAGTAGTCAGTAACTTTCCAACGGACACCACTAACAGGAAACATTTTATTCTATTATAAAGTTTCAGAAAATTAAGTCATCTATTGGATAAGATAAGATGTGCAAGTAGGTTATATACTGACAAGACATTCTTCAGATATGATATAATTAGTTGAACTCAATCCCCTACCCTTTCCTACTTCTGTGGGAAGATTCAACAAATAAGCTCAAACTTCGTAACCATCAGTAAAGCTTACAGTATACTATGCATATCCTGGCAACATGCACATACACACCCACTACTATATGCATCCTTACATGAAAAGCACCCTGTTTTTTTGGTGAATGATAAAAAGCCTACAATGTGGGATCCAATCATTAAGGATGAACTGATGCAGACATGCATTACGTGCATCCAGAAAGCTTTATTATCAGGATGGTTCCACTTGAATGTATAAAGAACCCATTCTGATATGCAAAGAATTTAATCTTACTCGATGAATTTGGCTGTAACGCACGATAACCTTTCGCTCCAAGTGATAGAAGCATTGCTGCTTGACCATATGCCATGCCACAATTTACTGTATAGACATCTGATTTGCAGTACTTTTGGCAGAATATATACAAAAGACACAAGTTAGACTGAAGAAGGAGTGCTTATGAGATTAACAGAAACCATCAAGACTTGCAAAAAGTTGAGCCACTCCTTTTACTCTCTTTCCGTTTTTAACAAAAACAGTGTACCAACTTATCTAAGCTTTGAAAAAAGTCTGATCCTTAATTTTCTTTTCAGATAATATCTGCTTTGTAATAAATGGGGCAGGTGCTTACAGCCATAGTGTCAGCAATCGCATAAGCCTCTGTCTCGGATCCAACAGTCTCCATCTTCTCATTCTACGCAAAAGTATTAAGGGAAAAAAAAATAGAGATGGGTTTAGAAAAATTCAAGGGCAAAGATCAAACTAAATCAATTTAATTATTCTAAGGTAATGAAAATGGAATATATAAAAAATACATTATGAGCGTGTTCGGTAGATATTAAAATCGGATTAAAATTGAAAAACTAGTCATTATTGTTGACTTTTATTAGACGAGTGGGACCCAATAACGACTATATTTTCAATTTTAATTGGATTTTAATCTTTACCAAACGAGATCTATGTATAGATGATTCACCTGTGTGCCAGATGAGTTTATGTATAGATATATGGGCTTTGACTGGTTGTCATAATCCAACCACATAAACTGAGCAACAAGAAGCTCAGTTACAGCTGGTACAATCTGTGATCATTTGCCACAATCAACATGGCAATAGGAATGGGAACATCAGTAGTCATTAAAATTAAAAATTAAAAATTAAAAAAATAAAAATAAAAAAGTTGAAGTCTGCTAAGCAAGAGGTGGAAAGCAATGCAATACTGGCATCCCAAGATAGACAATTCGAGCATCTAGAAGCAAGGATGGCAAATCAGGAGGAGCAGTTCTGGGTCTTCCATATCCTCTAGCTCCTCCACGGTACATGCTGACACTCATGCTATACTTTGAGGGGCCTCTTTCATTCATGCCAGGTAGGCTCCACATTCCACCGTTATTTAAATAATTACAGGAAGATGAGATGCTTTCCTGACATGGTAGCGAACAGTATAAGGACTTTGAGCTAAAAGTGTCACCAATAGTATACTTTTAATTCAACTCACCGAAATGAAGCACCCAGAAGTAGGACATGAAAATCCTTCATCATTTTTTCCTATTTTAGTTCGTTTACCTTCTTTTTTTTTCTTTATTGCTTTGTGATAAACCATCACTATCATGACGATACTTACAATTGTATTGCACTCAAAAAGGACAAAATCACGATATTTTTTTCCCAAACTCATTTTCAACCATACATTCTCCCAATAAAATAATATTACACGTAAACCCAAAACTTTTTCTTATTTTTTAATCATATTCTCCAAAAAAATCACTATTGCAAAATTTATTTCCTAAAAAATGGGGCTCAAAGCCTAGATAAGTTGTGAACAGTTAAGATAAACATGTCAAGAGAGGCAAACCTCAGTGACTTTTTCTGCCTGTCGGCTGACAGGATTGTCTTCTGTCATGAACATATCCATCTGGGAAGGAGTAAGACCATAAAGATATTGAGGTGCATTTTTGTAGTTGTCCATCACTTCAAAAGAGAAGATGGGTCATTTACAGCAAGACAAACACAAGCCAGGTCAAGCTCAAAAAGTACAACCATCGGATAGTTTAAAAAACATAAGAAAAGAGATCATAAAACTTAAATATATTCCTTTTCCATAAATTAATAAATCCAGAATCGCAAATATTTTTATAGTTTTTTTGAACATAATAATTGTCAGAAGAAACAAACAATGAGCTAACTCCTGATGGCCTTTCTTTAAGTTTCAGAATAAAAAATGCAGCATCAAGTTAAATTACATTGCTTTGCCTCAATCATGCAGCTATATTAAAAGCAGGCAATCACCTTTGTTCTTCTTTCTTTAGGTCTGTTGTCTATTATTCTACTACTTGATCTAAAACTTAAGCTATTAGAGGGTGCATATGTATATCATTTATATTTTGCCTCAACACACCCACCACGTGGAATTATGATTCATTTTCTCCTATTTAAGCCTAACACATGCACAGTTTCATTAAACAAGTGGCAAAGAGACTTGAACTCAGGATGTGAAACCACCTAATATGTTTAAAGCAGGTAGAAAGGGCCACATAAATATCATTTATATTTTGCCTTCAAAATCTATAGAAAACAAAAAGACTTCGTTCTTCTACCTTGAGCTTTTTTATGCTCCTGTAGTACACTTTTTTGAAAAAACAGCCACACACATTATTTCCAAACGACCTTAACGCTTAACTCTATGACTCTATCCCCTCCCAGTAATCCACCTAGGCTCCTACAGCTACCAAGGGAGCATTCTGCCCTTCCTCAACTGTTTCTACTCAACTTCGAAAGAACTGAAAAGGGAATTCCACAAATAAAAGAATGAGCTACAACTTCGTCATTAGAAAGTCTAGAACAAGAAAAGAAAAACACTAATATTGATGGCTTAGTGCCTCATTGACATCAATCTTTTTATTGGCTGGACGGTGAAATACTCCTTCCACAATTGAATTTGAAGATAGTTCAATATGCACACAAAAGTACTTTTAACCATCATGAAACAAGAATGACATGTATGACACACAATATTGGAGGAACTACTATGCACTACAATGAACAAGAATTTAACTTTTTTCTTTCATAATACTTTCCAATCCTTCCCAAGGATTCATGCCAAACACATCCAAAATGTAGAAAAGCAAATGTCAAGGCACAAAATCATAATCCATAATGATTTTCCTTAGCACGGTACTCTTAAGATATATCGGTCGAGGGTTCTTTCATAAATTTCCGAAGCCATATGCCTTCAACAATTCCATTACATAAAATCATTTTCCTACTTCTATAAGATTTAGCCCTGTTTGATGCACATTTTGGGAGTAAAAATGCATTTTTACTGTTGATGTAACGAGGAATATGTGATTGAAAAAGAAGAAAAATTTATTGATGTGATGAAAAATATTATTTTATTGAAAAATGTATGGTTGAAAATGAATGGAAGAATAAGAATGAAAAAATTAATACGGCACATACAGGGGCTTACATTGTTTTTTGAGAAACAACATGTCTTCATGATCCGTTACACAATTAGTATATTATACATGAACACCAACCTACCCATATATATAAACAAGAATGCCCAAACCTCAAAAATTCAAAAAATCAAAACCCAAAAATTTATCTAACACTCGAAACTGAAAAAATAAAAATAAATAATAACAATAATATATATATACAAGATGCCAAAACTAATAAACTGAAAGGTAATAAACCCCAAATCAAACAAAGCATAAAAAACTTACTTCCATCTTTAAGATTCTCTTCTCGGAACTGTTTGGGGATGTGGTCAAGTGATTTCTGAGCTACTGGGGACTTAAACTTACATCTCCGAAACGAGCTTTTTCCGGGCTTAGCAGTGAAGGTGAGCTTCGGACTTTGAAGAAATGAAGAAAATATATTGCTACTCGTTTCACGATTTTCAAAAGTCCCAGACGAGAGAGGTGAAAGTAACAGAGAAGAAGTCGCCATGGGAAATTATTACAGGGCTTTTACAGGGAACCAGTTTATAATGGTAAAGACGAAGATTTGTCGATGGAGAGAGAGACATGGGAGAGGTTGAAATTATTGAGGGTTAAATTGAAAACATTGATAGTCTCTGAACTTGTAGTGTTATTTCAGCATGACCACTCAAGCCTATTTTTATTTCGAATTAGTCACTAGACTTTTATTTATTTTCACTCTGTGTATTTGAAAATTAAAAGAATTGCTAATTTATGTGATGAAAATGAAAATTAATGTAATTGCTAATTCGTAAGACAAAAATGATCTCATCGCATTAAAATTCATAATGCATTAATTTCGTCACTTCACATTCATAAAATCTATTCCAGCGAGGTATTCTAACTCATCGCTGTCTCGTAAAGATGTTTGCTTTTTTACGTTAGAAACTTTGAAAACATATTCAAATAGCTTTAGTTACGGATTTTACTTAGTAGGGGCCTAAACATATGAATATTCATTTTTAAACCATGCCTAAGCATGAAAAGAATTTCTTTCCATTTGCTCAGTTGGTAGTTGGTACCATCCATCGATGACCAAGTAGTGATTTTTGTTGTGGCGATGTGCCTAAATGGGTATGGTAAAAAATTTCATAATAAAATGATTTTAACGTTGAACTTCTACTAATATCTTGCTTTCTACTTTAAGGTTGATTCCAAACTCTCCAACTTCGAAGTTCGAATATGAGGATTTGGCTTTGGATTGATTTATTTACGTTATTCTTAAAAATATAATGCGTCAAACATCATAGAAGATAAATTATGTTTGGAAGATAGAGTCAAATCAATTATAGAAAGATAAAGTAATAGTCGGGATATATTTATGCCATTTAAAATCACGTTTTAGGCCATTTATATGATATATTTAGAGATTTTTGTATTTTAAAATTTTATTAATATCTTATATTTGCATACGATAATTCTAATTTAAAGAGTTTTGTAAATATAATTTTCATTTTTCTTTAATTAATTAATTGACTTTACATAATTTGAGACTCTCATCGAAGGGGGGTTTTAGGCGATCGTCATCCCACTTGTAGTCTAACCAACACTAAGTATTGACGAATGTCTTAAGTTGCCTTTTGTCATTTTGTCCATGGTAAACAATTTGATTATTTTTAAAAGATAAAAAGCAGTGCTTAAATTAAAAGAAAATTAAAAACTTTAGTGACTATTTTAAAAAAAAAAAATTTTTTTTAAAAGAAACATTTGATGACCAAAGTGATATATTGAAACAGTGAACCCATTTTTTTAGTGGTCTGCTATTATTTAAATTTTAAAGAAAGATATATGTACAGAAAGTTACTTACAGAAACCTTACAGAAAAAATTAATTTTCAAAAATACCCTCCATCCATAATTTACAACTAGAAGCCATCATAAGTATATAAAAACACCAAATTAGCCCCTAAAATATTTATGAGTGCAAAATTTATTCCGCTGACTCTGCGCACTCTGGTCATATTGGTATCAGAGCCTTGTTAGATCATGGAAATTGAAATAATTAAAAATAATTGGTACTATATACTAAGAGAAAAAGATGGTTTAAGTTATATATTAGAACCTCTACCTAAGAAATTAAAAATATTAATATTAATTATAACAAAAGAGTTACCAATAAAAACAAGAAAACAAATATTAGAAAAACTAATATCGGGATATATAATAGATGAATATTTATATCAAAAAATAATGATAGAATTTGAAAAAGAAGAGGTTGAATTTTATTGTAAAAATATGTATGAGCCTGAAATATATTATGAAACTAAATATTATGAACCAAAAGTCATGATGAATATAGTTGATGAAGAAAATATAATTGAAGAATTTTTGAAAAAGGTTGAAAAACATAAAAAACCTAGTTATCCTTACCTACCTAAAATTAGTACAAATGAAAGTTTTGAGAATATACATAAAAGATTAGAAAATCTTGAATATAATTTACAAATAGGAAATGCTCTCCTAGATAAAAAACTAGAAGGAAAAGATAGGATTATAATTAATCCACCCCAAAATTTTAGAATAATAGGAAAAGATAAAGGGAAAAATCATGAAATAAAACAATACATGATAACATAAGTAGAAGAATTAGAACAAAAATTTTTAGAATCTACTGATGAAGAATATGAAGAATATAAAAAACAGTTAGAAGAATTAACTGAAAAATTAGAAAATACAAAAATGAATACTAATCCCTCATCTAGTCAAAATATAAAAACAGAATTCAGTAGTGATGAAGAGTATGAAAATTATCCTTATGGTACACCAATACCAAATAAGGAAGGTATTAATCAATATAGGAAAACACATAAAAGATACACTGGAAATATAAGAAAACAATCCATTAAAGAAATAAACCCAATGAAATCTTACAATGAACCAATCCATACAACTGGAATATGGTTAGATCTAGATTGTGTAGATAAAAATAAGGCCATTGAAACATGGATAAAGAGTACAGACCTAGCTATACAATTTAACAAATGGGAAACATATACAGCCTTTGGATTTATAGAACATACTTTTAGAGGAATTGTATCTGACTGGTGGAGAAAGCTACCAGAGAATATAAAAAAGAATATTAAATATGGAGAAAATACAACTGAAGCAATAGATAATAGGAACGCCTTGAATGAACAAAATATACAAGAAATTCTTAAAAGAATGGAAAGAATCCTGAGAACAGAATTTTTAGGAAATAGATTCACAATAGATGAAGAAACTAGAAAACAAGAAGAATATAATGAAGGAATGATAGTTATGAAAAATTTAAAGATATGTGATATGTGTGAATTAGAGAGATATACATGCAAGTTCGAAGAAATATATTATATACTAAACCAAGGAAATTATCAAGAAAATAAACCTATATTAAGGTCTTATTTTATGAAGTTACCATTTCCATGGGGAATGAAATTATTAAAAGAATATGAAAAACTATTACCTCTTGGAGAAGAGGATGGAGTTAATAAAGATAGTTTAGGATGTAGGATTGAATTTACAAAAAGAATGATAGAAATATGGTGTAGAGAAGCCTTAGAAAATAAGAAAGCATATAAAATGAGAAAAAACTCCCTATGTTGCTACAAAGATATTGGACAAATTGAACAATTTGGTTGTTATAAAAAGAAATATAAACCATATAAGAAATATAAGAGAAAGTTCAAAAAATATAAGAAGTTTAAGAAAAGATTTTTTAAACCTCATAAAAAATATTTTAAGAAAAGAGATTGGAATAAGAAACCTAAATATATCAAAAAATGTAGATGCTTTATTTGCAATGAAGAAGGACATATTGCTCCACAATGTCCTAAGAAGAAAGATAAACAAAATATAAAAACTCTTAGAACCTATGAAGAATTTCAAAATGACAGTGATATAGAACCAATTGAAAACTTTGAAGAATTAAGTAGTGAATGCAGTAGCATTTATAAATTAGATTCATCATCTTCAGAAGAAGACTCTGAAGAGATAGTATATATGAATCAAGAAATACAAGAAATAGATCATGAAATAGAGGTAGAAACAACTGAGGAAGTTGAAGATTCAGTAGAAGGTATAAATCAAGAAATTACCTTTGATGTTAGAAAGTACAAAGGAATAACAAAGAAAATATTAGATTTAGAAGAAAAAGATGTATTCCACCAAGGATTCTTAGGAATACTACCAAGAATAAATAAAACAATTGTAAGTATGAATTACAAAGAAATATCTGTTAACATAGAAGATACAATGGGAAAAGCAAGAATTCCTATAATTACAAAAGAATGGGTAAGACAAAAGTTATCTAAAATTCCAGAAAATGTAAGAAATAAACTAAAATGTATTGAGATAGGAGGAATCCAAATAATGGTTAAAGGATTCTTTAGAGAAGGTATGAATATACCAATTGAAATATATTGTATGGACAACAGAATCTTACAAGATCCTGTAGATGCTCTACTAGGAACTATTGTAGGAAATCTAGTCTATCAAAAGATAATATTCACAGTAAAACCAAATTATGCGGTTTCACTGATTGATGAAAATATTGACCAAAGTTTCAATCTATATTATAGGATTGGAAACTTGAAAATGTTAAAGAAAAGTAAGGCTATAAGTATAATCATAAAATCAATATTTGCTTTTAGTACTAGCCACCATAACAATTTAAGAAAAATAACTGATAATATTATCATACATAAAGATTTTGAGGAGTTGGCCCAATATATACCTCCTAGAAAATACCAAGAACATGAAGTAACAATACCTCAACAAATAATGCTTGATTTTCACAAGCAAGCAAGAGAAATTAATTCCGAAGGAAAATTGATAAGGAGAAATAGTGTGAGTTTAGTAGGAGATGATCTTATTGCAAGATTTCCCTCCAGACAAGATTTTAAGATAAGTCAAGTTAAAAAACTCAGTATTGCTGAGCCAACAAATTCACAATACTATATCAAAACAAGATATGTTAATCAAGAAGGATACAAGAAAAATCTCCTTGTCTTTATAGATACTGGAGCAGAACAAAGTCATGTAAATGCTAAATTTGTTAGCCATTTACTAGATTTTGAATTAACAGAACCTTATATATTTAAAGATTATTTGGGAAATAATCTTGAAATTAAAAAATATGTTAAGTTCCCTCTTATATTTGTGGGAGAGGATCAGAAAGAACATAAAAAAGAAATAATTCTATATAAAGATGAATCATATGGAATCAAACGTTCACCTATACTATTAGGAATGAACTTCCTTGAAAAATTTAGTCCCTATAAAATTTGTCAAGGATATTTAAAAATAACAATTGATGATAATCCAATCATCATATCAAGAATAGATGAAAATATGAAAACATTGTTATCATGGAAAGAATAATTAATACTAATCCCATGAGCCCATATATTGAAATTACACTCAATATAAAAGGAAACTGTAGAATTAAATTTCATGCTTATCTAGACACAGGAAACACGATAAGTTTGTGTTTACCAAATGTATTACCAAATGAATACTGGAAATATGATTCAAAAAAGATTGTCACTGCTACAACAGCATGAGGAAATAAAGTAATATATAGTAAATATGCTACACAAGTACCTTTTCTAATATCTTTTAGAGAAGTATTTGTTGATACAATATACCTGTCATCAACAATTGGATGTGATATTTTATTAGGACAAAATTTCCTATTAAAATATGCACCTTTCACACAATATGTAGATAGATATATGTTCACAACTCCTTGTACACATAAGATATTTATACCTAGAGTAACTAAAGCTGTTAGCATAGCACATACACAGATTAATCATCAGAGTTCCTCAACCCAGCGTGGTGGATGTTGGAATACAGAAAAAATTAAACCAGTTACAGTTTTGAAAATGACAACAGAAAACAAGTTAGAAAAATTGAAGAAAGAAATTTTTGAAACATATTCTGAAAATCCATTAGAAAAATGGAACACAGATAAAGTAAAAGCAAAAATAGAACTAATCAATCCAGACACTATAGTTAGAGTCAAACCAATGAAATATAGTGTGGAAGATCAAAAGGAATTTAAGAATCAGATAAAAGAATTACTAGAAGCTAAATTGATCAGGCCTAGTAAAAGCCCACACAGTAGTCCAGCCTTTATGGTAAGAAAACATAGTGAGATAAAAAGAGGAAAAACTAGAATGGTAATAAACTATAAGAAGGTAAATGAAGTTACAAAATTTGATGGATATTACTTGCCTAATAAGGACACCCTTATTAAACAAGTACAAAACAAGAAAATATTTTCAAAATTTGATTGTAAGTCAGGTTTTTGGCAAATCATGCTTACAGAATAAAGTAAACCATTGACTGCATTTAGTACTCCCAGTCCTTTAGGACAATATGAATGGAATGTAATGTCATTTGGGTTGAAAAATGCACCACAGATATTTCAAAGAAGAATGGATGAGGTAATCAAACCAATTACTCACTTCTGTATTGCTTGTGTTGATGATTTACTGATTCATTCAAATAATATAAATGAACATATTGAGCATCTTGAGAAATTTTGTTATATTATGAAAAAACATGGTATCACACTTTCTCAAAAGAAAGCAGAGATAGCCAAAACAGAAATAGAATTCTTAGGATTATTTATTAAAGAAGGAGAATTGCAATTGCAATCTCATATTGGTGAAAAACTTCAAGAATTTCCTGAAAAAATCAGAGATAAAAAACAGTTACAAAGCTTCCTAAGTATATTAAATTATGCTGAAGGATTTATTGAAAATTGTGCCAGATTAAAAAATTATTTTCTCCCAAAATTAAGAAAGAATGTAATGTGGTCTTGGGAAGAACAAGATTGTGAAAATATAAGAAAAGTAAAAGAGGAATTAAGAGTTTTGCCCAAACTTGTAATTCCACAAGAAGAAGATTTCTTTATCCTTGAAACTGACGCATCAGATAATTACTGGGGTGCAGTATTAAAGGTTAAAAAGAATCACAAAGAATATAAATGTATAAAGGATTGTTCTTGTCCTGAAATACTTGCAGGTTATACATCAGGAACATTCAAAGAAGTTGAAACAAGGTATGAAATGAATAGAAAAGAACTCATTGCTGTAAAGCGAGGAGTACAGAAATATGAAGATTATCTATTACCAAAAAAGTTTTTAATTAGAACTGATAATACTCAAGTTAAAGCATTTTTGAAAAATAGTGTTGATCCATCTATTGCCAATAGATATATTATTAGAATTCAAATTTGGTTTTCTTACTTCAAATTTGATATTGAGCATATAAAAGGAAAAGCTAACTTTCTTCCTAATTATCTTAGCAGAGATGGAGCAACTAAGGACGAAAGTCCAAATATTTGAAATAAAGGTTTCCTATTTGGAAGCTCAAATTCAAAATATACAAGATAGTCTTCGAGACAAAAATATAGCCCTTGAGGCAGAAGTAACTTGTACCAAGTCTAGTATCCCTTCACAGGGACTTGTGAATACTAGCGCTCTACCCGAGGATAAAGGGAAAGCAAAGAAGGTAATAGGAACCCCTTCATAGGGAAAATTTGAACCTATTACTAGTATCCAAGATATCAAAAATAGCAAAGGTAGCTCTTCACAGAGCCATACTTTACCTAAGCTAGATATTGAAAAAATTGATCCAAAAGAAATTGTCAAGATATGTCATGTGACAAAGATATCCAAAAAGGATAACTATGAAGAAATAATTTTCTTTATTGTTGTTTTCAATATACTATCCGACTGGTATCTTGAAGTGGGAAAGTGGATGAAGACTCTCCACTATGGAAGATATAACAAGATAAATTTTTATCCAGAAGCTCCAGCCAACTGGGTGAAAAACTGTTTTGAATTAGGAAATATACTCTGTATATATCCTAGCAAAGATCTCAAGGAGATAGCCCAACTTCCAGCCGACGTCAAGAAGGCCATTAAAAGATATACTGAAGTTGTCAAAACTACAAACATATACATCAGATTCTACTCTGCAACAATGGAATGTGATCCAGTTCTTCAATATATGCAACCAGCATTCCATGTTATCAAATTAGGGCTCATAAACCAACATTTTTTACCAACCAGTCAAAAGGTTGTTAAAAATGGTTATCAAGATATCATTAACATGATGCCATATACAAGAGCCAAAGGATACAAAGAAATATTTGAACATCTAACTCAGTTAATCACTGAGAAAGAAAAAATATGGGTTTACCCATCTGAGGAACATATAATCTACTCTAATGCCAGAATAGAGACAAAAGAGGAAGATATCTGTTATCTTGATAATTTATTATCCAAAATAATCTCTAATCAAGTTAGTGGATCTGAGAAGATGGAGAAAGAACTATGCAAATTACTTTGGGATTACAGTGATCACCATTGTGTACATTGTGTAGTAAAAGATATGAGTCAAGTCTCACTCGATGATGAAGAATTCCCTACAGAATTCTTTGAATCAAGAATGGAGAAATAATTGAGATAAGATAGTGACCCTTTATCACTACTTTAATAAAGTTTCTTTATTAAAGAAAAAACTGTGGTCACTAAAAAACAGAAGATAGTACAAGAAAGTAGCTGAGATTTTAACTTCCCACCAACTACTAAAGAAAAAGAAGCAAAATAGCTGTTGAAAATAAGAAAATTTGGTATGACAATAACTCTTCACCAACTTACCAGCTCAAAAGAAGGACAGCTTTGCTACCAAACAAAGGAAGATGGCAGACAAAGAAATAAAGGAGGACAGCTATGAAGATAAGGTGGGGAACCACTTGAAGAAAAATCCTCTATATAAGAAGAGGAGGTCCAAAGACTAGAGATATCTCTCGAATCCCTAGCATCTCAAATCTCTCTCTAATATCTGTATACACCACTTGTATTCAGAAAAATAAATTAGATAGCTTTGAAGATAGGAAAGCTTGTAATAAGGTAATCACTTATGGAGTTCTAAACTTCATAAGGTGAGTACCAAAGGTATGTAAATATAGTAAGCCAGCATGTATCATTTCAGTCTTATAAATATAAAGATGAAGTTTATTATGGTTTAACAAAGTTTCTATGAAAGGATTTCGTTAAGTTTCTCATGATTCCTCGGCAGAACAAATAAAGATTTTAAGAGATTTTCAAAACATTGTTTTTGAATGGATGTTAGCCATGCCAAAGTACCCGTCTTTGATGTATGTTTTAGGGGAAAAAGGGCAGTTTTCTAATAAAATTGTAGCACCTTGTGTGTGAGTTATCTTTTAAAGTCTTGTTCTAATTAAGAACTTGTTCTGAAAAGAGTTTGAATAGAGGTGAAAACAGAGACTCTGAATACTGTGAGATAGCGTCTGTGGCAACACGGCTAGTTCTCTAGAGTGAGAAATGCAACCTTAATTGAAAAGCCTTTTGCGGAAGCAGTTGTGGACCCAAATGATTTCAAAAACATTTTAAATGTTCATCTGATTCAGAAGAATGATTGAATACATGCAAAGCTACTATAAGAACATACTGGAGGGAAAACCTGTTTATTTCCATCGATTACTGTAAGTCATTTACATGCTTTTATATGCTTATGCTTTGATTAATCTTCATGAACACCTCACAAGCATCCACATCTAATGATGACCATCTTAGATTATATTTAGATGATAACGATATTTCATTTTTATTAAGTAAAGTAGAAAAATCTGAAGATATAGTTCCTGTTGGACAAGAAAAGCTTAAAGAAATATATTCTGAAATAGATTACGCTTATAAACATAATATAGGATTTGATCCTGTAGAAATTAGCAAAGAAATAAAGAAAATTGAAGATGTTATTGGAAAATACAAAGACATAGGAGAAGAAGTTTCAGAAGGAATAGTTTTTGGATATATAACTGAAAAAGACCAACCTAGAACTTTTGAAAAATTATCAAAATATAGAGAATATTTAGAACAATTTGAAAAATTAAAGAAATTACATATTGATCCTGATTAATTAATCAAGGAGAAAGAAAAAATATTAAAAGTTAAGAATCCCAGGATTAACTTTAAGAACTTATGACCCAAATAAAAGAATTATAAGGTACAGGGTAAAACTTGCAAATAAAGATAGAAAGGGTAAGATAGTACTTTTATAGAAACCAATTTTATATTATTTAAAGGCTTTGTGAGTATCTGGTAGACTTCTGGCAGAATTCTTCTGGTAGTTTAGCATTGCCCTTAAATTTTTCTTCCGCATTCTTGTGGGCCCTTATACGTGGGCTGTAATAATGAAATGAAGCTTACCAAATGCACTTTATTTGGGCTGGTCATAATTTGGGTGTGAAAAAGCGAAAATGAAAGTGGAAATTACATGGATCCCTACTTTTCAAGATCCAAATTCAAAAATCAGATGTCAATTTTTAATGTTCAAAAATCAGATATTTTATATATAGATACAAGTTTTTTATATTTAATTAAATATTAATAATATTATTATAAAAATTAAATTATATACACCCTACCCCCCACCCCAATGTAATTTTCTTCTCTCGCCGTCTCCGTCAAAACGCTCTCTCTCTCTCGTCGTCTCTCACTCCGATCCTCTCCTCACCGGCGGCGACTGCACAGATCCAAACGGCGCCTCTCACTCCTCTATTTCTCGTCCCTGCAGGAGCACACTGTGTGCAGCGTCGCGACTGCGTCCTAATCCACAGCAGCGTCGCGACTGCCGGCGTCGCGACGCTGCGTCGGCGTCGCGCGACGCTGCTGTGAATCTTCCATTCCCCTCATAACCCTTCCTTCTCAGATCTGGAATCAGGATTCGGATTGTGGTTGTTGGCTTCTCGATGGAAGCAATCCGGGTGGTGTTTGCAGTTGGCTCGAAATTGGATAAAGTGATGGGTAATTTCTTGGCATTGTCGGCGTGCGGCGGTGATTCCCGTTCACTGGTTTTGTGCGGTAGAGATCTCCAGGCGGCGACGATTGTAGTGGCGTTGATGTTGACGGCGCTGTGAGGTGTTGGCGGTGTTGGTTTTGGGGGTCGTTTTCGTTGGTTGTATTTGCATTCTTGGCGGTGGCTGTGGTGGCGTTGATGGCGCTCGTGAGGTGTTGGTGGGGGGATTGATTTGTTGGTGGTGTTTGGGTGGTGGTTGTGGTTGTGATGTTGGGTGGTGGAGGTTGTGATGCTCGTCGCGATGGTAGTTACTGGTTGTGGTTGGCGGTGGTTGGTGCTTAGTGGCGGGATGGGGAGTGGGTGCTGTTGGTGTGTAGTGGTGGTCGTGGTGATGTCGATATTTTTATATGATGGTTTATTGCCGAGAGGTGGTGGTGGTGGTTTCGGCGACGTGGCTATTTGTTGGTGGTGGTGCTGTTCTTATGGTGGTGTCGGTTAGCGGGTGAGGATGGTCACAATGGTGGTCACGGAAGTCGGTGGTGGTAACAATGGTGGTCATAGAAGTGACCGATGCTGTGACTATCAATAAAAACGTGAGCCATGCCCAAAAAAATATTCTGTGACCTATGCTGTAGCCATTTGAAATAAACTTGTGACTATCAACCAGAATCTGAGTAATTTGAAAATAAAATGGGACTATGAACAAAATCGTGAGTCATGTGCAATATATTTTGTGACTTGTGCTGTGACCATTTGAAAATAATATGTGACTATTAATAAAAATGTGAGACGTGAGCTGTAGCGCCCCGAGTTCTGTTAACCCGGATTGCCACGTCATCGTTTTTTGCCCTAATTTTGTCAATAAATTTTGCGGAAATAACCTAATTTTTAAAATCACATTTGAAATTGAAAACTACTTCGACAATTGAAATACATTGGATAATTGTTCAAAATTTAAATATCGTGTTTTTGGAATAGCGGAAACGAAAATACGTTAACAGTGTTTCAATACATAAATTCGGAAACTTGATAAATTCGATAATCAAATTTTATGCCACCACTGCCGGATCAATCACGATCGCCTCCGAAGTCTGCAAATATTGTTAAAAATAGCAGAATGAGTATTTCGAAGAAATACTCAGTAGACTCATCGCCGATAATTAATTTACAGAATAATTGAAAACACACTCATGCAATATACAATGTGATATCATCTTTGGTTCATTTTCTTGAAATCATAGGCTCTTTAAAAACATGGGTGTTGGGTAGTCTTTCTTTCTTGTGCGGATGAAGCACATAAGTTATGCATAACATTCTTTCTTATCTCATAAGAGATTCTTTCTTTCTTTCTTTCTTTCTCATGCAATTAAGCATATAAGTTATGACAAGCATAACAATATCATATATCGCATATGACACATTCTCATCCTATGCATAAAGCATATAAATCACGTAATTCACATAAAGCATGCAATTATAATTTAAACTAATTAATGGTGGCGAGTCTACCTCAATTGTTTCGTGTTGCGTGAAAAGTGAGCGGGAAAATAACTTCAAGCTCCTAATTGCTCGTACGTATCGTCTAGCCAAAAATAGGAAATAAGTTTGAATTAGTATTTCGAACTTTAAAGTTTTAAAGTGTTGAAATTAAGTTTAAGGGCTTAATTGAAAATTATTGGAATTGAAATAAATGGCTTAAAATGATAAAATAAAGTTTAGGGCTAAATTGAAAGTTTATTAAATCGAATTTGACAAATCTAAGGGCTAAAAATAGTAGTTTTAAAAGTTAGGGACTAAGCTGTAATTATAAATAAGCTGGAATTAAAAGTTAAAAACTAAAATAATAATGTTTAATAGTTTAGGGACTAATCAGAATATTTTAAAGTGAAAATAAAACTAAAGGCTAAATAATAATTTTTTATACATTAGGGACTCAATTGTAAATATAATAAAGCTGAAATAAAATTTAAATGCTGAATTAATAATTTTTATAAGTTTAAGGACTAAACTGTATATATAACAAAGCTGGAAATAAAAGTTAAATACTGCAATAATAACTTTTATAAACTAGGGACTAAATTAAATAACTTTTAAGCTAGAAATAAGAAATTTAAGGGCTGAAATTAAAATATAAACAAATAAGGGACTGAAATGAATAAACTTGAAACTTGGGGCTTAAGGGCAAATTCAAAATAAAATAAAAATTAAACAAATCTCTCTCTCTCTCTCATTTCGAATTCGAGAGAGAGAGGAAGAGGGCGACGGGGAAGGGCTCGCCTTCCTCCGCATCTCCACCACCGACCGACGGTCGGTGGCAGTGCCACCAACGTGGTGGCACCAGTGCTCGGGGTAAGTGAGGGGGGGGGGGTTTCATTTTGGGGCTTTTGGCATACGGGTCGAGAGTCGACCGAGAATGGGAGTTCGATTTTCAGGTGGTTCAAGCTCGAGAAATGCGTTAGCAAGTAAGGTACGTTCATGGTTGTTGATTTGGGGTCTTTATTTCATGATTGGGTGGTTTGATTTCGGGTTTGAGGCGGTTTTGGGTGGAGTTTGACTTCGGGCTTTGCTCCCGGTTTGGTGGTTGTGTGGAGTTGGCTTTTGAGTTTGATTTGGGGATGGATTCGGTGTTGGGTTTCTGCTGGTGATTCGATGTTTGTAGCTTGGTTTTGGCTGCAGCTTGGTGGATAGGCTCTGAGATGGTGGTACTTTGGGGCTGTAAACGTGGGTGGTTGTGGTGGTGCGAAAATGGTGGTTTTGGGTAGTGTTGGTCTCGGTTTCATGGGGTTGGAGTGCCTGCATTGTTGAGTTCTGGGTTGAGGGTTGGGTGTTGATGTGGTGGTTCTGCAGTTGGTGTTTGGGTCGAGGTTTTTGGCAGTGGCTATGGTGGTGCTGAGCAGTTTTGCTCTCGTTTTCGAGCTAAGGAGATGGCTTGGTTCAGTTGGTTGCAGCTTGGGTGGTGGCTGGAACGTGGGTGGATGACTGCAGCTTTGGTTTTGGTGGCTGCAGTGTCTGGTTCGAGACTGGTGGTTGGAGGTGGTGAGGTTGAGCCAAGGAGATAGTGTTGATGTTGGAAATTGATGTTCTAACATCAACATTAGTCTCCAAAAATGGGGAAGATGGTGTTGATGCTAGAAATTGATGTTCTAGCATCCACATTAATCTCCAAGAATTGAGGAAAAAGGGAGGGAGCTTACCAACAAAATGGCTGCTAGAAATGCTACGATGGGGGTGATGGTGGGAAATGAGGGTGATTAAAAATAGAAAGTTTTAGGGCACAATTCCCTAGGTTGTTTAATGGGCCAACAGTTGGGCTTAAATTGAAATGGGCTAAATGAATAAATTCAAGGTGTTGGACTTATATAATTGGGCCTATGTAATTGGATTATAATTATTGGAAAATAAATATTGGGCTCTAACAATTGGGTTTATGTAAGTGGACTTGAATTTAATAATAATTGGATTTAAATAAAATAAATCCGAATTGAAATAAAAATAATTATTCTATATTCGATTCGATTCGAAATAATTTAAATTCATATTTATAACGGCTAGACGAACGCGCTATTTCTTAAAAATTAGGGTTAAAGTCGAGCGACACGTTTTTCGAGAACTAATTTATAAAATTGAAAAATTCGCGGTCGCTACAACCTTACCCCCTTAAAATAATTTCGTCCTCGAAATTTAAACTTACTTGATCTAATATATCTGGATACTTGGCCAGAATCTCTTCCTCTTTCTCCCAGGTAGCTTCATCGCTATCCTGTCTACCCCATTGGACTTTGACTAAAGGAATCTCTTTGTTTCTTAAGACATGGACTTTTCTTTCTATAATGCACATAGGTGTTTCCTCATAGGACAGATTCCTCTGAATCGAAATAGTCTGAAAATTTACCACGTGACTTGGATCGTGGATATACTTTCTCAATAGGGAAACGTGAAAAACGTTGTGTACGGCCGATAGCTCGGGCGGCAACGCCAAACGATAAGCCACGTTACCCACTTTCTCTAATATCTCGAATGGTCCGATAAAACGGGGTCTTAACTTCCCTCTCTTGCCGAAGCGAATAGTTCCTTTCATAGGAGCTACTTTCAAAAATACTTTCTCTCCAATTTCAAATTCTAAGTCTTTTCTCCTTTGATCGGCATAGCTTTTCTGTCTATCTTGAGCGGCTTTGATCCGTAGTCTGATCTTATCAATAGCCTCAACTGTCCTTTCAACCAATTCTGGACCTAAAATTCTTCTTTCGCCTACTTCATCCCAATAGACTGGTGATCGACATCGTCGTCCATAAAGTGCCTCATATGGTGCCATACCAATAGTAGCCTGAAAACTATTATTGTAGGCAAATTCCACTAATGGGAGGTGAGTCTCCCAATTACCACTCAAATCTAGTACGCAAGCTCTAAGCATATCTTCTAGTGTCTGAATAGTGCGTTCAGACTGTCCATCGGTCTGGGGATGGTAAGCAGTACTAAAATTTAACTTAGTACCCATCGCTACTTGTAAACTCTTCCAGAATCTTGATGTGAATCTCGGGTCTCTATCTGATACAATGGAAACTGGTACTCCATGAAGTCGAACAATCTCTCTAACATATAACTGGGATAACTGATCCACATTGAGAGTCATTCTGATTGGTAGGAAATGAGCTGACTTTGTAAGTCGATCTACGATAACCCAAATAGCGTCATGTCCTTTCACTGATTTCGGTAACCCTGTTACGAAATCCATGGAAATTTTCTCCCATTTCCATTCTGGTATATCCAAGGGATTTAACAATCCTGATGGTCTCTGGTGTTCAGCCTTAACTTGCTGACACGTCATGCATCGAGAGACAAACTTTGCAATACAACCCTTCATGTTTCTCCACCAAAAGGTATTGCACAAATCACGATACATCTTTGTCCCTCCTGGGTGGCACGCATAAGGTGCTGAATGAGCTTCTGTCAAAATCTCATTCTGGATATGTTCATCCTTCGGCACACGTAGACGTCCTCTCGAATATAAGTGCCTTATCAGAGGCGATCTCGAAACCTATTCTCTTGCCAGTTCCAACTTCGGATCTGATCTTTTCCAAGAATTTATCTCCAGTTTGAGCTGTTATAATCCGACCTCTCAAGTCTGGTTTAACGCTCAGATTTGCCAATATAGAAGATCCTTGGACTGATGGGGTTCGCACTTCGATTCTTAGATTTCTCAAATCTCGAATCAACTGATCTTGCGTCGTTCCCAAAGCTGATAACTGTCCGGCATCCTTTCTGCTCAAAGCGTCGGCAACCTTATTTGCTTTACCTGGGTGGTAAAGAATGGTGCAGTCATAATCTTTTACCAGCTCTAGCCATCGACGTTGTCTCATGTTCAGTTCCTTCTGAGTGAAGAAATACTTGAGACTCTTGTGATCGGTGTAAATCTCACATTTACTCCCGTACAGATAGTGTCTCCAAATCTTAAGAGCGTGCACAACAGCTGCGAGCTCTAAATCATGTGTCGGGTAATTCTTCTCATGTGGCTTCAACTGTCTTGAAGCATATGCTATCACTTTGCCATTCTGCATCAAAACACAACCTAAACCATGTTTGGATGCATCGCTGTAAATAACGAAACCTTCAGATCCATCTGGTATAGTCAGCACTGGTGCTGAAACGAGTCTGTCCTTAAGTTTCTGAAAGCTTTGTTCACATTGTTCTGTCCACTGAAATTTAACTCCCTTCCTGGTCAACTGAGTCATAGAACCTGCTATTTTAGAAAAACCTTCTATGAATCGCCGATAATATCCAGCTAATCCAAGAAAGCTTCTCACATCTCCAACATTTGCAGGTGTTGGCCAATTCGTTACAGTTTCGACCTTAGAAGGATCAACCTCGATACCTTTAGCTGTAACAATATGACCTAAGAAACCTACTCTTTCAAGCCAAAATTCACATTTCTTGAACTTGGCGTACAGCTTTTCTGCTCTCAGCGTTTCCAACACAGTCCTCAAATGTTCTTCATGTTGTGCGGAATCCCTGGAGTAGATCAGTATATCATCGATAAAAACAATAACGAATTTATCAAGATACTGATGGAAAACTCGGTTCATCAAATCCATAAATATCGCAGGTGCGTTCGTAAGACCGAACGGCATCACTGTGAACTCATAATGTCCATATCGTGTCCTGAACGCTGTCTTCGGTACGTCAGCTGGCGAAACCTTTAGCTGATGGTACCCAGATCTCAAATCAATCTTCGAGAAGATTGCAAGATTTTCAACTGATCGAATAAGTCTTCGATCCTGGGTAGGGGATACTTATTCCTTATCGTCAACTTGTTTAGTTCTCGATAGTCGATACACATCCTCATGCTTTCGTCCTTCTTCTTGACAAACAGCACAGGTGCTCCCCACGGAGATACACTTGGCCTGATGAAACCCTTCTCTAGTAATTCCTCTAATTGCACCTTCAGTTCTTGCAACTCTTTCGGTGCCATGCGGTACGGAGCTTTAGAAACAGGGGCAGCTCCTGGTATCAAATCGATGGAAAATTCCACTTGCCTATCCGGCGGAGTGCCGGGTAGATCGTCTGGAAAAACGTCACCATATTCACATACTACTGGCACTGAATCCAGAGTAATCTCATCTACGGGTTTGTCTTGAAGACTAACCAAATAGCCATGACAACTATCCTTGGCTAATAGCTTCTCCGCTTGTAAAGCCGAAATCAGGCGAGGAAGTGCCTTAATCCTCGTCCCATAAAATCTGAATACTTCTTCACCATCTTTACGAAAAATAACCTCCTTCTCGTGGCACATAATTGCGGCACGGTTGGTGCTGAGCCAATCCATACCTAGAATAATATCGAAATCTTTCATTCGGATAATATTCAGGTCTGCCTCCAAAACTTGACCATCAAAATTTATTTGTACTGCCTTGACTATCTTATTAGTATCGATAGTTTCTCCTGACGGCAAACTAACCTCGAGGGTGCTACCAATCTCTTCTCCTAGTAAGTTCAGTCTTTCTAAACATGCATCATTTCATTAATAATTCAACTTCTTTTGGTTTAGGTGCGGGTACATGAATAGGAAGGCATGTATGTCGAACATTTCCAATTTCCTTTTATACAATGATGTCAAACCTACTCTAGATCCTATCTCTCTATTCTCCTTCGGTTACACATGATTCAGCGTCCGAGAACTCTTCTAGCGCTGGATCAGTGTCTTCTTCTGGTTCTTCTTCAGGGTCTTCTTCAGGTTCTAACCCGTTCTCTTGCTCAGGTTCGGGTTCGGGCACTGGCTCATATTCTGGCTCCCCTTCGGGTACAACCCCAAAGCGGTCCTCAAAGTACATGAGCCAATATGCCACAAATCTCACGCAGAATGTATCATATTCCATATCCACATTAGGTGACGTAAGAGCATCCATGTATATGCTACGAGCTACTTCCGCATAGTCGTCTCGGAAAATCGAGAGTAAGTGATGAATCGATCAATTTGGACGATTGTCACGTGGCCATGCTGTATGGCCCGCTCACGTACGACATTCAACTGCTCTATGTGTTGGGCAATTGTCCAATCAAGTCTAGACCGAAAACGGTCGTAATCCCTAACGGCTTGTTCTACGTCACTAGGTGCATTTCTACGAATGGGTGTCACTGGGTGCCATGTACTAAATCAATTATGCAAAGTCCAATTAAGTGGGGTTATTCATCTCTTCTTAGTTAAAATTTACGAGGACGTAAAAATTTAGAAAATTATTTCCAATTATGCTCAAACTCGTCTTTCTTTTCTTTCCTTTCTTTCTTTCTAATTCGGATACACTTTCTTTCTCTTTCTTCTAAGTCTCGTAATTCGTAAAACAGTATCCGAAATAACATAACAGTAAACTTCAATAACTTCTTTACCTTCGGAGTCGACGGATTGAATGATGGCAGTGGCAACTTTCATTAATGATAATTAAACAATTTAGAACGTCTCTTTGAAAAATTTTATTTTTTTTTTTTGAAAATTTTGCCAGTCTACAGAAACGCAGACCAGCTCTGATACCAAGCTGTAGCGCCCCGAGTTCTGTTAACCCGGATTGCCACGTCATCGTTTTTTGCCCTAATTTTGTCAATAAATTTTGCGGAAATAACCTAATTTTTAAAATCACATTTGAAATTGAAAACTATTTCGGCAATTGAAATACATTGGATAATTGTTCAAAATTTAAATATCGTGTTTTTGGAATAGCGGAAACGAAAATACGTTAACAGTGTTTCAATACATAAATTCGGAAACTTGATAAATTCGATAATCAAATTTTATGCCACCATCACGGATCAATCACGATCGCCTCCGAAGTCTCGTAAATATTGTTAAAAATAGCGTAATGAGTATTTCGAAGAAATACTCGGTAGACTCATCGCCGATAATTAATTTACGTAATAATTGAAAACACACTCATGCAATATACAATGTGATATCATCTTTGGTTCATTTTCTTGAAATCATAGGCTCTTTAAAAACATGGGTCTGGTAGTCTTTCTTTCTTGTGCGGATGAAGCACATAAGTTATGCATAACATTCTTTCTTATCTCATAAGAGATTCTTTCTTTCTTTCTTTCTTTCTCATGCAATTAAGCATATAAGTTATGACAAGCATAACAATATCATATATCGCATATGACACATTCTCATCCTATGCATAAAGCATATAAATCACGTAATTCACATAAAGCATGCAATTATAATTTAAACTAATTAATGGTGGCGAGTCTACCTCAATTGTTTCGTGTTGCGTGAAAAGTGAGCGGGAAAATAACTTCAAGCTCCTAATTGCTCGTACGTATCGTCTAGCCAAAAATAGGAAATAAGTTTGAATTAGTATTTCGAACTTTAAAGTTTTAAAGTGTTGAAATTAAGTTTAAGGGCTTAATTGAAAATTATTGGAATTGAAATAAATGGCTTAAAATGATAAAATAAAGTTTAGGGCTAAATTGAAAGTTTATTAAATCGAATTTGACAAATCTAAGGGCTAAAAATAGTAGTTTTAAAAGTTAGGGACTAAGCTGTAATTATAAATAAGCTGGAATTAAAAGTTAAAAACTAAAATAATAATGTTTAATAGTTTAGGGACTAATCTGTAAATATTTTAAAGCTGAAAATAAAACTAAAGGCTGAAATAATAATTTTTTATACATTAGGGACTCAATTGTAAATATAATAAAGCTGAAATAAAATTTAAATGCTGAATTAATAATTTTTATAAGTTTAAGGACTAAACTGTATATATAACAAAGCTGGAAATAAAAGTTAAATACTGCAATAATAACTTTTATAAACTAGGGACTAAATTAAATAACTTTTAAGCTAGAAATAAGAAATTTAAGGGCTGAAATTAAAATATAAACAAATAAGGGACTGAAATGAATAAACTTGAAACTTGGGGCTTAAGGGCAAATTCAAAATAAAATAAAAATTAAACAAATCTCTCTCTCTCTCTCATTTCGAATTCGAGAGAGAGAGGAAGAGGGCGACGGGGGGAAGGGCTCTGCCCTTCCTCCGCATCTCCACCACCGACCGACGGTCGGTGGCAGTGCCACCAACGTGGTGGCACCAGTGCTCGGGGTAAGTGAGGGGGGGGTTTCATTTTGGGGCTTTTGGCATACGGGTCGAGAGTCGACCGAGAATGGGAGTTCGATTTTCAGGTGGTTCAAGCTCGAGAAATGCGTTAGCAAGTAAGGTACGTTCATGGTTGTTGATTTGGGGTCTTTATTTCATGATTGGGTGGTTTGATTTCGGGTTTGAGGCGGTTTTGGGTGGAGTTTGACTTCGGGCTTTGCTCCCGGTTTGGTGGTTGTGTGGAGTTGGCTTTTGAGTTTGATTTGGGGATGGATTCGGTGTTGGGTTTCTGCTGGTGATTCGATGTTTGTAGCTTGGTTTTGGCTGCAGCTTGGTGGATAGGCTCTGAGATGGTGGTACTTTGGGGCTGTAAACGTGGGTGGTTGTGGTGGTGCGAAAATGGTGGTTTTGGGTAGTGTTGGTCTCGGTTTCATGGGGTTGGAGTGCCTGCATTGTTGAGTTCTGGGTTGAGGGTTGGGTGTTGATGTGGTGGTTCTGCAGTTGGTGTTTGGGTCGAGGTTTTTGGCAGTGGCTATGGTGGTGCTGAGCAGTTTTGCTCTCGTTTTCGAGCTAAGGAGATGGCTTGGTTCAGTTGGTTGCAGCTTGGGTGGTGGTCGACCGTGGGTGGATGACTGCAGCTTTGGTTTTGGTGGCTGCAGTGTCTGGTTCGAGACTGGTGGTTGGAGGTGGTGAGGTTGAGCCAAGGAGATAGTGTTGATGTTGGAAATTGATGTTCTAACATCAACATTAGTCTCCAAAAATGGGGAAGATGGTGTTGATGCTAGAAATTGATGTTCTAGCATCCACATTAATCTCCAAGAATTGAGGAAAAAGGGAGGGAGCTTACCAACAAAATGGCTGCTAGAAATGCTACGATGGGGGTGATGGTGGGAAATGAGGGTGATTAAAAATAGAAAGTTTTAGGGCACAATTCCCTAGGTTGTTTAATGGGCCAACAGTTGGGCTTAAATTGAAATGGGCTAAATGAATAAATTCAAGGTGTTGGACTTATATAATTGGGCCTATGTAATTGGATTATAATTATTGGAAAATAAATATTGGGCTCTAACAATTGGGTTTATGTAAGTGGACTTGAATTTAATAATAATTGGATTTAAATAAAATAAATCCGAATTGAAATAAAAATAATTATTCTATATTCGATTCGATTCGAAATAATTTAAATTCATATTTATAACGGCTAGACGAACGCGCTATTTCTTAAAAATTAGGGTTAAAGTCGAGCGACACGTTTTTCGAGAACTAATTTATAAAATTGAAAAATTCGCGGTCGCTACATGAGCCTTATTGTGTTATCAATTATTATAAACAAAAAATCATGTGTTGTGACCTGTGACCTTGGCTGTGACCTTGACTGTGACCCGTGACCTTAGCTGTGACCTGGACTGTGACTTGTGACCTGGGCTGTGACTTGGGCTGTGACCGTACAAAAAATTCATGTCACCGGAGCAGTCGTCGGAATCGGAGCAGTCGCCGGAACAGTCACCGGAATCGGAGTGGTCGCCGGAGAAGTCGTCGGAATCGGAGACGTCGCCGGAGTAGTCGCCGGAGCAGTCGCCGGCGTGGTGGGGTGGTGGTGGTGGGGGTGGGTTAATTTTATATATATATATATTTATTTATTTATTTATATCTTTTTATATATTTAAATAAATAAATAAATATTTATAAATATGTGTATATATAGGTCAAAAAATCTGATTTTTGAAATGTAAAAGTTGTTCTGTTATTTTTGAAATAGGGTAAAGATAAAGTAGGGAAAGTGAATTTTTCCCAAAATGAAATGAAACACACTAATATAGGCCCATATAACTTTTTTCTGTAGCACTCAGTTCGTTGTGAATATGCTGACATAATTTTGACGGGAACGCCTTTCTGTGGTATTTTCTCAGCCATGGCCACCAAAGACTTGTATCTAAATTGTTCTATTTTTCGACTCTTTTACATTTTGGCTACTCGACCAGGCCGAGTATCTGGAGGGTCGCGAGAAGGAGGAATGCAATTTTTATAGTTTGAATTGGCGATACTTGGAAGCATAATCGAGTATGTTTAATTGTGGTCGTCAACATTTTAGAAAAAAAAAAGGTTGGAATTACTGGAATAAGATTTTATTACGATAAAACTCGTTAATTTGACTTGTCATTTTCTTCTTCTCTTCGTCCTCAGAAAAATTATACAGCTTTGATCTTAAGTCTCCAAACACTGACGGACGTAGACAATTAAACTTAGATGAACAATCGAACTTACAAAAAAGTTAGTAGAAATTTTACAATAAAAAATTTATATCCAAAAGAATCATACTCCATGTAATTTTGCATCCAAAAATTTACATGGAATGACTTTTTTGAATGTAAAATTTTGAAATTTTTTAAATGTCATATCCTATATAAATTTCCTAATAAAATAATTCAAATTATATTGAAAAATTTGTATCACATCACAAAAATAATAAATGTCAATTAAATAATTATTTTTTTTAAAAGTTAGACGCCTCTTTTTAAGACGTACGTTTGGCGCATCTTTGACTATTTTCTTTATATTTTTGAACAATTCGATATGCCTATAATATAGTCCTCGAAACGAGTTTTGAGATGATATAAGCGATTTGTAAATTCGACTACTGTATAATCGTTGGAGAATTTTTAAAGTTAACATATTATTGAAGTTCTTGAAATACTAATTTTAAACCGCATACTTTGACAAGTCGTAACATTTGTTACAATTGGTCGTTTTGTACGCTGTTAACGACATAAAAAACTAAACTGTGAGCACTTCGAAAGAGTATTAAGAATGCAATATTTCAATTTCGTTTCACATTTTATAATAATTTTCGAAAATTAAAACAAAACATAGAAAAAAAAAAAAGCAAAGTTTGGGAGTACGCAGGGGCGGACGCAGACCTTAAAACTTCGGGGGCACAATTGAACTTCCAAAGAAATTGGGAGAAATTTACAATCGAAAATTTACGTCCAAAAAAATCATGTCCTATATAATTTTACATCCGAAAATTTACGTGGATATGACTTTTTCGAATGTAAAATTTCGAAAATCTTTAATGTCATATTCCATATAAAATGTTCTAAGAAAATGATGAAAATTATATTAAAAAATCTGTATCGCAAACATAATAAATGTGAAAGAAATAATTGATTTTTTTAAAAAAATGCGAGTTTGCTGTCTTTTTTTAAAACTTGTGTTTAACGTATTTTTAACTATTTTCGATATATGTTTGGATTATTCGATATGCCCATAATGTAGTTCTCGAAATAAGTTTTGAGATGAGATAAACAATTTGTAAATTCGATTAATGTATGATCGTCGGAGAATTTTTAAAATTAGCATGTTATCGAAATTCAAATTTATTGTGATTTTGTCCATATTTGTTGGAGATTAAAATCAAATTTTTAATAAATTTTGATAAAGGTTAAAAAGTTTTGTATTTCATAAAATATGTTATTAAAATTAATTGTTAGTTTTGATTTAGATTTCAATCAATATCAAATACGATTTTATAAAAAAAATCTTAAAAGTTGGGAGTACTTGCTCCCAGCATCCCTTAGGTCCGTCCATGGGGGCACGTGCCCCCCAAGCCCACCGGTCCACCAGTGTCTAAACATAAAAAGTCAAATCCTAAATTTATAGTCGATAACGTGAAAGAGCGGTTTATTCAAAGGAGAAAAAGTACGTGTCACGGTGACACTTTCTTTAGGGTTATCTCTAAAAACATGTGATTTAAATGCTCCAAACTTGAGAGTCGTGTTTTGTATGGTAAAATAGCTGTAGACAGTTGAACATGAAGACGGAACTTTGTACCTGGTCATTCATTCTTCAAAATTCAAAAATAAAGATAAAATGACAAAAGAAGTTGATTTATTTATTTATTTATTTATTACTTTTTTAGGTGAGGAGAAAGTTTGGTATCGCCCTTTCTCGTGAGACCAGCTAGGATGAAATTATATTAAAAATGAAGTTGGTTATGTAAGGAATGACTTCACAAGTTCAATGGCTAAGATTACCAATTGGGCATTTATAATAAGCCAAGATTTTGAACACTCCACACGTCATATTACTTTTATGTTTTATAGTTATCCACTGAATATATGGATGTTTCCTTGTACTATGTTTTATAGTTATCCGTTAAATATAGATTGCAAAATACAATAAGAGTAACACGGCATGTCAAGTCATTTAGTATGACAAAACAATTTGTTCGGAAATGTAGAATGACAATCTAGGTCATCGCAAAATGTTAAATGCCTCAACTCAAGAAGCATAAGAGGCATAGCTTATGGGCAGTTCTCTTTGTATTTTAATTTTGTGTTTTGAGTTTTGAATTTATTTTTAGCTCCATTTTGAGATTTTTGAAAATGTGTTCTTTTTTACATTTTCAAAAATTGTTTTGAAAACACCCAAAACGCGTTTTGAAAATTTTGACTTGATTATAACTGCAAACACCCAAAACGACTTCGTGGGTTTATTCCGGCCAAATCACTTGGAGTTTTGGGGAGATTTTTGATGGTAATTGAAGAGGACATTGTGGGCTTTCCAACGGTATCCGAAATCGAAGGTTTTGATGGTCGGAAGTTGCCAAAAAATTGTCTCAAACTTGCCCAAAAAATCTAAAAATCTGGGCAGATTTTCACAATTTTCGGTTGCCGACTTCGTGGCTTTATTCCGGCCGAATCACTTGGAGTTTTGGGGAGATTTTTGGTGTTAATTGAAGAGGATATCGTGGGCTTTCCAACGGTATCCTAAATCGGCGAGTTTGGTGGTCGTAAGTTGTCGAAAAAGTGCCTCAAACTTGGTCAAAAAATCTGAAAATTCAGTGACCGTTTTGAAATTTTCAGGTAATTTCAGTGACCATTTGTGAAATTAACCCATATATATATATACATGATATTTTTCACGACGAAATAACGAGAAGGTTGTTCACGGTACTATGAATTCTAGAGGGAGTGGAACGTGGATGCCAACTTTGAGATCAAATGTTGTTTGGAAGAGGTTAATGGTAATACTTGGAGCAATTAAATAAATGCCACTTCGATTTTTCATTGAACTTTTCACTTGGATGTCATTACAAGTAATCTTCATTAAATGGTCAATAGTTTGCCTAATAATCCGTATTTTTACCCTTTTTCTGTTTTAGAGCTGACATTTGACCTAACTTTTTCTTCAGTGAACGATTTCAACAGTACGTGGCAAGTGATTTTCGGTGTTGACACGTGTCATTAGGACAACGTGAGAAATGAGAACAATTCATTTGTCGAATCTTATTCCTAATGTTGGGTTTTTGCTCAGTGTCTAGATTCAAATTACTAAAACTCTTCTACTTTACTCACTGGATTCCATACTTTGTCGTTACAATTAAGGATCATAAATGGACCGTTCATCCTAATCATAAAATTTAAATTACTCCTCATTTTCAACAATTTAAAATATGTTCCAACACGTGTCAGACCTAAGTTTGATCCCAATATTTCGAAGACAAAGAACTTCGAGAAATAAAATTTATTCTTTTTAATAATTTAAACCTTCGAATAACGTGATAAGGATGTGCCACTCTAAACTTTTAGACAGTGTGATTCAATATTAGGTAATGTATGAAATTATCATTTTTATTAAATCAGAAAATACGATAAAAGAAACGTATAAACGTATATATAATTATAAACGAGAGCTGCACAAGTTAAACACGCTGATTCTAAAGTTTAAGCACTAGACGTATAGACTATAACACCTAAGATCACGTCACTTGTACACTATGTCCGATGAAGATCAAAATTAGATTTTTAACAGATTTTAATAAAATTAATGAAATATGTGGTTGAAAAATTGTGAATTCTACATATTAAAATTATTTATTTATTTTAATTTAGATTTTAAGTTCCACCAAACATGACTATATTCATGTTTTGGATACGACCGAACAATACTTAGAGCTTGTTTGGGAGGGATTAAAATCAGATTAAAATTGAAAATATAGTCGTTATTGTTGACTTTTATTAGACGAGTGAGACCCAATAACAGTCATATTTTCAATTTTAATTGGATTTTAAGTCCTCCTGAACGGGGCCTTACATATTGACATCACAATGACAACCATGTGGTGGAATTTGATTAAGGCCTAATCTTTCCTTACCCACAAAGTGACATATTCTGCCACCTGGCAATGCTGCTCTGCCAGTTGTCCTCTTTCTGTGGACATCTAATTAAGCAACTCATTTATTTTTAGACGGTGCGCTTCTCACCTCACTTACTTGTGTGCCAAACATTCGAACGTGTCGTTTTTATGAGGTAGTGCCGCGTTTTGCTCGCCGCGTGCCGGAACCACGCGATTTATAGTTCCAATATAAGTCCATGTTTGGGCCACATTATTTTTTGAAAAATGCTATTCATCCCCAGTGGGAATGCATCTTCAATTTATGTGGCGTTAACGTGACATTAAATGATAGGTCATTTAATTTCACATATCATTTAACTAATCATTTACATACACATAGATTGGGGATACATCCCCACTGGGGATGAATAGTATTTTTCTTATTTTTTATTCTCATTATTCTACTCATTTTCAACAACACATTTTTCAATAAAATAAAATTTTTCCTCACATCAATAATTTTTCCTTCTTTTTCATTCAGAGCTTGTTTGGTAGGGATTTTTTGGGGGAAAGAATTGATTTTGAATAGTGATATGATGGGAAATGTGTGGTTGAAAAAGAAGAAAAAATTATTGATGTGATGAAAAATATTATTTTATTGAAGAATGTGTGGTTGAAAATGAGAATTGATTTACTGTAGAAAATGAGAATCCATACCAGACAGACCCTCACACATTCTCTATCAATCTACTATTCTAAAATACATTCCTCCAAAATAATGTGGCTCAAACACTTCCTAAATAACTTTTTCGTTTTTCATTTTTACTTATTTAAGAAATTATTGTTTCTAAAACCTCCGTTTGTCTTCCATTATTCTAAAATATTATTTGTTACAGTAAGATTTTTCACTACACATTCACCAAATATAATATTCTACGCACAAATCTATTTAATGTGTAAATTTGAGTTCCTAATCAGTGAACAAAATCCTCAATGTATATATTAAAAATCGTAGATAACTTTCGTGTGACTTAAAGTTTGATGGCAAAATTGTATTCACACTTAATATTTCTTTTCCATTTAACTTAAATTCTAACGCCGTGTTTCTAGCCTTGAATATACAACTGATTCTAGACATCTTTCTAGCATTGCCAGAAAATCTTGTTCTAAAAATTGTCCATGAAAAAGCAAGTCGTCAAAATTTTAATGTTTACACTGACGTTTTCTTCATAGTTTCCTAAATTCAGATATTTACATAAATTGATGACTCAAAATTTTACGTTAAAAATTCTCAACTAATCTACGTGAAAAGTCAGAGAAGTTAACCCTAATTTTCTCAGTATCTAACGCCTACCCAAAAAAGGTATTGCTTGTCAAGGAGAGATGAATCCAGTACGGTTCCTTCAACAACAAGCAGCCGCCCATGTGTTTGGGGTATTATGGTAATTTACCTGCAACGCCGACTCTGCATATAGTGGTAAAATACCACTTGTTTTTCTATTCTTCTTTATTTTATTAGTTTTACTTTTACCATTCGGGGTCGAAATTCAGCTTTGGTAATGTTCTAGAGAAAACGGGAATGAGAGTCGTGACCAGTGATTAGCACACGTGGCTAGCTGAGACGTTTCTTATGAAACTTAGGTGTCTTTCTAGATAACCAACCAAAAAGGAAATTCCAAGATCGCTTATAATCAAAAAACTTTAACACGCTATCCAATCAATCAAACACCTCACTTCAACTGCCCAATCCCCCATCTTTTCCGAGTTGAAATCTGCTGTTCAACTTACTGTCCGCTTAATGATTCATTAACACATCACTTTAAATTAAGATACCAAACTTTTTCTCATTGCCACTTGTGTTTAAAAATGATCTGTCAATAAATCATCGAACAATCAATTTTAAACAGCAGATCTCAACTCGTGCACTCCCCACAAAAGATAACAGCATCCAACGATTCAACTGGATGGATCGATAATTAAAAGCTGAGTACCGAAAGCAATCATAAAAGGGCCTTTGTGAAGGGATAGCCATGCTGTGGACATTTCTTGTTTCGACTGCCCACTTACTTTGTGCAATGTATGAATGAATATGATAAGGATGGAATTTGTAGATAATTCTAGTCTAGGACCTATAAAAAGCTAAATTTTAAAGCACGGAACCGCGTACAAACTTCCATTTTGAATTTTCTAGGATAATATGAGGTGTCTTCGTGACAATTCAATCTTTTTTACCCAGGAATTTAACTAGTCTTCATTTAATTAATTAATGTACCCATTCAAGATTTTTTTTTTTTTTTTTTTGCCCAAATTAGTGGAATGGTGTAAATTCATTGCATCTCGTGATTCAATTCATTCAGCTATATAATAATTAATTAATTATTTAGATTACATCTTATTTTATTTAAAAAAAAAAAAAAAAGCTCTAGAAACACTGGTAACATATTTAGCTTCTGTTCGGCACCAATTCTCATCTCATTCTCATTTTTTTCTCATTCTTCGTTTCAATCACACATTCTCCCAATAAAATAATATTACACAAAAATCTAAAAATTTTCATAACTTTTCATAACTTTTCCTCCATACTTTCTCCCATCAATCACTATTCCAAAAATTCTATTCTCCAAAAAATGGGTGTCAAACAATGTCTTAATAAAAATATTTAGTGCATGTATACAATACAAAGATTAAGATTGTTTAGCGTGACTTAGGACCTTTCGACGTGGCTTTTGAAAATCAAAAGGAGCTTTTGAGGTTCAAAAACAGCTTTTAGATTCGTTTGACTAATTTTATAAAAGTGTTTATAGATGCAGTTAGTACGATACGATTTTTAGATTCGTTCGACTAATTTGAGTGTGAATTAGGTTCAGAAAATATCATTAGGCCATCAAACTAAATGTAAAATCTTGCATGAAAATGTAATAATAGCTTAATCATTTCCCAATCCCCAAAATTGAAAAAGGAATCATAGCATAATGTCAGCAAATTACCTCAAAACATAAATCACTTTCGCCCCAAAAAAAAAAAAAAAACCTAATATATATGCGTGTTTTTGTTTTGTTTTGACTTGGAAAAAGTCATCGAAGAACAAAGAAGCATTGTCAAGTCTCACGCACACAGATAGAGAGTAGTTTCACCACCCGCTCCATTAGCACTCCTACCCCACCCACCTCAACAATATTCAATCCCACTCTTATTGACCGACCACACCCTCTCCACCCAGTCTAGACCGACGTGTGAACCCCACCCTATAATCTTCATCCTTATTTTTTATTATAATTATATAATTCATACTGGGGAGGAGAGGAGTAATTGTTATTTCTTAATTAATTATTTTTATTAATTAAGTAATTATTACATATTCTCTTACCTGTGTACTGTACTGTACTGAACTCCCCACGTAACTTCCAACACCCACTCCCTTTAAACTCTATATATATAAACCTCTCAAACCTTTCTTTACTCACTATAACTCAACTCTTCTACAACTCATTACTCCAGCTTTCTCTCTTCTCTCTCTATAATTTCTTGATTTTCTGGTGGTGAAATCGATAGTGATTATGGCACTCGAAGCTCTGAATTCCCCGGCGGCAGCTCCTACAACTGGCCTAAAGTACGACGACGTCGATCGGAATCTTGATTCATGGACGAAAAGAAAGCGCTCTAAGCGTTCACGCAGCGAAAACCCGCAAACTGATGAAGAATACTTAGCCCTCTGTCTAATCATGCTTGCTCACAGCGGCGGGGGCGCCGCCATCAGTCCATCGGTTAATACAACCCGAACTCCCAATCTTCCTACCATAAACGATAGCAAGAAGCAAATAGAAAATTCTACTACTACGCCGCCACCGACGAACCAGGACCAGTCATACAGCTGCAGCGTGTGCAACAAGGCTTTTGCCTCATACCAAGCACTCGGCGGACATAAAGCAAGCCACCGCAAGAACGCCACCGCGACCGCTTCAGACGATGGAAATCATTCGACGTCAACATCCACCACCACGGCCGCTGCAAGCACTGCTTCTAATGTATCTGCTCTCAACCCGAGAGGTAGACTCCACGAGTGTTCCATCTGCCATAAGTCTTTCCCTACCGGCCAGGCTTTGGGTGGTCACAAGCGTCGCCACTACGAAGGCATCATCGGCGGTGGGAGCTCTAAAAGTAGCGTCACCTCCTCTGATGGTGGCGCGTCCAGCCACGCTCCAAGAGACTTCGATCTGAACCTACCTGCTACGCCGGAATTTCAATTGGAGTTGACCGTTGACTGCGTGAAGAAAAGTCAATTTGTTGGTGATCAGGAAGTGGAAAGCCCTATGCCTTTCAAGAGACCTCGTTTACCTTTATTTGGGGAAAGATTTTAATCAAATTGATTTGATTAAATTTAGATTGATTGTGTAATTCATTAGGAATATATTTCTGGTACAATTTATTTATTCATTAATTTACATAAAATTGTTATTTTGAGCAGTAATTTCTTGTTTTAGTTTGTTTTCCTTGCGTTTCTAGATGAAATTCATTTTTTCATTTCTAATTCATTGGAAATCGTTAGTTATCGTATCGTACAAGTTAGTGGTTTTTGTGCACGACCATGAGTTCGTGGCTGACATAGTTCCCATGTGGTGCATGCCTAAAATTGCATTATATTTTCAATTTTTTCATAATAATTTCATATTTTTTAATCACACATTTCTTTAAAAAAGAAAAAAGAAAAAAAAGAAAGAGGATTTTGATCAACGGCTCAAAGTTGTTTTTGAATTAGCGCATGAGAGAACACTGCTTTAAGAAAATTACATTTAGATAAAATATATTTTGATAGTTAATATGAACAAATGTGAAAACAATGAGATTGCTTGCTACAGTGCTTGATATTAATTATTGTTTTGTCAGTTATCTAAATAAATAAACCCTGAGGGGTGGCTCAATTGGTCAAGCTTTGGGTTTGCTCCCCAATGGTCACCAGTTCGAATCTCCTCAGGGCCACTGAGGTGAGTACCCGACCGTAAACTTCAGGGCCCCGTGGAATTAGTCGAGGTGCGCGCAAGCTGGCCCGGACATCCACGGTTATCAAAAAAAAAAAAAGTTATCTAAATAAATAAAAGATGTAATTATCTTGCTTGAAATTCTGCGTTTTAAAAACTCAATTTTGACATTGACTTGAGAAAAGGTCGTAACAAAAAGTTCGATCAAAATGAACTGCAAGATAGAGTAAAAAGTAATTATGAACGGCAAAATGTTAAAGCGTTATTTTGTAGAAAATGTTCATAATATGAATTGACTCTTAGCTAAAACTTCCTAAACTATAAGCAAGAGACTCTTCGCACTGTCCCCACAGGCATGACGTAGTGGTAAAGCAAGATGGTTCTCTATGGAGTATCGAACGTTTGAATCCCCGCGACAATTGAAAGGCAACACTTATGTTGGAAGACAATATTTAATGTTGGAAGACAGAGGTCCACAGGGAGAAGAGCCGTCAAATGTTCGGCACAAGTGTGTATAAGCTGTGACCATATTCGGATTAATCGGGGTAGCGAACCATGGGGGAAGACAGCCACCCCTTAAGATTAGTCAGACGAAACTTGGACACCCGAGTCATAAAAAAAAAAAAAAAGGACTCGTCGCACCATCACAATTTGTCAAGTTTCATCTCATTTTTTCTCGATATTCATATTGAAAGATCATCTCCAATGCATTTAATGAATCGTCATTTAGGTGGCATACAAAATGAAAGACTTGTTATTTACCGAAATTGTCCTAAATAATATCTATTTTTCCTTTGTCACGTCAGTTCAATAAAGTTATGCACCGCTACATCCATTATACATTATTCGGTCAAGAGAGGAAAAGTAGTTGCCACTCAGCCCACTACTTGGTCTCTAATTATTACAATATTGTTTGGTAGACTAGAATTTTGCCAAATCAACTTTTTTTTAAAAATTAATTATTGTTATGTGGTTATTAACTATCCTTAACAGCTAGTTTGAAAGTGCCCATTGCTGAGTCGGTCACACGTAGAACAGGGCTTTTCCGGCCTTCCACGCCAACTCATTTTATATTTATTTTCTTCATCACCTAACAAATAAGTTATTTTTATTTTTAGCCTCTGTTTGGTGGGGATTAAAATCAAATTTTTAAGTAAATTTTGATAAAAAACGATAAAATATGTAGTTAAAAGGTTTTGCATCCCATGAAATATGTGGTTTAAATTGATTGTTAACTTTAAATTTAGATTAAAATCTAAATTTTAATTCCTACCAAACAGAGGCTCAGGAAAGAATATAGATTTTTCATTCATACTAAAACAAAATCTCATCCACTCTAATAAAAAGATAAATTTTATGAACAAGCATAAGATTAATATCAATTCTAACATGATTTCACCACGAGCTTCCTTCATTTTTTTTTTTTTTTTGATAATCGTGGGTGTCCGAGTTAATTTGCGCGCACATCAACTAAACCCACGTGACCCTGAGGTTTACAGTCAGGTACTCACCTTAGTGATCCCGAGGGAACTCGAACTGGTGATCATTGTGAGCAAACTCAATGCCTGACCAATTGAGCAACTCTTCAAGATTACCGCGAGTTTCCTTCATGATAAATTGAAGAGGAAATTATCTTATGATTCTCACCTTTTCATTATTGTCTTGCAATCAGTCTTCAATAATAAAAATCGAAATATATTTTACTTTTAACTTTTTTTGATATCAACTTGAGTTGGAAAGCAAAGTTTAAATTCATAAAGTTAAACGTGTGAATTAATGTTACTCGATCGTACAATAGGAGACTCGTAGAAGATCAATTTTGTAATTATAACAAAGATTGCAGGCCTAACTTGATTTTGTATACATCCACAAAGAACATTGGCGAAATTCGACCCAATCCACTCAAATAATAGAAATAGCTTGAATTGAGGAAATTAGTGGAAAATAGGACAATAATTTGGTCAATTCTTAGATAAACCACATAACTAAAGGTTAGACACGTGAATATTACGACGGTGGTTGGACACTTTCATTCTTAATTCAAGCTGGCCTTCACGTGTTCCAATTTTGAACCTGGGCCACCATTTGGAAATCTTCGATCCTAATTCGGCCTACATAGTTATCCCGGGCAGTACATGAGCCCTGGTCACATTGGACTCGTAGTGGTCGTAGAAGTCTTCTAGACAACAGTCTTTATGGGCAGTTCATGAGCCCCGGTCACATTGGACTCGTAGTGGTCCAAGAAGTCTTCTAGACAACATTCTTTATGGGCAGTTGATAAAACTACAACCGAAAAATAAACCATTTTTTTTTTTTCCAAATACTACAATTTTTTTAATTACAAAATACTATTTTCACTATCTAACACTTATGTTACACTTTTATAACACGTGTTAATATGGTGTTATACTTTTTGTAACACGTGTAACCTATAGCGTTTTTATCACAAAAATGCTATTTACACCGTTTTAACATTTTGTTATAGTTTTTATTATTGAAATGTGATCCAAATTCTATTGGGAATTGGTGATTTGGTTAAAGAGGCCTTAAAGAAATCTAAAAGATGGACTAAGGAGTAAAATTAGGCACATTCCCGCTAACTTGCGCAGCTCGTGTGCCAAAGGAAAAATCAACATGGATGAGGTGCTTGAGCGCTATGCCTTTAGTGCCTAAGCACTACCTTGTTGCTCGCTGATCGAAAGCCTAGGCGTTCGAGTGCTGGTGTTATTCAGTCCATGCTTGTTTCGCGATTTGATGAATTTTAAGACTCATTTCATGTAAAACACTATAATTAGAGTTTGACGTGTACATTATATAATTGGCTCTTCTTTGTGATATAGAACAAATTAAAAACACAAAATTATTGTAATATTTAGTCATATATTGAATTCTTCTCTTCTATCCGTGGTTTTCCACATAAATCTTGTGTTCGTAATTGTTTATCTTCACATTGCCATATTCTCGTTCATTTATTTCCTAACATTTATGTTGGTATCCAGACACTAGTCACGTGACAAAGCTTAATTATAATAAAGTCTGTTACGGGCCTATGTCAGACCCGCCACCTCGCCCGCCACGTGCCCACACCCGTGGCCCAAGCCACGTACCGGACGAGGTGATTAAACCAAAGGACGTACTGATTGTACATGCCGAGGTGATTGCATTAGGAACGAACCGAACACGCGTCAGCGAACGAACCGGACTCATCCACCCGGACTCATCCACGAGTACGCAGTGGATGCAAAGGCCCGCACTCCGCTTCTACAACGCTGCAACGCTTCACCTGCCACACTTCGCCTCTACAAAGATCCTTTGTACAAAAATCTTCCCAAAGTCAAATCTCTGACTGATGGGACGTGCGGCAGGTTCTCAAACGGTCAAATCAGCAGCCTGTGGCTGAAACATTCAATACCAGTCGACCTATGAAGGGACAGAGTGACACCTAGGATGGGATGAGCCTTGAGAATCTGGTAACACGTGTCCCCTTATCCAATGGCCCTCCTCTTTCCATCCTTAGTATAAATATCCCCTTATTGTGCCAAAGGAAGGATTGGAATCCCTTTCGCTCTTCTACATACTGCAAAAACCAAGTATCATCCTTTCCCTTAGATATTTGTCAATCTTATCTACACTATATCGATCACCTCCCCGGCGAGTGTCCTACCGCCGGTGAAACCCTTACCGTTCGAATATAAAGCTGACTTGACCGTCGGAGTGCTTGCGGCCGCTCCCACCCCCTCCGGGAGAGGCCACGAGTGACTGACGGTGTGCTACGTGTGCAGGAGGAGCTGACTTGAAGACCTATCATGTTGGCCACGTGTCCGAGCCATTTTTCGAGGTCAACAGATTGGCGCCGTCTGTGGGAACTAACTTAACCACGAGTTCTCCCACCAAAAGTTGCTTAAATACCCGGTTGGCGCTTCCCCCTTGGAAAAAGAGTCGATTCTTGAAAAAAGAGTCCTTTTCAGCCGCCTCGGACCATGAGTTCCAGTGGAGATGATAATGCGAGGGCAAGGGATGTCTCTGAAGAAGAGATCATTCGAACCAATGTTACGCAATAGCGGCCTCATCACTGCTACCGTAGAGATAGAAGAACGGCAGCACGTTTGGCAGCCGAAGTGGCCCAAATGGCCACTAACATGAGGACCATCACGGCTCAGAATGTAGCCATGCAAGAACTACTCATGCAAGTACAAAACCAGGGCGATTTTCAAGCCCCGCATCATCCACAGCAATCGGGACGTAGACAAGCTGAGGCGGAATCCAGCAGGAGAACCCACGTGAGTCCCCAGGGAGAGGCTCCTGTGGAAAGGGATGTGGGAATGGACACTTCGAATTACACCGCTGCCCCAGCCGGCGGTCCCCCTGCGGGAGATAGTTTCCCTCCGGAATATGAACGACCTTAGAGGTCTGTCAGTGTTTTCGATTGAATCGGACGGGCACCTAGTAATAGGAACCAGTCCCCGCCGCAAACAACTCGCCAGCAGGGGCATGAACAAAGCCAAGAGGTCCAAGCCCCTCCACCTAGAAATAGGCGGGAGAGGCGAAGCCAAGTGGACTGGGGGAACAGGGCTGAAACGGCTCAGCGTCCACCTCGGCAGCAGGCAGATGGGAATGATTCTGACGGACCCTGTAGGTCGTATGAGCTTGATGACGATGATGACAATCTGCCCTTCTCCAGGGAGCTTCGCACATTTCTGATGCCTCACAACTTTGTTCATCCTAAAATCCCAAAGTATGAAGGAAAGGGCGACCCGGAAAAACATCTCAACAAATACAAAACACAGATGAGCCTCAGAGGCGCCTCGCCAGCTTTGAAATGCAGAGCCTTCCACTTAACTCTCGGCGGTTCTGCCGACGTGTGGTATAGTAGGTTGGCACCACTCAGTATACGGAGCTGGCCGGATTTGAAAAAGGCATTCTTGAACCAATACCTCTCTAGAAAAGAGGGGGAGGCTCCTATTCAACGTTTGCAAGATATGAGGCAAGCATCAGGGGAGACCCTAAAAAATTACCATGCTCATTTCACTGATGAGATAACCTACTGCGAGCAGGTCACGGACAAGGAGGCCCTTTCAGCTCTGAAAGGAGGACTGAATATGAATACGCTATTTTGGAGGGATGTCCGAAGCAAGAACCCTTCGACATATGACGAGTTGGTGGAAATGATGAAAGTAGAGATCATCAACGAAGAAATGATCGACCACAGAAACAGGGCTGCCCAAGGGCTTCCACCACCTCAGAGGCAGATAGGCAGGGGGCCCACGTCCCAAATAGTGAGCCATCAATGGACTCAAGTTGGGCACACAGTGGCCCCCACCTCGGGACAACCGTTAGCCACTGCCACATTCAATGCGGTCCCCACCTTGGCCTACGAAAACGCTGGGCCAGGCGCGAGCAACCTCGTTAGAAATACGGGGCGACCCTCCACCTCTAGAAATAGGGGAAGAGGAGCCCCCAGAAGCGCGGCCTTATTGCACCATTCATCGCCATTATGGCCATGACACCAGAGATTGCGCGGGCTTAGGCAGACCTGCAAGCAACCCTCGTAACAACAGGGAATACAATTATGAAAGCAACAATCCAAGGCCCAGTCCCTTAAGGAGGGGCGAGACGAGGCGGCACTCTCCAAGCCTTAAGAACGATGATAGGGAAAGGCCCCGGAATAGGCAACGCCCCAGGAGAGATTTGGCCCCCTCGAACGAGCAGCAACCAATTCGTGAAATAGACACCATCATTGGGGGACCCCACGTGGGAGGTGAATCAAAAAATGCTCAGAGAAATTATACCAGGGAGGCGAAAACCCCACCTATGGTCAGTTACCTGGTGAGACAATCACAAGGTGGAAGGGCTGCAGAGCCCATAACCTTCACCCAGGAGGATACTGCAGGAGTGCACTTCCCACACTGCGACGCCCTGGTAGTCAGAGCCGTGGTGGCTCGCTACGGGCTGAAACGCATGCTGGTGGATAATGGCAGCTCAGTCAATATCCTGTTCGGCACAACTTTTTACAAAATGGCGATGGATCACGAGCTAACACCCATGAGCTCACCTCTCTACGGATTCACTGGAGACAGCATTATTCCCAGAGGTAAAATCACCCTTGCTGTCGAAATGGGAGCCTCGCCCCAGGTAGCACATCACTTCATGGAGTTCTTAGTGGTTGATTGCCGATCCGCCTACCACGGAGTCCTGGGGAGGCCTGCCCTAAAGGAATTGTGGGCAGTCACTTCCATCCATCACCTCTGCATGAAGTTCCCAACCGAACGAGGGGTCGCAACTATTCGAGGCGACCAGATGGGATCCAGGGAGTGCTATCTTAACTCCCTTAGGAAGGCAGAGCCTCGAGTCAACATGGTGCTGGATACTGAAATGACGGAGGCCCCTGAAGGGCAACCTCCGACACAAGATGTAGTCATGGCAGAGGCCAGATCCGAAATATCTTTGGAGGAACTGGACCCCAGGGTGGTTGAATCGGAATCGCAATCTGCCCCAATGGAAGAGCTAGAAACGTTCCTAGTGGACTCCCAAGACACATCCAAGGTCTTGCAGGTCGGAAAAGAGTTGAATGAGGAAATTAAGGAGGAGCTGAAAAGCTTCCTTCGACAAAATTCCGATGTCTTCGCATGGAGGCATGAGGATATGATTGGTATAGATCCCAAGGTTAGTTGACATCGCTTGCAGGTCGATCCGAGCTGTCCTCCACATAGACAGAAGAGGAGGACGTTGAACACCGAAAGGTATGAGGCCCTGAAGGAGGAGGTGGAGAGACTCATCAGTAACGGTTTCGTCCGTGAAGCCAACTATCCGAAATGGATTTCGAATCCCGTGCTTGTGAAGAAGCACAACGGCAAATGGAGGGTTTGCATCGACTTCTCAAATCTCAATCAGGCCCGCCCAAAGGACAGCTTCCCACTCCCACGGATTGACCAACTTGTAGACTCAACTGCTGGGCACGAATTGTTAAGCTTTATGGACGCCTATTCGGGCTACAATCAGATACCGATGTTCCCAGGCGACGAGGAAAGCACCTCTTTCATTACCGATAGGGGGCTCTACTATTACAAGGTGATGCCCTTTGGCTTGAAGAACGCTGGGGCAACCTACCAGAGGTTAGTCAACAAAATGTTCGCCGATCAGCTCGGTAAACAATTGAGGTCTACGTTGATGATATGCTTGTGAAAAGCCTCATGGATAAGAAGCATATCGAACACCTGGCTGAAGCCTTCAAAACCCTAAGAAGGTATCACATGAGGTTGAACCCCTTAAAATGTGCCTTTGGCGTGGCTTCCGGAAAGTTCTTAGGTTACATCGTGAATCAACGGGGAATAGAAGCCAACCCAGAAAAAATTAAAGCCTTAATCGAGATGAGGTCACCTCAGAAACCCAAGGAAGTACAACGGCTCACTGGCAGACTAGCCGCACTCAATCGCTTCATCTCAAGGGCTACTGAAAAGTTCCTGCCCTTTTTGAAAACCCTCAAAGGAGGCGGGAAGTTCCAATGGACTCCAGAGTGCGAGGAAGCGTTCTAAGAGTTGAAAAACTACTTGGGGCGAGCACCCCTCCTCAGCAAACCAAGGGAAGGAGAGCCCTTATTGTTATGCTTAGCCGTAGCTGAAAGCTCGATCATCTCAGTTCTTGTGCGGGAAGAAGCGTCACCCCAACTGCCAATATACTATGTGAGCAAAGCCTTGCTCCCCGTTGAAGTGAGATACCTAGATATAAGAAATTGGCTCTTTCATTGGTCATCGCCTCTCGAAAATTGAGGCCGTATTTCCAAGCCCACATCGTTCATGTTTTGACAAATTTCCCACTAAGGCAGGTCTTACAGAAGCCAGATGCCTCGGGAAGGCTACTGAAGTGGGCAGTAGAGCTCAGTGAGTTCGACATAATCTACGCGCCCCGCACAGCCATCAAGGGTCAGGCCCTGGCCGATTTTGTCGTGGAATTCGCCAAGGCTCCTGAAATTGAAGTAGATATGGAACCAGCAGAGCCTCCCACTTGGAACCTCTTCGTCGATGGTTCCTCCGGAGAGACAGGCTCCGGGGCTGGTATGGTGTTGGAAAGTCCGGAGGGGCACAAGCTTAACTGTGCAGTAAGGCTCGGATTCTAGGCCTCCAACAACGTGGCTGAATACGAGGCTCTCCTGGTCGGACTCCGGCTCGCCAAGGAACTGCAAGTAAAAAGATAGGTTGTAAACAGTGATTCGCAGCTAGTGGTGAATCAGGTCAATGGTAACTTCGTGGCCAGGGACAAACATATGGCGGCCTACCTGAAGCTGGTCATGAATTTCCTGCCCAACTTCGAAAAATTTGAGCTAATCCAAGTGCCTCGCCAAGAGAATTGCCACGCCGACGCCCTATCAAAGCTGGCTAACAGCAAGGATTCAGAGCTTCTGAAGGTAGTCCCCGTCGAACACCTAGCCGAATCGTCTATTAAGGATGGCGAGAAACTAATGTGGATTGAGAGCACCCCACCATGGATGCTACCCATACTGACCTATCTGAAAGAGCAAAACTTGCCAGAAGACGAAACTGAGGCGTGGAAGCTTCGAAGGAGGGCTACGCACTTTATACTACAGGACGATATCCTGTACAAACGCGGCTTCTCCTCCCCCCTTCTCAGATGTACAGGAGGGGAAGAGGCGAACTACATCCTCAGGGAAGTGCATGAAGGCATTTGTGGAAATCACTCCGGTGGAACATCTTTGGCCCACAAAATACTTAGGCAGGGATATTACTGGCCAACCCTGAAAAGGGACGCCACTGAGTTCGTTCGCAAATGTGATAAATGTCAACGCTTCTCCAATGTACAGAGGCAACCATCTCAAGAGCTCACAGTGGTATCAAGCCCCTGGCCTTTCGCCAAATGGGGTGTTGATTTCATTGGCCCCTTGCCAAAAGAAAGAGCGAATGCTCGCTTCGCCATAGTCGCCATTGATTATTTCACCAAGTGGGTGGAAGCAGAACCTCTAGCCAAGATCACTGAGGCCAACACCTCCAAGTTCCTTTGGAAGAACATCATCTCCCGGTTCGGCATACCTCACTCCCTAGTGTCCGACAACGGCAAACAATTCGACAACAGAAAGGTCCGAAACTTATATGATGAGCTTGGAATTAGAAAGCATTTTTCCACACCCCATCACCCCAAGCAAATGGGCAGGTCGAGGCGGTCAACAAAACCATCAAGCTCACCTTGAAAAGGAAGCTGGATGCCTCCAAGGGCGCCTGGGTTGACGAGCTTCCCCAGGTCTTATGGGCCATCAGGACCACTTGTAAAACCGCTACTGGGGAGACTCCATTTTCCATGACTTATGGAGCCGAGGCTATGAGCCCTGTGGAGGTTGGCGTTCCATCCCCTCGACGCATCCACTTCGATGAAGTGACTAATGATGAGTTGAGAAAGCTTGAGCTAGACTTTCTCGGAGAGAAAAGGGACGGGTCACAGGATAGACTCGCCTCCTACCAGCGAAAAATGATGCGCTACTACAACGCCAAGGTGAAGAAGAGAGTGTTTCGCATTGGAGACTTGGTGCTTCGTAAAGCCTTCCCTCCGACCAGAGATCCTGGCACAGGGACTTTGGGACCAAACTGGGAAGGGCCTTATCGCGTGATTGCGGAAATCAGGCCTGGAACCTATAAGATTGAAGAACTGAATGGGAAAATGATGCCTCATCCCTGGAATATTGAACACCTAAGGAAATATTATTAGTAGGGAACGTGTACTGTTGAAAATGTTGCAATCAAATGAATGAATGTTTTGTTCACTTTGTTCCTGCATCTGCACACATCATACAAACTTGGCGAGGTGCAAGCCCATCCAAAGGGTACACCCCCAAGATATTCTGCCTAAGCCAGAGGTGGTGCGGGTGCCATCCTGGACGAAGCAGCGCGCACACATCATACAAACTTGGCGAGGTGCAAGCCCATCCAAAGGGTACACCCCCAAGATATTCTGCCTAAGCCAGAGGGGTGCGGGTGCCATCCTGGACGAAGAAGCGCGTACACATCATACAAACTTGGCGAGGTGCAAGCCCATCCAAAGGCTACACCCCCAAGATATTCTGCCTAAGCCAGAGGTGGTGCGGGTGCCATCCTGGACGAAGCAGCACGCACACATCATACAAACTTGGCGAGGTGCAAGCCCATCCAAAGGGTACACCCCCAAGATATTCTGCCTAAGCCAGAGGTGGTGCGGGTGCCATCCTAGACGAAGCAACATACGCACATTGAGTAAGTCCGATGCGTTGTTACTTGGTTCATTGGCATCTTCCATTTTATTAAGCGGTTGAGTAAGTCCGATGCGTTGTTACTTGGTTCATTGACATCTTCCATTTTATTAAGCGGTCGAGTAAGTCCGATGCGTTGTTGCTTGGTTCATTGGCATCTTCCATTTTATTAAGCGGTCGAGTAAGTCCGATGCGTTGTTGCTTGGTTCATTGGCATCTTCCATTTTATTAAGCGGTTGAGTAAGTCCGATGCGTTGTTACTTGGTTCATTGGCATCTTCCATTTTATTAAGTGATTAAGTCCGATGCGTTATTTGTTCGAAGCTATTCTACGAGACAATGAAACAAACGAGAAGAAAAGAGGCAACAACACTTGGGCGAAATAAAATTCATTATCAAATGAAGAATATGGGCCGAAGCCGTTACAAAAATTTAATCTACATTTACAATTGCCCCCTCTCCCACCTCTTCCAGGGGGCCTCCTCCCTCTCTTCAGCTGGCTCCTCGGCTGCAGGCCTGCCCCCCGTAGGCCCGCCAAACTCCTCTTCGATTGGGCCAAGGTCTAACCCCGGGTGACTCTCGCGCAGGCGAGACATCACCTCCTGAGCAGCCCAGGAAGCCCAGAAGTTGGCGAAGTCATCATACTCAGGCGTCTTGTCAAAATTCGCCTTGTAGTCTTCAACTGCCGCCTCCCCAGCTGTCTTCACCTCGGCCCTCAACGAGTCAATCTCGCCTGCTTGGGCCTCGCACAGGGTCCTCAGCTCGGCCTTCTGTTTGTTGGCCTCAACAAGAGCATCCGAAGCGATCCTCTGGTGATCATTGGCCTGGTCAACTCTCTTGGTCAGGGACGCTACTTGGGAGACGGACTCGTAGAGCTCGTTCTTCAGCCGATTCACTTGGATCTCTGCCGAATCCAGCTTAGTAGGAGTGGCTATCCATTTTTCTTCGACCTCCTCCACCTCCTTCTTTGCCTTGGCCACCTCGACCTCCCACGACTCCGAAGCCTTCAGCTTCTCCTCGAGCTCCTCGTTCCTTTTGCGGAGGCCTCGGACCAAATCCTCGGCAACGGCGCCCACACTTAGCGCCCCGGCGACGCAAGCGTTATTTGTTGCAGGCAGATCCTCAATGTCACACGAGGCGGCGTGTCTTTGCCAGTCCTCGGTCCAGTACTTCCCATGGATCCGCGCGGCAGAGGCTGTTTCGGGGGGCAGCATTTCCAGCACAGCCTCAGAAAGGTCCTCATCTCGGCTCCCCAAGAAGTCGGTGGCCTTACCCCGGGCCGAAGCAGATACAGGTTTTTTCATTTTCTTCTTGGCTGGGCCCTCGGAGAAGTAGGCGGTTATAGGCACTACGACCTGTGAGATGGTCGATGGGGCCGCCACGGTTACTCCGGGCTGAACGGCGGGGGGGGTCTCCTTGCGGGGCCCCAGGGCGAGCGCCTTCACCGGGCCGGCTCTCTTTTTTCTGATGAGGGAGGCTCCTTCCTCCGCCTCGTCCTCCGCAGAAGGCTGGGGAGCCTTACTGAGCGAGAGCAGACGCTCCGACTGCTTCTTATATGCAGCCGAGCTCGTCTTCAACATCTTCGCTTCCGCCATACTCCAGTGGATTGTCGCGAAGTCAGGCCTCAGCACCTTCTTCTTCGCAAAATCTCCTACAAAAAAGAATCGAGACGAATAAGCACTTGTCATGAAAACAGGGCAAACGAAGAACCGAGCCTACACATTTACCTTGAGTCGACATCAATCCGTGAGCAGTGAAGTGGGTATTCTTGTTGATGATTTCTTTGTAGCTTCTCTCCTTCGGAGGTAGCTGGTAGAGGTGGCTTATGATATCCCACTCCTCCTCGAAAATCTCGCACCTCAGCAGAGAGCCTGCAAACGACGTATATTAAAAACATGAGCGAATGTGCAAGTAAAATCAACTCGGGAAAGAAACTTACTGTAAGTCGAATATGTGGTGGGGACGGTAAGAGGTGCCATGGGGTCGCCCTCCATGGTGTCCCACCTCCCAGCTACCCAAAACCAGGAGCTCCTCCAGCCCTTAACGGAGGTGGGCAGCCCGGTCACGAACGGGTAGTACCACCCCTTGCTTTCCTCCCCCCTGCTACGCACTTCGGCAAGAAAAGGGAATGAAACACGCTGAATGGCATGTCCACCCCGATGTTGGTCCGGTGCCACAGCATCCACGTTCCCACCATATGGGACCACGCGTTTGGGTTCAACTAGGTCGGAGCCAACCCGTAGGATCGGAGTACTAGCCTAAAGAAAGGGTGGAAGGGGAGTCTTAGCCCAGCCATTAGGAGGTTTTCGCTCACCGCTACGCACCCCGGCCTCGGGTAACAAGCTCTCTCGTGGGGCTCGGGTATTATCAAGTCTATGTTATCCGGGATTCTAAAAACGACCCTACACCTCTCCAAAACCTCCTTGGTGATGCTGGAAGGATAATTAGAAGCCCCCCATTGCACTGAAGTGTTTACGGGAGAGGCTGGTCTTCTCCAAATATTCTCCCCGACCCTAATGGCCCTACTCAGCTCGTCCGGAGACACCAATACCGGTTCCATCAACCCAGAATCCCCCTCACCTCTCCTCCCCGAGGCACTCACAGACTGTTCGTTTGCCATGACCGAGTTTTGGGAGAATTCAAAGAAAAAGGAGAAAATAGAAGAAACTGAATCAATCTCCGTTACCTAGTTCAACGACCGCCGGAGTTCACAAGGTCGATTGCCGGAATAGCTCAGGTGCTGCCGGAGATTTGACAGGGGTCGCCGTGAAATGTAAAGTAAAAAATCGCAAAGTGCTCTCCAAGTCTCAAAATTTTCGCGAAATGAAGGTTTTAAAATGAGAAGGATGGGCCTTTTATAGGCACTCCAAACTCACCCCAACCGTTGGATCAACCTAAGCACAATCTGGACCATCCAGCACTCAAATGTAAGGATCTCCGTCCAAACCAATGGTCATTTGAATTAACGGTCCTGATGAGGCAGTGAGCTACACGCTTGGTTTAAGCACGTCGCCTTGAGTAATGGGAGCCGTCGTCATTATTATCATTTATATCAAAGGAGGCGTGCCTTGGAAGCAAGCGAACGTCTCCCCATGATTGCCTTGGGAAGATACAAGGGCTTCCAAATCATTAGCACAAAGCCCAAGGCCAACCCATTTCGCCTCGGCCACATCAGAATATAGTGTTGCAACAGCTCTCCAAAGAGTTGCCAACCCATTTCGCCTCGGCCACATCAGAATGTAGTGTTGCGACAGCTCTTCAAAGAGTTGCCAATCCATTTCGCCTCGGCCACATCAGAATGTAGTGTTGTGACAGCTCTCCAAAGAGTTGCCAACCCATTTCGCCTCGGCCGCATCAGAATGTAGTGTTGCAACAGCTCTCCAAAGAGTTGCCAACCCATTCGCCTCGGCCACATTAGAATGTAACTTTGCAACAGCTCTCCAAAGAGTTGCCAACCCATATCGCCTCGGCCACAGCGGGATCCCGTGTTGCTACGACTCCCACCACCAACGACTCATCCCCGTACCTCCCAGCTCGGAATTGAAAATTCTTGTATTATATAAATATTCATACACGGACTTACGGGACTATTGTTACGGGCCTATGTCAGACCCACCACCTCGCCCGCCACGTGCCCACACCCGTGGCCCAAGCCACGTACCGGACGAGGTGATTAAACCAAAGGACTTGAAATATCCACCAAAAGACTTGATCACGATACCGTTGTCCTCAAACAATATTTGCCCCCTTTAGGATTGAAAAATGCTTGAAGGGATGAAGGCAAATGGTTTGCAGGATTTAAACAAGCCTTGCAAGGATTAATACTCAAGCAATTAAGTATAATCCTCCAAAATTTAAGAACACAAAGGAAAATATGAATATGAAAGAAGAACAATGACTTTGATCTTTAATTGGAATGTATTTATGAACTTATCTTGATTTTCATATATTAATCCTTGAACACCATTGTCCTATGTATAGGCAATGATCAAATGCACGAAATAGTGCCAAAAAATAAATGAAAAGACACCAGGTTCAAAAATCAAACGGGAAAAAACGGCCAAATAAAACTGCCAGAAAATTGTACCATGCGGCTGCATGGTACAAACCCATGCAGCCGCATGGTATAAAATATACCGGGACATTTAGTCCCAGTATATAGCCATGCGGCCGCATGGTTCAATGAACCATGCGGCCGCATGGTTCATTATATATGTATATTTTTAATTCTTTTCCCATTTTAATTCCAATAATCATTTTATTAGTTTTGAACAATTTATTTCCAACAATCCCCCACTTGTTCAAAATCTAATAAAATCTCATATTCAAAATTGTACGATACTAATGCATAAGGATTAGATATCTTTCGATTTGAATCTAACCATAGTGTAATCCAAACAAAGCAAAGTCGGAATCAAAGGTAGCATGAAGCTTTGAACCATTTGTTCCAAATGACAATACCGGTTCGAACACACACACGAGTATCACGTGTTCTCAAATTTCTCAAACTCGCTTAGCGCTATTATGGCCTTGCGCTAATCCTTTTTTCAATAAACTTTTAAGAGAGAAACTCCAACTCTCTATTGAGGCGGCACCACCTCGAAGTTTATTTAGGTGAAGTTCTTCCAGTATCTATGTTACTTTTAAGATACTTGTTCTTAATACTGAACTTCATTAAGAGTTTAAAACTCATCCATCACTTCAGTAATAACCAAAATAAGTATAACTAGGATAGGGTTATTGCAGATATCAATAATGCTGAAACTATCCACATGTCGAATGACTTGTTATTACCCTTTGAACCCATGAATTACTTTTTGAGTAATGATGGGTAGGGTTGCCATCACTAGTGGACCTTTTTAATTTAAGAGTTTCAACCCCATCCTACTTGTAGTAGAATTTACTAAATCTCTATTTAGAGGTTTAGTTAGAGGATCCGCTAAATTCTCAATTGATTTTACATAATTTAGGGAAATTATTCCACTTTTGATTAATTTCCTTATGTAATCGTGTCTTAGACTCATATGTCTAGACTTTCCATTATACACTTCATTATATGCTTTTGCTAACGTGGCTTGACTATCACACATGATAGGTATAGAAGATATTATCTTCGGTCCCAAAGGTATCTCGTATAAGAGTTCCTTAAGCCACTCAGCTTCTTTCCCAGTTTCCGATAGTGCAACGAATTCAGATTCCATAGTTGAGTGTGTTATACATGTCTGTTTCTTTGATTTCCAAGAAACAGCCCCACCACCAAGAGTAAACACCCAACTTGAAGTGGATTTACTTTCACCCGTACTAGATATCCAACTAGCATCGGTAAATCCTTCCAATACAGCCGGGAATTTAGTATATTGTAGACCTAAATTCTTGGTTTTCTTCAAATATCCAAGAACTCTTCCAATGGCCTTCCAATGGTCATTGCTCGGATTACTAGTAAACCTACTAAGTTTACTAATTGCAAACGCTATATCCGGTCTCGTGCATTGAACAGCATACATGAGACTACCAATGGCACTTGCGTATTCCAGTTGAACAATTTCTCTTCCATCATTTTTCATAAGCTTTGAACTTGGATCAAGTGGGGTACTACAATCTTTTATGTTCAAATGTTTGAACTTATTTATCACACTCTCTATATAGTGTGATTGATTTAAATAAAAACCCCCACTATTTTTGGTAACCTTGATACCTAAAATAGTATCCACTTTTCCAAGATCCTTCATCTTAAAAATGGAAGATAGAAACCTCTTCGCCTCTTTTATTCCATCCATGTGATTACACATAATCAACATGTCATCAACATATAGACAAATAAATATCACATAATTTTCACATACTTTACAATATAAACATTTGTCTACACTATTATGATTAAAACCAAAAGAAATTATCGCTAAGTCAAACTTTATTATTTAAAGATTTGTCAATAGTACAAAGTTTGACCATTCCTTCACTAGAATAGCCTTTACCAACAAATTTCCCATTTAGGGATAGTACAAGTTTACCGGATTCATAAACACATTTTATGCCCGGTTTTCCTAAGAGATCTCCACTAACTAAGTTCCTATTCATATCAGGAACATGTAGTACATTTGTTAAGGTAACCGTCTTGCCGGAAGTGAAAGTGATATCCACATTTCCTTTTCCATACACCTTGGATCTGACCTCATTACCCATTTGAATCTCTTGTTCTCCATCAATTTCGAAATAAGTCTTGAATAATGACTTGTCATATGATACATGTATAGTTGCACATGTATCATACCACCACCCGAGAACCTTTCCCTTGATAGCATTGATTTCACTAACGGTGGCCACAATATTGTCTTCTTTGATGGAGTTCATTTTTCCTTCGGTGTTGTTCTTTTTCCGGTATCGACATTCCTTTGCATAATGTCCAGATTTCCCACAAACAAAACAACTACCTTTGGTCTTCTTCTTGGAATTGTTGAAATTCTTTGAAGGCTTTCTCTTGTTGGTTTTAGTAGACGGTTCAGATTTCTCCACGGCATTGGCTTTAGATGTATCTTCATAAGAGTTATCACTCTTATCTCTTGCCTTTGATTCCTCTTCAATTCGAAGATGTTTTTGCAATTGTTCCAAAGAGTAATCTTCGGAACTATGCATGATTTTCTTCCGGTATCCTTTCCAAGTTCCGGGAAGTTTGGCAATAATAGCCCCCACTTGGAAAGTTTCCGGAATTTCAATCTTTACCGCCTTTAACTTATTCACAAGTACTTGCAATTCATGAATTTGGGGAAGTATGGGAATATTTTCAAGAAACTTGAAATCAAAGTACCTCGAAATTAGAAATTTCTTTGTTCCCTCTTCTTCGGCTTTGTATTTGTTCTCCAAAGCATTCCAAATTTCCTTTGCCGATGAAGTGTTGGTGTAGAGATCATATAGCCGGTCCGATAACGCATTTAGAATGTGACCACGGCATATAAGTTCATCTTCTTGGCGTTTTTGTCTTTCAGCCCTTACCGCATCAGTTTCTCCATTTGTAGGTTCCGGTAATGGTGCCAATTCTGGATCAAGTATGTAGAAGATCTTCAAGGTTGTAAGTAGAAACTTCGCTTGTCTTGCCACCTTGTGAAATTCGTTCCATCGAAGCGATCCAATCGTACAAGGTCTTGATTCATCAACTTGATAGTAGCCATCGTGCTTTCGTTCTCCATTTACAAATTATTGTTTGAGATTGTTGAAAAACAATGGAGAATACACCGAGAATTGAAGAATAAACAAACCAAAGTTGCAGCAATTAAACACGAACTCGAAGACAAGAAATCAAACTTGAAATATCCACCAAAAGACTTGATCACGATACCGTTGTCCTCAAACAATATTTGCCCCCTTTAGGATTGAAAAATGCTTGAAGGGATGAAGGCAAATGGTTTGCAGGATTTAAACAAGCCTTGCAAGGATTAATACTCAAGCAATTAAGTATAATCCTCCAAAATTTAAGAACACAAAGGAAAATATGAATATGAAAGAAGAACAATGACTTTGATCTTTAATTGGAATGTATTTATGAACTTATCTTGATTTTCATATATTAATCCTTGAACACCATTGTCCTATATATAGGCAATAATCAAATGCACGAAATAGTGCCAAAAAATAAATGAAAAGACACCAGGTTCAAAAACCAAACGGGAAAAAACGGCCAAATAAAACTGCCAGAAAATTGTACCATGCGGCTGCATGGTACAAACCCATGCAGCCGCATGGTATAAAATATACCGGGACATTTAGTCCCGGTATATAGCCATGCGGCCGCATGGACCAATGAACCATGCGGCCACATGGTTCATTATATATGTATATTTTTAATTCTTTTCCCATTTTAATTCCAATAATCATTTTATTAGTTTTGAACAACTTATTTCCAACAATTATCAGATAAAGAAACCATGAATTGGATTGAGATGTCACATATGTTGAAGACTTTAATTCTTTCTCACCTAGGTCATCTTTTTAGTTTTTCCTTTTTTCACATTCGTACGGATATTATCTATGTCGTGTAAACTACAAGTAAGTATCATATATAAAATTTTGACTAAAAAGTTTATTTCATCCGCATCATCTCTCCTTGAAAACCAAATTTACTTTTTAAGAAAATAGTGCTTTGACGTCAAACTTGAATTTAAAATTTTCAAAATGTCATGTCGAACCGCTTTATCAAGAACGAAAATATATTAAAATAAATTGACATATTTAATAAAACGTTAAAGTTCATGTGACGTGGACATGTCACAACATGACAAGCAATCTAATCCACAGTGCTTGGGGTTAATTACATTTAAAAGAAAAAAAAAATACTTAAATTCCACCTTATGTTAATTAGTTATTCTTAATCAAGCCTAAAGCAAAGGGTTTACATAACTGAAGAAGGCTGAGAACCTTATTGCTTTGGGTTTTATTCATTAAGATAGAAAATGGATGTCATCAACAGTTCCGACAGTCACACTTAAGTCATACATTAGGTTGTGCTAAATTATTTTTTTTTCCTCTTTCTTCAAGTACACTTTCCTTTTATTTCTTTAAACAAAAATGTTTTATATTGCGCACGTCTAAAACAAAAATATGTGCATCATCTATATGTGTTCTTACATAATACATATATTTATCGAGTACATGTTGACCTCGAAATCCGACAATCAACATATCTTAATTCCTCTTCCGTCCATGTGTATGTTACTTACACGTTTGAGCGCCACGTTAGACTGCTCATGACCATAGCTCCAGTGAGGTGTGACTATCGTGGGAACCCCCGACGATCAATTCAAATAGTGAAGAAAATATTTGGATGTGAGAGAATGGATGAGAATATGAGTGTCGGGTTCAAGATTCATAAATTGCAATACAAGGATGTCATTATCTTAGGAAGACACTAAGTGTGAACTTTAATACAAAGAGAGAAGATGTGATGTCCATTAGATACAGACATGGGGTCTCATCTAATGACTCACTAGTCAAACTCAAATGTGTCAATCCTAACTGTCATATGCTTGTGTCTGTTTGACTGTAGGCTATAGGCATGCGGATTGAAAAGTTGAGTGAGTATATATGTCGTAAGACTGTCAAATCTGTTGGCGTACATAGTGTCTTTAGCTAAGATAATGTCTATAGAAGATGAAGATGCCAATCACTTCGAAAATACACTGCAACAGGAGGTGAGGTCTCGCCTCGAGAGAAGTAATCGCTTCAAACGAGGCGTCCAAGGGCTTTGTCCAATCGACTATAAGGGCACATGTAAAGGTGCGAGGCGAGGTGAGGCGAAGTGTGAATCTTGTATGACCTATTGTTTTTTGCTTAGATAGCTACCACGTGACATGTCCATGATTACTCTTATGAAAGTCTCTTTTTAGTGAAAATGAAAATTAAAAAGAAATTACAATGCAAGCCCTTGCTTTTTTCCCGTTTAGGAGAGTCGCTTTCCAAAGGGCAATTATTGCATACTATTATCCATACACACGAAAACATAAAATAAGCAAAGTGGATTAAGTAGATGAATTTTTATCAATGATGAACAGATGAAGTGATCGATGACTAGTAAGCTTCCATAAAACTCGATAAGAAAGAAGGAATCTTACCTATTTTTCTCAAAATGAAAAGAACTCTACACATAATTGAAAGGGCAAATATATATATATATATATATATATATATATATATATATATATATATATATATATACAGAAATGATCTAATGAGCACCGGTGCTCATCTTATCCTAAACACCAATGAGTTGGCACATTAATTCATTGGTGGATAAAGATTTTGTGAGTTCCAATCCACCAATGAATTAATGTACCAACTCATTGGTGCTTAGAATAAGATGAGAACCGATACTCATTAGATCATTTCTGTATATATATATATATATATATATATATATATATATATATATATATATTTGAAATAATCATATCTTTTGGAGTAATTTATTTCATCATATCTTGCTTTATTATGGATTTCCATAATGTAGATAGTTAATTAAAGTTACCCAAATATGGAAGTGGAACCAACCCACAAATTGATACCATACCATTCAAATTAATCAAATTGACAACCTAGCAAGGTGCACTCGTAGGGGTAAATATTTTTCTTGAAACAACTTGAGTCGAATTTGTTGACCCCAAAAAATGTTGCCAACAGATGCGGGCCCACTCGTGCACACGCAAGCTTGATCCTACACGCTAATGCCGATTGACGGTCATGATGGCTCCAAGTAATAGGCGTGGGAGTGGCTAGAAGGCACGAGACGTTTCCGTTCAGGCCATCGGCAAGAATATGATACGATTGTATAAGAAACCAATCGACAAAGTACGATTTGTAGTAATGAAATGTTGTAAAAAATGCAGTTGAAACGAGAGAGATTGCTCCAAAATATTCAGTTTGCTCTCCAATTTTACATTAGTCCCTTTTGGAACTGCCAGTGTTGGATCCCTTTGGGCGAGACGAGTTCATGTTCGAACTGGCCGAAGCTGATTTCTTTCGGACGAGGCGAGTTCATATTCGAACAGGTCGAGGCGGATTTCTTTTTGATGAGGCGAGTTCATATTCGAACTGGCCGAGGCTGATTTCTTTTTGACGAGGCGAGTTCATATTCGAACTGGCCGAGGTTGATTCTTTTTGATGAGGCGAGTTCATATTCGAACTGGCCGATGCTGATTTCTTTTTGACGAGGCGAGTTCATATTCGAACTGGTCGAGGCTGATTCTTTTTGATGAGGCGAGTTCATATTCGAACTGGCCGAGGCTGATTCTTTTTAACGAGGCGAGTTCATATTTGAATTGACCGAGGCTGATTTCTTTTTGACGAGGCGAGGCGACAGCCATAGATATGAGTGCCTGTGATATGACGGTTTCTTATGTTTCCAAGGTAAATTAGCTGCATCGAGACGAATTTCAATAGCCGTACAGCTGTTGTAATTTAATGCACAATGATGGCTAATTATTAGGACGCGTGGTTTCGAGGACAAGTCCACGCGTGAGCCAATGTTGGTTCGTGCACGCACAAATCTGGAGCGTTGAAGCAGAGAAAACGTTTGATTTCAATGGCCAGGATTTGTGTACCTTTTGAACGCCTCAGATTAACTGAGATCTGATCCAACGGCTGGGGCTGAATCCTTCACCAGTATAAAAGCCAGAACTTTGTCATTTTCAAACTTTACTTTCACAAAATACTCTGAAATTTCTGAAACTGTCTTGCTGCCAAGCATTTTCAGGCGAACTTCCGGCGAATTCCCTGAGTTCTTTCTTCATTCTAGGTACTTTCTCGTTGCGTAGTTTTCTTCCCTTTTTCTTCCCTTTTTCATATCGTTCATCATCTTCGCCAAACTGCAATATCTTCCGAGGCGTCTCTAGCTATTACAGTAGTTAGAAGTGGGGAGGAGTCAGTGTCTGGGACCTCGGGCGAGTAGTATAGCATGAATGAGGAGCCCATAGATTACGAGGCGGGATGGGGGGCAGCCAGAATCCAGTCCAATATCACTTCTGCCAAATTAGACGAATTTAGGCACACATATAACATTCCCCACTACGTGAAGTTGTTAGTTCCTGACGCTCACGAAAGAGCCTGTTTTCCGAGGCCCAACTGTGTGGCCTTTAGTGAACACCTGCTCAAGGCAGGTGTGCGTCTGCCTCTGCACCCTTTCTTTAGGGCGGTGCTGAGGACCTTCATGTTGTCCCCCACTCAAATCCTTCCCAATGGGTGGGGCAGTCGTGGGGATTTACTTCCTGTGGAAGGAAGTGTCCCTGGGTGAGGATTTGCCCCTTCACATTTTCGAAACCCTCTTCCATGCCAGGGTCGTAGGAAAAGATGACTCAAAGGGGTGGTATTACATCACTCCCTGGGGTTCCCACGCCCCCTTCGTAGTCGGGCTCCCCTCCTCCATAAAGGGGTGGAAGGAGTCCTGGTTCTGGGTGACGGGTAGGTGGCAGATGGTTGAGGGAGACGTTGTCCTAGCTGTTACCGCGCCGACCCAGTACTACGAGGCTTGTGAGTGTCATCTTAAGTCCTTGCAGCTTCTTCATGGCTGTTTCTGATACTGATACTTGCCTGTTTACTCGCAGATTGTAGCACGAGGTACGAGCTTTCTGAGGCGGAGTGGGCCATTATAGAAGACATTTATCAGCAATCTTCGAGGCTCCGAAGCTTCTCCCATCTGATCGAAAGGAGCAGATACTTCATAGATTTTGGACTTATGGCTCCCAAGGGTAAGAATCTGTTTGACTTTCATTAATTGGCACTGAAACTGAAACTGAAACTGACTTCATTTTTCATTAATTGCAGACAAGTTCACCAAGAAGGAGTACGCTTTGCCGGATTTGGCCAGCATAATGAGGGCCACGTCGACTGCTGGGGCTAAGGCACTGAAACCTGGATCTTCTGGGGCGAAGCAAGTGAAGTCCAAGTTGGACCGCCTCAGCAAGAACAAAAATGATAAAGAGGCCGAGGAGGAGGTACCGAAGGAGGCCTCAAAGGGAGGCAAGCCACCAGCAGCCAAAGGCAAAGGTGTGGCTGAAGAGCCACAGAAAAAGAGGAAGTTGGGCCCAGGTGGGGGGTCATCAAGTTTTGGGACTACTGTGTCCTTCCCAGAGAAGGGTGCTTCGAAGCAGCCGAAGCTCCTTCAGTCTTCAATCGATGCTGCCTTGGTGGCCCAGTCAAGGAAGATCGTAATAGAGGATGTGGCGAAAGCAGCAGAGGCCACCAAGAAGGTTGTGGAGAGGACCCCAGGCAAGTCTGGGAACTTCCTGGGAGGCAGGGAGGATAAAATAGCTCCTGCCATGATAGAGATGTTACCTCTCGAGGTGAGGGATGCCACTGAAGGCTTCAACAGATTTTGGACGGAGAGGTGGCAAAATTATGTAGCCACCTGTGATGCAGTGGACCTTACCAACACCTTGGTAAGCCAAACCACCAGAGCCTTCGGCGTGGCCTTGGAGTGCCAAACTATTTTGGCAGATATCCAATCAAGGAATCGAGCCTCGCGTGACGAGCTAGAGGCAGTAAAGGCTGAGCTTGCAGAGAAGAAAGAGGCTAACATCGAACTGAGGATCCAGAAAGATGTTGATGATTCCAAGCGCGATGCCCTCCTGGCGGAAATTGAGACTTTGAAGAAGGAGGTTCACGAGTGCCAATGTGAGGTGGCTGCCCTCACTAAGAAGGTGGAGATATCTGATAACCACTAAAAGGTCACTGCCGAGGCGTTGGAGAAGGCAAACCTTGAATTAAGTGGGGCAAGGGATGCCAACAAATTCATGGAGAAGGAGCTGAAGTGAAGAAATACGAGGCTGATGTGGTTGAGGCAGGTGATATCGCAGTGAGGAATTACATAGCAAACTTCCATCACACTGAGGAGTATCGCCGCTTCGGCCTCTATTGGAGCAAGGTGGCCTACCAAGAGGTCTTTGAAAGGTTGGAGGAGGTGCATTCGAAGCTGGACGTTTCCGAACTGAAGGCTGAATTCTTGGAGGAGGAAGTTCCCCAAACGCCTGCTGAAGAAGGCAAAGTGGTAGAGCTTGAGCCTGAGGATGCACCTATTGAAGAGCCTCAGCCTATTGAAGCGCCTCAACCAGCAGAAGATGCTCCAGCTCCCCCACCCCCTGCTCCTTGATAGCTTTTTGTAATTCAATACTTTGTAATTTTTTCAACACATTAATGGAACACAGACTTTGCTTCGTCTCTTGTACTGCAATTTATTTTTGTCGCAATGAACTGTTCTGAGCTTTACAACGTAACTTTTGAGAGATTGGAGTGTTCAAACTTAATCTAATGCAACTGCACCAAGACCTTGTCATACTCGAACAATTAACTCAGAAAGGTGAAACTAAGCAAACCATTTGGCAAAACGAACTTAGCTAATCCGGCGTAACCAAACTGAAGCCCCTCTGACGCATTAGGATTGCATTCTTTACAGAACTCTTAATAACTGTTTTCCCAGAACATTATTCTGAAATTACCTCAAATCGATTTTCAATTCCGCATTCCCAAGCGTTTTATGGAATTGTTCGTACTTCCCTGCTTGGTGGATGGTTCATCCAAGCAGAGGCTTCTCCCTTTGACGTTCAACTTCATCAAAAGGAGGGTTGTGATGTACGCTTAGGAGTTTGAACGAGGTGGCCTTCTTTTAAGGTTTCATCCTCTCCTCCGAAGCGCCCACGCTTCCCAGCTTGGTGGATGGTTCATCCAAGTAGAAGCTTCTCCCTTTGACGTTCAGCTTCATCAAAAGGAGGCTTGTGATGTACGCTTAGGAGTTCGAACGAGGTGGCCTTCTTTTAAGGTTCCATCCTCTCCTCCGAAGCGCCCACGCTTCCCAGCTTGGTGGATGGTTCATCCAAGCAGAGGCTTCTCCCTTTGACGTTCAGCTTCATCAAAGGGAGGCTTGTGATGTACGCTTAGGAGTTCGAACGAGGTGGCCTTCTTTTAAGGTTCCATCCTCTCCTCCGAAGCGCCCACGCTTCCCAGCTTGGTGGATGGTTCATCCAAGTAGAGGCTTCTCCCTTTGACGTTCAGCTTCATCAAAGGGAGGCTTGTGATGTACGCTTAGGAGTTCGAACGAGGTGGCCTTCTTTTAAGGTTCCATCCTCTCCTCCGAAGCGCCCACGCTTATTTGATAGTTGACGAAGACTGGAGAAAACTCGTTTATTTATAAAGGCTGGGAAGTAACATCCAGCTACTGATTACATTCATTGATAATACATCCTCAGATGCTCAATATTCCACGGGTGAGGTTGAATTCTGCCATCCATGTCTTTTATCCAGTAAGTGCCAGGTCGAATTTCCTTTTCAATTTGGTAGGGTCCTTCCCAATTGGGTCCCAAGGTGCCCACCCCTGGTTCCTTCGAGGATAAGAAAACTCTGCGAAGAACCAAGTCGTTCATACGGAAGGACCTCTTTTTCATCTTTGAGTTGTAGTATCGGCTCATCTTCCTCTGGTAAACAGCAAGCCTCAGCTGTGAATCATTCCTCCTTTCCTCAAGGAAATCAAGCTCACATCTCCGAAGTTCATCATTGGATATCTCATTGAAGCTCAATCTTCTGGGAGAGGGTAATCCTACCTCCACTGGGCTCATTGCCTCAGCACCATAAGTCATGGAGAAAGGGGTTTCCCCTGTAGGAGTTCTGCTCGTTGTTCGTATCGCCCATAGTACCTGGGGTAATTCATCCACCCAAGCTCCCTTAGCTGTATCAAGCTTCTTTTTCAGAGTATGCTTGATAGTCTTATTTACGGCTTCCACCTGGCCATTGGCCTGAGGATGATGAGGGGTAGAGAAGTGCTTTTTAATCCCAAGTTCCTCACAGAGGTCCCGGACCTTCCGGTTGTCAAATTGTTTTCCATTATCAGAGACAATTGAGTGAGGGATGCCGAAGCGGCAAATGACATTCTTCCACAGGAATTTGGAAGTATTGGCTTCAGTGATCTTCGCCAAAGGTTCAGCTTCTACCCATTTCGTGAAATAGTCAATAGCCACTATAGCGAAACTGGCGCCTCCTCTGTCCTTAGGTAATGGGCCAATGAGGTCCACACCCCACTTGCTGAAGGGCCATGGGCTAGATACTGTAGTAAGCTTCTGAGAGGGTCGCCTTTGTATGTTGGAGAAACGTTGGCACTTGTCACATTTGCGAACAAATTGAAGGGCATTTTTTTTCAACGTAGGCCAATAGTATCCCTGCCTCAGTGCTTTATTTGCCAAGGCCAATCCTCCGGAGTGATTGCCATAAACGCCCTCATGAATTTCCCTAAACACATAATTAGCCTCCTCTTCTCCTACACACCGAAGGAGAGGTGCGGAGAATCCACGCTTGTAAAGGACATTGTCAACTAACATGAAATGGGCAGATCTCCTTCATATTTTGTACGCCTCTTTCTTATTATCAGGCAAGGATTGATCTTTGAGGTAAGCTATGAGAGGTTGCATCCAAGTTGGGGTACCTTCTACCCACATTATCACTTCTGCGGAGGTGGATGGCCTGAGGAGGTGCTCAATTGGGACCACTGCCAGTAATTTAGAATCTTTGCTGCTGGCAAGCTTGGATAAAGCATCGGCGTGTGCATTTTCAAGGCGTGGTATCTGACTCAACTCAAATTTCTCAAAGGAAGGGAGTAGGCTCATTACCAGTTTGAGATATGAGGCCATGGCTTTATCCCTTGCCACAAAGTTGCCATTCACTTGTCCCACTATAAGCTGAGAATCGCTGCTGATGTGAAGCCTCTTTACTTGCATTTCCTTGGCCAGCCTGAGGCCAGCGAGGAGGGCCTCATATTCAGCAGCATTGTTGGTGGCTTTGAAGCCAAACCGTACTGCACTATTCAGTTTATGACCTTCAGGACTTACAAGAACCACACCAGCGCCTGAGCCAGTCTCCCCCGCCGAACCGTCTACAAACAAATTCCATGTTGGAGGTTCGGAAGGCTCTGCCTCCTGTCCAATTTCAGGGGCGTTGGTAAATTCTGCCACAAAATCTGCTAAAGCTTGCCCTTTGATGGCAGTTCTGGCTTTGAAGAGGATTTCAAATTCACTCAACTCCACTGCCCATTTTAATAGCCTACCCGAGGCGTCCGGCTTCTGCAAAACTTGTCTGAGAGGGAAGTTCGTCAGCACATGAATGGTGTGAGCCTGAAAATAGGGCCTCAATTTGCGGGATGCAATGATCAATGCCAAGGCTAATTTTTCCATGTCTGGATATCGCGTCTCAGGTGGTATTAAAGCCTTGCTGATATAATAAACTGGCAGCTGGGTTGAGTTTTCTTCCCTTATCAGTACAGCGCTTATAGCATCGAGGGAAACTGCCAAGTAAAGTTGTAGCACTTCGCCAAGCTTGGGCTTCGATAGGAGGGGGGCCTGTCCTAGGTGCCTTTTAAGCCCCTGAAGAGCCTCTTCACACTCCTCAGTCCACTGAAATTTATGTCCTCCTTTTAATATTTTGAAGAATGGGAGGCATTTATCAGTGGATTTCGATATGAAGCGGCTCAAAGCGGCCACGCGACCCGTCAAACTTTGCACTTCCTTTGGTTTCTGGGGAGATTTCATATCAATCAACGCTTGGATCTTTTCAGGATTTGCTTCAATACCACGTTGGTTAACCATGAACCCTAAGAACTTTCCTGAGGCTACCCCAAATGCACATTTGAGGGGATTCAGCTTCATGCGGTACTTTCGCAGAACCTCAAAGGCTTCATGGAGGTGGGTTATATGATCATCCGCTTTCAGGTTTTTAACAAGCATGTCATCCACATAGACCTCCATGGTTTTTTCAAGCAAATTGGCAAACATTTTGTTCACTAACCTCTGATAGGTTGCTCCAGTGTTCTTTAGTCCAAAAGGCATCATCCTGTAACAGTAGAGGCCTCGATTCGTGATGAATGAGGTGTGTTCCTCATCGCCTGGGTACATAGGAATTTGGTTATAACCAGAATAAGCGTCCATGAAGCTTAGGGACTCGTGTCCGACGGTAGAATCCACCAACTGATCAATTCTGGGGAGTAGGAAACTGTCCTTTGGACATGCCTTGTTGAGATCAGAAAAATCAATACATACCCTCCATTTCCCATTGTGCTTCTTCACCAGTACTGGATTGGATATCCATTTTGGGTAGAGGGCTTCTCTGATAAAACCGTTACTAATGAGCTTCTGCACTTCCTCTTTCAAGGCCTCATACCTCTCTGGGTTAAGAGCTCGCCTCTTCTGTCTATGCGGGGCAAATTTGGGATCAATACTTAGGTGGTGGCAACTGACCCCGGGGTCAATGCCTACCATATCCTCATGCCTCCAAGCAAAAGATATCGTGGTTCTTACACAAGAATTCTTTAAGTTCCCCCTTAAATCTTGGGGCTAAACTTTTACCAACCTGCAGCAGCTTGGTTGGCTCCCTTGGATCAATAGGGAAGCTTTCTAGCTCTTCCATGGGGGCCGCCTGGGAATCAGCCTCAGTTACTCGTGGATCAAGTTCATCAAGTGCTGGCAACTCAAGGTTACTGGTGCCTGCCACCATGTGCATATCCCTTGGCTCAGCTTTCCTCACAGAGTTGAGGTAGCATTCCCTAGCCCCTCTTTGGTCTCCTTTGACCGTTGCCACCCCCCTATCAGTTTGAAACTTCATGCATAAGTGATGGATGGAGGTGACAGCTCCCAGATCCTTCAATGCAGGTCTCCCTAACACCCCATGATAGGCTGACCTACTGTCCACTACCATGAAACACATGGTTGACAGGGGAGGCTCTCCCATTTCCACAGCTAGGGTGATTTTGCCCCTGGGATAATGCTATCCCCGGTGAAGCCATATAAAGACGTGTTGGTGGGGGTCAACTCATGGTCTAAGATCATTTTGTCGAAGGTGGACCCAAATAGAATGTTCATAGAACTACCGTTATCTACCAACATTCGCCTCAATCCGTTTATAGCTACCACAGCTCTTACCACTAAGGCATCACAGTGGGGTAGTGAATACCTTCAGAATCTTCGTGCGTAAACACAATAGGAGGCGATTGACTCCTTCGTGAACTGCTGCCCACAATGTAGCTAGTCAATAGGGGACCCCTTACCTCTCGAACATAGTTCCTTTGGGAGTTTCTGGTGTTTCCACCAACATAAGGGCCTCCAAAAATAGTGTCAATCTCGTGAACTGGAACATCGTCAGGCCTACCTCGATGGTCCCTTCATTGGTGTTCATTTGAATTCTTATTCCTTTCCCGTTCTCTCCCACGAGGAGATGCTTCCCTGTGATGGGAAGGGGCCTCGTCTCGCCTAGGTCGTGAGTCTTGCCTCGGCGGGGGCCTGCTCCTCGGTCTTGAGGTGTTCTGATTGTTGCCTCTGGAATCCAAATTTCTAGGATGCAAGACTATGTCTCTACAGTCAGCAGTTGTGTGGCTGTAAGAATGGTGATAAGTGCAATACCCTTGGGAGTTAGTCCTGCCTTGATTCGAACTCCTTTCCCGGCCTCGTCCTCTACGGGGGGCCTGTTGTGTTTGTGGGTTTGCGGGGTACCTGTGGCTGGTAAGTCCTCGTAAGCCAAAGTTGGCATAGCATTCAAGGTGGCTGCAGCAAGTTCTTGACCTGAGCCCTGGGCAACTTCAACATTGGGTTGACCCCACTACTGATCCATCAAGTGGGAGGTTGGACCTCTACCACGTTGCCTTTGTTGGGGCTGAAGGCCTCTACTTGCTCTATTCCGATGTTCTATCAGTTCCTCGTTGATGATTTCGCGTCGCATCATCTCCAACAAAGCATCGTAAGTTGGGGGATCTTGATTCTGTACGTCTCTCCAAAACAGGGTGTTCATGTTGAGACCTCCCCTTAGGGCGGATAGAGCCTCGCGATCAGTGACTTGAACACAACAAGTTATTTCATCCGTAAAGCGGGACAGAAAACTTTTCAAAGTTTCTTCAGGCTGTTGCCTCATGTCCTGGAGGCGCTGGATTGGGGTCTCGCCCTCCTTGCTTACAGCAAATCTTTTCAAAAAGGTGGTTTTGAACTCTGGCCAGCTCCGAATGCTCCCAGGCGGTAACCTGCTATACCAAATCTCAGCAGCTCCGCTTAGAGTCAAGTGAAAGGCTCTGCACTTAACAGCTGGGGTGGCGCCTCTCAGGCTCATGTGCGTTTTGTAGCTATTCAAGTGCTTTGCTGGGTCGCCTCTCCCATCATACTTGGGTATTTTGGGCATTGTGTAATGGTTTGGGACCTGGGCATTCCTCAATTCCCTTGAGAATGGCAAATTGTCATCATCGTCGTCCAAGTCACAGGATCTCTGGGGACCATCCGAATCATAATTAGCCTCAGCCTCATACCTAGGCTGTTGCGTGGAAGGTCCCGCCTGGTTGCGAGCCTCCTCCTCCCTCCTGAGACGCTCATGACGAGGCGGCATAGCACGGGGGGCACGTTCTTGCCTTTCCTCCGGCTGCCGAACCTCAGGAGGTGGGGGCTGTGGCCTACTTGTAGGAGCGTGGGCTGCATTCCTTTGTCTGCGCCTCTGACCTGCTGGGCTAAGCCTATCAAACACACTGGCAGATCTCTGGGGCCTCGGTGCTGGCTCATATTCAGGGGGGAAGTTATCCTCCATGTCAAACGGGGCCTCGGAGGGTCGGCCTGAGGCATAATTGGAGGAAATGTCAACTCCCACTTCCCTTTCTACTGGGCTTCCTCCCCTATGCTGCCTGGAGGAATAAGCTCTTTGACTTTGAACCTCATCAGGTTGATATGGCCCTTGTGGAACGAAGGAGGGAGGTGGGGGACCTCCCTGGCCTTGCATTTGCCTCAGCAACTCTTGCATTGCCAAGTTTTGGTTGGTAATGCTCCTCATATTGGCTGCCATGGTTGTCATTTCCCTAGTAAGCTGGGCCGCCAACCTCCTACCACCTCGTCTGTGATGGTGGTGGGGTCGGCGTCGAACCGCAGGGGCCTCATTGTCAGCTTCTCTATTTCGCCTGGGAGGAGCCTCTTCTTCTGAGCTCATGTCTCTTGAAACTTGGAACTGTGAATATTTTCCAACTTTGGGGGCTTCCTCTTATTCTTTTTCCAAGAATAAATCCACTTTCAAGGGGGATACCCAAAATATTTTCAGAAGGCTTTTTCCACGGGTTGCTCGTGGTTATGGTGTGGTTTCCCACAGATGGCGCCAATCTGTTGACCCCAAAAAATGTTGCCAACAGATGCCGGGCCCACTCGTACACACGCAAGCTTGATCCTACACGCGAATGCCGACCGACGGTCATGATGGCTCCAAGTAATAGGCGTGGGAGTGGCTAGAAGGCACGAGACGTTGCCGTTCAGGCCACCGACAAGAATATGATACGATTGTATAAGAAACCAATCGACAAAGTACGATTTGTAGTAATAAAATGTTGTAAAAAATGCAGTTGAAACGAGGGAGATTGCTCCAAAATATTCAGTTTGCTCTCCAATTTTGCATTAGTCCCTTTTGTGTTACATGGTGGGGGTATTTATAGTGTTACAATTCGAATTGTGACTTTTGGATCAATTTACACATGGCCTCATCTCCTCGGCCAAGACATCAAATCCTAGCAATCAAATTGACTTTCCTAACTTTGCAAAACATTAAATGCTCTTACACTGACAAGACAAGACATAGATAAACTTTTCATAAGAGTCACGTCAATCATTCATAAAAGATCTTCATCATAAGCGGATCTTTGCAGGTGGGTCTTCAATGGCTGTTGAGGAGCCTCGGACGATGCATGCCTACCGAACCGTGGCTTATTGTTAGCAGCAATGGCCTCGGAACAATAATGAGGGCCTCGGAACCCACGTCTGAAACTAGGAAAACATGTCCTGATTTAATCAAGCTGGTCCCACCATCAAAATGTGATGCCACGTGTCGCTTACATCTACTAACCCGTAACAGAATTAAAATGGGACTGAATTTGGTTTGATTCCAGTTGAAATTTTACTTATTCTGGTTCTAAAATTCGAAAACCCAATTGCCAAGAAAACAAAGAGGAGAAAATTGAAACTTAAAAAAAAAAAGGGCTAAAGATCGATTAGTAAGTTAAATTAAGAATCTTCGTGGTGGAACGTTGAATATTTAAATGCCAAAAACCAAAGATGGAAGACCCATTTGTACAATTTTATTAAGCTTGGCCATAAGTTTCTCAAAATTATGCCCCTTTTTTGAGCCTCATTCGTAGGCCAAAATACATTTTCGAATAGTATTTTGTTGGAAAATGTGTAGTTTCAAAAAAAGGAAAAAATTTAAATTTGCGTGTAAAATTATATTTTGGAAAAATGTATGATTGATAATGAGTTTTGAAAAAAAAAATGATCGCTAAACATATTAATTTGAATCTATGACTTATCATCAAATTAGATTAGCAGAATCCAACGGTGCAGGTTTGCGGAGACACGGAGCTGCTATATGCTGCTTCCCCCTAACACTTCGGAAACAACCCAAAAAATATGAATTACGCTAGGCACTCCTATTTTTGTATTAACGCCGATCTACTTAGCAATACATAATTAATAAATAGAATAATGTTAGTGGATTCCTATTACGTTTTTCAATAAAGTTGAAATGTATTTTTATTCATTGTACTATGAGACAGTGACCACACTGGCATTGGTTACGAATAAAATATAAGTTCAATTAGGAACGAGTTCTCCTACATTTTATGTGGTGTAGTTATAGGTTCCGAATCTTCGAAAATGAGTTCTCCAACATTTCATGCGACTTGAAGTTGGAGGATAAAACTGTCAAAACACTTGATATTTTTCTCTAGCTCAAATGAAAGTCATGTGAAATTTTAACGTTTATATCGACATTTTTAGTCACGTGGGAGCTCAGAGTCACTTGTTTAAATAGGTTGAAAATCTAGAACTTCAATTTTGAATATTGAAGAATCATATCCACACCAACGCCACATGATAAGGAGTCCAACCCAATTACTCCAATCCCCACTAATAGTTACTCCCTCTCGTCCAACAAAGATAGGCTTGTTTTCTTTCTTGTGATGTACGGGACTCTTTGTTAAAGAGCCTAGTCAAACAATGTATTTGGACAAAGAGGATTTTGTCAATGTTTGTTGGTAAAATGGCTTCCATTAAAAAATAGAATAAATAAATGGTATAAAATGTCCAAAATATCCCTATCATCAAAAGACTCAAATACCCTTTCAATCCATTAAATTTCCCAATTCGTCTTCAATCCAATTAAGACGAGCTCTCCATCTCGGCATCTCCTATGCTTGCTTCCCCCCACAAAATCTTGTTATTTATTATATTACTCACCTCTATTTTCCTACATTTTGAGTATTTGAACAAGAATTTTGGTTTTTAAGTTGTCTACATTAAAACCTCTAAATATTTGAAGAAAAAAGAAAGGTATTTTTGGTAATTTCATGTACATTGGTCTTTTTATTGTTCAATATAGTTTGAAATGATATTTTAGCTGATTAATTTTCCACAGTTGGTGTTTTTCTGTACTGGGTATAACTATTGGACGGTCTCTACATAGATAGAACGACACTCCAGTCGTTTTACGTAGTGTAGAACGACAAGATAAGTTATCTTCCATGTAAAATGACAATACGAACATTATCTCTGCTCATGCAATTTAAATGAATTCAGCTTATTATTATTGTGGCTCGGACGGGTTGCGACTCTTCAAAATCGATTTTATTGGCAGAACGACACTTGTGTCGTTTTCAAAACAGTAACGACAGTTGTGTCGTTTTCTTTTTCCTATCGATTAAGTAATGAGCATAAATCCGGAATGTTGAAATGAGCGTGTTCAGCCTGCAAGTTAAATGAGTCTCGTTTATCGATTATCGTGGCTCGGACGTGTCGCGGCTCTTCAAAATTGTATTTATTGGCAGAACGACACTTCTGTATTGGAACGACACTTGTGTCGTTCTGTTGATTTTTCCAATATTTTGCTACTTTTCAAGGCAAAGACATCAATGATTGGACCCCCCCAACCTAAGAATGACGAAAATATTGATTGTGTGGCAACTAACGGTGGAATTGATATAAAATATAAGGTATGAAACGGTGAAAGCACAAGTCTTAGTCTAGATTCGGTTGAAAGTACAAGGAATGGGCATATCTCAAGTATTTTGTAATGGGCGTGTTCAGCCTACAACTTAAATGGGTTCCGTTTATCGATTATCATGGCTAGGATGGGTCGCGGCTCTTGAAAATCGTATTTATTGGCAGAACGACACTTGTGTATTGGAACGACACTTGTGTCGTTCTGTTAATTTTTTCAATATTTTGCTACTTTTCAAGGCAAGGACATCAATGATTGGACCCTCCAACCTAAGAAAGACGAAAATATTGATTGTGAGGCAACTAGCGGTGGAATTGATATAGAATATAAGGTATGAAACGGTGAAAACACAAGTCTTAGTCTAGATTCGGTTGAATGTACAAGGAATGATCATATCTCAAGTATTTTGTAAGGGGCGTGTTCAGTCTGCAACTTAAATGGGTTCCGTTTATCGATTATCATAGCTATGATGGGTCGCGACTCTTCAAAATCGTATTTATTGGCAGAACGACACTTGTGTCGTTCTGTTGATTTTTCCAATATTTTGATACTTTTCAAAACAAGGACATTAAGGATTGGACCCCTCAATTTAAGAAGGACAAAAATATTGATTGTATGACAACTAACCGTGGAATTGATATAGAATATAAGATATGAAACGGTGAAAGCACAAGTCTTAGTCTAGATTCGGTTGAAAGTACAAGGAATGTGCATATCTCAAGTATTTTGCAAGGTGCATGTTCGGCCAACAACTTAATTGAGTTCCGTTTATCGATATCATTGCTAGGATGGGTCGCGGCTTTTCAAAATCGTATTTATTGACAGAACGACACTTGTGTATTGGAACGACACTTGTGTCGTTCTGTTGATTTTTCCAATATTTTGCTACTTTTCAAGGCAATGACATAAATGATTGGACCCCCAACCTAAGAAGGATGAAAATATTAATTGTGTAGCAACTAGCGGTGGAATTGATATAGAATATAATGTATGAAACGGTGAAAGCACAAGTTTTAGTCTAGATTCGGTTGAAAGTACAAGGAATGGGCATATTTCAAGTATTTTGCAAGGGGCGTGTTCAGCCTGCAACTTAAATGGGTTTCGTTTATCGATTATCATGGCTAGGATGGGTTGCGGCTCTTCAAAATCATATTTATTGGCAGAACGACACTTGTGTATTGGAACGACACTTGTGTCGTTTTGTTAATTTTTCCACTATTTTGCTAGTTTTCAAGGCAAGGACATCAAGGATTGGACCCCCAACCTAAAAAGGACGAAAATATTGATTGTGTGGCAACTAGCAGTGGAATTGATATTGAATATAAGGTATGAAACGGTGAAAGCACAAGTCGTAGTCTAGATTCGGTTGAAAGTACAAGAATGGACATATCTCAAGTATTTTGTAAGGGGCGTGTTCAGTCTGCAACTTAAATGGGTTTGGTTTATCGATTATCATAGCTATGATGGGTCGCGGCTCTTCAAAATCGTATTTATTGGCAGAACGACACTTGTGTTTTGGAACGACACTTGTGTCGTTCTGTTGACTTTTCCCATATTGTGTTACTTTTCAAGACAAGAACATCAAGGATTGGACATTCTAACCTAAGAAGGACGAAACTGTTGATTGCATGACAACTAACGGTGGAATTGATATAGAATATAAGACATCCATCGATGAAAACACAAGTTTTAGTCTAGATTCGTTTCCAAGTAAAAGTAATGAGTGTATATCAAGACTTTTGTAAATAACGTCTCCAGCCTACTACTTAAATGGGTTCAGTTTATCGATTATCTTGGTTTGGACGGGTTGCGGCCCTTCAAAATCGATCTTAGAGCCAGAACGACACTTGTGCCGTTTTCTTTTTTCCTCTTGATTAAGTAATGAGCATAAATTTCGAATGTTGTAAGCGGCGTGTTCAGCCTGTAACTTAGATGAGTTCAACTCATCATTATCATCGCGGATCTTCAAAATCAATTTTAGAGCCAGAACGACACTTGTGCCGTTTTGAAAACAGTAACGACAGTTGTGTCGTTTTCTTTTTTCCTCTTGATCAAGTAATGAGCATAAATTTCGAATGTTGTAAGCGGCATGATCAGCCTGCAACTTAAATAAGTTCAACTCATCATTATCGTGGTTTGGACGAGTCGCGACTCTTCAAAATCGATTTTAGAGCCAGAACGACACTGTGCCGTTTTCAAAACAGTAACGACAGTTGTGTCGTTTTCGTTTTTCCTCTTGATTAAGCAATGAGCATAAATTTCGAATGTTGTAAGCGGCGTGTTTAGCCTACAACTTAAATGAGTTCAACTCATCATTATCGTCGCGGATCTTCAAAATCGATTTTAGAGCTAGAACGACACTTGTGCCGTTTTGAAAACAGTAACGACAGTTGTGTCGTTTTCTTTTTTCCTCTTGATCAAGTAATGAGCATAAATTTCGAATGTTGTAAGCGGCGTGTCCAGCTTGCAATTTAAATGTGTTCAGTTTATCGATTATCGTGGTTTGGATGGGTCAAGGCTCTTCAAAATCGATTTTAGAGCCAGAATGACAGTTGTGCCGTTTTTAAAACAGTAACGACAGTTGTGCCGTTTTCTTTTTTCCTCTTGATTAAGTAATGAGCATAAATTTCGAATGTTATAAGCGGCGCGTTCAGCCTGCAACTTAAATGAGTTCAACTCATCATTATCGGGGTTTGGATGGATCGCGGCTCTTCAAAATCGATTTTAGAGCCAGAACGACACTTGTGCCGTTTTCAAAACAGTAACGGCGGTTAAGTCGTTTTTTTTTTCCTCTTGATTAAGTAATGATCATAAATTTCGAATGTTGTAAGCGGAGTGTTCAGCCTGCAACTTAAATAAGTTCTACTCATCATTATCGTGGTTTGGAAGGGTCGCGGCTCTTCAAAATCAATTTTAGATGCAAAACGACAGTTCTGTCGTTCTGGTAGACGTTCTCAAAGCAGTAACGACACTTTTGTCGTTCTGTTGATTTCTCCAATATTTTGCTACTTTTCCAGTAACGACTTGTTCTTTCATTATCTCGATAAATATAAAAGTTATGTCATTTCAATCGTTTTTCGTAGCTTGTCATTCTTTTTGTGTTATACATGTTAATAAGTTATTAGAGGTCGTTTCGTTGAAAAAATCAAATTACAGCAGATAACGACTGTAGTGTCGTTTTACGTTGCAGATAACGACTGTAGTGTCGTTTTACATCGCGACTGCGGACCTTTTTGAGCAACAACAGATTGAATTGGTGCATTATTGGTCGATGTTAAGTCATGGTGTTCGTCTTCTGGGTTAGTGCTATCCACTGGTGGTGGTGCCGACCATGGGTGTCGCCGGAGGTAGGTTTTCCGGCAGAAGAAGAGTGGGAGAGAACTAGTTTTTTGGGTTAGTTTGTTACTAATTCTGGTGGTTTCATGGATAATGGTTGGTTAGAGGTTGTAGATGGGAGTGAGACGAGGTTAGGGGTGGTGGAGTCCGATGGTTTGGGTGATCAAAAAGTGGTGGAATGGGGCTCCTTAGGTGGCTGCTGAAAATGGGTGAAAATGAAGAAGAAAGAAGAAGGTGAAATGAAAGAAGTTGGGTAAAAAATTTGATATAAACTGAAGGACAATTTTGTCATTTTACCATTAAAACATTTTCATTTTTTTTATTCTATTTCATTGTTGGTCAAAGGCCATTTATCCAAAATCATTGTTGAGGGAGGTTATTTGGCCAAATTTCCCTGTGATGTACCCTTCTCTCTATATATTCCTCCTCGTCTACCAAAGTCCTCTCATTCATTAATTTCTTGTGTTTCAAGAAACTCGAGAATTTACTGAGTGTTTGGCATTCAGGTTTTAATTTGATGCACAAAAATGAGTTGCCATGGTTGTAGAATACTTCGTAAAGGCTGCAACGAAAATTGCATACTAAGACAAAGTTTGCAAGGCATTGAAAGTGCAGAAGCTCAAGCAAATGCTACTGTTTTTGTCACCAAATTCTTCGGCCGCACTGACCAAGTATGTGTTAAACCACCTCGTTTAAAAACTTAAATTGTCACCAACTAGTCATGTTTATGTTTTCAATACGTGCACAATTTTCATAAGTTAGGTAATGTCATGTTGAATCACCTCGTTTAAAAACAAATATGCAATGAGATATTTTGTGAACTGCAGCGCTGTTTCAATCCTTACTATTCTAAGCGTGTGGAAGGAGTGAAGGACTGTAAATCAAGTTAATGGGACAGGCAACTGGCACGTGTGCCAATCAGCGGTAGGGACAGTTTTGTGTGGCAGCGTTTTACGTTCATCGCCGGAGTTTTCGGTGTTAGATCTGTTTGATGAAAGATCAGAAGCTAATAACGTGGATTTATGTGGATCGCAAGATTTGAAATTGAGGCTTAAAAGGAAAGGAATATGGCAAATGATTTGGATCTTGGATTAAAAGCAGAATTTTCTACGAGAATGACGGCCGGCAGTAGGGTTAAACGGAAGGCAGAGTCGGATGAGTCTGAAACGACGACGTTGGAGAGTGGTTTGATGCTTCATCAAGAATTATACCACCATAATGGACAGGAAACAGAGCTTTTGAGATTGTTTTTCTAAGTTTTCTAGATAAACATTTAATTAATTGGAGCCTGATTGTGAGTATTTTTATTTTATTTTCTTATCTTCTCAAATTTTATTTTATTTTTCTTCCAATTCTCGAGACAGTTAGAGGTTTTAAGAAGAAATCGAAGTTTTTCTTGGGTCATGATCCATTTTTTATCTTCTCTAAATACACTGAAAGTATCGCTCGCTCTATGTAAGACAAAACACAACTCGATATAATCGATAAAATGACATAGTTTTCCTCGAGCCTGTGATTCAATTACAATAGCTGCACATTACGTGTATACATCAGTTCTTCATTTCCATGAAATGAGAAGTATATAAAAGAAGAAAGAAATGCTAGTTTATTAGCTAATTAACGAGAAGGAAATATAATTTCTTATTACTGTCCAATATCCAGAGTACAGGACCGAGACATCAGTGTGATGCCAAAATGAATATCCAAGGCTCGACATCCAGTACCTTCGATGCAGCCTTCACTCGGTTGAAAGCTTAGTATAGTGTAGGCATCTAAATTCGACGGTCAAATAAGGTCAGTTGTTAAGGTCTCGTCAGGCTGATGATACATGGATATTTTGTAATATATTTGTTCTGAGACTACTGTTTTTCACCTGTTGGATTTTTATATGAAAGGAAAAATAATCAATCATTGATACAAAATAAAAAATTATCTCGGAGAGTTGAAGAAAAATGCATTTTACCTGCATGTCTGCTAACATGGATACAAGATCTGTGCATTGTTCGAGCAAAACTTGCTATTTTAGCTGTAACTTTCGCAAGTTCTGCTGTCAACTAATTTACTTCCTCAACCTGCAAAATGATTAATACGATTCGGGCACAGGTCAGCTATGTAAATAGAACAGCTTTCAGCTGAAGATCAAATTGACACCCTTTCTTCTTTTTCTTCTAGCATAATAAGCAGTGACTTTGAACATTGTATGAGCAACTAATCCCGAGACTTTGTTGAATGAACTGAACTTGAGCTTTTTAGGATGAAATATAAGCTAAATAATGTACGAGAAAAAGTACCAAATCAGCTAGACACGGCGACAGTCTTGCGTCTATACAAGAATGGAGCTACTCCACCTAACAGTTTGGAACCCAAGACCTAACAATTGTTATCAGAGCCATGCCCTAGACTAGCCATGAAGATGCACCAAATGAATCTTCAGACATGCCCAGAAGATTTGAACGAAGGTGTGGGCCCTAGTTAACCGTCATGGCAAGAGATATCGTGAAAGTGAACACTCAAAGTGGAGAAGCCTCTTGTCACGAGAGTGATGAAATGGAGATGACTTAGATCTTGTGGTAGCGACAAGATGGAACGAAGAGTCACAACTTGATGGAGGCCATGATGATCGTTTGCGGGAAATAATGTGAGTTCATAAGATCACCGTTGGTAGAAATGAACATATTGATGACGTCATAGCCTGCATAACATCAACTGCTGAACTAATAACATCCCTCAAGCTCTGGATGTCAGCCTGTGAAAATAGAAAAAACATTGTTGACGAAGTCGAACATGACAGGAATTTGTTTTCAACTTGAGAAACTGCTGAAACATTAGAAACAAAGCAACAAGTATCTTGAGACCATACAGTTGCTCCTCCAACGACTGGTAGACGAAAAGTGCTAGCCTTTAGAGATTTATTAGCTCCAAGCAAAGGGATGGACAGATCTTTATCCAGAGAACCCCAATCTTCTAAAAACGTCATCTGCAAGACGACAAAGGAAAATAAATACTCACGTTCAATTAAATCACATAACAAGTGGGAATTCACAAACCAACCCCCAATTATGTTTCAGCAAAAACACAGTTAATATTATTTAAGAGGAAAACTTGTTATATACATATCATATAAATGAAGTTTTCTTATTATGTTCTTGTTCTACATTTTCCATAACATGTGTGCGAAAAGATAAAGATACGCACCAATTTTTTTAGTTATATCTTCTTGCGCCATGGAGCTTTTGAGAATCTTTCAAGACAAGAATATTATTAACTACACCTACAATAACTTGGGAGTAAATAGATCTTACAAGGTAGAACCAACCATAACTTACCTCTTTCAACTATGTCTTTTGCAGAGGTAACAGATACATTTTCAATTCTATATGACTACAGGATTTCATTGTTTTATCAGGAAAGACAGCTATATGACTTGTAATTAAAGATGTGTAGATACTTAATCCAAATACAGATTTGGAGGCATATATATATACACATATTCCAGTAAAGAAAACCCAAATTTCTTCACTTTATTTGGAATATAATTGAAATGAAATAACAGTAGAGATTCCATTATCCAAAAATTAAAAGAAAAAGAAAAGGCGATCAAAGAATTGGCCTTCATTTTTTTTTCTTTACCACTGCATTTATCAAAGAAAGCTGCCTATTTCCAGTGCTAGAAAAAATTATCATAATTCCTTCTGTCCAATACAATTTAGAAACCATGCACTTAGTCATTTGTCTTTCCAACAAAACAACAAAGAAGCTAATTCAGATAATATCATGACATCCAGTATTTGACTCATATATACGTCAGGGCCACAACAAAATTTAGCCCTTGTTTGATCCCCACTTTTTTCAAAATACATTTTTCTCTCTTTTCTTTTCAACCACACATTTTTTAATAAAATAATATTACATGCAACCGAAAAAAATTTCCTTCAATTTTAACCACACATTCTCCATCAATCTACCATTCCAAAATACATTCTACAACAAAAAATGGAGCACAAACAGTGGAGCTCAAACAGGCCCTTAATTTTTCTTGACAACAGAATTTCTACAAATTTTCAGCAAGAAAGAATAAAATAAGCAAAACAGACAATAAAGAGTCCAATTGCAAGTGCTAAAGCAAAAATGAGCGAGATTACATACATAGCAACAGAACCAGGAGAACAATATAAAGTTAAGAGTTACCTCTGTTTGATAAATTCATTCAGATGTAGAACAAAGCATGAAAAAATGTCAGTCGTACGACTATCCAATATGATAGTAATAGGCTAATAGCAAAACTCAAATCCTCCTTTTTTCTCCCTTGACCCTTTTAGAGAAACATTTTTTAGGACCTAACTGAACTTCACGAAGCATTTGTGTCCAAAGTTCTTCAAATTGGTTACAAAACCCTTCTTGAAACCAATCCCGAATTTCTGAAAACAATTCTGTAGGATCATCATTCCACACCTTCTTTAGCATGGCACAACTGTCAACAATTCTTCCCCTTGTACTTAATTTATTTAACAGATTACCAACTCGTTTGAGACCTGATGCTTCCGGCTTCAAAATGCTAGCTGGTGAGGCTGCCATGAACTTTCGGACAGCTTTTAAGCATGGCAAAACCTGTCCTTCAAGTAATGAAAAAGCAAACACAGCCACCCGAATTGCATCTTCTTTGATGGGCAAACCATGAAGAGGGAGTGGCCATAGATGAGGGCGAAAAGTTGGAGCAACCCACGAGAAAACTTGGTCAGCTACAGGGTCATAATATGGTTTCGGATCTGAAAGGGGGGCAGAAAAGATACATGATGATCGAGCGTATTTAACCAGCCAATTTGATTTCACACTTGTTGCTCCATGAATATATGGCCTTTTTGTATATAATAATTCACTATAGACTAGAAATTCAGGTGGAGATTTAGAAACAGACGAGCGACGATGGAGGAATACTGTTTCTTTGACCATGCAAGCTTGATATCTCGCTGCATTAACTTTTCTATCTCCCTCAGACAGCACTGAAACTCCTTTAATGCGTTTAGCAACCCTATCGGCCCAGCCAGCACAGATAGCCCGCCCCAAAATGTCCTCCTCATTCAGTAGAAGAGGGTGTTTATTGAAAGAAACCCTCCAAGCACTTTCTACATCCTGCATAATCCCATGAGTCCAAGAGAATTCTCGTTGGAAATCACTACAATCGGAGCTAAACACTAGTTGAAGAAGCTGCTTTCTCAGCTTGGACATTTCTTCCATTGTCTTGTAGTGCAATCCATTGTCACTACAGAATTCTACTGGGTTTTCACAGAGTTCAAAGCACTGCAGCACATAAGCTATGGTTAAAGCATCACTGGTGGGGTTACAAAATTTAGCACGAGATAATTTAGCAGTTTCTTTAAGTTTCTTTTTCCTCAACTTTTCTTCCTTGTCTGGAATTTTCTCACTCCAATCTTGCTTCAAGTCATCAGTATCATTGTGGTTTGCTTCAAACAGCATAATGAAAGGATTTGACGAGCTCAAAGCTGCAGCTGCTGCAACAGCATAGCCCAGTACGAGATTTGCTCGGGCATAATCTTTCACTTCATGCATGATTTGAATAACCGTAAGAAGCATTCTGGAGTGGCGAGGACTCATTGGATAGCGTGCCATTGCCTTCCCTAGTGGTGTCAACCTACCTTCATTGTCGAGCGCCTCAAGAGCCTTTAGACAAAGCTCTGCTTCATCAAATGCACTGTCCTCCGGAGGGGTTGGAAATGGGAAATGCTTAACCTGAGATTTTAGTAAAATATGAGGTTTATGGAACATGTAAATTGTATGAAATAGAGCTGAAGCAAATAAACAAAGCAAACAGCAGAAAACGGTGCCTATATTTCTAATTGCACAGAAAAGAAAATGAAATGGAAAGACTCAAAGACATAAATAATATAAGGCAACCCAAAAAAACTTACCTTGCCAATACACATGGATTTCATGAGAAGAACAACACCATCAACTGGTACTTTCAATATTTCAGCACATGAGAATTCAAGAAATATGTCATTGAAGACTGCAGAGGAATAGAGGCGATAACAATGTCCAGGCCCAGTTCTTCCAGCTCTTCCAGCACGTTGAGCAGCAGAAGCCTTGCTTATCCACTGTATCTCATATGTTTCCATTCCATTAGAGGAGTTGTAATTCTTGACCTTTTCTCTTCCAGTGTCAACAACATACTTTATCCCAGGGATAGTCAAAGAGGTTTCAGCCACATTAGTGGCAACAACAACTAGGCGCTCTCCTTCCTTGACCTCTTCAAAAACACAAAGCTGCGCTGATGCAGGAAGCATGGCATAAAGAGGCAGGATCCGCATTGGACCAGCACAAAGACACTTTCCTTCCCTGTTTCGCTGTCCCAAGATGGAACCGGTTTGCTTTGAGGTTCCTTCAGGATTCTCAGGAACCTCAGAAAGAGGGTCAGATGTTTTCTTCCCTGCCAATGCTTCAAAAGGTGCCTTCAATGAAGCAAGGCTTCCTTCATCTCCCAAAACATCTGCAAGGTTGCTATCAGACTCCAGAGACATTGGTTTCAACACATCACCCTCATCACTGTAGAATTCAAGATCACTGTCATCCCCTGAATCATAAGACACATCAGACTCTACTTCAGATAGATTTCCTTGATTCTCAGTATGAGAGCCAAAACGATCCATAATGTCATGATCAGTGTTCCCTTGAAGTTCAAATGCCTCACTAATGTCCTTAATATCATTTTCTTCCAGAGGTTTTTCTTCGGAAACTGAAGACGATTCTTCATTTCCTTCCGATGCATTTTTAACTATTTCCTGAGAAGCTTTTCTTAGTTTCTTACACAGGTACTCCACCTCCCTCTGCCCAGTCACAAAAACAAGAATTCCCCCAGGCGGCAATCTCTTGTGAATTGATAATACTTTCTTATAGGCTTGGCCAATGTAATCTATGATCTCTGTCCTCTTGGAGAAGTGCATAGTAACTGGATACTGTCTAGTCGGGACTTCTATTACTGGTGGAGGATTATGAAATATTTTTGTGTTAGACACAAAGTCTTCAACACACAGAGTAGCACTCATCAGCACAAGTTTCAACGGATAGATCCTATTCTCAGAGTTAATACTTTCCCCAGCAAGAATCCTCTTTTGCTGCATCTCATATTCCCGCTGTCATAAAACACGTGAGAAATTGAAAAGAACAGTAAACAGTAAACAGGAATCAATTTATCTTTTTCCAAAAACCAAGATCCTGGAACCACCCAGAGTTTTAAACCTTCTGATATCTTTTCAAAACATATATGACAAATAGTAAAAGGACACATTATTTAAAAGAGGTTCTGGAAGTTACTTGGCGCTCACGTATAACTCGAGAAAGCATCCCAATAAGTATATCTGTATTCAGGCTCCTCTCATGAGCTTCGTCCAAAATGATGATGGAGTAGCGTTTCAACCAAAAATCATTCTTCAAATAAAAAAAAAAAAACTGACAATTAGCGACAAAATCGGTCAGGGCAAAAAGAGGCAAAGAATCCCAGGAAAGAAATTATTCCAAATATAGAGTACAGAAAAGTGAGCAGCAAAATTTATCTGCGAAACAGTCCCAGCAGGAAATCAGAACAACTAATGGAGGAATAAACCAGTAAGAAAAAAATAAATTAGCAGCAATCAGATTATCACTTCATAATTCCAACTCAATAAAGTAGTTCAGAAATTCTCCATTCACAAGAATGTAGAGTTATACTGGGTACGAAACCAAGAGAGGGAAAGAGAAGAAAGTTGTAAGTTTGTAGCTCCTCTTCATCATAGCATATCACAACTTATAATTCTCAATGCCCATGCCTAATGTAATGGCAAATAGTTGATGGATATAGAAGCAAGCTGTGCGATAACGACATTATGATTCTGAGATTTTGTTAACAGCTTTATCATTACTTTACATAGAATAGCCAATATCTTTTTCCCATAGAAAATATACTAACAATAAAGATACATTTTTTTTTCCAAAACAAGGTCATTCACATGTGCAGCAGAAGAACAAGAGTGAAAGCAAAACCTGAACTTCCCGAAGCAACATACCGTCGGTCATAAACTTGATGGAGCAATTCTCTCCAATCCTTCTGTCATGCCTAACTTGAAAGCCTACCTCCTTACCCAAACGAAGACCAAGCTCGTATGCCACTCGCTTAGCTGTTGCAAGTACAGCGACTCGTCGGGGTTGGGTCACACCAATAACACCGCCTCGAACATCACAAAGGCTTGAACCAAAGCCAGTCTCGTAGAGGAACTGAAAGATGATAATAAAATGCAACAATAAGACTTCGCTCCGAACAGAATGTTGTGTGAAAGAGAAAAGAAACAAAAAGAAAAATAGCTAACCTGGGGGACCTGGGTGGTCTTACCACAACCAGTCTCACCACATATAATAACACTATTATTCTCATTAATAGCTTCCATTATTTCCTGTTCCATCATTACTATTGGAAGACTTCTTCTGCTGCTCTCGACCTCCTTTGGTCTTGATACGTGCACTACAGTTGGGGCAGTAGTAGTTCTCAGTAGAGTACAGATCCCCTGGTTCATTATATTGCTGAGATTTACATTTGGACTTCCATCCACTGTAGCCTGTTCCAAGAGCCCAGCATGAGTTGAAACATGTTAAAGTAGAATAAAATTGTCCAAGTATAAACTCTTTTGAGAGTGAATATAAAAAAGTGTAAAATAATATGATTGATCAAAAAAATTGCCATACAGTATGGAAGGGAACCATACCAATGACTCTGCCGGTTCTTCAATGGGAGGAAATGCGCGCTGTGAATTTTCTGGCTGTTCTGGTATTAATGATTTACTGGTTCCACTATTTACTTCCTCAACAGTCAAAGCAGCATCTTCTCCAAGAGTAGCAGGTTCATTCCTACAAACTATTTCTTGAGAAGATTGTAGTCGGACGGATATGTGATTCTGGAGCTCTCTTTCTGATAAAGATGGTAGTGGAGAATTGCTATCATTGTTTACTTGTGATTTGTTATCGTCCGGATGCAATTCAACACCACCAGACGCATTATCACTAGTCCGCTTCTTGAAAGGTCGATAATCATCTAATTCTAAACCGGCTTTACAAAACTGCACTTGCCTCCTACGTTTTTCACGGACAGTTTCAACCTATAAATATTAAGCCAATTCATAAATTATGGTCCAGGATTTCCTTTTTATTTTTTAAATCAGAATATTGAATATCATGAGAGTGACACAAATCTGACCCAAGTTCCGTGAAGACCACATAAGAGAATACACATCATCTCGAATCTTGTACTTCCTGAATGTAAATAATCAAAATCCCAAATATTAAGACAAGAATGAAGTCAATAAAACACAACAATAATGAAAGACAATATTAGTGGCATTCATACTCCAATTCCTTGATGCTTTCTGACAAAAGTATCTCCTTTTCCTTCTCCTCCTACACGTTGGAAAATTATATCATTAAACATTCAAAGCCCAGATAGGGAGAAATAGTTTGAAATCTACCTAGACACACCAAGTAAAAGATTTACATACCTCAAACTTCTTTAACTTTCTTTTCTGGGATTTGCTTAACTTAGGCTCCTTATTTATCCTAAGCTTTTCGGACACCTAATAATCAATAAACAGACGCTAAATTGTCAGAGTAAATAAATATAATCCAATTGAGAAAGTAATTCAGGGTGAAAACATTTACTTATCAATTTAATACACATATACCTGCTTATTTTTGTTCTTTTTACTCTTTTTCTTGCATGGCAACATGATTGCATTGCTGTCATTATCCTCCAAACTATCATACATGGCAAATTCAGTGTAAACAACTTCTCATCCGACCTCCAAACGAGTTTTTTTTCTCTTGAAAATTTCAAATTCAATTATTTACCTCAATAACTCGGTTCCATTGTTCAAGTCAGTTGAAGAGTCCATTTTTATGAGCTCGCACTGGATTTTGGTCCTGGGTATTTCACCTATTACATTTGAGGGCAGCCAGTTTTTAAAGGGAAAACCATAAACAAGAAACCAAAAATTCAAGAGAAATATTGTTGTAAAAATCACTGTTGCTAGAGGAAGATTACCATCAAGAAACAACAATTCTGGGAAAAAGAAATAAAATAAATTTTAAGGAGTTGAGTTCAAATTAACAAACAAATCGAGTCGATTTCAACATATAAAGCTCGTTATAAAACTAATAAAAATCCAATACCTTCCAAGTTTGGTGATGAAGAAGTTGAATAGAAATCACTGCAACACGGCGCCAAGGGGGTTTAAGACATTAACAAGCTGTACAGAAACACCAGCAGTCAAGACCTCGTTTACCATATTTCTAGCTTCTCAGATATCCTCTATCCGGTTAATAGTATGTTTTGACAGAACGGAAAACTACAAAGACCGTCAAAGCTGGTTATACAGATTTAATTAAGAAAGAGATAATCTCCAGCTTGTTATAGTGCAAGACTGAAATCTTTCAGCAATAACCGAGTAGAGAAAGTATTGTTAGATAGATGCAAAAACAACATATGCCATTTTCCCCGATAACTTATCCAAAGCCTCAACACAAATAATTAAATATTGCTGAAATATTAAAATAGCACCAGAAAACAACATAGCCAAGGAATCGAAAAGGTTCGCATCTCAATTTAAATACAATCTATTCAACAAACCATATAAAAACGAAATCGAACGCCAATAATCACTTCCATTCTATACATATACGTACGGTAATTGGCTCTGGAAAGTTCGTCGACTTCATTTAAGCCAGACTTTGCCCTTGCCGCACTTGAGGACCTAGCAGCGAGCCGCTTCTCTAGCTTCAGCGACACCATTTAGAACCTCTCGATCGATCTGTGCAAGATGAGGTCCAAAACTGAAGTGATCTCAAGATTAGGTTTTCATATGAAAGAAGGTTTTGGTCTAGGGTTTATGATATTGGCTTTTTTCTCATCAGGCGGGGGTGTCAATTTCGGTTCAGACGGTCCGTGATTCGATCGGAAAAAAAAGTTCGGTTCGCGGTTTATGGGAATCGAGCGGAGGCTCCAGTCGAGCTCCATTTTGGAGCGTTTTGTCACGGACCGCATGATAGTGACATGAGATTGTGCATGACACGGGAATGTCATGGCACCAAGTGGGAAAATGAGTTAGACTTATGGTTGATTAGGTCTAGACTTCAAAGGTACATGGCGATGTCGGTGTCACCTAATTTTGTGGGGAGATGATCGGTGTCCATGGTGTCGGGTTCGTGTCCAGGTGATGCTGGGGAATTCGGGTGTGGTTGCAACATCGCGACACAGTCGCGACGCAGTATTTCAGTGTGGCTTCCTAGGACATCGCAGTGATTGCAGCAAAGACCGTAACGCACCAGACATGGCGTATTACAGATCGCGTCAGACGACGCAGCAAAGACAAAGAATACGTAATGCAAAGCCGCTCGACATGGGGAGTGACATGTGCAGTAAATCCCAGCATACCGGCGGTTTTCTGGAGAAAAATACCATGGGCAGATTGCTGGGATATTTTGGGGGTCTTGTTCAAATTGGCTACTCAAGCTGGCTACTCAAGTCACTTGCAAGATCAAAGGCCAAGGAAGGAAGCAAAAGCCAATTTGATGACTATGAAAGGGACATGTCTTGCATGAGATTTTTGTAGAGACATTCCGCTTGCAAGAAGCAAAGTCCAACTTGGCTTCTCTTTGGTCTAAGGAGGTTTAAGACAAGTTGCAAGCATTGAGGACCCTTGGATGTGGATTGATAAGGATTGATCTTGGCCATTAAATCCAAGGAGGTTTGCATGGGATTTGCCTATAAATAGGGATGGAGTCCTATTGTAATTTCTACATTAGAGATTGGAATCCATTAGAATTTCTTGTAGTAGATGTGAGTTGAGAGAATTGATGGAAGGCATGCAATTTATGGGATTCATGCTATTCATGTAATTCTTAGATCACATTGTAGATTACATTGGAGTTGAGGAGTTTTTATATAAAGAGAGATTTTCTCCCCAAACTTACTTGTTCTCGATATTGTCTTTACTTCCAAAATCTCTACTCAAAGTTATCTTGATTTAGCCTAGCAAGGTTGAATTATTTGTGGGCGAGGGAAGGCTGACTTAACGTATTATCGTAGGGACGGGAATTGTGTGCGTTAAGGCCGCACGGTGTCTAGTTGTTCCGGTGTGTGAACTCTAGCCCCGTGACAAGTGGTATCAGAGCGGGTACGTCAAGTGATATCAAAGCCTCGGTGGTAGGTTGTTATCATGACAGATTTCCCCCAAACTTTGAAGGAGAAAAGGGGACGTAGTGTTGCCCCAATTGAAGTAAAGAAGACATGGCGAAAGAGTGCGGGTGATCGGGTGGAATCTCTTGGAAACTCCATTGCTTCTTGGAGGGAGGAGTGTGAGTAAAGAAAGAAGAATAAAGCTACACTTCGTAGTTGCTTTGTTTGCAAAGGACCACATTTCATGAGGGATTGTCCTAAGCAAGGATCGTGGGCATCCATTTCCGTGGGGACGGAAAAAGAGCAACCATCGGGGACGGAGTTAGCCGAAGTCTTCGGGGATGATGAAGACATGATGTCCGTGGAGTTACCGGGAGAACTACCGAAGCAGGACATTGATGAATCATTGTCGGAAGAGTTCAAAAATGGGAACATTGATGTTCAATCATTCGACAAGCGTGGGGACGCTACAACTGGGAGAGTTGTTCAACCGATGAACCAATGCAGTAACGCAAGGGGTGAAGGTTGGTGTCGACTGTGGCATGTAAGAGGTTGCAACGGGGAGAGGTGCATGGAGCACCGTGGAAACCCGTCCATTAAGGGGATGGTGTCGCAAGTGGGGAGAACATTCGTTTCCATTTTTCGGGAGGACAATGCAAGGCGTGAGGTGTATGAGGGAATGCCGAACACGTTCCGCTACGAGGGCGTTAGCGGATTAGGTAGGGGAGATTGTCACGGACCGCATGGTAGTGACATGAGATTGGGCATGACACGGGAATGTGATGGCACCAAGTGGGAAAATGAGTTAGACTTATGGTTGATTAGGTCTAGACTTCAAAGGTACATGGCGATGCCGGTGTCACCTAATTTTGTGGGGAGATGACCGGTGTCCATGGTGTCGGGTTCGTGTCCAGGTGATGCTGGGGAATTCGGGTATGGTTGCAGTCACTACGACACAGGCTGCGACGCAGGTAGATTGCAGGCAGTTCTTGGGACATCGCAGGCAGATCGCAGCGGCCTCCCCAGACATCGCAGTGATTGCAGTGCAAGACTCAAGACGCAGCCGGGACATGGCCGGACATTGATCGTAAGCCGCGTCACGACGCAGTGCAAAGACAAAGAACACGTAATGCAAAGCTACCTGACATGGGGAGTGACATGGGTGCGACATGGGCAGTAAATCCCAGCATACCAGGCGATTTTCTGGAGGAAAATACCATGGGCAGATTGTTGGGATATTTTGGGAGTCTTGTTCAAATTGGCTACTCAAGCTGGCTACTCAAGCCACTTGCAAGATCAAAGGCCAAGGAAGGAAGCAAAAGCCAATTTGATGACTATGAAAGGGACATGTCTTGCATGGGATTTTTGTAGAGACATTCCGCTTGCAAGAAGCAAAGTCCAACTTGGCTTCTCTTTGGTCTAAGGAGGTTTAAGGCAAGTTGCAAGCATTGAGGACCCTTGGATGGGGATTGATGATGATTGATCTTGGCCATTAAATCCAAGGAGGTTTGCATGGGATTTGCCTATAAATAAGGATGGAGTCCCATTGTAATTTCTACATTAGAGATTGGAATCCATTAGAATATCTTGTAGTAGATGTGAGTTGAGAGAATTGATGGAAGGCATGCAATTTATGGGATTCATGCTATTCATGTAATTCTTAGATCACATTGTAGATTACATTGGAGTTGAGGAGTTTTTATATAAAGAGAGATTTTCTCCCCAAACTTACTTGTTCTCGATATTGTCTTTACTTCCAAAATCTCTACTCAAAGTTATCTTGATTTAGCCTAGCAAGGTTGAATTATTTGTGGGCGAGGGAAGGCTGACTTAACGTATTCTCGTAGGGACGGGAATTGTGTGCGTTAAGGCCGCACGGTGTCTAGTTGTTCCGGTGTGTGAACTCTAGCCCCGTGACAGTTTGCCCAAGCTCGGGCCAACTCGTGTGGCTCGTGTCACGAGCAATTTTTGGCCCATGACGAGTTAGACCTAATAAAAAAAATAAAAAACAAAAAACCATACAGGCAGCTACACGTTGCCTTCGCAGCATTTGCTAGTTGACTTGATATTTTTATAATAAAAAATAAAACCATACTTGCAAGCGTACACAACAATTGCTCGATGCCTTTGTTGATATTTATAAAAATAAAATAAAATAAAATAAATCCATGAGCTAGCTCGGCTCAGTTCGACTTGGGCCAAAAAACTCGAATCATTTTTACTCGAGTCGAGCCCAAACTTCAAGTTTCTACTCGTGAGCCGGTTGTTGACATCCCTATTATGAGGCCAAGCCCGAGTTGCTATTGGGAAAGCAAAGTCCATTTTTATTTGGGAAAAACTTCAATATATTAAATATACAATTTCACATTTAACAAACTTAAAAATACACCATAACAATAATATATTACATTTATCTATAAGCTATTATTATGTATGGAAGTTAGAAAACTCAATTCCGCCATAACTCTACACAAAATCTCTCTACATAAATATCCCAATCCATCGTACCTACCCCAATTCGGTAGATCTCTATTTATACCACTTCTCCAATCAATAATACCCATCCCAATCTCTCTCTAGTAGATCCTTCAAAATGAACAATGAAGAATTTGGTTCAATTGCGTATGGCAATTGGGAAAGGCTTGTTGAAGCCACTCTACGGAGAGAAACATCGAGAAATTGTTCGGAACAATAATGTCAGCTTTAATTCTTCAAATCTTAGTTCCAAGTAGGGATGACAAAAAGGCTCGTCGGCTCGGGCGGCTCAGACTTGAACCGAAAAAGCCTGAGCTGAGCCCCATTTGAGGGCGTCGGCTCGAGCTCGGGCGGCGAGCCTGCCCATTATTTAGAGCTAACTTTGCAGGCAGCTCAAGCTGCAACAGGCAACAACCAGCTGCCTGTGCAGCCTTCAGTTTTTTAAAAAAAAAAATCCAAAAAACCCGAGCGAGCTCGGCCAGGGCTCGGCTCGGGCAAAAAGCTCGTGCCGACCCTCATTTTTTTGGTCGGGCTCGACTCGGGCCCAAAAAAGCTCGAGCCGAACCAGAGCTTTTTTTTTTCAGCTCGACTCGTTGACATAGCTAGTTCCAAGTTGAGATTTAGTTCTCCACTTCACAGCAAGTGACTATCACGAGCCTTGAAGGTAGATTCTATTCTACCTGTCTTTTCTATAATGCTTTGAGAACATAAAATCCATTAAAGATTTAGCACATTTTTCATTAATTTCTCAAATAAAAAAGAAGAGATGAGTTTTTCAAGGAAAATGGAACAATTATTGCAAAAGATCTCATTGGGCAACATACAACTACAACAAAAGAAACATGATCAACAACGAATGGAGTACTGGAACACTTTACAAGGTAATTTTACATGATATTACAATGGTTTCCATTAAGAAATCATATAGTGATCAAAGGTGATTTTAGCAGTTTATGAATGAAGAAAAAATTGTTTCGCAAATCAATTGCCGAAATGTGGTGAAAATTTTGGGGTGTTGTTTGGGGGTAGAAGTCCCTTTAGTGTTTTACGAATTCTTTAAAAAAGGGACTCTTTTCAGCCATATACCTGATAATATTTGTAGTTATTTTGGTTTACGACCTTATCCCCTTTTTCTACAAGTGTTTATGAACACAACTTCGGCCAACACATAAGGACTCCAGAGTTTATGAGCAAAATTGTTACATTGTAATTTTTTTCTTTGTAAGGCCTATGTACATAGTTGTTTTTCGATTTTATTTTTTGGATCTAAGTCCACAAATATCCATGCTTGTAGTAAATTTTTACTATATTGTTAGTGACATTTTCTAAATGTTAATATTGTTCATTGATTCATTTTCTTCTGATCTTTGCTAGATGGGATATTTTTCCTTCACTCTACATAGGCTAAACCTTAGGATTTTTCGACAATTATTGACTTGTGTTGTTTGGAGAGAACTTTTTGCTTGATTAAGTTTCTCTTATCTCCACTTTGCTGACTCCTAATCTTGTTTGTAATTCTTTCTAGATTTCTCTCTTTATAGGTCAAATAAAAAATGGCCGTGACCAACTATTGGTTAATTATTACTAATAAAAAGAATAAATTATGACCAGGTTTTGTGCTGTATATGACCAGGTTTTGTATTTTGTGATGTATGTGACCATATTCTATTTAACTGTGACTGTTTGTGACCAGATCTGTGTAACTTGTTATTGTTTATGATTGTTGGTCCCAAACGAGTTTGTGGTTTCGATTTGTAAATAAACACAGAAAAGAAATCAACAAAAATAACAAGAATCAACACAAGAATTTTTGGCCCAAAGGCCCCGAAGTTCGGCAACTACTTCTAACGTCTAATCCCCGTTGAGCATCCTTTAGGAATAAGATCAAATCCACTAGAAACCGCTTTAATAGGCAAATGATCGAGTTACAGTACACGGTTACAAAATAGCAGAAAATCACAAAATCCTTCCACAACTCTCATGAACTCACACAAGAGTTCATCACTTTACTATCCTATCTCACCAAAAATTCACATAGAAAATTAGAGATCAATTTACAGAGAGAATATGAAAAAGAAGGAAGCTGCTGCGCACAAGAGAATGAAAATAAGAAGTCTTCTAAACCTAATTGAAAAGTCACCCACTTAATTGCAGAAAAGCCCTTGAAGTAATATATTTTTCACCATTCCAAATTTTTCCATTTGTTAGATCCGGATATGGGCCAAAAAGGACTTGGGCCAGATAAATAAAACATGATTGGGCCTCCATCAAAATCAGCAAACAACTTACAATTTCCACCTTTTGCTGCATTTTGAGACGGTACTTTGTGGATTTAAAACTTCGACCAAAATTTCATTTGCTCTTATTACCTGTACAAAAATAGAAAGTTAGTCTTCTTCAAGATTCAATAACCTTAAAGAATCTGAAAATTTATTTATAGGTATTACCTTGGTTCCTGCATCTGCGGGATTTACCTGAGTTGGTATTTTGACCAGCTTAATATCACCTTTATCAATTATATCCCTAAGAAAATGAAACTTAACATCTATATGCTTATACCTATCATGAAAAATTGGGTTTTTACTCAGAAATATTGCACTTTGGTTATCAGAACATAGCTACACCTAATTTTCTACAAGTCCTAATTCACCTAGTAGGCCTTTCAACCATAGCCCTTCCTTTACAAATTTCCAAACGATCGCAATGTATTCAAATTTCGCTGAAGACAATGCAACTACCTTTTGTAATTGTGATTTCCAGCTAATGCATGTATCATTCATAACATAAAAATATGCAATTGTAGATTTCCTATTGTCTGGATTTTCAGCATAATCAGAATCTACATAACCTTTTAGTTTAAGTAAATTTTTATCAGTTTTGAACATTAGACCTAAATGACTTGTTCCATTCAGGTATTTAATCAAAATTTTCATGCATTGCCAATGTAATTCACCTGGATTACTCATAAATCTGCTTAGCACACCCATAGCATAAGCAATATGAGGTCTAGAGCATACCATCACATACATCACAGATCCAACAACATTAGAATATGTCACATTCATCCTTCTTTTATGTTCATTTTCAGATTTAGGTGATTGATCAACGGATAGTTTCATACTACCAGACAAAGGCAGGCTAACATGCTTAGCATCATGAAGAGAAAATCTTTTAACTACCTTTTCAACATACAACTTTTGTGTTAGAAACAACTTTCCATTTATTTTATCCCTTTTAATTTCCATACCCAATATTTTCTTAACTGGTCCTAAATCTTTCATTTCAAATTCAGGTTTTAACTTCCCTTTAATCATGTTAAGAGTAACAGAAGTATAACCAGCAAGGAGCATATCATCGACATACAAGAGCAGATAAAAGGATTCATATTCTCAATCTCTCTTAAAGTAAAAATAGGGATCATAATCAGATTTCTTAAAGCCCATCCTTGTATAAAAGAGTCAAATCTTTTATACCACTACCTAGGGGCCTGCTTTAGGCCATACAAAGATTTTTTCAAGAGACACACAGAATCCCCCTATCTTTAATCTCAAACCCTCTTTGTTGAGTCATGTATATGGTTTCATTTAAAGAACCATACAAGAAAGCAGTCTTCACATCAAGTTGTTCTAACTCTAAATCAAATTGTGTCACAATGGCAAGTAAAACCCTAATAGATGTGTATTTGACAACGGGTGAAAAAATTTCGGTGTAGTCAATCCCTTCTCTTTATTATGTAAACCCCTTTGCTACAAGCCTAACCATGTACCTTCTATTGTTGTTAGTCTTAGCTTCTCACTCTTTGATCTTATATACCCATTTACAATCAATCACTTTGCATTCTATTGGTTTTTCAACTAAAATCCATGTTTGATTTTTATAAAGGGAGTTCATTTCATCTTCCATTGCATCAATCCACTTAGGGGATTCTTTGCAAGAGACAGCTTCTTCATAAGAAGTTGGTTCTGTATCAAACAGATCAGGTTCAGATTGTTCGGTCACAAAATCAGCATACTGATACCTGGAAGGAGGCCTTATTTCCATCCTTTCTCTATCCCTAGCAAGCTGGTAGTCCTGCAGGACATTTGCAGGCTCCAGATGCTGGTCATCTTCTATAATTTCAACATCAGAGGCATTTTGTGGTTCCACCTCAAACTGAATCTGATGATTTCATTTGTCACTAAGACAAGGGAAATCACCTTCATTAAAGATCACAGATCTACTTGTAATCACTTTATAACTTCTCACATCTCTTAACCACAGTCTATAACCTTTAACTCCTTCTCCATAACCTAAGAACATACCCTTCAATGATCTAGGGTCCAATTTTGAATCTGTATAATGTGCATATGCTGCACAGCCAAAGGTTCTCAGGTAGGAGTAGTCCGATAATGCATCAGATCATATTTGTTCAGGAATTCTATTGTTTAGAGAGCTGGAAGGACACATATTTATGAGATAACAAGCTGTTTTTACAGCATCCCCAAAAAGATTTTGGGAAGACCAGAACTGATTAACATGCATCTAGTCCTCTTAAGAATGGTTCTATTTAATCTCTTAGCAATTCCATTTTGCTGAGGAGTATAGCTGACTGTTTTATGTCTCAATATCCCTTGTTTAAAACAATATTGATCAAAATATAAATTGCAGAATTCAAGCCCATTATCTTTATCTTCTTATTAGTCTCATTTTCAATTAATACAGTCCATTCTTTGAAAGTTGAAAACGTATCAGATTTAGATTTTAATAAGAAAATTCATGTTTTTCGTGAAAAATCATCAGTAATGAGAAGATAAATCAGAATGTATGTATTCAAGGATACCTTGGGATTTATGCAGCCCTGCCTTAAAAGGCAGTTTGGCCTGTTTTCCCATAATGCAGTGTTCACATAAAGTTAATTTTTGAACACTATCCTTTCCAAATACCCCTTGACTTGACAAAGTTTTTAGGCCTTTTTCACTCAAGTGGCCAGGCATTTTATGCCATAAGTCTGATTTATCGAGATGCGTAACAAAATTCACAGAATTATTAGGTGAAGTGATTTCAACCCCTATAACATAAATTCCATTGAATTTTGGTGAACTGACAATAAGCTTGATTTCTGATTATATTAGTAGAACCATTCTTAATCTCAATTTGATATCTCTCATCATCAAGAACTACTAGGGATATGAGGTTTCTTTTTAGGGCTGGAACATATCTAGTGTGTTTCAATAGTAGGTGATGACTATTTTGAATTTCAGCAACACATTGCCAATTCCTTTAACTTGATACACCTCATCATTCCCAAGTTTAACTGATCCTTCATCAAAGTCAGAATAGTCAATAGACAGTCAATATTGGGTGTCATACGGAAGGAACAGCCTGAGTCTAAGACCCAGTCATGTTTAGTACTTTCGGATAAAGACACATAGGCAACCCCAATATTCACTCCAGCTTCTTTATAGTTGGAAGTGGTAGCGAGAGAAGCATTTCCAGTATTAGACCCATTCTTTTGGTCATTGGTCTTTTTAAAGCAATCTTTAATAAAGTGCCCAATTCTACCAAAGTAAAAACATTTCTTGTTATTGTCCTTTCCTTTATTTGGTCTCTTGTCCTTTCCTTTGATATTATTCCATTTTCTTCTGACAAATTTTTTATCCTTGTTGAAATTGGAATGACTGAAATTACTCACGCCCTTAGTATAGGATTTCTGATTTCTTCCCATACTCTCAATATGGAACATCTCTTTGTGTTCAGATTTTAATCCCAATTCTCTGGTCAGAAGAGAACTATGAATTATTTCAACAGTAAGATCACTCTTACCCTACTTTAGAGCATTTTTTATATCTTTATATTTATCTCCTAGAGCATTAAGTAGACCAACGACCTTCTGGTCATCAGAGATCTTCTCCCCACAGTTTGTTAAGTCTTGTGTGATCCTATTGAATCTATCCATATTTTCTTCAGTATCAAGACTAGGATCAAGAGTCTCCAGAGAAAACATTTATTTGGTAGGGACTTATTGAGGTACTGTTTTTCTAAAGCAGTCCAAAGTTCTACAGCAGTCTTAGTTTCTCCTACTTTCCTAATCACAGAATCAGATAAATGCAGAAACATAGTGCTCCAAGCCAATTCATTTTGTTCAGTTTTCCTATCTTGAGATAGAGTTGCTGGCAAAGATTCATCAATGTCCTTTGTACACTTTAACTGTAACATAAGAGCCTTAATTTTCTGGCGCCAGAGTCTAAAGTCTCATTTGTTATCCCAAATTTGAACATCTACCTTAGAAGTCATGGTGTGCAGTAGTGTGATCAGTGTACAGATATAATATAGTCAAAGATATATCACAGTCAACAATGTCAGATAATCCAATTTTATAAGGCAGTAGTATGCAAGAATAATCCACAGATTACTCAATAGAATTGAAGTTACTATACAATTATGCTCACACACAGTAAGCAGAAGGGGGTTTAGAAAAATGTACCTCCAGCGAAGAACAATTTCAAAAACAGTAATCTCAACCCCTGAACAGATCAATTCGAATGTTAGTACAAGTCAACAGTATATCCAAGAAGTCAAAATAGGATTAAAGAATTTTGGTATATCTCAGTATCTACACAGTTGTAAGAAAAACGTTTTTCAAAATTTTTTGAAAAATAATTGATTTCTTGAATCGAAGCCCTAATCCTCTCAGATTCTAGGGTTCTCACAAGGACCCCTAGACAAAGGTAAAGTTAGAGGATATTCTCGAAAAACCCTAATTTTTAAAGAAAAACATTGATACCAAAATCTTTAAAAAATTTCAGTTATATGTACTATGGTACTTGACAGCAAGAAAATGACTCGTGTAAACTGGATATGGCAGACTAGGTGTGACTCAATGTAAACTCGGTATGACTCAATGTGACTCAACCCAACTCACCAAACTCAGTACGAGTTATACCGATTTACAAGAACTCAGTGTACAAACAACAAATCAAAACGAGTCACAACCGAGTAATGGAATTTAGTAACAAAGATTTTTAAGATCCACAGTCTTAACAACCCAAAAACAATTCGTGTTCGAAAACCAAAAAAATTTCTCAAACCGTAAGATCGAAAACGAAAGCAGATCTGAAAAGCAGTAACACAAATCGACAGACAAAATTTTCTCCTATGCTCTGATACCACTGTTGGTCCCAAATGAGTTTGTTGTTTCGATTTGTAAGTAAAAAAAGAAAAGAAATCAACAAAAATAACAAGAGTCAACACAAGAATTTTCGGCCCAAAGGTCCCGAGGTTCGGCGACCACTTCTAACGCCTAATCCACGTTGAGCGTCTGTTAGGAATAAACTCAAATCCACTAGAAACCACCCAAAATAGGCAAAGGATCGAGTACACGGCTACAAAACAACATAAAATCACACAATCCTTCCACAACTCCCATGAACTTACACAAGAGTTCATCACTCAACTCTCCTATCTTACCAAAAATTCCCACTGAAAATTAGAGATCAATTTACAGAGAGAATATGAAAAAGAAGGAAGCGGATGCGCACAAGAGAATGAAAATAAGAAGTCTTCTAAACCTAATTGAAAAGTCTCCCACTTAATTGCAGAAAAGCCCTTGAAGTAATATATTTTTCACCATTCCAGATTCTTCCATTTGTTAGATCCGGATATGGGCCAAAAAGGACTTGGGCCAGATAAACAAAACATGATTGGGCCTCCATCAAAATCAGCAAACAACTTACAGTGATCATGTTTGTGTAAGCTATAATTGTTTTTGTGACAGACTTGTGTTATCTGTGACTATTTGTGATTAAGTTTATCTTTATTGTGATTGTGATCAGATCTGTCTTAATCGTGACTGTATGTGATTATGTCTACGTTAACAATGACATGTGTAATCAGACATCGATTAACAGTAAATATTTTGTGACAAAATATGATTACATTTAAAGTTTTTGATCATTTATATGTTAACTACGACCCTCTGTGACCAGATGTATGTTGTCTGTGACTAAGTGTGTCTTCATTGTGACTTTCTGTTACTAGACCAGTCTTAACTTTAATTGTATGTGACTAAGTCTGTGTTACCAGTGATACGTTAATCAGACATTTATTAATTGTGAATGCTTGTGACAAAATATGTTTACATATAAACGTTTGTGACCATTTATATATTAACCGTGACTCTCTATGACCAAGTCTGTATTAATTGTCACCTATTGTGACCAGTAATGTGTTGAATGTGGCATATTGTCTGATTATGGCATGTTATCACAAAAAAGCACTTGCTTTTGAACTTGCACCACAGACGCCACCACCATCGCACTTCATCAAATCTTCAGTCTTCCCTCTTCCAAAATTGCCAAAAATCAAAATAATCCACCTAGGCACGATCTTCGTCTTCCTCAATCCCAAAAACCCTTCTCCTTCAATTCACATTCAAACACGACATTCAATCCAAAAATCCTTCAAAATTCTTCAAATCCCAGAAATTTCAATACTTTTTAAGCCCACTTAAATTATTGCACAAACCCAGTGATAGAGCAGGACATTCTTCATTGTGGGGTCAAAAAGTAGGTTACATATAATTTTCAAGCACCACAATATTGATAAAAACATTTAAATATATTACTAAAAACGTAGCTACCCATTTTTATCCTTCTCTCACAAATTTGGTCCTTAAAAAAATTCATTAAACGTGAAATACAGAAAAAATCCCAGGACCATCCAAAAATTAAAAATTCACCCCCAAAATCAATACAATTTTACTCAAAACAAAAGAAATTGCATAAGTGGAAATGGCGGTCACCAAACAATTCACCTTCATAGAACTCATTTTCATTCCCTAAAATCAAGCAACTAATCTCTCCACACAAAAAGTCCAATTCCATATTCTCCTCTTCTGCCATGTTTACTCTATTTCCTCCACCACACAACCATTGAAACCCTTAAATTTCAAAAAAAAAATTGTGGGGTCAGCTGACCCGTAGATCATCCCCTACACAAACCCCAGTTCTAAAACTAACTCTTTGGGTTGAAATTAGAAACCTACCCAAAGAACTTCTCGAAATCATGATTGAGAAACCTAAGCTAGTATAAAAAACATTGCGGAATGAAACTCAATTGTGGCTGAAGTATAATCAGGTTTTCACGAAATTAAATGCATTGAAGGAGATAATAATAGGGAAATTTGGCCAAACAGCCGTGTTTGACAATGAATTTGAAGAAATGGCCTTTGACCAATATTAAAGAAAAACTCAAATTGTTTTAAATGGCAAAATGACAAAATTGACCTTCATTTAATAGCAAAATATCACCTAATTTCCCTCATTTTCACCTTGTTTTTTCTTCCTCGATCACTGTAAAGACCCTATACTCCCAAATTGAATCTAACGACTTCTTCCACTGTGAAACGCAATACTCCCACTTTGAATCTAAGGTCTTCTTCCCAACTGTGTTCTAATGTAGTTTTTTATACATGGATGCATGTGATTTTTTTCCTTTTTTCCTATTAGATGATTGTGAAGAATGTCATATAACACATTTCCCTTTTTTTCAAAGGTAAAAATTCATTGGGTTCCATTCTTTATAGCAAATTTACTGTTTGATTACACTAATTTTTGGACCCAATTGTTGTTTTGATAGGAGAATCAATTTTTATTTTAAGTCATGGTTTTATCGGTTTTGCAGAAGGAATATTCCCATCTATGGAGTTTTACATATCTTTGGAACTACGTTAATTATAATTTTAATTGTTATGAATGAGATGTTAAGCGTGTGGTATTAAGTATTAATTTATTGTTGATGCGGGTGAACTAATCAGAACAAGACGAAGTTTCTCCTTTCATTTTTTTTCCTTTTGATGTGCATCTTTACAGAGTTGATGCCTTTAAGTTAAGTGTTAGCCTTTCAATTGTACATTTTTTTAGTTGTATTGTTGTTATCTTATGAGACGACAAAAGTGTTGAAGCCTTTTAAAGTTAAATGTTTGTATTTCAGTTGTACATTTCTTTTCAGTTTGTTGTTGCTTTTACATTTTCTTTTTAGTTTGTTGTTATCCCATGATAATGGCACTGGTGACATTAATGAAAATACAAGTATTCATGAGAACGACACAAGTGTCATTACTGAGAAGAAAATGTCCCTTGTGTCTTTTTGTTTGTTAACCCGATTATAAGCGGCTACATTCCATTCGTGTCGCGAGAACCAATAAGTTGAACCCATTTAAGTTGTAAGATGGACATATTATTTACAAAGTTCAGAGATATGCTCATTACTTATATTCTAATGAATCAGTAGAATGACTTTGCTTTCATCAACTGATATAATATAATCTATATTATTTCAATCGTTCTTTGTCACATAATCAAATTTTCTATCTTACGTATAAGGAGTCCAATGCATGAGGGCGTTGCACTGAAAATAAATCAAAATATGGGAGAAATAAATAGAAAGAAACAAGTGTCGTTACTGAGAAGAAAACAGTTGCATTGTTCTGTTTGTAAACACGATTATAAGCGGCGAAGCCCAATTCGTGCCTCGAGAACTAATAAGTTGAACTCATTTAAATTGTAAGATGGACATGTCATTTATAAAAGTTGAGAGGTATGCTCATTACTTATAGGACGTTGCATTTGAATTAAATCAAAATATAGGATAAATCAACATAAAGACACAAGTGCTGATACTGAAAAGAAAACGGCCCATGTGTCATTCTATTTATAATTTATGTCATTTTAACCGTTCTTTATCACATGATCAACCTTTTTGTCTTACGTATTTTAGGGGATCCAATGTTTGAGGGCGTTACGTTGGAAACAAATTCAAAATATATGAGAAATCAACATAACGACTCAAGTGCTGGTACTGAGAAGAAAATAACTCAAGTGTAGTTTTGTTTGTAAACACGATTATAAGCGACGAAGCCCCGTTCGTGCCCTGAAAATCAATAAGTTGAACTCATTTAAATTGTAAGATGGACATGTCATTTACAAAATTTGAGAGATATGTTCATTACATATATTCTAATGAATCAGTAGGATGACTTGTGCTTTCAACAACTCAATATCATATAATCTATGTGATTTTAATCGTTCTTTGCCACATGATCAACATTTCTGTTTTACGTGTGTTATGGTGTGTAATGCTTGAAGGCGTTGTGTTGGAAACAAATCAAAATATAGGAGAAATCAACAGAACGACACAAGTGCTGTTACTGAAAATAAAACTGCCCATGAGGTCGCGTCCCACCTGTGCCCTTTTAACGAATAAGTTGAACTCATTTAAGTTGTAAAATTGACTTGTCATTTACGAAAGTTGAGAGATACACTCCTTGTTGACAATTGACATTATTTATTTATTGTATTTTATAATTGGAGGCCATTTGACCAACATTAAGAGAAGTTTAATGTACTAAATACATTGTTTGACCAGGTTCTTTAACCAATTCTTCCATAATAATAATGTTAATCTCGATTTGGATTTAGAGGAGAGACGAATTACTCGTGGCATGATTGAGAGAGAATTTCTGAGAGAAATGAAGTTCGAAGAAAGTGCCAAAGAGAGAACAATGAGGGCGACTAAAATTAGACAACCTTACTTTTGAATAGTATTTATATGGAGGGTTTGATGTAATTTTCTCTTGTTATTTTTTCTTAAAAACAATCTAGCCATTGTTTGGCTTCATTAAATTTTAATTTATTTTTTCTCTCTCCTCTTATCAATCACATATTTTTCAATAAAATAATATTATACATAAACTCAAAAAATTCTCTTTACTTTTTAACCGTACATTCTCTAAAAAACACTATTCCAATTTTTTTTTTCAAATAATGGAGATTAAACAAGGACTTAGTACCTTTTTGGTAATTAGCCCTCGTTTGGTATAGCTAAAGATTATACTTTTAATAAATTTTGATAAAAGTTGATGAAATATGTGATTAAAAATTTAAAAAAAAATGAGTCATGTTATGTAGTTAAAATTAATTATTAACTTTAACATAAATTTTTATCAATTTTTAAGTTACACCAAACAATGACTTAATTATTTTTGTAGCATGATAAAATAAGGGGTTTTTTTTTTTTTAATCATGGTAAAGTGTTCGAACAGGTTAGATTAGACTACATTGGATAATGATTTTTGGATAATGATTTAAGTATAGCTAAAAATGAATTGGATATAGACCGGATCTACCCATAACAGTTCCGATCCGATAATAATAATTATTGAAAAATCTTCATATAAAAGAAATTAAGTATCAGTCATTTCAAAATTAAGAAACAAGGTATAAAACTTCAAAAATCAGATATTAATTAAGTTTTATTTATGAAATAAGTAAATAACAATATATTTTATTAATTAAATATAATAAGGTCATAATTATATAATATTTTGTCACAAATTATCGAATTAATTGGTGACAAATTATTTCTCGATCACGAATAAAAAATTTTATAGGTCACAAATTATTTCACGGTCACAAATCAAAAAATTTATAGATGACAATTTATTCATCGCACAATTCAAATAATTTATAGGTCTCAATTTATTTATCGATCACAAATCACGATTCAAAATTTTTAGGTCACATTATTTATTGGTCACAAGTTATCGTTTATATTATTTAATGATCACAAAATATCCAATTTATTAATTACAATCTCAAATAATTGGTCACCTATTATTTATTAGTTACAAATTAACCAATTAATTGGTCACAATCAATCAAGTAGTTGGTCACAAACACCCACACCCCACGTTATCCCACCTACAAACCATTGCACCATCGCCACCTCCACAACCACCAATATCACCATCACGCCACCTCAACATAAACACCTACACTATAATATCAGCACCACCACCATCTCTCAACTGCCACAACCTATACCATCACCACCAAGAAAAAAATAACCCAAAACACCAGCCAAGCAACATGTCGGAGGAGGAAAAACTACCCCTAAAACACCACAAGTTCGTTATTATTCTCCATATTGTTCTTCTTCAACACCTGATCCCCACAGCCACCACTGTGCACAATATGGCCTCACAGGTGATTCTCTGCAAACCCCCTCCACCATTGCCAAAAAAAAGGAATTTATTGGGAAGCTTTAGCATTTCCCAGCCAATCCATTACTACTCTCCAACTCCGCAGAACTAGACCTTGTGAGTTACCATCATCGATGCAGCTCTATTTTTTGAATTCTACGGCTGCACTTTTATGCAAACCAAAGTCCTTATCGGATTTGAACCGATGACTTACGTCAAATTAGACTAAAATAGATTCATTCACTTGCAAAAAAATTAAAAATTAACTTTATGTGGATCAAAGAAAGGAGGAGGTCAATCAAAAAAGAAATGTTAATTAATCAAAGGTGCAGCTTCTAAATCTGCACAATTTCCCCTTGATGTATGGTTACTTGATGCTATAAAGGAACCATCTCAATATCATATTCATCTAAAAGAAAAACAAAAATTGTGTTTTTACTATGGTCTTACAGAACGATAATTATTTAAATACGTTCGTATCGCCGGAAAAGCCAATAGTTCAACAAGTCAAGTTTACTAAAATTATTCTGGTTAATCTAGAATCGAAAGTACAATATTTGAATCTATAAAATTGTATAGGGCTATTGCTCGAGTGAAGTCGTAACAAAGTAGCTGTACTGAAAGGTGCGACTAGATTTTCAGTTTATGGGGGGTAGTATGGGATCCGTAGTCGGGGAGAAAATCACTCATTTGATTGAGTACGCTGTCAATAAATTTCTACCTCTTATTATAGTGTCATAGCCGAAAAGATATGTGGCCATGAAAGAGAAATGGGGATTAAGTAAAACAAAATTGATTGGATGGTAGAGCTATAGAAACACTTCTGAACCGAATCGAGAAATAGATTGACTAATCCTAAGTTAAAGGGTTGAGAAAACCAAGATTTCATGATTTGCCGCCGAACTGATTCCAATTTCAAGAGCTCAGATCGAACCGGTATTTCAATTCTATTCTTTTTAGTTTATTTCATTCATAGTCTGCTTTCTTAGAAAATGGGGACATTACTAAAGTAAAATATTACTTTGTTCATAGCTTTTGGTCCGCTATCTCAATCATAATTTTCCTATTCCCAGAGGGAAAGGTACTAGTAATCGGGATTCTAGGTTAAAAAAAAAAAAAGTTACCCCCAACTTTTTATTCTTTCCACCGCTTGTGCGGGCCCCCGTCAATTCCTTTGAGTTTCATTCTCGCGAACGTACTCCCAGATTCAAAATTGAAATGACCCCCCCTCCCAAAAAAAAAATCTCTATTAACCCCCAAAACCCATCCTCAGTTCAGATTGCAGGCTGCAACTCGCCTCCATAAAACCTACGAGATCACCCATTTCATTCTACGGTAACGAAGGGATTGTACCATTCAACCTCATATATTGGGCTATTTTTAGAGTGTGTCTCTAAAAATTGAAAGTGGAATTCATCCCGTTGAACGAAAATTGCAAATATGATCGAATGATAAAATTTCTCTTCTCCCAAAGGTTCATAAGACCTCTGTCCTATCCATTAGACAATGGACGTTGTTCATTCAAATACCCATGGAGAAGCGCATTATAGTACTTGTATGCTTCTAGTCGGAATTTTATTAAAAATGGGGAAATCCTGTACGAAGGAGATATATTAATTACATTTATATATGAAACCCAACTCCATATTTGTAATGGAATATATGAACTACATATGAATGGAGGAATAAAGAGAATTTTCGACTTAAATTGAAATTTGCAAAATCCAAATGAATTGAGATTCATGGACCAAATATAATTCAGTAGGATCTTTCATTCACATTTTTTCCACCTTTCACTCTTATACCTTTTTCAACGAAAAAAAATGAAAATTTGAGAAGTAATGGATACTTTTTATGAATGTCAACTAAGTATCGTAAATAAATTGTTCCCGATTGTTCAATCTTTTGCGACTAGCACTATTTTGATGTGAACCTTTAGGAGTAATTCATCAAATTGGTTAGATTCAAAATAATAGCATACGCTCGAACCCCCGACACCGTGATTTGTAGCCATGTGCTCTAATCCTCTGAGCTGCATGCCCCTAATGTTAAGAAAAGATCTCTTGTAAAAAAAAAAAAAATAATAAGGAATATTTTTCAAGTATAACCTAATCCTAATATGTATGATAGAATCAAAATGATTCTTACTTCAAAGCCATGAAACAAGTAGCTGGTAAATTAAAATTGGAATCACCCAGCCTCTCTCCGATATAGTGCCCAGACCGTTACGCTTTTCCTGCGGGTCAAAACTTTCCCGACAAGGAATGTATTTATTCGATCTAACAGAGTGATTTTGATGTATCCAGACTAATACCAATCCAAGTTATTTCGTGAATAAAATGTGATCAATCAACCAACCAACAAAACTACTTGTTACAAATAGCAACCACTAATGAAGGATTCCTCGAAAAGTTAAGGATTAGTAATCTTTTTTAGAAATCAAATGGATTCGCCCTTATACATACGTGAGGAAGGTAATCATAAAAGAAATAAGATATCTTGTATAGAACTCATGGGTGAAAGAAATATTCGATAGATCACATAGCGCCGACTATATCTCTATTCGCATTTCTTTTGTTCTCTTCTTTTTTTTTGTCAAGGAGGCTCATTATTTCAATTGAGATAATGAAAAATCATTTCACCTTTTTAGTTGCCTTGAAGGCAATGTTTCCTCTGACATTATGAATTTTACCACAATGATGTAATAGTCGGAGGATAGTAAAAAGTCATAGCAAATCTCGTGTTCTAGAATATAATTCGAATAGAATATTTAGAAAAATGATATAAACGTGTAATTTCTTCATGCTCGTTCCAAGTTCGAAGTACCATTTGGACAAATAAGAATCTCATTCGTTAGATTATCTCTTATTCAATTATGAGTTAAATGCATCATGTTTAGCAGAAAGATGGGTATTCATTGTTCATTAACAGACAATCACTTAGTCACAAACTACGACGTCTTCTGGTCTTTCAACGGCGTTTTTCAGTGCATTCTTCCAAGAGAGAGAGTATATGGAAAATAATTAGGGCTTGAAATAAAATTTGGTGAATTTTGTGGGGGTAGGGTGGATATGTAGAGTAATTTAATTTTATAATATTATTTATTAATATTCAAAATTTTAATTATTACCTAAATTTTGTATAAACAAATTTTAGATTTGATTTTTAAAGTTGAATCTTAAAAAATTTGGTTGGGTGTAATTTTCACACAATTATTTTAATTATTTGATCTGATTTGATTCGATAATCCAACAAATATTTGATGGTTAAATCCACATTCGATTTTCTATGTTATCGGTTATTTGATTCCATAATCCGATCCAAAATTAGAGAAATAGGAAAATAAAATCAATACTGAAATTAACTTTTTTTTCCCAATTTTTTCAATTCTTAAACGAGTTTAATAATTATAAAATTTTCAAATTTTTTAACTTTTAGCTAATTGGATTGAAAGGTATAAAAAGTTGTTTACTCATTTATTGACTCGCTTATTTATAGAGTATATATCCAAACATTTTATTATAAACTTTTGATGTAGGATGAAAATACATTTGGTTCGAATGTAGTATATTGTACTATTGTATAAATAGTTATTTATATTTTATTAAATTAATCGTTTTTCCTATCTTTTACTAATTAATAAAAATTTAAAACTCTCAAAATATTTCAGTTAGCACTATTATAATATTTCTTGTTTATCAGATATATTTATTTTCTTAAACTCTTAAAATTGTATTTGGTACTATAATTTGTATGTATTATCAAATAAATTTTTGATTGATTAAAATTTAAACTAATATTAAAAAAAGAAAATACTTTTTTACGTATTTTTTCGTCCAGGTTTTGTCTAGACTCGCCTAGACCGAAACATACACATCTCGTCACGCATTACGCTTTTTAAAACACCGTGTATATGTGGATTGACTTTCTTATATTTTATGTTTTCAATTTGATGATTTTTTTATCCTAATTTTTTTATTTTCTCAATTATTTATTTTAATGACAAATAACATGCCTAAATAAAACTGGTTTTTTCAAATCGATAGATTTTGGTCGTTTCTCTTATTCTCTTCAAATTTTACCTTTTACAAAATATTTATTTCCAACTAACATATTTTGTTCAAAAATAGATTGTAAATAAAAATATATTAACTATTTTTTTATAATTTTAAAAAATATATTATAATTAAAAATACTTATAAGTAAAATATTACGTATAAGATAAGAAAAATTACGTTATAATTAAAAATTACTTATAAATAAAAAATCACTTTTATGTAAAAAATTGTTATAAAATAAAAAAACAACTAATAACGCAAAAATGCACTTATAAAATATAAAAAGTTACTTATAAGTAAAAAAAATTCACTTAAAATTATTTAAAAGTATAAAATTAATTTATAGTTGTGAAATTTACTTATAAGTAAAAATATTAATTTAAATTTTAAGTAAATATTTAACCTTATTTAATTTTTTAAATTAAATATTAACGTATATGTAGAAAAGATCTATAAGTAAAATATCACTCATGAGTAAAAAAATTTCATATAATTCTTTTTTTTACTAAGGTTCGTATATATAATTTTATTCTTTTAAAAAACTTTCAAAATCGGTGGACAATAAATTTCTAAGTATAAGTTGGACAATTTTAAAAATCTCCAATAAAATAACTCAAAATCGATTTGTTTATAAACATTCAAAATCGATACTTCTAAAATGCTCATAATCGGTACGTCGAAACTCCCAAGCAGACCAGTATTCTAACACATAATGACGTGTTAGCTTGAGTTGACCTATCAATTGGGTTGGGCCTGAAACTTCATAAGTGCATTTCGTACACTTATCTAATTTGTCAAAACATGGATATTCGTTATTATTTAAATTGAATTGTGGCTAAATTTGTTGTTTAATATATGTTTTAGGTTCACATCGATGAATACACGGAAATTGGAGAAAAGGAATGCAAAAAGGAGCTTGTGGAAAGTTGAGGGGCCAAAAAACAATTGGCCCCAAACTCAATCCTAAAGCGCGAGGGGCGCCTCTCATCAAGGCAGCCTCGACTGAGGCTGCCTGATCACCTAAGGCGCGCGCCAGTAAACGGGGAGGGCCTTATTTTGAGAAGAAGAAGAAGGAATTCACTTTTGGGATCCAATTTTCAGAGCTTGAAGCGAAGATTTTCATATTTTCTTCATATTTATGTGATTCGGGTGATGACTTCCTTTTATTTTCTATGTATTTCTCATATTAATATGATAGACTAAATTTAATTGTATTGGATGGATGATGAAATTCTTTGATTCTTAGTTTTGAATTCGAGACTTGTTGTTTTTAGTTTAATTCTCGCATTGTGATTCTATATACATGCTTATTCATATTATTTTAATGCTTGCGCACTATTAGGACAATAAGTTGCTTATTCATAGTGTTGAAAAACTCACGATAGGTAGAACACTATTTACAGAACACATGAATAATAAGTATTAGGAATAATATTTATAAAGTGTGCGATCGTGTGTGATAATCCTATATTTCAATGCATGGTTGTCATATGAATGTGGACTAGGGATATGATCGTGTCGTGATAAACATAAGTTTATTATATCTTGAAAAATAATAGTATATAAAAGTGGAATTATCGATCATCACAATTGCAAGGATTGAATTAATTATCACAATTTGAAAATTGAATTTAAGAGTCAATGAGTGGAGTCGGAAATTCAGTACATTCATCACATTTAATTTAAACAAATATTCTTTGTTCGCATAGTTATAAAACGTAACTAGATATAACTCAACATATTTTGTCACCATCACGAATTCATATATATCGAATACACTAAAATTAAATTTTACTCCTTGTGGGACGATAACTCTCTCATCACGATTATTACTTGTACAACGATTATGTACGCTTGCGGGAATATTTCGTACCAAAACTCAGGTCGAACTCTATAAGATTCTAGATAATTGCAGAAATAGCACTAAAGTCAGCTATATATTAATATTTTGTATTTGTTTGTGGAGTGTCCAAAAAATATGAATAATACTATTCATAGTGAAGACTAATGATAGTCATCATATGTGACATATATGTATCACTTTGTTATTTGATGCATGGGATTATAAAAAACTAGCTCGTTAATATATATATATATATATATATACACACACACACGTCTCATTTTGTCAGTTTTAAACAAAATCGAAAAGTGGTCTACGGATATTTATATACATGGAATTGGTCTCATAAGATAAAACAGGGGAGAGAGAGAGAGAGAGAGAGGGAACGAAAAGAAAAGAGGGGGTCATGACTCATGAGCTTCGTCGATTAAATTTTTTTTACTCAAACAAACAAATTTTAGTTCATGTTTAAGTTCTCTGGTATTTTATCTGGTGTGGATATAGGTTCGAATCTTCAAAAATGAGTTATCCAACCTTTCCGTGACTTGAAGTTAGAGGATAAAATTGTTAAACCACTTATTTTTATTTGTTTATTTTTATCTAGCTCAAATGGAAAACACAATTTTAATGTCTATATCGACATTTTTAATCACGTGGGAGCTCAAATTCACATATTTAAATAGGTTGAAAATCTAAAACTTCAATTTTGAAAATTGAAGACTCAAATTCACACCAACGACACAGGTTAGGGAGTTCCAAATATATAGAAATCAAACCATAGTTAATTAACTCCAACCCCCACTAATAATTACTCCCTCCGTCCAAACAAAGAGAGGCTTGTTTTCTCCACATTGCATGCACCCTTCTCTCTATATAGTCCTCCTCTTCTGCCAATTTCCTCTCAGTCATTCAATTTCTTGGGTTTCAGGAAACTAAAAAGAGGCTCAAGCAAATGCTACTGAAACGAAAATTGCATACTAAGACAAAGTTTGCTAGGCATTGAAAGTGCAGAAGCTCAAGCAAATGCTACTGTTTTTGGGGCCAAATTCTTCGGCCGCGCTAGCCTCGTGTCCTTCCTTTCTTCCGTCCCCAAGTCCCAAAGACCAGGTATGTGTTAAACTACCTTGTTTAAAACTTAAATTGTCACCAACTACTCAGATTCATGTTTTCAACACGTGCGCAATTTTCATAAGTTAGGTAATGTCCTGTTGAATCACCTCGTTTAAAAACAAATATGTAATGGGATATTTTGTGAATTGCAGCGTTGTTTCAATCTTTACCATTCGAAACGTGTGGAAGGACTGTAATTCCAGTTAACGGAGTTGTGGGGTTATTGTGGACAGGAAATTGGCATGTGTGCCAATTAGCGGTAGAGACAGTTTTGTGCAGTGTTTTACTACAATCGCCGGAGTTTTCAGTGTTTGATCAATTTGATAAAAGATCAGAAGCTAATAACGTGGATTTATATGGATCACAAGATTTGAACGTGAGGCTTAAAAGGAAAGGGCTTGACATTATGGCAAATCATTTGGATCTTGGATTACAAGCTGAATTTCCGACGAGAATAACGGTCGGCAGTAGGGTTAAACGGAAGACAGAAAGGAGGAGACTGGCACCGCCTCTGTCGAATGAGCCTGAAACGACGACGTTGGAGAGTGGTTTGATGCTTCGTCAAGAATTATACCACCATAATGGACAGGAAATGAAGCTTTCTTATCTTAGTAAACATTTGGGTAATTAGAGCCTGTTGTGAGTATTTTTATTTTATTTCCTTATCTTAGCAAATTTTAATTTTTTTTTTCTTCTAATTTTGGAGACATTTTGAGGTTTATTGGACCCTAGATTTCTCATTTACGTAACGTGGGGATTCTGGGGAATGGGGATGACACCTTCGACTTCAAGACATCCTTTGTTAGTCAACTTTATTGACATTTATAAGATTATCAATCTAAATTACGAAACATGTCATTTAGTCTTGAAGGTTGCAATATCTAGAAACATTTACTCTCAATGCATGCATCAAAACTATTGGTTGTTCATCGATTCATGAGCGGAAATAGCCTTGTTTCAATTGGGAGTGGTAAGACTTATTTTTGAATGATTGATTGTACTGATGACCTCGTTTTTTGTAAGGGTGACTGTATATGGACGTGGTAGATGCTCCATGATGCGAGACAAAAATGTTCAGACACCGATGATATATTTATAAATGATTGCATATTAATAATCAATCACGAACAACTCAACTAGAGCAAAATAATCTAAACTCAAACAAACGACCGTTGGATGAAGAAGCATGTGTCTTCATCTCCCAAATCAGAGCATTATATCACTAGCCTACTACGCATTTAATACATTGAAAATGAGTCAACCACCCTACAACTTAGGCTGAAAACTTGACACGTTCATTATTACAAACGTCATATCAATCGTTCCTAGAAATTGCCTGCAGATCTTTCAAGAGCAAGCGAGAATTTTGGCCAAGGGAGCTTTGAAAGCTTTCCTTTTGATTTCACCACTTCTTTTGAAAGCCTCCACGTGGACTACCATGTAAGTTTAGTTTGGAGCCTTGATAGCGAGGCGTAACAATAGTGCATTAACCATAAGGGAAGGTTATTTAGATTAAGAAACCGGTTGGGGAGCTGCCAAGGTTTCATCAAACGTAACTGCCACCTACCTTGTAAAGATTAGGGAAAAATACTTCATCCTTCATACCATAGAGCTGTTAGCCCCAACCCTCAAAGAGAGAGCTTGTTTTTCTAGGCAGGGGTGTGTGGCGATAAGTGAATTCCTTCTAAGGGAGGGACTTCGTTTGCCCCTTCATCCATTCTTTAGGTTTGTTCTTAGGTTCTATGGATTAGCACCTACCTAACACGTTTCCAATGTCTGTGCCCAACTGGTTGGGACTTTTTTTTTTCTTAGAAGGCCATTACATGTACGATTATATAGAATGTTCATCCGTGTTTCTTTTTAAAATTAAAAAAAAAAAAAAATTTACATGTTCCTTTTCAAAATTCTATCAAATTTACCAATCACGTTCAACATATCATCAATCAATCTCCCACTGACAACATAACTATAATAATAGGTGGTTTCTTTAGTTCATGATCATTTGAAAACTTACAAGTGCACGAGATCGTGGTCACATAATATAATGATGAATATAATGTCGAACTCACGAGGACTATGTGTTTGACCAAGTTAAAATTAATTACAACATTAATCAAATAGCAAACAAATTTTGTGATTTTTCTATGCTGATACATAAATTATCAATTAAACTAATGAAAGTAAGTATATGTGTTTTTCAAATATGTGATATGCAATGCTAAGATGTCAAATCTCCCTTATTATTCCATTTTTAGTGTAACAATTAAAGTGACAATTTGAAGTCATTTACATTGGTCAATGTTCCTAATTTAATTGAAAGTTCATCTCGATATCAATCAAATTTATTCCCCTCATGTGACCTTTCTATCTCTTGATAAAAGATGCAAATATGATAAATGCATTAACAAGTGTTATAACACCTATTGAAACCATATAAAACTTAGAAGTACATCTCTATCCTCTATCAAACACATATATAAGCCATATACTTCTGTGTTCATTTGATAATAATAATTGATAAATATTGGAGTATGAGATGTATATGAGATGTCTCTAATATGTATTCTACTTTTAGGTATTTTTAGGAGTAGAAAATTGATTGAAAATCGTCCAAATTGGTTTTAAAAAGAGTTCCAATCGAATAAGGAAAGTTGTATTCACGCGCAAATTTTTTTCTCTCCATAACAGTCAGTATTTTGGTCATAACTTTCTCTCCTAATATTTGATTGAGACGATTCAAAGTACGTTGGAAAACTAACTCAAATTGATAGAACTTTACTAGATATATAATGTTTTCAATTCGAACGTTTACTGTGCCAAAAATGGGTTTCAATTTTCGACTAAAAATTTGGAACATGATTTGTGCGATTGAAAATTGATTTTAATAATATTTTGATCATATTTCATTCATTTTTGAGTTCTAATTCCATCCAATTATCTCCTAACAATCTTTAAAATACCGTCTTGAATATTTACGATTTGGTCACAAGACGATACTTGATTGTTAACTATTGATATTTACAATTTGATTCTCTAACTTTAAATTTTACCCATTTTTCCTTGATTTTCTTTTGTTTCTTTCAAATCCTCGTTCAACCATTGTGTTTTACCTATATAACATAAAATACAACAATTTAAGATATATTTTATCAAAAGAATTACCAAATATCGATATTTTAAACCCCGAATAAATATATAAAATACACTTATCAGTTTCCATTGGGCCTTTCAGTCATCTGGATTCTCTGATGTTTTCCCTCAAGTGTTTTATTGTTTTGATTGTGTTCCAAGATATGAAATATTGTCCCAATCACAAGCTGGAAATATGAATTGCCAGCGATTCACGCAATCATACCTGGACGAAAGAGGGAGGCCACTTATGCATGACTTGACTGAGTTGTGAAAGTGACATGCCCAATTGAGAAGGGACCTATATTTTCATGCAATTGGTAATTTGTATTTTGTGAGTGGGTTCGGGTGAAAATGCATCACAATTTCCATTCCCTATTGGATCCAAAGTGCTGTGCTTGCCATTTCATTTTATTTCTTAAATGGGTGGTGGGTCCCGCATGGTGATTCCATTCAACTTGCTACATAAGAAATCAAAGTTTTTTCATGGATCATGATCCATTTTTGATCTTCCCTTTTCTTCCTCGAGCCTGTGAATCACTTGCAATAGCTGCATTACATATATACATCAGATTTTCATTTCCATGAAGTGAGAACATATAGAAGAAGAAGAAGAAGAAAGAAATGCTTGTATATTAGCTAATTAATGTGAAGAAATATAATTTCCTTTCACTATTCAATATCCGGAGTACAGGACTGAGACATCAATGTGTCAACAAAATGCCAAAATGATAATCCAAGACTCGTCATCCAGTACCTTTGATGCAGCCTTCACTAGGTTGAAAGCTTCGTATAATGTTAGCATCTAAATTCGACAGTCAAATAAGGTCAGTTGTTAAGGTGTCGTCAGGTTGTTGATATGCGGATATTTTGTAATATATTTGTTCTCAGACTACTGTCTGTGACCTGTTGGATTTACATATGAAAGTAAAAATAATCAATCATTGATACAAAAGACTATCTGGGAGAATAGAAGAAAAATGCATTTTACCTGCATGGCTGCTAACATGGACACGAGATCTGTGCACTGTTCGAGCAAAACTCGCTCTTTAGCTATAACTTTCGCTAGTTCTGCCGTCAAATGATTTACTTCCTCAACCTGCAAAATGATTAAAATGATTTGGGCACAGGTCAGCTATGTAAATAGAACAGCTTTCAGCTGAAGATCAAATTGACACCCTTTCTTCTTTTTCTTCTAGTATAATAAGCAGTGACTTCGAACATTGTATGAGCAACTAATTCCAAGACTTAGTTGAATGAGCTGAACTTGAACTCTTTAGGATGCAGCATAAGCTAATTAAAAGTACTACATCAGCTAGACATGGCGACAGTCCTACGTCTATTAGAGAATGAAGCTACTCTACCTAATAGGTTGGAACCCCAAGGCCCAATAATTGGTATCAGAGCCATGCCCTAGACTAGCCATGAAGATGCACCAAATGAATCTCCAGACACGTCCAGAAGATTTAAACGAAGGTGTGGGCCCTAGTTAATTGCAATGGCAAGAGATATCGTGAAGGTGAACTCTCAAAGTGGAGAAGCCTCCATTGTAACGAGAGTATGATGCAATGGAGATGATTTAGATCTTGTGGTTGCAACAAGATGGAATGAAGAGTCATCACTTGATGGTGACAGTGATGATTATTTGTGGGAAATGCAACAAAATTCCCACCTCGACTAGACAGGGGATAGTCTTGGGTGTATAACGGGATTGGCTTATTTCAACTAAAGGTTAACCTTTTGGAAGGAAGAAGTCCCCAGCGCTCAATTATTTAACAAGCATTTAACAAGAAAAGAGATCAATCCTAAGCACATGTTCTTCTATTTGCAGCAAAATGAAAGCAGAAGCAGGTACTGTGCAAGTTGATCCAACACGTTGCATTTCTGTTTGATTTACACTCCTAAAACAAACAAAAGAAAAATCCAGCAACACAATCCATCTGAATTTATTTTTCAAATTTTCAATACACAGCAGAGAACTGGTAGGCCATTACTGGATTGCATTGTATAGTACTAAATTCACAAAAACTACCACGATCAAGAAGCAGCAACTGCGTAAATTTGAGTTCATAAGATTACCATTGGCAGAAGTGAACATATTGATGACGTCATAGCCTGCATAACATCAACTGCTGAACCAATAGCATCCTTCAAGCTCTGGATGTCAGCCTGTGAAAATGGAAAAAAATTGTTGACTTTGTCAAACATGACAGGAATTTGTTTTCAACTTGAGAAACTGCTCACAACATTAAAAACAAAGCAATAAGTATCTTGAGACCATACAGTTGCTCCTCCAACTACGGGTAGACGAAGAGTGCTAGCCTTCAAAGCTTTAATAGCTCCAAGCAAAGAGATGGACTGATCTTTATCCAGAGAACCCCAATCTTCTAAAAACGTCATCTGCTAGACGATGAAGGAAATTAAATACTCACATTCAATTAAATCACATAACAAGTGGGAATTCACAAACCAACCCCCAATTATGTTTCAGCAAAAAACAGAGTTTATATTATTTAAGAGGAAAATTTATATATATATGAATGAAGTTTTCTTATACGTTCCTTTCTACATTTTCTATGACTTGCGAGAAAAGAAAAAGATATTCACCAATTTTTTTAGTAATATCTTCGTGCGCAATGGAGTTCTTGAGAATCTTTCAAGACAAGAAGAGTATTAATTATACCTACAATAACTTACGAGTAAATAGATCTACAAGGTAGAACAAACCATATCTTACCTCTTTCAACTTTGCCTTTTGCAGAGGTAACAGGTACATTTTCAATACTATATAACATGACTACAGGATTTCATTGTTTTATCAGGAAAGACAGCTATATGACTTGTAATTAATGATAGTAGAAACTTAATCCAAATACAGATCTGGAGGCATATATATCATGTAATTTACCTCACCTTGTAGTTTTGATATTCCATTAAAGACGACCCATAAATTTCTTCATGCAATTCCACATTTTGTTCAATAATTGAGGGCAAACAGTTCCATGACTATTATTGCAGTATACGAGTACCGCTTTCTTATTCAATTTTGTCAATCCAATTTCATGTTAACATTTAACGGTGGTAAATCTCATTTGATTATTCAGATTCCATCAGGTCAAGCCCTGGTTGTTGGGAATCCATGTTATACAATCATTTTGCACAAATGGTCGGAAAGGATTTTGTTATACGAAACAGAAGCAGTGAATAGAGCTTACTTGTCCCTTGAGAATGGAGGCTAGCTTCAACTTTTGTTTAAGCAACTGCAATCGGTGTCTTTTTTTGGTGACAGTGTCTCGTAGATCTGAGATTGTTATCCATGCATTCCATAGATTTTTCTGGTACAGACAAAGATTCAATTTGTAACAGAATATCAGGTATGACTTGTATATGTAGTATGAACATGTTAAAAGAACTGACTTCAGTGAAGGGCCAAATACCTAGAACTAGACATACTAATTTTTTTCACTTGTGAAAAAGGAGAAATACAAAGTTGTTCATGTGATCCAGATATAGATATGAATAGCAACATGTAGCATAACTTGATATGGATCATTGAACTGAGAGAAAGGAGCATGCTCGGCACTTGTAGCTACAACAATCATATGGCTGTTGTACGTGGAATAGAGAAAAACCAGGAAATCCAAGAATGTCTCACAAAATCAGTACTCAAAAGGAAATGAAGATAGAAATTAAGCGATCTAAATCAATTGTCATAATATATCATTTCCAATTGCAAGAATTTGCATCACGTGCTTAATTGTCATTCATATCTTACTTGCATCTTTAGTAAGAAATTCCAAACATTAAAGTTCATAATGCGTTGTATATGAAGCTTTTGGCTCATACCTTTGTAGCATTAGCTTATAGATGAAAGGATTTCCCATGTCAAATTCTCAGGGCATATGGAATTTTAGTATCATAAAAAACCATAAGAAAGAATAATCAAACAGCTTGGCAAATCTCATTCCTATTTTTCCTCTTTCTATCTCTCGCCCTCTTTCCCATTTATGATGCATTGAAAAAAAAAAAAAAAGAATTATGGTAAAATCTTTTAGTAAATGTCCTTGTCACATTGTATGCTTTTCTCTTGATCCCATATTTAAAATATCTACCTAAATCAATGTAATAAATTTGGATGCACCAATCCTAACATATTCTGATATATTGCTTTAAAACTTAGAATCTAATAAATTATATTTTGTACAACATTGAGTTCTTTCGCTTATTTCACCACCAACAATTTATGTTCAAATAGCTAGATAATATTCCTTTCATAATAATCAATAACGTTTAAAACAACTGCATCTCCAAAATACATTTTGAGTATGGTTTTGGTAATCATTTGTTATCATCCCGTCCATCTAGCTGTCCACTGAAAGGTCCAATGAAATCAAATCTCTCTCAACCAACTTGTGCCATGATAATCTTGATCTATGTCTCTCTCCTCCACCTTCTTCAACTAGAATCACATCATTTTTTAACATTGAAGTTCACTTATGCATACGTGAAACATCCTTCAACCATGTAGTCATCCTTCCCTTAATAATTGACTGTGCCACCTCACTTGGTGAATATTTTATTTCACCTGCCTTTGAAGCCAAAGGAGCCAGCACATGAAGGTGGACAACATGCTCCATGAGATTTGATATTTTACCTATTCTAATATGTCCAATAATAAGCCATCATAACATCCTCATTCTGCTACAGTCATGTCATCTTAATCATTATTTTTGCTACACTCATGTCATCTAATTTGTTATGATGAAACTAACTGTGAATAAAAACTACATTTTTGAGCAGCGATCGTGTTTAATGATACAATAGAACTCTTTTTTGTATCATAAAGTTCAAGAATTCCCGCAAAAACTCTTCCAAATTCTTCATTACAATACTCTATTACTATCAATTAGGATAGTGTCGAACAAAGTTACATAGAACAAACGAATTTCTTAATCTTAATAAACAAAAGTTGGGACTTCTCCACTTGAGTCTGCTTTTTATTCTTCCACAGATACGATGCATTTTGTCCTCTAACAGAAGGCAAGACCCAAAAACCAGATCTTCACTCTAGCTTTAATCATACTTTCATTTTTCAAAGACTCAAGTACTTCAACTAATCAGCAAGAAAAGGCAACATCCTCTAGCCTACTAGAGTTTCCTGTTCCTCGTTTTTTTCTTTTTGTTTAACCTAACTCAATAATTACAGAAACAGGCATTTGTACCAACTTTCAAATTTATCCAGGATTCATCTAATGATTAAATTAATTTTCAATTCAGTAAACGAACTTTCTCTCAGTATTCCCTGCATTTGTTGGCATATATAGGAACCTTTTATCAGCTTTCCCTGTAATATTTGACATGCTCACTAAAAAAGTTGATTTCCTGTTTTCCAATTAAATGTTTGGAACACAGGTCCCACGACCCTTCTCGCTAGACCACATAAAGTAAATGGCTAAATTACAATCAGAAATATCATTATAAACACGTACAACATGTGTGCAAAATTCTATAGGATAGTAAAAGTAAGCGACCATTATTTCAATGCTTATTATTTCGTTTCGACAATATATTCATCTCAAAGAATTTACTCTTCCAAACATCTTATTACACACTAATATCATCACTAAAAATTATCAGACAAAATTATTATTTTTAGAGTTTTAAGTTGGCCCTTCGAAAGACCACATGATGTAATTGTAAGTCCGGTTATGATCATATGCATCTCTAAAGATTCACTTTCTTTTAATAAGTTCAGCAATTTGTTCACATAGAGCATGTTAAGAGCAGCAACACAACTATATGTAGGGGAATATATCTTTATTGGAGGTTGTGTTCTAAGCTCAACTGGCTACACCACAATTGACAAAAGGAGCAAATTGGCCCTAAGTTTAATCATAAGTTTGTCACATTTGTGTCTTAAATGTTATCTGCAAGTGAACAAAAAGGGAAAGGGTCTTAATTTTTATGGGAGCTTCTAACAGTTAAAAAGAAATAACCTCAATGAATGAAAAGTGCTTTGAGACTAACATTTATCATAAAAAGAAATATCGACCATCATAGTTAAACAGGGCATACATAGATTATCGTTGAAGATATCTCACCTCTGCACTGTGTCTCTGCACCAGCAAGACCACATCGGTCCTAGCATTGGCAAAACGCCACTGGAGGTGCCGATTATACAGAAGCCTCAACAGGTACGCATCAGCAATCCAGGTCTCGCCTACTTTCCCTCTCCGAACATCAACGGCAAAACTAAGAACTGAGGGTGTCTCATTAAATTTACTAGTAATGGTGCTAACAGCATTTCTGACACGAGATGGACTAATTCCCCGGGATGGAGATGATCCCACTGGTGTCATAAGCTTGCTCGGAGATGCAGGTCTAATACCTCCACGAATAGGGGATGACAATGGACCATCACTTGCATATTTTTTCAACTTTGGCGGCACAATTAGTTTCGAACTGGGATTTGTGGATAAGGGCAAGCCTGGATCCTGCAACCTCCTCAGCCGACTATGGGTTTCTTGCCAAAACCTAGCCGAACCAACAATTCCACGAGGACCATTTCTTCCATGGAAATCCCCACCAGTTCCTTGAACTCCAGAAGTGCTACCGGAAGAGACACTGTCCGAATCAGATGCAATGAGATCAGATGGTACAGATGTCTCGTTATTAACCAAATTCCTATCCATAACTAGTGGAGCCGTCTTTAAAAGATCCGAATAGCCAAAATCAAGACTCAACCTACCATCAAGTGACGCCCTCCTCTCATCAATCAAAGGATGTTGCGATGCACGAACTACATTGCCAGATCCAATGAGCTTGCTCCTCTCTACACTACTGCCGCTACAATCCACACTCCTCAACAATGGATTCACCGACCGGTTTTTTGCCGGCCACATATGCTGATCAACATTCTTAGAATTATCTACTTGATCTCCTCCCCTATCACCCTTTCCTCTCAATGGAGTACCACTTCTCCTCCTCTCTGGCGTACCCTTCCTCACACTACTCAAATTAGGCGAAGACGGGGCAGCCTTAGTCTTACTAACCGGTAGCGAAAAGGCTTCACCTTGAAAGGAAACCGATAAACTCCGAGTAGAAGTGACGAGCAGCTTTGCAGCTGCTGAAACTTCAGTCAAACTCTCATGCTTAGAATCAAGATCAGGCGCTAACTGCCTGGCAGCCACGGGCCTCCTCCGGTCTGCAGACACAGACCTCTTGGGGCATAAAGAAGGAACCTTGGACACCGGAGTCGAGTTCCTTGAAACCAAAGGAGAGGGATACCTTCCAGAAGAAGAGGAAGATGAAGAAACTGAGGATGAATTTGAAGTGGAAGTTGAAGTTGAAGTTGAAGGGGACATATATCGTGAAGAAACAATTCTTGATTTGGGCCTCTTGGTATTGTTTGAAACCCCATTCTTGTCCTCTTTTTCGGAAGACAATAATGGAGGTCTTCTTGAAGATATGATTTTGGGGTTTTCAGAAACAGCGGCCACCATCTTCACAACCAAGAAATAGCATACACATACATACAGAGTAAAAATATGGAAATTCACCACTCACATTGTGCTTTCAAACCAAAATACGCGTGTCCATAAGCCTTTTAACCTGCAAGAAAAATCAAGAAATCCCACTGTAACTCAAGAAACCATAATGGGTCTTTGCAAGATTCCACATTTTTCAAGATTTCTTGGTATAAAAGTAGTGTGTTAAAGTCTCAGCTAATTTCCATAAAAAAGTTGTGATTTCCCGGCCAGAATTAAGAGAGAGATGGACAGAAATGGTGTTGGCCTGTTGGGGAGTTGAGATTTGGGGGCACAGAGTTTTTCGTACATCACCAGTAGTGGCCAGTGGGCACTGTGCAAGGGGGTGGGGGAGTAGGCGTAGGGTAGGGGTGAACCTTGGAGAGTCCTTCTTACGCTGATCAATGCCAAATTTTCATTATCATTCTTCTACTCATTTTCAATCACATATTTTTCGATGAAATAATATTTTTCATCACATCAATAATTTTTTCTTCATTTTTTACCACATTCTCTATCAATCTACTATTCCAAAATACATTCTTCCAAAATAGCGTGACTCAAACACACTCTTAATCATTTTTTAATAGTTTTAATGATTTTTTTAAAAAAACTTATATTATAATGATGAGAAAATTACGTAACTTCTTGCATTTTTTGGCCTAAACTCGTTGATGGGGGTTGATGGGCTGTCTCTCAACTCCTAACTCCTCATTAGCCCCCACAAAATTTGTTAGTTAACCTAACTATTAGTTTTAATAATATAATAATAATAATAAAAGGTAAAGTTGATTGTAGATTGAAGTTGACTATTTCCATTATTGTATATGATATGTAGCAACATTTACTTAGGACTTGAGAGAACAATCACAACGAGATAAGTGCACAATCTAAACACTCGAGTTAAGCACTCATCTAGAGCGTTAAGTGTTGAGGATACTGACTACCTAATTTGTTGAGGTTCAATATATCTTTCACTCTTTAATCGACTAGCTTTATCGAATTCCAACAATAGTCTTGTTTAGCCATCGAATGAATATTTTTTGAGAAGCAATCTTATGAAAAGTTAGTATCTGATTTTAAAAAGAAGCATACTGTGTGTTTGATGGATATTATCGACGAAAGAATGTATTTTAAATATTAATATGATGAGAAATATATGGTTAAAAAAGTAAGAAAAAATTATTGATGTGATGAAAATTATTATTTTATTGAAGAATATATGCTTGAAAATGAGTTTTGAAATAATATATTTTTAAAATATGTATGTCAAACATAGGCTAATTCTCGATTTTATGTTATGAGAATGTTTGGTGGGTATTAAAATTAGATTTTTAGTAGATTGTGATAGAAATTTTTGAAATGTGTGGTTGAAAACTTGTGGGCCTCATGAAAAATGTGGTTAATATTGATTTTTTAACTTTGGCTTGAATTAAAATCAGATTTTAATCCGGATCAAACATGGGCTATAGCTTCAGAATTAATCTTTCAATCATGTTACATATACATCAGTTTTTACGTTATTGTGTCACGTGACAATATACAATTGGACAATTAAAAAAAAAATCGCCCACAATTTTTTGAAAATATGAGTGATGTCAAAAACATGGTAAATCAAAGAATATACACTTAGAGCTTGTTTGAGAGGAATTAAAATCCAATTAAAATAGTCCTTATTGAATTTCATTCGTCTAATAAAAGTCAACAATAACGGTTAGTTTTTCAATTATAATCCAATTGTAATCTCTACCAAACACACTCTTAGTATTATTCTTAGTCTTCAAGGATAAAACTGTTTTGGTTCCATGTTAATCATCACATGATCAATTTCATAACATTGAATTTTGATTTCAACTAAGATTCATCTAAAAAAAGCGAGAGATATTTTCATAAGAATCAAACAACAATAAATGAAAATCTAAATGTGGTTTTCCATTATTTATTTATTTATTATTTGGGGTTTGATATGGGATGCGACGTCCCATTCCGTTTCTATCCCACTTGCTTTTGACGCAAGTTTGTGCCTTTTTTGTTGTTTAACTTTTTTTTCTTGGCTAAATTATATATGGAAATTGGCCTTGTGCTTGAATGGTCCCTAACGTTTTGGTGTTGACCCTTCAACTTTGTGTGCAAAAAGTCATTTTGGATGATCTTTGAAATCGATCACAAAGCTAGACATTCTTCATTATGGAATAAAAAAATTAAGTTAATTTTTTTTCTACATCTTGTTCTCTCAATACTCGTTTCTGTTGAGAAATTATTTAATTTGTCACGTGAGTCGACATATGTAATTAATTGGAAAAATTAGACTGGGTACCCTAAAAAAATAACAAATTAGATAATACCCCCTAAAACTAATTAAAATTCTAGCTCCCGTATTAATTACGCTCAAACCCCAGAACCTTAGAAACCCCCAAAACCAGAAATCTCGAAACTCCCACCACGAATCTCCATTTTGCTTCCCACCATCAAGAATTGGTTGCTGCCCATGACGAAGAATGAGAAGTGTCATCAAAGCCGATAGAGGAGCTTCAGATTCCGAGATTCCGATTATAGGTGGTGCCGAGGATGCACATATTTTGATTATTGTTGCTGCAAATGCAAAATCGATCAATAAAAATGCAGATATCAAGATCATATTGATGGAGAAACTGGTTGCTTTTTTCAATTGTTTCAGAGTTTGTTAAAGTGGTCATCTCTCAATGTTTCTTAACGTTTCTACATTTGAAAATTTAGTGCCCATCATTTGGAAGATGAATTCTGTGTGTTTTTGAATCAAAGAATTTTCAATTCATGGGTTTTTAATGGTTGTCTTTTGTTACATTTTTAGACGATGAAAGATAACATAGGAATTCTCATCCGGTGACATTTAATTATATATGTATATATATATAGCATACTGAGTGCTATTTGTTCTGTTCACATCATGTTTATGATTTTGATTCTTCTATATGGTTTGATGATTAGAATACACATATCAAAACTTGCATATTTAAAAAAATAATAATAAATCAATCAATCAAACGGGACTTGTAAATCGCATCATTAAGCATATGAATAAATCAGATATTTAACGTTGGTGGTTTTGTGGGTGTAAAGACTAAGAACACATAAAGGGTTTTCAAGATTTTATAATCTTGCTCAACGAGTTTTCTACCGAGTGAAAATTGTGGGTTTTTCTACTTGTATTGTTTTATGAGGTGAATGGATTTGTGATTTTTTAGCTAATGATGGATGGGAATTTATGATCAGGAAATATGATGCAACAGAATGGATCTTATGGAGGTTTTGATTTTTAAGGACCAACAAGAGTCCATCATCACCAACAAATCCGTTGGCACCCCACCAACACCACCCTCATCCTAGACAAGGTTCATCAATTGTTCATTTAATCTGGCTTGGAAATGGAATTGTTCAAGTGAACCTGAGGATGGAATTGACGAAGAAGATGAGATCAAAAAAGAGGAGGATATTGAGAGTCAGTCCAATGTTCTTGCAACGAAAATTCGACTCCAATTGTCGCAAAAGGAGAAAGCACGTGAATTTCGTCAAAAGATTGTTATTTTTTTTTTAATTTGTGTCACTTTTTTTTTTTTAATTTCGTAACTTTTTTAAATTTTGTCACTTTTTGAGTGTGTCACTTTTTTTATTGTCTGTCACTTTTTTAGTCCGTATAACTTCTTTTAATTTGTGTCACTTTTTTGAATTTTATCACTTTTTTTAGTTTTTTGTCACATTTTATGTTTTTCTCATTTTTTAAGAAGATAAAAAAAATGAAATAATATGTTATATTTTCCTAACATAATCAGCATGTGGATTTGTCTGAACGTTGTGATTATTTTAAGAACATGATTATTGGTGCTGCACAAATGGATTGTGCTATTTTTGTATTTGTCATTTTTTTTCAGTTTTGTCACTTTTTTGAGTTTGTGTCATTTTTTTTAAAAAAGTAAAAAAGTGACATTGTGTCACTTTTCATTTTACACAATATTTTATATTTTCTAAAAACTTTTCATATGACTTTTCAAAACATCCCTAATTTTAATGGTATTTTTGTAAGTACCCCTAATTAATTCTGTATAAAGGCTATCTTCAAATTAAGTTCAAAATTAAAGTGATCTAATAAAGAATTAAGTAAGTGACTTTGGGCATCTAAATAAAGTGTCGGCCGAATTATATGTGTAGAGATCGGATCCATTAAAGTTTGTATTTGATGATAAGCCGAATACATATAGAAATATATATATATATATATATATATATATATATATATATATATATATATATATATAGGGTTATGGTCCCCAATTCATATGTGAATTTCTCTTCTTTTTTTTTTTTTTTTATCACATCAACACAAGAATACAAGAGAAAGTATATTGAAGAGAAAGATCCATAAGCCCATAATCAAGAATCAAGAAGAAGTTTTGGAGCAATTAAATAGACCAACAAGGAATAAAGATTTAGAAGATCAAGATTCATTATTCAAGATACAAATCAATGAATCAAGGTATGTTCCGCGTTAATTAAGTTTCTTGGTGATTTAACATGAAGATATTAGCAATTATGTAAAGTTTAAGTTTCATGAAAAAATTTCAACAACTGGTATCAGAGCCTCTTCAGGTTGAATCATTAAGAATAAAAATTTTAATTTCGTTCTTGTGATAATTTTGTTATTTTCGAATTTAGTAATCTAGATTTATTCTTGTTAAGGCCTTGTATGGGAGGGATTAAAATTGGATTAAAATTGAAAATATAGCCGTTATTGTTGACTTTTATTAGACGGGTGGGACCAAATAACGGCCATATTTTCAATTTTAATTGAATTTTAATCACTCCCGAACGGGGCCTAAATTTGAAAATTATTCGGTTGATTTTTTAAGATTTTCAGTTAGTTTTTTGTAAATAAAAAAAAATTTGGGCGATACCACACTGCTTGGTGATAGCAAGACACTAAGTCATTGTAATTTTCAACAATATTGTCGTAGGCTGCAGTATGAAAGCATTCTTTGTAGGACAGTTGGACAGTAGCTCACTCTGCTGCCATTCCGGCGGGTTCTATAATAAAAAAAAATTAAGGTTTGGATGAATTTTGGAGGCAGAGGTATGTGTTGTAAATTTGATATGTTCGAGCCCTTGTTTGCAATTTCAAATTACGATTAAATTTTAATGTTTCAGCCCCTACAGTTTACAACTTTGGCTATTCAGCCTCTAAGGTTAACAATTCATACAAGTGTCTTTTAAAGTGCCGATTTGATAATCAAGTCCCTAAAGTTTGAAAATTAATTTATTTGGGCCATTAAAGTTCTAAAATTTATAATTAAGCCCCTAAAAGTTCATAATTAGTTTAAATTGGGCCATAAAGGTTTGAATAATTAATTTTTTTACTCCTAAAATTTTCAAAAATTAATTATTGACCCCTAAAGCTTTGGATAATTAATTTTTGATTCCTAAAGTTCTGAATTATTAACCCTAGGCCCCCAAAGTTTCAAATAAAATAAAAGAATTAAGGATTAACAATTATAATTCAAATTTTGGTATTTAAAATTTCTTTTGAATTACTAATTTTCCTAAATAAATTAATTGAAACAACATGTTACCAAAAGTGACTTCTTTTGTTTAGATTAATTTATTTGGAATATTAGGAAGGTTGTGTGTACGTAATTCATGTAGATATTAACAGGCCCAAAGGAAGGTTAATATTTGGTTGAATTATTTAGATACATGTGGGAATAAATATGTGACAATTATAAGGTTTTGTTTTATGTGAACAATAAATAGATCCAACGATAGGCTTATTGTCAATATTTGATTATTATACCAAGAGTACCACTTAGAAGCTGGTATTTTTGTTCAAAGACTAAATATCAATGTTGTGTTCAATCTCTTATGATAGTGTTTACCATTATTTGAATTAATCAATTGTTTAACATGGATTCCTATGTGAACATGTTAATTAAGTATAAGTTCACTATTCAGTTAATCCATCAAGTTCTGCAATATTTGCCAACATCAACTATATTCACGTGCTAAATAGAACTAACTTTAAGGACTAGAAAAAGAACGTTCAGATCATTTTTGGTTGCATGACTTAGACATTGCATTAAGGATTGAATAACCCGCTGCATTTACGGATAAAAGTTCCGCTAATAAAAAAAGGGACTTTGATAAATGAGATCTTTCAAACTGCATGAATCTTATGATCATGAAGCGTGGTATTCCAGAATCATTCAGGGGTATTGTGTCCGATAAGGTAACTACTGCCAAAGAATTTCTTGTTGAAATTAAAAAAAAAAAACACTTTGCAAAGAGCGAAAAGGCTGAAACTAGTACACTTTTGGCGAACTTAGTTTCACTAAGGTATAAAAGTAAATGAAATATTCGGGAGTACATCATAGAGATGTCACATATTGCTTTAAAATTAAAGACACTAAAGCTTGAGCTATCTAATGATTTGATCATGCATTTAATTTTGATTTCTATCCTTGCACAATTCGTTTAATTAAGGTCAGTAACATCTGTCAAAAGGGAAAGTAGACTCTTAATGAGCTCATTTCATATTGTGTGTAAGAAGAAGAAATGTTAAATTAAGATAAAATTAATATTACTCACTAGGCAAGTACCTCTAAGGACAAGTAATAAAGAATAAGAAAACTACATCTGATTCGGTTCAAAATAAATAGCGAAATAAATTTAGTTGTAACTTTTGTGAAAAATCTGGGATATATAAAGAGAGATTGCATTAAATACCATGCTTAGCGTGTAAAGAAAAATACACTTCTCACTTTTGTTTGTTTTGAGGTAAATTGAGCGTCAATACCTAGACGGACTTGGTGGATAAATTTCGGTACCACTACTCACATAAGTATGTCTATGCGGGGTTGGCTAAACTACCAAAACAAATTGATGTTGAAAGATTCATCTATGTGGGGCGATGACAAATCAGTTAAGGTTGAGGCCATAAGAACTTTAGGTTATCATTAAAGACTGATTATTATTTAGATTTGAAAGAGACATTTGCGGTACCGTCCTTTTGGACAGAATTTGGTTTCTTTTTCTACATTGGACAAATTTGGTTACTCTCGTTCAATTGAAAATAGTTAGTTTGATCTTTTTCTTAATTCAAATATTGTGGGAACTTGTTCTTTATCCGATTACAATAACCTATATTTGCTTAATACGGTTGTTTCTTATAAAGAAACCTTGTATATAAATTCACGTGGTACTAAACATAAATTAACCAATGAAAATTTTGTTTTGTTATGACACGAACGATTAGGTCAAATATCTCAAAAGAGAATGGAAAAAAACTTATGTAAGAAGGAATTCTTGATTCCCTCGATTTTTCAAACTAAAGTGTTTATGTAAATTGCATTAAGGGAAAACAAACAAACATAAGGAGGTTAGGTGTCAATAGGACTTTAGATATCTTAGAACTAATTCATACGGATATCTGTGAGTCATTTCCTTCGGCTTCTTGAAATGGTCAACAGTCATTTATTACGTTCTTAGACGATTATTCCCGTTATGGTTACCTGTATCTCATTCATGAGAAATCCCAATCAGTGGACGTGTTCAAGGCTTATAAGGCTGAAGTTGAAAATCAACTCGGTAAAAGAATAAAACACGTTAGATCTGACCTTGATGGTGAATACTTTGGCAGATATGGCGGATCAGGAGAACAACGTCCAGGGCCTTTTGCTAAATTCCTAGAGAAATGTAGAATCGTCCCTTAGTACACCATGCCAGGTTCTCCTCGCATGAATGGTGTTACTGAAAGACAAAACAGAACACTTAAAGATATAGTAAGGAGTATAATTAATCATTCCACCTTACTAAAATCTTTCTGGGGAGAAGCATTAAAATGGTAGCTTAAATTCTCAACAAAGTTCCCAGTAAAGATATGGTAAGGAGTATGATTAGTCATTCTACCTTACCAGAATCTTTTTGGGGAGAAGCATTAAAAACGGCAGCTTAAATTCTCAACAAAGTTCCCAATAAAGCAATTGTTAAGGGGGTACAAATTTTTAAGGATCCCACTATTAGATCAATTTTCGAAACGGGATATATTTGATTCCTTGAGGATGTAGAGTTTACGAGGGGAGATAAGGTTATAAGGTTAATGATTTTATCTTAGATGAAGAATATGTATATATTTCATCTGTTGCAATTGACAGTGATCAGGATTAGAGACAAATTCTTGCTCCAAATCTTATTCAAGAAGCAATTTCGGATCAAAACAATATTACAAAATCCCCCATATACAATCAAGAGATTGTTCCAGGAAAACAAACTCAACAACCTCAAGAACAAATTCCATTAATGAGATCCACTAGATAAAGGAAAAATGCAATTTCTGATGACTTTATAGTATTTCTTCAAGAACATGAGAATGTTATTGGATTGATGGAAGAAGATTCTATCAACTTTCATCAAGCAATGAAAAGTAATAATTCTCAAAAGTGGATTGATACTATGGATGAAGAAATAAAGTCCATGAAAGACAATGACGTTTGAAAACTTGTCCGATTACCTGAAGGTACGAAACATATTGGTTACAGATGGATATATAAAACCAAGAGAGATTCGAATGTTAATGTAGAAAGATATAAGGCTCGTTTTGTTGTAAAGAGCTTTACTCAAAGGGAAGACATCAATTACAAAGAGACTTTCTCTCCAATTTCAACGAAAAACTCTTTCAAGATTATAATGGCACTTGTGACACATTTTAACCTTGAGTTACATCAAATAGATGTAAAGACGACGTTTTTTAACGGTGACATTGATGAGATGATATATATGGTGCAACCGAAAAACTTTGTGTTAGGAGACTAGAAGAAAATGATTTACAAATTAAAGAAATCCATCTATGGGTTTAAGCAGGCTTCCCTTCAATGGTATCACAAATATCATCAAATAATCACCTCGTTTGGTTTTGAGATGAATGTGGTTGATGATTGTGTATACCACATATTCAGTGGGAGTAAATATATATTCCCAGTATTGTATGTCGATGACATACTATTTGCCTGCAATGATATAGATTCATTGCACGAAATCAAGAAATTTCTACTAAAGAATTTTAAGATGAAAGATCTTGGTGGTGCCTCTTTTGTATTAGGAATTCAGATATATTGAAATCGTTCTCGTGGTATTCTTAAATTATCACGAAAGAGACATATCGATACGGTACTTAAGAGATTTGAGATGCATGATTGCAAACTAGGTGAACCTCTGTTGTTAAGGGAGACAATTTTAGTCTCAGTTAATGCCCCAAGAATAAATTTAAAGAAAATGAAATATAGGAAATTCCCTATACTTCACTAGTTGGGAGTTTAATATATGCTTAAATTTGCACACCTTTGGATATAATGCATTGTTGAAATGTTAGACAGCTATTTAATTAACTCTAGGATGGAAATTTGGAAAGCAGCCATTATGTTATTCGATATATATAGAGAACTAAGGATTACATGATCACATTCAGGAAAATTAGATTAATTAGAGATCATTGGATATTCTGATTCTGATCATGGAATATGATTGCAAAATATTGTCACTAGACTACATATTTTGGATGAATTTGAAAGACCATTTTAGTTATTCTAGGACAATAGCAGTCTTGTATTCCAACAAGAACTTGATTATGTCAAAGGTTTTAGACATTAAGTTCCTAGTTGTCAAAGAAAGAATTCAGAATGGTTAGATTTTTATAAAGTATATTAGGACAAACTCCATAATCATGGATCCATTTACTAAATGGCTACCACCCAATGTTTTTCATGAGCATAATACTCATATGGGTATTGCATCTTTTGATGATATGTCAGTTTAGTTGGAGTTTGTATTTTGAATGTTGTCTTTTGACGCATAATTTTGGTTGTGCACATTCAATGTTATTTCAGTAATAAAGTTTTCCGTTCAGTTTTCACTCTGATTAAAGTTTTTGGTTTGATCTCATAAAGTATTAAATAATAAAGTTTGCCAGTTGGAAATAGGCATGTTTGGATCACATTACATGCAATTTCCATGTTACACATTCACACTTGATTTATATCATTTGAATGTATTGTTTGCGTGATCATTGATGGGTTTAGTTGTGATATTTGTAACCAAGACCGCTTTGGTCCTATATTGATATAATCAATGAACGAGATTATTTGGAGATGCTTTTGGTTATGATAGCAAAAATTTTGAACTCATAAGGTTATACACATTTATAAAGTAACATATGTGGTCAAAGTGGGAGATTATTGGAAAAATAACTTGCCATGTGGGCCGACATATGTTAATTAATTGTGTATAAATGCCATCTTAAAATTAAGCCGAAAATCAAAGTGATCGAATAAAGAATTAAGTAATTGGGCTTTGAGCATCTAAATAAAGTGTGTGCCGGATTATATGTGTAGAGACCGAATCCATTAGTATTTGTATTTGACGATTGGCCGAATACATATGGAACTATATATATAGAATTATGGTCCCATCATATGTAAATTTCTCATTTTTTGTGTCATCCCATCAACACAAGAATACAAGAGAAAGCATATTGAAGAGGAAGATCCATAAGCCCACAATCAAGAATTAAGAAGAAGGTTTGAAGCAATTAAATTGACAAATAAGGAATAAAGATTTAAAAGATCAAGATTCATTATTCAAGATACAAATCAATGGATCAAAGTATGTTCCGTGTTAATTAAGTTTCTTGGTGATTTGACATGAAGATCTTGATAATTATGTAAAGTTTATAAAGTTTAAATTTCATGAAAATATTTCAACAGTTTCACCAATACTTTGCTCTTCGTTCAAAAATGAAGATTTTTGTTTAAAATATTTTTCATGATTACTTTACATAAAATTCAATAACTAAATGAATGCTAATCTATTTCACATAATAGTTTCAACCATAAAAGCATAATCATTTTCAATAGACAAATGACAAGACCTAATATTCCATTGAATCACATATAGAAAACAACCAATTTCATAAAAACGAAAATTCGACAATGAAGTTGTTCAAGTTGTGAGATCTTTAGGCGTATGACGTCGAAGTGGAGAAATGTGTGGTCGGTTGCTAACTTCGGTGCAGATGAGCTAAGTATAAAAAATTATTCGGTTAAAATGGCAATCTTAGGTCTTGGAGAAGAATGAGATTCGAGGTGTGGGAAAAGCTTGAATGTTGATGAAAAAAATATGTGCTTACCGGAGATGTGTATAGATTTTTCAGAAATTAACCCCATGTAAACCTAAGCAAATTGGTATAGTTTTCATAAAGCCAACACTCATTCCACCTCTCTTCTTTTCTAACTTGGCAAATTGACCCCACATGACCCTGCAAATTCTCCCCTGTTTGAGATACTAATTATGGGAGCTTTCTAAAGTATCGATTGAACATTTATGGATATTCTGATTTTTGGTGTTTAGCGACTTTTAAAATAGTTCAATTCAGCTTGAAAGTTTATTATCCAGCAGTTTTTAAAATTTGTTAAAAGAATAAACTTACATGTATACCCTTTGGCGAACTTTTCAATTTATAATTTTTTATATGAATTTGTTTACTCATAAATAGATTTATAATTTTTTATATGATTTTCTAAGTAGATTTTAGTAATAAAGTAATTTTTTGGCTTATAATTTTTTTAAAAAAATTATTGTATTTTTATTTAAAAGTTAGTTTTGAACAAAATATATTATAAGTGATTGTTTAATTACTTCTAAGTAAATTTTAGTAATAAAGTAAATTTTTGGCTTATAATTTTTTTTAAATTATTGTATTTTTTATTTAAAAGTTAGTTTTGAACAAAATATATTGGAATAATTATTTTATAGAACATAAAATTGGAAGAAAAATTGAGAAACGATCAAATCCATAGATTTGATGGATTGAGAAATACAATTAAAATTACACCGCATTAGATTTGGGTAATTTAAAAACCACTTAAAGTCAGTGTCCAAAAAACCTAATAAGTATCGATTTTTCCAATGTTTAGGTCATAATTGGGGCGGATAAAAACTCCTAAGCAGCCTCTAAAAGACGATTTTTGCAAAATTTCTTAATTCCCTTATTTTTTTTGAATGATATCATTTTTTTCTACGGTTCAATATTATCAGTAGAATTAAATCATTTGCCAAATAATGTCATTTAATTATAATGTGGTGTTCCATTTTTATCTATTTGTTCTATCTCGTTTCTTTAGGATTGCTTTTTTATTTACAATTTTTACCTTTTCCTTTTAATTTTTTTTCCTCAAATTCTGGTTTCGAAGCAATACTTAATTAAAATTGTAGAATCGAAAATGAGATTTCACAACATGGGACAAATAACAGGAGAGCATCCAAAATCATAAGGTGGTATTAAAAATTTGGTTTCGATTGGGATGAAATATTAAAAATATAGAATATAAATAGAATCACTAAATGAAAGATAATGTCGAGACAAAATATAGTTCAAGTAATAAGGGCGAAGTCTTACTCGTTCATTGGCATAAGTTCGAGCATTTGAGAGGATAATAATGAATTTAAAAATAAAATTCAAATAATGTCAAAAAATTAAAATAAATATTCTACTAAAGTTTAATTGATCATTTATCGGTGTATTTTTGACTCGTTTGTTGACCTCTCACTAACTAGTTCACAGTGCAAGGAGGTCGAACTTGGAGTTTCTCCTTATCATTTGTTAACTAAAGAAGTTGGGCGTAGCTATTGCATAGGATTGAAAAGGTCCGTAGAACAAGTTAGAAATGTATTTGAGCCACATTATTTTGAAAGAATGTATTTTGGAATAGTAAATTGATGGAGAATGTGTGGTTGAAAAAGAAGGAAAAGTTATTGATGTGATATAAAATATTATTTTATCGAAAAATGTGTGGTTGAAAATGAGTAGAAGAATGAAAATGAAAATTTTAATGTGACTCAAATAGGAGCCTAGTAATAAATGTAACAATGAATTAATGGAAAAATCTAATAATATTTTGTTTGTATTGTACGTAAAAACGAAACATTGTACCTTTTGAATAAGTTTAAAATCCTTGATTTGCAAATCTCTGTCGAACTTTGTCCTCACCGCCAATTTCTGAATCCTTTTGTCGCCTCTATGTAAAGACAACATTGGTGCCATAATTCGACACGCTACTAGAACGTGCAGGCATGGCTATACACGTGTGTGCTGCGCTTATTAAATTTATTTCAGATTTAAGTTTTCTATTACAAATTGCAAGTAGAAGACAACAGTTTACAGTCACACATCTCAATTGTGCTTAAAATTTTGAACTGTTCATGCTCTTAACAACAAAGAGGTTAAACATTAATGTTGTTTATATCCAAATAATAGCGGCGGATATATCGATTGTAGTTTTCGCTCTATATATTCTATTAGGTCTATAGTAGCTTTTCCAAACTAGTCGTCTCAATGTCCATTGCTATTGATGCGTCCATCGCCATGGAATTTGTTGTTATCTCTGACTTACGAACAAGCAATCTTGTATTGGTACTTCACATAATTTTTTTTTATTGGAATAGAATTGATATAGTGTTCAGATTTGTGAGTGCTAAGAATTTAAACTTTTCAAGCTCGAGCAACCAAGACGTTAAACACTGATGTTGGTTATATATCTTGTACAAAATACTTCAAATAACTATTTTTGATGGAATAGAATTGTTGAAAAAATTTGATCCTAACAAGGAAATGGAGATGAGAAACCAAAGAACCAACACCGAAAATGGCTTGAACGCATAATTGTTGTCTTCTAACTAAATTTACACCCCTCTGAAATTGATTTTAATGCTTAAAATGACTCAGTGCAAATGGTATATAGGATTTATCAAATCTAAAAGAAGAATAAGCACTTGTATTTTTCTTTTTAGAGCTTGAAGAACACTTGAATGTTGAATATGTATAAAAACTTTAATAAAGATTCTTTCGATATGGAATAATCTCTTGAATTGATGCTTTGATTGTCTTTAGAATGAAATCTATCTCTAATTTATAGATTATCATTTATACTCTACGAAAATGTCTCAAAAGGTTTATGAAAAGATGTGTTTTTTTCATGAAAAAAAGGTCAAAAAAGGACCAGAATTTCAAAACCAACGATCAAAAAATTGGCCCAGTACAAAATTGGGCTCTCGTCCAGGCAAAAGTTTTGGCTTCGGGTACACCAAATCAAGGCCGGGCGACTATCCTGCCTTACGCCCGTGCCAAAATTTCAGCCCTTCCATTTTTCTTTTCGTTTTGCTTTCGGTGTTTTCGTACTTGCTCGATACACTCATATAAATGTATTATCATTCCAATATAGTTATGAGTTGAACAATAAATTACAACAGGATTTGCGTGAAAGTAAAAACTGTAAAATAGCATCATAGGATACTTTGGCTCTGAATTTAATGACTAGAATTGAGTGCCAGAATTTGGAGTTTAGCAAAAGTGCATCAATGAGCCTTGAGTCACAAGGGTATACAGTGATAAAACTGATTATAGGAATTTAAGATTAATGATCATTAACAAACACCCATATTGTTTTAAATACAATGCTTTCTGTAAGCTGACACAAATGTTACATTCGATCTGTCGTATACACGTGACAATGAACTATACAAAAATGATGTAGTAGTCATTGAAGGTCGTCCAAAAGATCACTAGGGGCATAGATTTCCAACTAATGGAACCAGCGTTTTAAAAAGTGTGCCTAGGAGCGATGCACGTTGAAAATGTCAAGTCAAGTGGTTTGGTGCCTTATTTAGCGGCTCGTTGACCGCTAATGCGTGCCTAGGAATGTCATTTTTTTAATTTTTTTTTAAAATTAAAACTTAAAGTTGATTTACATTTGAAACTTATCTTTTTGTTGAAAACTTTTGAAAAAACGTATAAAATTTCTATAAATTTATGATAAATATTTGATATACATTATTTTTAATTATCAAATGATTTTTTGATGGATTAAAACTTAAAATAATATCAAAATATGAAAACGTCTTTTTTACCCTTTTTTACGCATAGTCTAAACTCGTCTAATTCATAGCTTGGTTTCCACGCATCGTCACAACTTTTGGAACACTGAATTAGACGAACACGAGGTTACCCGAGAAAATTGAAATTCAAAACATAAATATTTCGGCCCTATTTGGTACATATTATTTTTTTCATTTTCATTCTTCTACTCATTTTCAACCACACATTCTTCAATAAAAATAATATTTTCCATCACACCAATAACTTTTTGTTCATTTTTAACCACACATTCTCCATCAATCTACTATTCAATAATACATTTTTTCAAAAGAATGTATCCCAAACATACTCTCAAGTGCTCATAAATTTGGAATGTAACAATTTACTAACTCAACTAATGATAGGATCCAATTCTTCCACCTCATTTACTTGACAAAATTCAAAATCCTAGTAAAACTCACAAAATTTACATCTCCTATACAATACATAATTGATCGAACCATGCTACAATGCTAGAATGATTAACATAATGTCTCATGTCACTCTATTATTGAATTGTTTAAAATACCGTCATCTTTTCCATCAAATCACCTCCCGTCACCTAGGATTCTGTTTCTAATATTAATTTTTTGTGCAAAGTGGTTTAACCTTGTCTTTTTATTTCTGGATAACTGAACTATCTCATAGTACCTTAAATTAATTAATTTAACGTTGTTGGTTGCAATATTGGAAGGCATGTGACTTAAAGTACACCCTAATGGATACTTAGTTCAAAGGTATTACATCCATCAAGGTAGTGGTGTTTAGTTAACCAACTTTCTAAGTGATCACAAACTCAAAAGATTATTCGTGTCGCGCGTTTTAAGTCTTGACAACTTTGCTTTTCCATCACCAATGCAGCCTAAAAATACAACGATTTAAACAGTATAATGAACTATCGTTCTCCTTAAAACATTATTTAGTACTATTAAATCCACATTATCAAATGTCGTAAATGTAAAATTCACACTAATTTTGACGTATTTTTCTATTAAAATATGAGTGACGTTCCCTTAAACCAAACGTGGGGAAAAATGAATCTATACTTTCGAATGTATGGGCTGTTAACCAAATCCATTATACCTCTAATCAAGGTTACATGCAGAATTGGAAGAAAACACAGACCAAAACTAACATGGGCTGCATTGGCTTAGAAACGAACCGAAATAGGGTGAACAACGGATCTAGAACGAGAAACACAGACCAATACCAAGTAACGTAGTCTGTTGCATTGGCTTAGAAACGAACCGAAATAGGGTTAACAACGGATATCGAATGAGAAACACAGACCAATACAAAGTGACGTAGTCTGTTGCATTGGCCTAGAAATGAGCCGAAATAGGGTGGTAAAAGAGAAATCGTGTAGCAACTCTAAATTCAAATCGGTAACAATTTAACAAAGCTAAAGTTTGATGTTGTCTGATCCAATTCTTCAAGCAGGTGGGTGCGTAGAAGCAACGGGCGCGACAATAAAATAAGCAAATATAATTTGTTGTTCACATAAAATTTCAAGTTAAGTTATAAACTTGGAATAATCATTCTCAGTACAACATTGTCTGAAAGAAGACGGGATAAGATGATTTAAAAAGTTCACTCTGAAATAGTTAAAAGCATCACATAAGAAAAATCTTCCTCTTGTAGAAATCTTGGCTTGCCTGTCTAGCGATACTGCAAAAACAAATTTTCACAATTATTAATCTTCCTATAAAAAAAAAGGTGAACCCAAAATAGAAAAAAGAAGCAACAATTAAATTAAAGCAGGAAGATCTAATTATGCAAGCAAAATTTTACAAAATTGCAGTTGGATCTATCTCTCTATAGATGTATAAGCTTAAGACCAAAGCTGATTACATATACAAAGCTTTGTACAGAATCCCATGCGATCAAAATATTTTTAAGAAATACAGCTGATTACCTTGATGAAGCCTATTTCCTTGGCATTGCTGCGAAAGCATTGTCTGCAGCACATGAGCCCATACTTTCTGATTATACCATGGGGGTTCCCACACACACGGCTGCCAAATCGAAATATTTAAAATGTCAACAGTTATGCTGAACTCCCATGAGAAAACATGAAGAAAAAATAAAAAACAATTATTACGAACAACTTATTCAACAAGGTATGACTGCACTTCTTGTTGATTTTATATAAGATGGCTTATTTCTACATTCAAGTGGTTCAAAACTTTTTTAGTTAGTACTAGTTACTCGAGAATATCGAAGATCTTTCCCATTATTTCAAGTTTCTTCATACGTATACAAACTACCGTAGTTAAAGTAGCAATATTGGTATAAATTTTAGAGATACATCCAACAGTATCTCTTTCATGACTAGATTGACACATAAAAGCGAGGCTAGGATGGTGGGTTTTTAAAAATTACAGGCGTATATGCTTTAGTGAGGACAGCATGAAGAGAAGGTAATATATAATCTTCTCTCTCAAAAGAAAGTTGCACAATGTAAGTGAACAAGAGAACTTGGAAAACTCTAAATTACGCCATCTATGATGTATGATTTCAGGTTACAGAAAGTATGCAAACACAATTTTTTAACAGTACCCCCTTCTGAAATGATGGGGGCAGAGACAGATCCAGCATTTTGTGAAACTTAATAAATCCATTGAGAAATTAAAGCTTCTACACCAAAATAGAACTTTTCCCAACAAACTAAAAGGTACAAAAATGAACACAATAAACCCGAGTATATCCAGATTTCAGAGTAAAAACTGATAGAGAGCAAAGCAGAAAACCATATAAAATCTACAAGAGGGTTTGCAAAGAATTTAATGAGATAAGAAGTCCAAATAACGAATCATTTAAAGACATCACATACACGTTTATGATTTACCAGAAAATTTCGCCAGGACTTTGAGTTTGGATTTAAATAAACAACTATAAGACTAGTAATTTTTGTAATGCTTGTGCGGGTATTGGAACTTCAAATTAATAATCACGGATCAATTGACTATAACAAAAGATAAGTGCTCCGGAACATCAATAATGTACATGTAGATACATCAATTGTTCAAATTACTAAACAACTTCCTCACGCTCTGGCAGAGTACAAAAATTTGGGTATTTTTCATCAACAACCAGATAGCGAAGAAGATTAACAAAATCATACATCAACAAATAAAAGAAATAACAAGCAACAAATCCAAAAATTAACATTGATTAATAAATTCAGATGGTTATACCAGGTGCGGGAGCCAGGGCCGTAGGTCTTGGGGTGAGAATTCCAGATGTTGGAGTGTCCCATCTTCTTCGTCTGCTGAACCAAAGGCCGCTAGGGTCTGCAAGTGAAAAAGCCTAATTCCGGAGAACAGTGGAGGTTTCCGCACAAATTGTGAAACGTATTTATATGAGCAGCATCAAAACCCTAGTTTTTTTACCTGGATTTTTTTAATTTTTTTTTGGGATAATTGCAGCTGCGGTCCCAAACCTTTCAAATTTTTGCGCACTTTACCCTAACCTTTGATTTGTGCCAGCGGAGGTCTCAAACCTTTAATAAATATGCGGCGGAGGTCCAAATGGATGGTTTGACCGTTAGTCAACCTAAAAAGTCAAAATTGATCAAATTCATTAAGGGCAAAATGGGAACTTTGCAATTAATACATTTAAAATAATTACAAAGAAAAAGAAAAACACCTCTCTCTCTCTCTCTCCCCCTCTCCCCTCGCTCTTCCCTTCCCCCCTCCCCCCCCCCCCCCTCCCTCTCTTTTTCCCCAACAACACTGTATTTTCAGCCTAGATTTACTTGTTTCAATTAGCATAGATCCATTTTCAGCCTGGATTTACTTGGAAAATAGCATAGATCCATTTTTCATCATGGTTGACTTTTAGCTTATTTTTGGATCTGTGAAGAGTTGAAGAAAGTGGAAACAAAGATGACTAAATCTTGTTTCAGAATAATTGATCCTCCATAAATAATCCCAGGTCATCTTATAATTAGGCAGAAGGAAATATGTACAGTGCAATATTTTGGTGAAGAACATATTTTATGTGAAAGGAATAGATTTCTAGGAAATTTTCTACAACAAAAGGTCACCCACTCTCCCTTTTTTGGGAGACGAGATACTTTTTCTTTGTTGTTTTTGTCTCATGGAAGAAGGGGCTGAGGTAGATTTTAGTGTTGTTGCGTGCAATTTCAGTGGTCTCCATTTTTGGGCATTTCCATTTCATCGATTCGTGCAAAAACATTTCAGTAGTCTCCATGAGATTGGAGCGAGAAATTTTCTCTCTAGAAATCAGAGGAGAAAACCAGTTGAATCTATGCGTGCTATTTTTGGGGATGATTATCATATTTGCAGAGATGAAATGGAAATCAAGATTACAAACATTGAGCATTTCCTATTGTGAAAAAATCGATTTTGGGATCGATTTTTGGGCATTTTCTATTGTGCAAAAATCGATTTTGGATTTATGGTTTGGCTTACATTAGAAGAAAAGGAGGATGTTGGATTGGATTTTTTGGGGTAGGAGGTAGAGCAACAACTGGGTTGAAGGTGGCGGTTTCCGGCAGGTCTCGTCGGAGAAGAGATACTGTTGTTGGCTGGAGAAGAGAAACTGTGGTAGGGTGGGTGGGGTGTGGGGGCTTTTTTATTTCTTTTTCTTTTTCTTTGTGATTATTTTAAATGTATTAATTGCAAAGTTCCCATTTTGCCCTTAATGAATTTGGTCATTTTTGACTTTTTAGGTTGACTAACGGTCAAATGGATGGAAACCATCCATTTGGACCTCCGCCGCCACAAATCAAAGGTTAGGGTAAAGTGCGCAAAAATCTGAAAGGTTTGGGACCGCAGCTGCAATTATCCCTTTTTTTTTCTTGGAGTATGTTTGGAGTTTGGACTTGCATATAGTTAGAGACCCAGTTGCCAAAAAAATTCTTTTAATAATTATATTCACAACCTAATTTTTGATCATATTTTCATCCTCAATTTTCCTTTATTTATACAAATTGTCCTCGATGACAATTTTTGTCTAAGGATGTGTTTGAGCCACATTATTTTGGAGGAATATATTTTGGAATAGTAGATTGATGGAGAATGTGTGATTGAAAAGGAAGGAAAAGTTATTGATGTAGTGAAAAATATTATTTTATTGAAAAATGTGTGATTGAAAATTAGTAGAAAAATTAGAATGAAAATTTTAATGTGACTCAAACAGAAGCTAAATATTTTATTAGCGTACTTCAAAAAAGAAACAAATATCGCACTTCAAATAAGAGAGACTAGTCTTTCAACTTATTTGTCACTCGAGGCCTATTTGTTTGCCATTGTTTTAACATAAAAATGCATTTTTAACCCTTTTTTTCAAAACATTGGGGCCCACTGTGAGAGAAAACAGTCAAATATTGCGGCTCCATTTAAACAGCAACTATCAGAATTTTAATTTTTAGTGGAAACAAGCATGGGCTGAATGTCAATTTATAAAATGCATCGGAGATGATTATTGTGAAGCATGAAACAAAGTGAAGACAACAATGTAAACTTGATATATTTCGAGTGGCTCTTTAAAACTTTTTCCTACTTTTTAACCACACATTCTCTAAAAAATACAATATTTAAAATATTATTCAAAGCATAGTTTTTTACAATTAAAGGCCACCAAACAGGGGCTAAGCCGCAAACTAAAATAATGGCTTCCCATGGAACCATACCTATTTAACAAAATGTAACATTGATATTTCTTTAATTAAGAATGGCCTCTACGAAATTGAAATTAAAGGTGTAGGAAGGAATAAAGATTCATTTGTAAAAATTTGTAGTAGTTAGCACTATTGACAACTTCCACTAATACAAGAAGAAGAGACCGTGAACTTTACCACCAAATTCACATTTAGAAGTTGGTGGTGGCATGTGGTCAGTTGGGGTGGGGATGAGGATTGAGGAGGATGAGGATGAGTCTATTCGTGAAAACTAGAGAACAGCGAATTTAGGGATAGCAAAAAAATCCGACAAACCCTTATACCCGCGGGGCCCCGCCCCGAACGGGGAGGGGAAAACCCGCTTAAACGGGTAACGGGGCGGCGACGGGTAACGCGGTCCCCGCCCCGCCTCGCCCCGCCCCGCCCCGTTTAAAAAAAAAATTTTTTTTTTTTTTTAGAATTCAATACTTTAAATGAAATTTTTTATTAGTTCTAATAGAAAATAGTAACTAAAATTATTTGTCCAAATCTAATGAATATGGGCAATAAAAATAAATTATCAAAAACTTAAAAAAAAAAAAAAAAATTAAATGGGGAATGGACATACCCCCGCCCCGACTTAAACGGGGACGGGGAGGGCCCCCCGCCTCGCCCCGTTGCCATCCCTAAGCGAATCTCTCTTCCTTTGTTTTATTTTATTTATTTATTTGAGAAAAGGGCAAAATTGTCTTTTCGTTAAATTTTAGGGTGTTTTTTTACGGAATCTGTTAGTGAGGAGAAATTGAGATAATTAAAAGAAAGTTGAGGCTAAAAAGGAAAATAGGCAAAAACGTCCCTAATCCGTAGGCTCCGTGCGCAAATGGTCCCCAACCGTCAAATCACAGCGCAAAACTCCCCAACCTATCACTTCCATGCAAATAGAGGAACGCTACGTCTATATGGTCGGTGTTTTTGCTAGTTCTCAATGCTATAGTTTATTGTTTTGGTTTTGCTTGTTAATTGTTTGTCTCCTTCTAGGTGGCGAATTTTTAACAAATTATGGACTTTTGGGGCTCATTTACTTGTTTTATTTAAGAATCATGTTACATGTACATTTTTTTGACATCAAGTTTGACATTCAACGAGATGGTAGCTGTTGACGTTAAAAATCGTGTGAACAAGATTTATGCCAACCAGGGGGAAGATATGTCAAATTCTTGATGGGATACGCAAGTTTTTGTAAGAATTTGATACATATAATCCTTTCTTCCTTGTTTTACAGGAGATATTTGAAATATGGAAAATATGCTAAGGGTCTTTGTATCCACCTGCCTCTTCCTAGGGCTGTGGGTCCCTATTTATAGGGATCGTATGCATGCATACCACACCTCCTGTATTTTCATTGCAATTCCGAGCTGAAGAAGTACAATGGTTGGTGTGACGGGATTGGTTTCTGAACTGGATCTTGTCAGAGCTCTTCAGAATATTAATGGTAGGTGGCCCCCAGTAATTAATGCATTACTTAGAGGAGGCAGCTAACACTTTTAATTGGAGGATTATGGGGGTAATGATGTAAGACCTTTCCAGGTGCATCTCCATAATTGGTTGCTCATATGTCCTGTCAGAGATCCCTCATCATTACAATATCGTATGCCTTGGGAGATTACACAAGCTTCCTCCAGAAGGCGTCTATATCCGACCTGACCTTATTTATCCGAGCTCGACATGTTATCTACTCATGACAAAGATCGATCCGACCTTAATTACCTCGGAGGTCGGATCCAGCTGTTACCCCCGATCTCAACATATTAACTACACATGACGTGGACTCATCCGACCTTAATCACCTCGGAGGTCAATGTCAACAGTAGCAATAATTAGGGCTGGAAATGGTCCGATTCGGTTCGATTCTGAAAAGAACTGAACCGAATCAAAATTCTCGGGTATTTAATAAATGGAACCGTTGGGTCCAAATATAATTATGGAATCGTTCGGGTTCAGTTACTACCATAATTAAATTTTTTAACAAATGTTCAACGATCGATGGTCGTGGTTGGAGGCCGCGGCTTCGATGGGCATTGGAAAGGGGAAGTCGGACTTGGTAGTTGGCGATTTCAATTTGGGCATGTAGATGTAGGTTTTCAATTTATCAAATGATTTTAGGTCATTGACTAAGTGGTTACCGAATGAAAGTGTGAAATTGGAAAGAGAATGATAAAAACTTTAAAAAACTTAGATCTTGAGTTAAAAATGAAATTAATAATAGGACAAAAAAAATTTGAATTTAGAAATTGGGCTAGGCAGGCTAGCTACTTGATTTGGGAGTTAGAACATTAATCACTAAATTAGTTAATTTGCTAATTTGTTTAGAAAAAATTAAAAAGATTAATTAATTCAATATAAAAATTTAAAAAATTATTTAAATTCGGTTCTGGGTCTAGAACCGAGAATCAAGAACCGAGAACCGAACCGAACTCGTCGGTTCTCGATTCAGATACCCGTTCGGGTATTTAACTTATGAAGAACCGCTCGATTCGGTTCGGTTCAGTTCGGGAGTTTTGTCCAACCCTAGCAATAATGACCTTAAATTTTAAATGTACTCCATCAACCTATCGATTAGATTTCAACCACATAAGAGGATGTAGTGGTGGCAATCGAGCCAAACGGCTCGTCAACTTGCCCGGTCGGCTCGTACTGTAGCAGCCCATGAGTCACGAGTCGAGCTCGTGGGCTCGTTTTATTTATAAAAAAAAAGGCAAAAGCCTTTTCACTTTTCAGTGACCAGAGCAGTCATTGAATTAAATTCAGTGACCGTTTTGGTCACTGAGATTTTATTTTTTTCTCTATAAATACCCACCCCCTAATCAACATTTTTTTCCCACCAATCTTCTCATTCTCTACTCTACTCTACTCTCTACAATTTACAAATTATCAAATATCAACATTCAACAATATGAAATTATCAAATCCTTTCATTCTATTATCATCTTCTGAATTTTTTTTACATTATTATCTTGATTTTACTTTTACAATTCATTTTTATACACTACCTGTACCACATAATTTTCATTCACTTCTCAATTCTACATTTCTACATTCTACTTCAAGTCTTTAACATTCAATTTCTATTATTCACAAATGGATCCACGACAATTTGTTGAAAATTTATTAGGTATGGAAGGCGAAATATCTGCCCAAAATCAATTTGGGAATAAACTTGCAGGTCTCAATGAATTACCAATTCCAGAAAACATTGAAAATTTCGACGTTCGTGAAGGTAGTCATCCAATTGATTTGGATGACATTGATGTTGATCCTAGTGTTCCAATTGATGTGGAACAAGATGAAGAACCTACATTAAATATTCCCGATGCAAGAGGGAAGAGAAAGGGGAAGAAGCACGCAAAATGTTGGGACCATTTCAAATTGGTTAACACTGGTTGTGTGATCGATAGACTTCTCGAAACCAAAGTAGTATGTAAATATTGCCAACAACAACTGGCATGGCAAAAAGGTATTGGAACCACCCACCTCAACCGTCAATACAAAACATGTGCGGCCAAACGTGGGCTTCTTCCCGCTGGTCAAACACAACTACAGTTTGGTACTACATGCGCCGGTGCTACTATTACGCCACTTTCTACGTAGACGTATTCGGAGGAGAAAGTTCGAACGGAAATGGTGAAGTTCGTTGCCGCGGCGGAGCTGCCACTAGCAATAGTGGAAAACCAACATTTCTTAAACTACGTCAAACAATATCTTCAATCGAGGTACGTTGGGATAAGTCGAAATACTCTTTGTTTTAATACAATTGAATATTTTCTTAATTCAAAAAAACTATTGATTGCAGATTCGGAAAAACATGGGGGTGTGATATCTTTAACTTCGAATTTGTGGGAATGGATTAATAAGAGAGGTTACATAGCTGCAACTGCATACTATATAGACCCACTTTGGGTCATGCATTAAAAAAATATTACTTTTAAAATTGTTGAGTATCCTCATAACGCTCAAACTATATTTAATGCTATTATGTTAATAATTAGAGAATATAAATGCGAGAGTAAAATTCGTTCTTTTACGTTCGACGATACTTCTGTAAATAAGGTTGTTATCGATAAATTACATAGAGTACTTCAACTTGATTTCAGTGGTTATTTATTTCATATTCGATGTGTGTGCCATATTTTTAATTTAATAATACAAGTCGGTTTAAAACATGTTAAGGATGAAATTAATCGAATTAGGAATACACTTATATATCTCACGATTACACCTAGTAGAAAACAAGTATTTGAGGAATTTTGTGAACAAGTTGGAATGAGCATACAAAAATATTTATGACTGACGTAGGGCATATATGGAATTCAACTTACTTATTATTAAAATCTTGTGAAGGTTTTGAAGCGTTTATCACTGAATTTTATAACAATAGGCATATTAGAGACGAAAACGATATTATCTTAAATGAATCTGATTGGACTATAGTTTTTAAAATTAAAAATTTTTTGACAAATTTTTATAAGTCTACAAATATATTGTCTGGTGTTTATTATCCCACTAGTTGTATGGTTCTTGAACGTCTTTATATAACTGTTAGGGCTTTTAAGAGATATCAAAATGACCCCAATTTTCATACGGTTATATATTCTATGGAATTAAAATTTAGAAAATATTGGGAAGAATTACCAATGTTATTTCCTTTAGCATGCGTCATGGACCCCCGATATAATTTATCGGGTACTAAATTTGTAATTGACCAAATTTCAAATGCTTTAACTTTTAATATGCCTATTACTTATATGAATTTGGAACAAACGTTAACTGAAATGTATGAATTATATGCTTCACGAATAGGTACACATATTATTCGAGTACCTACAACTCCTCCGCCAACTAATATAAACGATGACGACGCTGAAGTACATGAACTCGTATGGAAATTATTCAACTGCATATGCATGTGGTTCCTCTAGTAGTAGTAATTTGTCTTCTACTGCATGTACTCAAACTTCAAGTACTAGTCCAAATGCGTTGCCATCTGAATTAATTGATTACTTTAGTTATACTTTGCCTAATAACAAATCAGTTAAGAAAAGTTCAGAAAATGTCATTGAATTTTGGCGAAATAACGAACGTCGATGGCCAATAGTTTCTATAATTGCAAAAGATCTATTAACACCTCCGGTTAGCATTGTAGCTTCGGAGCCGGCTTTTAGTGCAAGGAAGAGAGTTCTCTCTGAGGTCCGAAGTCGACTGAAAGAAGATATTTTTGAAGCGTTAATATGTGTGAAAGATTGGGAAGACGCTAATTATCGAATTCAACATAAATATCCCGAAATTGCATGTAATCAAGTAAGTGATATTTAGGCTCTGTTTGGTCCACATTATTTTTTTCATTCTCATTCTTCTACTCATTTTCAACCACACATTCTTCAATAAAATAATATTTTTCATCACATCAATAACTTTTCCTTCTTTTTCAACCACATATTCCACATCACATCAACAGTGAAAATGCATTCTTACCTTCAAAATGTGCACCAAATGGGGGCTTAATTTCACTACATTCATTACAAAATTTTATTTTCATACCTTTATAATTTTTTTAAAAAATTTGTACGCATAACAAATTGTTTGTGTACAATTTTAATTTCGCATACTCGAAATTGAAGTAGCCGGTCCCAAACCCGGATAAAAGAGGAATGTTTATCTTTCTTTTTTTTAAATAAAAATGTTTTAGAAAATGTATATTTATTATTTTAAAAATTATAAATGTTTTGAAAAATGTATATTTTTTAAAAAATAGAAAATGTATATATATATTGAATTTAATGTTTAGTTAATTATAGTAGTGTTAAAAAAAAAAAAGACGAGTCGGCGAGCCGAGCAGCTCATTTTGGGCGAGCTCGGGCACGAGCCGAGCTCACCCAAACTCGTTGGCAACGAGCCACGAGCTCATCTCGTGCAAGCACGAGCCAAAGCTCGTGTGGGTATGGGCCAAGCCGGCTCGGCTAGGCCCATTGCCAGTTTGCCACCACTAAGAGGATGTCAATCTTAATATTAACAAGAAAAGTACATATATCGTTATTCTTTATTTAAATCATCACATACTAAGCTCATGTTTGGTGTGGATTAAAATCCAAATTTTAATATAATTTAAAGTCAATGATTAATTTCAACCACATATTTTACGTGTCCTTCAACTTTCCAATCATACATTTTATGAACTTTTTAAGATTTGTGGTTTCATCTAAAAAGATCGAGCCGGTTAAGAATCGTAATTCAATTCCGAATAAATTGATTAATATTTATACAATGTACGATTTATCACATTCGATTTCACATCTCAATATAAATATAATATGTTCTCATAAATTGCAATCTTATTATTAGAGGATGACTAATACCAGTGTTCTAAAAGGCGTAATGCGTTGCAATGCGTCGAGGTCGAGAATCAAGAATCACAAGTTTAGGCGCGTCAATGCGAAGAATAAGCGTCATAATGCGTTTCGTATTTTTAATATTATTTTAATTATTTTTAAGGAATTAAATATATTTTTATATAAAAAAACAGATTTTTTACAAAAAAAAAAAATTCTGTTCGAAAATGCGCCGCCTAGGCGCGCATATGCACGCATATGCGCGGCATTTTGCCAAAATGCCACGCCTAGGCGCGCCTAGGCGGCGCATTTTCGAACAGAAACGCATTTTTACCCGCATTTCACCAATTCGACGCGTTTGGCTCGGGCGTCGCGCCTAGGCGCGCCTAGGCGGCGCGTTTTGGCGCCTTTTAGAACAATGACTAATACTGATAGTCATCAACAATGATGATGTACCGTCATATAAAGTACTTGTCATAAGCACTACTGATGATTAGCATCTAAATCCGCACAGCATGGATACCTAAGTTTCCACTCACGTTCATTAACTTTGTTGTTTCGAAATTGCAATAATTTTTGAATTAGCATCTATGAAATTTTCACTCTATTCAAATTTATTTCTTAAATCATATGAGATTGGACAATATAACAAAAAAATGAAAAATCGAGCCTTGCCATTTTGTACCGTGCCAGTCTAGACCATAATAAGGCCAACCCAGTTCGGCCAATTTGACACGTTTAAAATTAGAATCTATCTGAATCCTTTTTTGCCACTTTGTCTGATCCATTATTAGGTGAAGAAGTAACAAGGTCTGGCTTCAACTTGACACTTCTAAAATTAGAAGTTGTCCACATAAATCCTTTTTAACCATTTTATTGGGTTCGTTGTTAGATAAAAAATGTCCTCTGCTTTGATGCTATGCTGAATCATAGCTTAAACCTTAGAAATTGATCAAAATGGTACTAGTTCAATAAACGTTTGGCTAATATTAAAAGTAACTCAAAAGTAAGTCTTTTCGTACTTGTAGAGCAAGTAACTTTCAAGTTTAATAATAAATCAAGAACATACAAGTCACTTAAAATGATGTGTTTACCTTCGAAGTTAGTGGACATAGTGGAGGAGAACAGATGGAGGATAGGGCTGCTAAGTATAGAAAAGAACCAAAAGCACATTTAGAGTGCGTGTATGTGAAAGATGGAGCGAGAATGGAGTTAAGAATATGGTATATTTGGGAGGAGAGTAAGAGAGGGAAAGAATGGATGTTCAAAATCGATGAATTTTTACATTTTAGGTAAACCTGCTTCTACAAATTTAAGGTTAAGCTGTCAACGGTTCAATGAAGTGATATATAGGGCAAGCAAATAGACTTAAACGGATTTTTTCCACACTAAGCCATAAAAGTAAAGAAGAATAGAATGATACAGAGAGCTTCATTGAAAATGTGATTGAGAAATAAAATCGAAAATCTTTAGCAATGTAAGACTGTTGTGAATAAACAATTGTTAAAGGAACTGTCACAACTCTCAGTGACTGACTTTATCTTGAAAACATAACAAAATGGTTCTGAACCCTCACATTTGTTCCTTTAATGCGCTCCTCCTTTCCTCTTCTTCAGCTTTAATCCACGCAGCCTAAAAGTAAGAATATAAACATCACAGGAAAAAGAAAAGGTAACGTAAGTAAATCAAGAACATGAACAACGACGTATTTGACACATAGAAAACGAAATGATTTCTTTTGTCCATTTTAGTGTAGAGACATGAGGCTGTATCAAGTTTCCGGAATGAAATTCAAGTGAAGTTTGACAATGGCAAAGCAAAAACATAAACAATAATTCATTATGACATGCAGAATCTAGCCAAACGAGAGAACTTGCCCTGCTCGTTTAAGTCTCGAGACACTAGGCTGTATCGAGTTTGCCAAAGGAAATTCAGCTATGGTTAAATAAAAGCATGAATGCATTATGACATATAGAATCGAGCAAAACAAGAGTAGAGTACTTGCCTTGTCTCTTTCAAGCCTAGAGACATGTGGCCGTATTGAGTTTCCCAAGCTCAAGCCTCCCCATGCTTCCCGCAACTCTCTCTCCCTAGCCTCTCGACGAGAAACTGGATGTTTAATATGATCGTCTTGCACCTCAGCAATGGTCATTTTCTCCCTTTCGAGTCTGGACTTGCGCTTAACTAGAACTTGATCCAAACTGCTTACAATGCTCTCTGATTCTCTATCTGTGTCCTTTCTCTTCAATTTCATCCTAGTATCTTCTTCTGTATGAAGTCTCGTCTTCTCTCTTTCCAGCCTCGATTCATGCTTCACTAAAACATTATCTAAACTTTCATAATTTGTGGAACCATTTCCTCCATATTCTCTTTGGTGCCTCAAGACTCCAACGTTACTTCTCAATGACGGTCTTTCCTTTTTTTTCCTTTGCAACAAATGATCTGGTTCGACAACAATCTTATCAAGGCTATTTTCTGCCTCTTTACTTCCATCCTTTTCATCTTGAAATGATGATACTCCTGCCTTTGATAACGTTTCTTCAACCAACAAATTTGGGTCTACATTTTTATCCCCAATTTTGTTCAGGTCCATGTTTTCTTTGTCTATTATTCCTCTTCCATGACTATTTTTTCTGCTCCTTGCTTCCTGGACCACCCTTTCAAGTCTTGACAAATGTTTCACCAAAACCTTATCTAGACTAGTAACTTCTGAAAAGTCTTGTTTTCCACAGTTAATTGGTACTGTAATCATCTTTTCCGAGTTCTCACCATTCATTTTGGTTAGTTCATCATTATTTACAGTTGCCTTGTCAATGTCTTTCTCATTTTCTGAAGAAAGCTTCTCATTTTCAGATTTATCTAGCTTTGGATTACTTCCTTTGGTTGCTTCATTTCTTCGGGCATTTTTGGCTTCCAATACCTCTCTTTCGAGTCTCGTCAAGCGCTTCACCAGGAACTTGTCTAGGCTCGGCAGTTCAACTTCAGTGCTCTTCGTCTGCCCATATACATTGGAGTTCCTCGTGGTCCTTCCATTGGAGGACATTTTGCTTTGCTCGACAGACGACTTCCTATTATCCTGTAAAGTACCTTGTTTGGTGTTTTCTGCTTCAGCTAAAGCAGCATTTAGCCCACAAGTTGCCACTATAGTGGCAAGAGAAGCAAGTTCCTTTTCTTCCAACAATCTAAGCCTTTCCAGCATCATCTCGACAAGACTAGCTCTATTAAATTTGTCACCCACTTGTCTATTCTTGTACTTCCTTCGTTCAGAACCGCATTTCTCCTTGCACATTCCTTCCAGCTCTGATCCAGGTATGGATTTAAATTCTGAAGTGAACTCTGCAAACTCTTGACAATATTCATCTACATCAGGATTCTGACTGATTTTGGTCAGCAACTCAGTAAATTCATCTTTGTTGATCGAAGGGAAATTTGCTAGCTTAACAAATGCTGCTTTAACTGCGGCAGCTACTTGTTTATCCACCTCGAATGCAGTTTCGAAAGTTGCTGTAACAGAATGCGTGGTAGATCCTCTTCCTTTAGAAGATGTTGTTTCTATCCCGTAACGCTTTGCACAATCTGGTATGTCATTCATGATTACCCCAACCGTTGTCGCAGCTTCAAATGCCTCAGCTGCACATTTTTCGGCTTTTGACAACTGAGCATCTGCTTCTTTACTTTCAATGCTGTCAAAGGGAAAACAAATTTCAGTAAAACAAAAGAAGATATATCTTTATTGAGATGTTAAGCCACTCGGCTCACTTCATCTAAAAGCTTAAGCTGTTAGAGAGGGACACATTTATTTAACTAATTTTGTCTTCAATACACCTCATCATATACAAGCCAGATTCATTTTCCATCAAATGTGAGACCAGTGTTCAATTTTATTAACAAGCAGCGGTGAGACTCAAATTCTTGACCTTTGCATGCTCTAGTACCATATTAAATCATCTCATCTAAAAGCTAAAGCAGTTTTTGATGGGAGATTCATTTTTTAAAATTTAAGTTCATCATGAAAGGATGTTGCTTACCTGGCGGCACGAAGTATGCGACACCAAGATGCTTCCACCATTGCAGCCTTTTGAGCTTGTACAGCCTTCTCTGCAGCCTCTCTTATTGCAATTTTTTCTCTTAGAACTCTCGAGTAATGTGGATTTGAATCACCTAGAGTCTCATCAAGAGTCAAATTCATTCCATCTACTTCCTGTGTTAAGCACAAGTGTGAAACCTTTGGCTGAAGACTAACTGCTTGCAATAAAAAATCAACATACATGGTAATACCTGTAGCAATTTTATTTTCCTCGCCAAATAGGAGTCCCCTTTTTTGCGCGGGAACCAGTTAAGGGGTGAACTTTTGCATCGTGAAGGCTTTCTAATTTGTGATGTGCATTTGTTCAAAACATCTTTAGTTGCCTTCTTCTGTACCATATGGATAATATCAGACAACACAGAATGAGAAGAAGTTAGCATACAAAATCAATCCCCTTTAAATACTTCGTGAAATCTAAATTCTTATAAATCTATAACCTTAAACGATGCCTAGATTTCTATTTTCAGCGTTTTAATAGTTATCAAGCAAAGAAATGTATTTGGAGAATTATAAAAAACATTGTGGCAATTTCCCTTGATCTCAGTTTCTGGCTTTCTGCACGAGATGGAAACCATGCAAAACACATTGTAAGCTATGCTTCTGCAGAATTAACTAAAACATTGAAAGTTAACATAGGTAATGAAATTTCTTGAAAACAATTTCATCAAAATTCACTCGATGTGTTCATTTCCTAAGTAGATATGCCCAATATCTGATTTTAGACATATATTTTTGCATGTTCAGATATATTTTAGCCGATCTTCACAATCACAATTACGAACAGTTGAATACTGTATTAAAAATGTATCCTTGAAAGCAAGTATAAAGTCTCCACTTGAACGTGCACCGCCTGTCCAAATATATAATTGAATAACTACTCATTTATGGATATACCAATTCAAATCGATGTTAATTTAACAAGGAATCAAATATAACTTCAAAGTAAATGAAGTCAGAAGTCAAAGTTAACTCATTGATGAATCTCTGCTAACATAAGCAAAAATCATCACACCGATATACATCTAAGTATCAGCAGCTTCATAAATGTGTACAAAATTGCCAGTTTATTCTAATAAAAATCTACCTTACTAATATAAGCAACAATTTTGAACCAATGATGTATCATGTGGGTTCAACTGTTTAAGAAAACAATCCCTTCAAATTTCACTTCAATATGTATATGATATTGCTAGATATCAATAGAACTGTAATGTTTTCTTTTTCGCATTTTAGCATTTGAATTTCTTGCATATTGTTAATCAAAATAATTTTCTGATCTGAATGGGAAGGCGTTTCAAATTGAAATCTACCTACGTTTTCGTTGTTAAATGACTTAATTCAAATTCACCAAGACTAAACAACATTTCGGAAAATCCATTGCTATAAATTATAATGAAAAACCTATTACAATATCACAGTTCCTATCTTGAGAAAAAACAAAAAATTCAAATAACTATTATTAAAAATCCTTGGAAAAATAAAAAAAAGTAAAACATAATACAAAAAAACAATGAAGAGTACCTTTCCAAGCTTAGAAGCAGATATCACAGACTCCTTGGGACTGTTCTTGATATCTAAAGAAGCCTCCTTGCGTTGCTTTTCAATGCAATCAAGATCCATTTCCCAATATTAATTAATGGATCAAAAATATTTCTTGGTGGTTTCTTTGTGAGAGACGAACAATAATACCCAACAAAATTGCAGCCCAAAATAAAAGAATCCCAGAAAATATAACACGAATTTATATCTTCGGGACTCGAAAAAGCATCAATGAGTTTGAGCGATTCTTGAATTTTTTTGAATTGAAATTCTTGGAAAAAAGATATTGTTTTTGAAAAAGGAAAAACTATCCGTTACACGGCGATTCTTTTATTTAAAACGGTGATATTCTCTCCGCTGGAGAATATATCTGGTGGTTTAAGTGTACTGAAATTCCCGTGAAACCGTCTGAATCGAGTGCCACGTCATTGTTATGTATTTTCATTTTTCTTTATGTATGAAATTGATTTTTCCCCAGTTTGATGCACATTTTTAAGGAAAGAATACATTTTAAATAACGACGTGATGGAAAATATGTGGTTAAAAAAGAAGGAAATTTTTTGAATTTGCGTGTAATATTATTTTATTGAAAATTGTGTTGTTAAAAATGAGTATTGAAAGAATACATTTTTTTAAGAATATGGATTAAACAGGTCTTCCCATTTTTTTTTCTTTCTTTCTTCATTTTTTAAGGTGGATTATATAAATCAACTTCTTCCATTTCGTTTGGTTTTCATTGCTAAATTTATTCTAAGATTTAAAACATTTAAATTTGGTCACTTTGCAATTCTTTCATAGAAAGAAAATTGTGAGTTATTGGTTTGATGAAGGAATTGTATGTATGTGAGATAATTCCCAAAGAAAAATTGTTAGCAATCCCTATTATAATCCTGATGATAGAAACCATCAATTGCCCGTCGTAAATACATTAAGGCCCTGTTTGAGCCAAATTATTATAGAATGAGAATGAAAAATATAGTCATTATTGGAGCCATACAAGAGATAGAAAATTTGAATTTAAATGTTGATATGATGGATACGGATCATATTTTTCATTTTAATGAGATAATAATGTAGATCAAACGGGGGCTAATATAAAAAATAATAATCTAAAATTTTGTCCATCGATACTATTGCGTGCAAAATATGCAATATATATCGTCCGAGGAAGAGAACAAAATTGATTTTTTTTTTTTTGGTAGTATCTGTATTACTTTTCTATCTCTTGATTGTCAATCCATTTTGTAGCGACCCATTTCTCTCCTTTGATGACAGGGCAGCTTCCATGAAGTGATGTCTGCAAGATCATTGTTTAATATATGACTTTTCATTATAATCCAAAACGAGAAAATCCAAATATATCAATGTGACAACTCTATAATAACTTAAAACATTTGCATAACATGGCCTCATGTCAACCAAATGTCTTGGGTTCTAGTCCATTTCACCTTTTATAGGCTTTATGTATATAACTCTTGTTTGGTAAAAGCTCTCTCTCTTCAGATTTTAAGTCAGTCGAATTTTTTTATTTTCAATTACACGTTTCATTGACTTACAATTTTCACCCATTTTTTAACCACACATTTCATAAGATCCACCAATTTATAATCTCAAAAAACTTTGTTAAACACGGACAAAACCGGCATGTAATCCTTTGGAAAAAAGTATTTCAGTTGGAGGAAATTCCCACACTGAAGATTCAATCCACCTTTTCTACAGGTGAAAATTTTTAAAATATTATGTTATGGAATACTTCATGGTGAAGCTCCATTTCCTAATGGGTCATTTGTCTAGGTGGGTCAAGGTACGCTCGGCGTTGAGATCAGGGAATCTAATGTAAACAAACCTTAGAGTTTTAGGGCTATTGAAGAAAGAGTGAGGCATGCCTACCTCCATCTCCATCCCCCTCAAATTCCTCATAAATTGAGCAACTCTCAAGTCAATTTCTATGGGAGGAGCACCAATAAACGAAACATAAACACAAAGTTACCGGGAAAAAAATGTCATTAACTAAGGCATGAAAATACAAGCTCCATAGTTGTTTCTCTCTAATCTATTGTAATTTTTGTTTTTACCCAATTATATTTCACTTGATTGATTTTCATTCCAGCACGAAAGCATAGGAACGTTAGTTCACTTTGCATAACCGGTCTCTCCAGATTCTAATTTGACTGATTCTACCCTTAAATAATAACATGCAAGAACACCAAGGCAGACAAAATCGAGTTCGACAAATACCATTACCTTATCGATTGTTCCATTTGGAAACAATGAATAGAACAAAAGTCCATCTCCTCGGCGTGGTCTTACCTTCAATCCTATGCAGCGTTTGTAATCATATCCAACACCCATGTTTGCACCATTCTGAAGATCATGATATTAGAAGGCAGTCCTTATTATCAAACATTCTAAATAAGTCGTACGTGTGCTTCCTCGTATTATCAAACATTCTACTTTCTAGTCATCAATGGATACAAATCAAATGATGTTACCTCGTATGGAAACATAGTTTCTCCACCTTCCTCCACATCCGACAAGTACAGCAGGAATGAAGCAATCTGCAAGAGCAAGAAACCTGGGTTTAGTGAACAGATTAATATGATCAGGTCTAGTGCGCCAAAAATATGAAGGGAGCCTGTGCAGAAAGCTTTTGCCAATCTCAAAATTGGGTGCATATAATTTCTTTTCTTCTTCTCTGCTCTCTCCCGTTGTCATTTACTATAGTACTGAGTTCTCGTGAAGGAGTAGATTAGCACATGCTGAAAAAAGCTGTGTGCACTAGACAAGCATACGACACCAACCAAAAGTACTTTTCCGGAATCATCAAAAGAAATAAAATTGATGTGATTAGGCACTTCTCCATGTTCTGTCTAATAATATCATATGAATTATAATATCAAAAACAAAAATAAGTGAATAGATAATCGTAAACCAATAATGATGTCTTGTTAATCTGTACCCTTTGGCTGCTTTGTGGACCATACTCTGCTGGGTTGAATGCGTCATAGTGAGCAACGTATCTCTGTCCAATCTCATACCGCAGAATATTGAAAGCCTGCAACACGGCGATATGCCGCATTACACAAGACAATCTCAGAAATTACCTGTAATAAAAAGTTAAATCTTTCTAAACAGACAAAACGTGCTACCCATAATGCATTAATTAAATCAACTAATGAATTGAAAGCATGTTGAAATTAAATTCTAGCTGTGCAATTCTAATTGATATTCAAATTTCGCCTACTGTAATATGACCACTTAGAGGTCGAACTGCATTTCTCTCCATTTATCTTGGAAAAAATAATCTTCATAAACATCTAGTGATGTTGATGGCTCAATGTGCTAATGAGATTATTAATAAAAATAACAAGAAACAGCTTAGAGTACAAAAAAAAATTACCTCCCCATGGCTCCTTGGAATCATTGTAGCTCGAGCAATTTTCCTTTCAACAAAATCCAAGACTCCTGTACTGTCATCTGATGCACTGATAAATGTACCTGAACTGTTAGAATTGAAGATAAAAAATAAGCCATACCCAACAACAATCACTAGTTCAATATGAATAGTGAACCTGGCTTTATCATGCAAAGAAAAATACAATAACGATCTCTTAAATATGACAAAGAATACAGATATGCACTACTACAAGTCAAAATAAGGTCCAATCTTTTACTTCAATTTTTTTGTTAATGCAAAAGATGGGATATTTGGTTATCATAGAATTTCTGAACCAGCCGAGAAGAAAGCCGTATCAGTGGCAGATAGTAAGTCTTTCCTCGTTTAAACCTCACGTTTGTAAGGCTGTACCATCCTAAATGCAGCTAAATGGATGATAAATCATAAATCAAATCACGGGATTAGAAAAATTGGGTAGGGTTCTATCATATAGCTTTCTATCGGCTATGTTCATGAGTTGGAGATAAGCGCACTGTAGCAAAATTGATCTTCAATTTGTGGGTTCCAGGCTTAGTTTAAACTTACCAATCAATATCAAAGAGACAAGGTTATGATGGTGATTTACAAGCCACAAAGACAGAGAAAAGCAACAGAGGCAAAGTGCACAAAGAGGAAGACAGGAAGCAGCCACGGTTATTCTCTCAAAACAAAAAACATCCACACGTTGGCAGTGGTACAAAGTGGATATATATAGTGTAGGTCATATCATCAATTGGACCAAGATACAAGAAAGCCATCCTATAAGTGAATTTGGGCCAAGGCAACATTAACAAATTAAGTTGCTACTAGTATCACACGTTGTTTTCGGATCGAACATATAAATTGATTGTATTAATAAATATTTTACTCATTGGTCGAGATCTATGAAATATATTCTAAACTGTTTAACATCATTGCCCGAAATTTATTGAGAATCAACAAAACCCAACACGCACTTGAACTACTCACTTGTGCCACATAATAAACCTTTGTTTCCTAAACGTCTTATGATTCTACCATAGAGGCCAACGATAGACCATAACTCCTCCCAAACAAAGCTAATTTTCTCATACCTTCACACCAAAAAAAAAAAAAAAACACTATTTTATGAATGGTTCGATACCTCAATCATCCCAAAATAAAAAGGCTGAGTTCTTCTAGATTGGTTTTGCATTTTCTTTTCTTTGTATAAGGGATGAATAAAGGGCTATTATAGGAGTAGGTTTAAATTGAATAGGTGTTCAGGATAACTGAGTAATCTGGACTGGAGAAGGTACATCCATTGACAGGGTGCAGATTAAGTCCTCCCAATTCTTTTGGAATAGAATTTGGCTAACTTGGTGTACAGCCCCTCACAATGGGGGGTGGGGGGGGGGGTTTATTGGGCGCAGGCCCCCCTATTGATGTAGCATCTCTCTTTGGAATAAATCTACTCAAACAGGGCCGCCCTGTTTGAGTAGCATAGCCCATTCTTTTGTTTCTCAAGCCTGATAAAGTGACAATACAATCACCCATCACTTGATGTTGGACTCATTTGATATCATGGTTTGTACATTCATGCACAGTGCATACCCTCTTTGAGTAGCATAGCCCATTCTTTTGTTTCTCAAGCCTGATAAAGTGACAATACAATCACCCATCACTTGATGTTGGACTCATTTGATATCATGGTTTGTACATTCATGCATAGTGCATTGCTAGAATCGGAAGGAATCAGAATTGCAGAATGCAAAGTACCCTTCCCCCAAAGAATAGCAGGTAGAGAGAGATTGAAACCCGGGATGAAAAAATAAATATAGATATCATAAGAAATCGTGCCAAACAGATTTCTTCTTTAACATGCAGAGTGGAAAGGAAACAGAAATGATTTAGTTAGTGTGCGTTGCACAGCCCATTAGTGCAGTTCAATTGTTTCCTTTAAATTAGCAATACCACATGACCATAATCTGTTGTGATTGAGAGAAGTTTATAAGAACCTTGTTCTAATTCCCTTTGTGCTCTCAGCAGTTTCTCCCTTCCGTAAAGCAAGGCCTGATGGTTTAAGGTTAGACTTAGCCATCTCAATTATACTTTGGCATTGTTTGGCTGACGCAAAATTATGAAAATACAAAGTACGTGGTCTCCAACTCAAGACCTGCATCAATAAAAAAAAGGTCTAAAAGTTATCTTTAAGATAAGGTGGTTCAACGTCGTATTAGAGCATACAGAGGTCCTTTGCTCAAGGAAAAATGTATGTGGCTTGCACGTGGGGAGACATGTTAAAAATATAATTCCCCAATAAAAAACTTAAGTTTAGAGCAGGTTGTTCAACAAAAATATAGATCTGCGTATATCTTGATCTCGTAGTATCACTTATATCTAGATTACCGATAATGCAATTCAGAAAAAATCCTACCAGAATCAAATCAAACTAAACTTCTTGTTCTACACTAATCTTTTTCCATATTAAACATTGTATCTGTCAAAACATTCAACTGATTATGTGATTGTAAACAAATTTTTCTAATTGTTTGCAACTCTCAAGATTCAAAAAAAGAGAATGCAGATATAAATTAAAGGATCATGCTACAAATACATAATCATTTACATAATAAATTACATAATTGACATGTGGCGCGCATCCATCAGCAATCTACAATTTTTGATTTTTCCACACTTCACATCCACGGCCGGATTTCTTCCATATGAGCCTATGTAATCCATTATGTACATATAGATTTATCCTAAATTAAATGAGCAGAGTGGCCAGACACTCACAACAGGGGGGTGGGGGGTGGTTTTTTTTTTTCAATATTTTACTCACATGGGGCCCACCCCATGTGAGTTTTCTAGCCAATTTCTGTGGCCAATTTATTGAAATTAAATAAACAACTTTGCTGTGTGTACAGAACGCTGTACTCACAGAAAATGAACAGAATACGTGACACATAGGTAGGGTTCAATTTTTTTGTCCATATTTTATTCATGTGAAGCCCACCTCCCGTGTGAGATTTCTGTGAGAATTCTGGAACAGAACACCATTTCTGTACAAATGGTTTTATTCTTAAACAAATAAACAAGCTTGTCCCTATCCGAGAGCTTAAACTTTGTCATACAAGGTGGTTCAACAAAAACACTAGAGTTCAGTAACTTATGTCGCTATTTCTCAAAATTACACACTTACAAGTTACAAGGACTTATATAATAAAAAAAGAAAAAAGTGAATCGTTAAAGACATAATTTAAATAAATAAATTTGTCCCGAGACCAGGTGGAAAGAACCTGAAATGGAATAGAGCTGACTGAAGAGTCTCCAGTTTCACCATGCCCCAAGGAATCTCCTTCTTCTTCTGGAAACTTCTGAAGAAATTTATGTCGAGATCCATTCCTATTCAAATCCTGTAAATAAAATCCATGAATATAAATGAACCATAAACATAACTCGCATGCATTTTATGTTTATCGGCTTTAAATTTGAAAGAGAAAACTCCACCTGAGAGAAGATTATGCATCCAAACAGAAGAAAGAGAAAGAAACATAAGCATAAGAAGAACACAATTGGTAATCTTGTCTTGGGCTTCATGCCCACAACTCGATTCCCTTTAAATTTCATGATTGATTTTCAGGAATTCATATGAACATGAATGAATTCCAATTGAATAAATATAGAGGAACCCAAATCTTTTATTTCGAGTTTGGGAAACTTGTAATCTGAGATTGTGGGTTTGGAGGGTGACAAAACCCGATAACGGCGGGAGTAATTTCTACTGTTTGACGTTGTCTCGACAAAGATATTGTTCTTGTTTTATTACGTGTTTCTGAAGAAGGAAAACGTCTTCTTTTAACAAATAAATTTGTTTTATTTGTTTAAAAATTTAATTAAAAAAATAAGTAAATTAATTATTTAAATATTAAGTACACGTTTAGTAATGCTCTTTTTAGATTTTAGGATTATTCTTCTTATTCATAATGTATATACATAATGCTGTACATAACTCTCACATGAGATGTGATCCACCTGTTTGGGTCCCACGGGTGGGTCCCATCCCTTATGAGAATTATGTACATCATTATGCTCATATATTATGTACCCCTAGCATTATCCTAGATTTTAAGCCATCGATCGTACCTAGGTGTGTAGATCTTATAGAATATGTGTATAAAAATGATATTTAACTGACTTATAAGTTTGACAAAATTACTCCAAACAAATTATAGTAATATTAAAATAAGTAAATTTTCACTTAAATGTTAAAATTAACATTTACATAATTTTATGTTAAAAGTCAAACACGATGTCACAAAATATAAAGAAAACAAGCAATCAAGAAATTACATTGTTGTCATCGTATTTTCCTTATCCGTGTGAACTAGAAGAGTAAAATATATAGGTAATGAATGAGTAATTTTGTTTAAATTAAAGTAAGCAATGAGTAATCTTTATAATTTCGATGAGCAAGTAGTAATTTATAGCAAAATTTAATGGGCAACGAATAACTTTTTAAATTTCAGAGAGTAAGTACTAACATATATTAAAGTTCAGCAATCAATAATTCAATTAACTCGTAAAATATATTATATCTTCGTTGTGTTAGAACAATTCAATCTGTTCAAAAAATGAGACCTAGTAGGCTATTGAGTTCGACTTTTTTTTTTTTAATTTCTTTGTTAAATAACTTTTAAAAATAAACACAAAGAGCCCTTATCGACCTAGAAATCTAGGTTCACAAGGATCAAACCAAATAACGGTGACTCGTATTTTTACCTTCTATATCATATTAATATTTAATAGAGATCGCCCCTTGTCTCAATAATATTAAATTTTTGTCATCATAATTTCTCTAGGTTAAATCCATCAATAGTCACTCAACTTTATATGTAGGTCCTGTTTGATTGCAACAAATTTTTTGAACAATGTCACATCCGAGGAAAACAAATTCCACTTTAACTATTTGATTGTAACGTGGAAATGAAAACCGAATTTCAAGGTATAGCCACTTTAAACTGATTCCTATGAGTTTGGTGGGTTTTTATTTTTTAATTAATACGAAATTGAAATTCCTTTCCACATTTACCTTTCAAACTGACCCTTATGATCACAATGGTCACCTAATTTAATTTTATTTTACCATAACCGTTCAACTTTATACTTAATGTTACTATGATCATCTAATTTGATTTTATTTTACTAGACAATCCAATTTCATATAACGTTTCATCATGACCACCACAACTTCTTTTCACCATTTTCACTGGTCTGTTTGATTGCAAATGTGGAAAATGGGTGGAAATAAAATGTTTTACAAGGAAATGAATTACCTAGAAATTGTTTTACTGTGAATTATAATTAATTGTGTTTGATTGGTATAATTTTTCACTTGAAAAATGTTGAAAGTTTGGTGTCTGTTTGACTTCTTTTTTTACAAAAATTGTCCATTAAAGTGATAATTTTTTCTACCATTTGGTCTAAAATTTGTTTCAATTCGAAAAAAAAAAAATTACCATACCAATTACTATTCGTTTGACTTTGTTTTGTATGGAAATTGTCAATAAAAGTGAAATTTTTTTTACCATTATGTCTAGAATTTTTTCCAATTGTAAAAAAAAAAATAAGGGGGCCTAAGAACCTGGAAAATCAAACAACCAAAACAAGAAAAGGTTTTCCTCCAAAAGTTGGAAAATGTGGAAAGGTGGAAAAAAAATTTCGTGGAAATTTTTGCTGTGGTACAAAAGTTGAAAAATGGAAAAAAAAAATTCATTTTCCATGGAAAATCATGGTTATCAAATGGGCCTAATTTTAAAATAAATAAAACAATAACTTTTCATTATATTCTTACTATATTAAAAGAGTGAATCCGTCGATTACTATTCATTTCTGAAGCTTTTTTTAATCCCAATTCATCCATATACATCATCTACTATTCATATAAAGTTTAAGGGTGATTGAGACTTCTTCCTATCACATGCTCACAATTGTTGACTTTCTACCATTTCTTTGCTCTCCCAGTTAACCCACCGTTTATATCCCTATCCCTACAATCTTAAAATATGCAACTCACTGTCAACTGTTTATTTGTGAAGCTTTTTGTTTATCTTATTGTGATAGGTCGGTAAATCTATTAAATTATTTTCTATGGCAATGAGCTTGTCTATGTAAAGGATATGAATTAATTTAAGAATGATTTTTTTATTGCAGCAAAAAAAAAAAAAAATATCAGGAGTGGATGCTCCGCACAGTGCGGAGTGATGCTTCGCAACAAATAGCAAAAAAAAAAAAAAAAAAATCATTTATATCTTGTACATTTCAAAATTGTACAATACATTTAAAAATAATATTAACCAAATTTACGACCACTTATTTTTAAATTTAGGTGATAACATTTGCTTACATTTTACATAAACTAAATACAATTTCACTTATTAATAATTTAATTCAAAAACATTAAAAAAATTACAAAAGCTCATAATAAATTATATAAAAAAAAATTTATTAGGTTGATCCCCGCCAAGGGCGTTGTCCTCGAATCCCCATCAGGGGCGCTGCCCCCTCGACCCCCGCGACCTGACTAGTAAAGTTGATCCCCGCCGGGCATCCTTGTCGAGGGCGTTGCCCCCAAGCCCTCGAAACCTGACCGGGCAGGTCGTTCACACCAGGGGTGTTGCCCCCAAACCCCAATTGATTGATTGGCATGGGAACACAGATATGATATGGATCGGAATACCAATTTTTTTTTTTACCATATTGGCATTCTTATTTCTCATTAGGTAATTAATCACTTAGTGTATCACTAATTTCTATGAAGATAATAGAAACTCTTTTCCATTTCTGTAGGGATCAATTGAAACTCAAAACTTGAAGGATTCTCTTATCTGCACAGAAGTCAAACCTACATTTGCATTTCCTTAGCATTATGATTATCATATACTATTTTCGCTCCTTTATTTTCCACTAAACTTTCTTCCTTGTTCAGTAGGTACTATAAATATTTTGGTACAGAGCACAAATATGAGTTATCAAACGTTAGCAAGTTTAGAAAGATTAATATTGTCCCCATTAAATTCTTCCTTAGAAAAAATTTTGGCTACCAAAAACTTTTTATTTAAATCTTACTAGAATATTATCATTATAAAATTTTACTAATTATTATGTTACATAAAAACTTACTGAACTTTCACAGTAATTTAACCTTTCATTAATATTTGATACACTAGCATTACCTTAAAAATATTAAAGCCAATACATTGTACGGGCATATCACTATTATACAAAATAAATTTAAACAATGGACACACAAGTGAACAGCACCACACAGTGGACATCAAAGTCGCACAAATAGAAATATATATTCTGTTTATAGACAAGAAATGAAGATTAATCGGTGAATAAGTACCTTAGATAGAGTAATAATTCTCATCTTCTCTTGTTCGGAATATTACTTATAAGTAGTTCATAACCGCAAGTTATAAGAATCTGCAGATAAATCAAATATGGCTTTCACTTTTCTGTTTTGATTTGTTTAAAAATATTGATCGCCAGATGTAAGAAAAGAATCTATTCTACATTAATTGGAAAAACGACATAATTAATTAACGGCTTTATATAATTATTCTTTAGCATGTATATAAAGGGTCATGCAGCCGTTTGAAACTACTCTCATTTCCATGGCCAGGGCTGGGATTATGAAGACCAAGTCATTGTTCCTTGTTAGGTTAATTATCCTCTGTTTATATAACTTTTTTGCTTATAATTTATTTTCAAGTTACTTTTTCTTAAATAGTCAAGTCCAATCGTTAATAATAATTAAAGGTGAAAAGAAAAGGGGATGAAAATGTTGCTTGTAGGTAACCAACAAAATAGCTAAGTGTGGTGTCGATCGAATCAATCACCGTAGAAAGAGATACAAAAGGCTTATGGGCATGTGTTGTCCTGAGTTCTGTAGAGGGCTAGTCTCAAATCTATTTTGAGTCACATGCCTATCTCAAATTGGGGTCGAGGCGAGATTATGTAATATTATTTTGAATTTTGTTTATTTTTGGCCTTGCGGGGGGGCTATAGTGCCAAATTGTGTGTGACTCTTTTTCGAAGGCAGCCACACCAGGCTGGAGCTGTGTGAGATGGAAGTCTCACGCACGGTTTTGAATGAGATAAAGAAGTTGGGAATCCTCTTTTCGACTCACCCATTTCAGTCGTTGCTTTTCTTTCTATTACATGCGACATATTTTTGCAGGCAGGTTGACTTTGAACGAAGTGGACGTCGCATGAGCAAGCTTGGAGGGTCATATAATAGTATCAAATTGAAAGAATCAGTAGAGGGCGAGGATAAGTTGCAGCAGGAGCACGATGGACAACTTTGCTGGTTACCTCATCCTCGTACAGGAATATACTTTCCCAAAGGCCAAGAACGGGTGATGGATGATGTTCCAACTGATGCAGCCTCCTTTGATCAGACTTACTGGTTCAGGAACAGCGAGGGAGTTGATGGACCAGATCCGCCTTATAATTTATAATTTGCAACAGCGAATTATTAATGTTTTTATGCTTGATTTGTGTAATAAGTTTCTATGAATCAAATTAGCTAAGTTTTGTTTCTTACACTACTAATCAAGCTACGTAATTTGACTTGGATGTGGATTGTTCGCTTGAAAGTAATGACGCTAATATACCTGGATGTGTATTGGACTCGACTAAGTAAAAGTTGATTAAATTGCACTGAAGAACTTAATCATACATGATTGTCTTATAAATTACCTAAATCGTTTACAGGATAGTGGTTCTATTCATGATCTTGAGGTTCTTAGATATGCTAATGAGCGAGATCATTTACTAATAATCACTATATTAGTATGTTGGGAACTAATAGGAATCGAAGTAGTAAACATATTTTTACGTTCTAAATCAGTGTTTGGGAACATCAAATGAATTATGTGATCGCATTACGAAGAAACTATTTAAGAAAATGTGGGCCGCAAAGTAAAAATAATTAGAATGGTTACATATAGATGACAAGTCAAGATAATATAAATGGTAGAGAATTACTTTAATTGTGCTTCTACGATTTTTATAGAAGTTATGCAGTATACAAACATGTCTAGAAGTGCAGTCGGAGCAGAAGTGCCACATTAGCCTGGAAATAACCTGTCATCATCCATGTCCGTGTAGCGGAATCGATATATACTACACCAAACCTCGCCTCATACCATCCTACCTATCATTTAATCCATTTATCTGCCACCTAGATCAACACTCCAACAGTCTCCACCTTCACTCGCCGTCTGCCGCCAGCCCGCCACCACCACTCCCACCACTGAAAATGCCTCCCAACTTCTTCTTCTTCTTCCCCTGCTCCACCATCCACCGTCGCTCCGTTTAATTAAATTGAGGTAGTCGTCCGTCGCCGTCACCACTCCCACCACGCCACTAGAAATGCCACTCATCTTTTTCTTCTTCCCCTGCTCCACCGCCACTTTCTTGAATCCGTTTTCTTTTTGGGTTCAATTTTGAAATTGATTTATGGGAAATATGCGTGTTTATCTTAGTGGTAGTGGAAGAGGAAAAAATGAGTAAGAGAGTGACCCGCGTTTGTCGGGATGAATGGCTACAGTTTAGAGCAAAGTCAAGCAATTTGCTCTTTATTCTTGATTCCGTTCAACATGGAATTTGATCGGTTTATTCGGTTATTAATTTTGATTAATGTCTCCCTAATTTCCCTCTTAGCAATGTAATAAATGAGACGGTTGGTTAAGGTGAAGTGAGATGAAGATCATTGCTAACTATTTTTTTTTTTTTTTGATATCCAGGTATTCTAACTTACACTAGATTATGTCCTGGACCACCCATCCCCGGCCCCTCAGTGATGGGTGGAGGTTAATCGCGGGATATGCCCAAATTGACCAGGGTTTGTGCACCCTTTATACTCCTGGCCCCAAGGGAGCCTTCCTCCATGAATATTACATCACCAAGCTGCTCCACCCAAATTGAGTATTACAACACTCAGCTGCTCCATTCAGGAATCGAATTCCCCACCCTGAGGTTGCAAACCCAGCAGTGCCCATCCTTTGCCAACTTGGATGTGCCCCGGGGGGCTGCCATTGCTAACTATTTTACTCATATGTTGTGGAGGATTTAAGGTGATATCGGCAATTTGGATGGTACCGACAGGAATTATTCTACTCTACCAGATTTTGGTTCACAGATTTTGTACAGACTATCTCACATGAGGTGGGTCCCGAGGACCTAACTCATTAAAAAAACCCCCCAAAAATGTTAAAACACCCACCCACCCACCCCATCTCACATGGCTGTGCCAGATCTTTTACCGACCTGGCACAGCAGCTCGGTTCGTACCGACAGTAGTGGAGTGGGATGGAGTGAGATCAAGAGTGATTGTGATGTATGATCCATTAATTGTGTGATTTGTGATTTCGAGATTAGAATTTGTTTGAGGGGGTATTTTCAAAAATGTCTACAATTAAGGATGTGACTTGAAAATTGTCCAATTTTCAAATTTAATATGAAAATGTTTGTTATGCCCTTAATGAAAAAAAATGACATTTGAATCTCTACGTATTCTCGACATTTAAAATGTCATTCTCGACATTTGAATCCTGTTTTATATTTCAATAGTACACACGTCAAATCACAATATTAAGGCCCCATTTGGGAGGGATTAGATTTTTCTACTGTAAATCAATTCTCATTTTCAACCACACATTTTTCAATAAAATAATATTTTCCATCACATCAATAATTTTTTCTTCTTTTTCAACCACACATTTCCCATCATATCACTATTCAAAATCAATTCTTCCCCCAAAAATTTCTTCCAAACAAGCTATAAATATTCTCGACATTTCAAAACGCCATTCTCGACATATTAAATGTCTAGAAGGACATTTCATTTCAAACTTAACATTTCTCTACACCTGAAATGTCTTTCTCGGCATTTCTGTGTTAATGCAAAAAATAGCATTAATTGTGATTTGACATCTTGTCATTTGCAATAAATGGAGCAGGTTATGTGTCAAGATTTCATTAGCCTGTATTTTTTTTTGCAAAAATGTCCATTTTATTGTCTTTGAATGAAATCATAAATAGTTGACCATGGATATTATGGTCTAAAATATACCAAAATGGCCATTTTTGCAAGGATTTTTGAAAGTTGCCATTGTTGCAAGTGGCTAGAACAAAGTGGGCATTTCTTGCAATTTCCACTTGTTTGAGCCCAATTTTATCATAAGAATACATTTTGAAAGAGTAGATTGATAGAGAATGTGTGGTTGAAAAATAAGAACAAAATTTCGATTTGTGTGTAATATTATTTTATTAAAAATGTGTGGTTGAAAAGAATAGAAAGAAAAATATGTTTTAAAAATAATGAGAATCAAACAACTAATTTTGTAACAACTAATTTTGTGACTCATAAATTGTGTTACGTGACATCGACCATGTGTGATTTGTAATTAGTCACACTAGATCATAAATTGTACTTTATTGTGATTGAGACACGTTTGGTTAAATATAGGTCACAAAATGTGACCACCTAATTTTTGAAAGATTTCATCAAATTTGTTAAATTTGAAAGTGTAATTTAAAATTTTGGTAGCTACGTATTTTTCCTTTGAAATATGGAATAATGTAACAATCTCGTTTCGGAATTAAGCAAAGGTAGATACAAATTATCTGTCTACGCAAGCTACGTCATTTGTTTATTAAACAAAATAACGAATTTGGTGGGATTGTCTAGATCGAAATAAAAGTAAAAAATTAATAATTCAATTTTCATAAGGTTGAAGGCTTATCACGAGTAGTAAGAGTGAAGCTTTTCTAGGTCAACAAGATTGGGTTCAAGTTTCGTTTTTGTTGAGGAGAAATCCCTTTTATCCTATTTTAAAAGTATGGTGTAACGTGTATCCACACTTATTTCGATTATGGAATAGATGAAATTAAACAAAAAATGATGTCTTATTGGAATTGTTCATATTCATATTTCATCTTTTGATACTCTACTGCACCTCGAATTTGATTAAATAACCTCACTATTCTTTCAAAAATACTCGCTAGAAAAATTACTAATATTTCAATCTCAACAAAATGAAGTCCACATTTATGTTGTCGAACCCTTCCAACACGGTAACAAGAACAAAAAAAAAATATATGCATATTAGAGTAAGAAATACGTGAGTTTATTAGGAACTATGGTGTCTTTCACGTTCTATGCCTCTCTGTCCTTGAGCAAGGGACAAATATTGGTATCACTATGTTTCATGGGGTGTCTTTCTTCTTGACACAGAAAGGAATATCGTGTAACAGTAGTCTGCTTCGTTAGACCATCTTCCGCCTTCTCTCGGTCGTTTCGTGACGAAAGACAATTTGTAAAAAGTTTGTAACATGAAATTGAAATGCACTGAAAGTAAATTAATCATTGATTGCTTGAAAGCTAGAAATTACAATTGCTGAAAGTAGGAAATTACTATGACTAGTGTGGATGGTGAACACTAAAAAACTTAAAAGATTGTTTAAAAAACTAATACCCCCTATAATAGCATTCTACACAAAAATCTAAGTGATATGAGTATACGTTTAAATGCGGAGGAATCATACTAAACTTTTCCAATACGATATCTATTTTACAATTGAAATAAAATATTTACAATGTGCGGTCGAAATTGAGAAAATTGCAGCTGCAATTGGGTTAATGAGCTAGTTGAAGCTGCGGTCCTTGACACCATGTCAAGTAGAGCTCCATCGCAATTCCATAATTCAACAAAAATATATTTTGTGGGTGTTGTCTAAAACTAATAGACCTTTTAAAAGGAAAATTTTTAATATAACAATAAAATTTTATTTGTACATCACTGGGTGCTAAGTTTTTTTTTTTTTTTTAAAATACTGTTCTACAGTATGTTTTAATTGTTCAATTGAATACATGGAGACAAGTGGTCACCCTGGTCAAGGTGTTTGAAGCAAGGTTATTTGGGGTCAATAAATGAAGAAAACTTTTGATAATACAATTTTTATATGCACAAATAGTAGAATTGTCCATTTAATTTATGACACTTTGTATCTGACAAATCGAGCATCTAATGTCCACTTTGTTTCTTTCCTTACTATTTTCAGATGTCGAGGTGCAATTATTTGAATGATTCATAATTTAATTGATCGATCTTACCAATTGTAATAATACGATCGTTATATTGAAGTTTTTCTTCAATTTATGAAAGAACCGTCATATTTGAACGTCAAATAATGAATAAAATATGTAATGAGACTCGAGGGATGACTATGTTTGAGCTTTAAGAATTTCCATTTAAATAAATAACTTCTTGTTAGTTAAAATAAAAAATAAATAGAAAATAAGCTTTTGAAATTCCAATGCTCCAAATATATATTATATTAGTCTCTCGGTGGCATGAGATTCTCGAGTCCAAGTGTCCCTAGCCTTATAGCTACGGTCTCCTTACCTAGTCAACATGGGAAAAATATATATGTGTCCACATTGCTCCTCCAGTTCAGTGTCAATGACTATAAATTCTAAGTCACGATGGGTTGGACAAGAATTAAAAAACAAAATATAGTAATATTATACAATATAGTTCGATCCCCTCTATTTTCAAAATACATTTCTCTTTCTTTTATTTTTAATCACGCATTCTTCAATAAAATAACATTACACGTAAATTTAAAATTTTTCCTTATTTTTTAACCACACATTCTTTATCAAAATATTATTCCATAATGCATTTTGGGCAAAAATGAGTTCAAACATGCTCTAGTTCTACATGGTACTAGGTATGTTTACTTAGAGCTGTCCGTGAGTCAGTTCGGTTTGATTCTGAAGAGACCCGAACCGATCCAAAACTTTCGGGTATTTAATAAATGGACCCGTCAGGTCCAAATATAATTATGGAACCGTTCGGGTTCGGTTCTGTTCGGTTCGGGTCGGGTCGGTTCGGTTCCGTACCATAATTAAATTTTTAAATATTTACAGCAACATTACATAAATACAGTTAATGCCATTTCATTCGTAACTTTTATAAATTAACGTAGCCCAATTTAAAAACATATAAATAACTAGCCGCCTAAAAAGATTAATTCAATGCATACAAATACCAAAACGAAGATATTAATATTACAGCAAAACTACATAAAGTATATTCATTTACTTCAAATGGGCTAATGAGTTTTAAAAATGATTTTGGCTTTCAAATTAAAATTATGAAATAATCTGATTTATTTAATTAATTTGCTAATTTGTATAGAAAAAATTAAAATAATTTAATTAATTCAATATAAAAAATAAAAAAAATTATTTAGTTTCAGTTCTTCGATTTTTGGTCTAGACCCGAGACCCGACTCGACCCAAACCCATCGGTTCTCGATTCGGGTACCCGTTCAGGTATTTAATTTATGAAAAACCACTTAATTCGGTTCGGTTCGGGACTTTTGGACACCCCTATGTTTACTTGAATAAAACAACAAGAGTTTTGCTATAAAAACAGGGTAGGGGACGTGTAAAAAATGTGAGACACGTGTCATTCACTGATTGGACAATTTAAAAATAAATAAATTAATGACCCATCCTCCGATCCGCAACCCTGTCTGGCTATCATAACTCGAACAACAATCTACCTTGCGGAATCCAATTAACCTTGTTCTCGTTAAACCAATCAAATTTAACTTACTTAACGTAAAATTCAAAACATTGTATAGCACTCAATCCAACTAGATGTACACCAGAAAGAAGAGACTTTTCTCAAGAGCTCAACTATTCTTCAACGAATAAAAGTATCGTTAGAAATAACAAGCTAACTTTCATAAAAGCTCACTTTCAACAAGAAAGTTCGGCGCCTCGATGTCAACCTTTTGTCACCTAGGGTCTCCAAGTCATTGTAGAAGGAAAACGCTGGCACGTTACCTTCTTCCTACTCGTTCTTCAATGCTAGACAGTCACTACCAGCTAGATTTAATTGGCTATGGACCTATGGTTCTGAATTTTATGCAATAAAACAAAATGCCACTCATTCTCGTGGAAAATTCATTCACTTTATTAAAATGACATTCATTCAACTCGCATTCATATTGCTATCAAAAAGGGGTAATTAGCAGAAATGGTCCTCAACGTTTACACCTTTTGCTAAAATGGTCCCTATCGTTTTAAAATTGGCATTTGTACCCTTATTTCAAACGTTTCTTGCGAAATTGGTCCTTCCATCCAACAACCGTTAAACAACCGTTAGAACCTTTTGAAAATTTGCAGAAATGGTCCCTATGGAATATAATTTAATATTTCGTTTATATATTTTGGAACGGCTTGCTTCGACGAGTGGTAACTTTCGCTACAGTTGGCCGTTTCGCACGTCGTTAGGGATGGGAGAAACTACGTCATGAGCACTTCGAAATGGTATTAAAAATGTAATATTTCGACTTCGTTTGACTTCCCGTAATAATCCCGCAAAATGGAGACAAAAAATAAGAAAAATCGTTTATATATTTTGGAACGGCCTGCTTCGACGAGTGGTAACTTTCGCTACGGTTGGCCGTTTTATACGCCGTTAGGGATGGGAGAAACTAGGTAATGAGCACTTCGAAATGATATTAAAAATGTAATATTTTTACTTCGTTTGACTTCCCCGTAATAATCCCGTAAAATGGAGACAAAAAATAAGAAAAATCGTTTATATATTTTGAAACGGCCTGCTTCGACGAATGGTAACTTTCGCTATGGTTGGCCGTTTCACACGCCGTTACGGATGGGAGAAACTAGATCATGATCATTTCGAAATGGTATTAAAAATGTAATGTTTCGACTTCGTTTGACTTCCCGTAATAATCCTGCAAAATGGAGACAAAAAATAAGAAAAATCGTTTCTATATTTTGGAACGGCCTGCTTCGACGAGTGATAACTTTTCACTACGGTTGGTCGTTTCACACGCCATTAGGGATGGGAGAAACTAGGTCATGAGCACTTCGAAATGGTATTAAAAATGTAATGTTTCGACTTCGTTTGACTTCCCGTAATAATCTCGCAAACGATTTTTCTTATAAACGATTTTTCTTATTACATTTTAATCCTAGAATTTTTTTAATACCAATTTTAATACCATTTCGAAGCGCCAATTTTAAACGAAGTCGAAATATTACAGTTTGCGGGATTATTACGGGAAGTCAAACGAAGTCGAAATATTACATTTTTAATACTATTTCGAAGTGCTCATGACCTAGTTTCTTGCATCCTTAACGGCGTGTGAAACGACCAACCGTAGCGAAAGTTACCACTCGTCGAAGCATGCCGTTTCAAAATATATAAACGATTTTTCTTATTTTTTGTCTCCATTTTACGGGATTATTACGGAAAATCAAACGAAGTCGAAATATTACATTATTAATATCATTTCGAAGTGTTCATTACCTAGTTTCTCTCATCCCTAACGGCGTGTGAAACGGCCAACCGTAGCGAAAGTTACCACTCGTCGAAGCAGGCCGTTCCAAAATATATAAACGATTTTTCTTATTTTTTGTCTCCATTTTGCGGGATTATTACGGGAAGTCAAACGAAGTCGAAATATTACATTTTTAATACCATTTCGAAGTACTCATGACGTAGTTTCTCCCATCCCTAACGGCGTGCGAAACGGCCAACCGTAGCGAAAGTTACCACTTATCGAAGCAAGCCGTTCCAAAATATATAAACGAAATATTAAATTATATTCCATAGGGACCATTTCTGCAAATTTTCAAAAGGTTCTAACGGTTGTTTAACGGTTGTTGGATGGAAGGACCAATTCCGCAAGAAACGTTTGAAATAAGGGTACAAATGCCAATTTTAAAACGATAGGGACCATTTTAGCAAAGGGTGTAAACGTTGGGGACCATTTCTGCTATTTACCCATCAAAAAGTGTACCCTTTCAAACTCTATTGCATTTGAGAAATTCACCCACCTAGAGTGTGTTTGGTAGGAATTTTTGAGGGAAGAATTGATTTTTGAATAGTGATTTGATGGGAAATGTGTGGTTGAAAAAGAAGAAAAAAGTATTGATGTGATGGAAAATATTATTTTATTGAAGAATGTGTGGTTGAAAATGAGAATTGATTTACTGTAAAAAAGGAGAATCTATACCAAACAGACCCCTAGTAATTTAACTTTTTTTTTTCAACCAAACAATACTTAACAAAAAGAACTACTGCATTGCCTTTTGGTCTAAGTCAATAATTAAATATTGCAATAAGCTTTAATCAATTAACTTTCCACAACGTGTTTAGAAGGTAAGATGAAAAGGAAAGAGAAATCCCATGGTGGCCCCCATCGAACTTTTGAATAACCTCTCTCTTATTTGTTTTCTAATAATATGTTTCATATTATAGTGTGAAACAAAATAAAGTAAGGATTTATTGCATATCATTTAAGTTTGAGGATAAATTTATCATTTCGACAAAGTTTGCGTAAAAAATCAAATGAATACTGAAAATAAGTATGAAGTATACACAAAAAAAAAAAAAAAATTAAAAAAAAATTCTGTATTAAAGAGTTAGATATCACGAATTAAAGTCGAGGGCTCAAAGATCAACTTTTTGATTCGAGAATGTACACACATTCCACGAAATTATCAAGTAATTTGACTTAAGCCTACAAATGAAGTAAGGTTAATCCCCTGATTGATTTAGCTAAAAAGCAGATTTTTGGAGAATGCGACCAAACATTGGCTAAACGTAAATAACTCAAATTGAGGATTGGTCTATAATCTATTTTTCTAGTTTACACATCAATTTACATTTTGTGCAACATTCAATTTGATTTTTTTGAAAAGTCAAAAGGAGTTTGAGATTCAAAGGTTGCTTTTAAATTTGTTTGGCTAATTTTATAAATGTTTTTCTTCTAGTTAAAAAAAGTTTTTAGAGGAAGTTGGTTCAAAGTGATTTTCTCTAAAAGTATTTTCGAAATAGGAAATACTTTTAAAAATTAATTTTTAAATAGATAATTATTTCAAAAGCTCTTCTATAGAAAATAAAAGTAAGAAAAAGTAAAATAAAAGTAAGAAAAAGTCACGTGAAATGAAGTCCAAACTTTAAGTAAAATCTCAAAATACTAAGGCTCTGTTTGATTAGCCATATTTTCCATGGAAAATGGAAAATTTTTTCCATTTTCCATCTTTTGCGCTGTTTGATAGCCTAAATTTTCCACGGAAAATATTTTCCCCCCCCACCCGTCACGTCAGCATTTTCCACGAAATCCTTGAAAATATTTTTCCACCATTTTGGTGGGAAAATATTTTCCGGCCGGCTGCTCAATTTTTTTTTTTTTTTTTTTTTTTTTTTTGCAATGGAAACAAATGTCATGACCAATTGTAAAAAAAAAATTTCACTTTAATGGACAATTTCCATGCAAAACAAAGTCAAACGAACACTAAACTTTGATGAAAAAAATAATTTTTTAGGAAATAATTTTTTTTTTCATTTTTTTTTTACTTTTTGGCAATGGAAACAAATTTTATAACCAATTGTGGAAAAAAAAAATCACTTTAGTGGACAATTTTCATGTAAAACAAAGTCAAACGAATAGAGAATTTAAAAATTTTCCGGGTGGAAAATTATACCAATCAAACACACTTTAAATCATTTTCCCTACAAAACATTTTCTAGGCAAATCTTTTCCCTGTAAAACATTTTCTTTCCACCCATTTTCCACCCTTGCAATCAAACGCACCCTAAGGTCAATAATTGAGGACTAGTCTCTAACAAACTTTTTATGTCCCAGCAACACGTGCATATCACGAGAGCATCGAATGATTTGACTCGGTCTCCAAAAGAAATAAAAGTTATTGCAAGTGAAAAACTGCTCTAAAAAAGTAATTTTAATGTTTAAAAAAAATTAAAAGTAATTAATTAAAAGTAACTTTTTCTAACACATTTGACACGCAAACTCAAAATACAAAAACCTAAAACGCGGAGTGCAACTGGTGTGGTGTCAACGTGTGAGTTCATTCTTCTGGTTCAACTTTTTTCTCACGCGGTTTTCCACTTACTTCCCCACCATAGTCTTCCATAAACCCCCCACAGAATTCACATATATCCCCATGATTCTTACAGAGCTGCATAACAATCATACATTCACAAAAATACTTTAAAATCTGAAATTGTTGGGGGAAAAAAAAAAGAAGAATCGCGATATAGAAAATGCTGAGATCGTGTTGTTTTAGATCATTGGAGAGATGTTTAGGAATTCGGAAGGATGAGTTGTTATGGCACATGGATTTGAAGCCACACGCATCTGGAGATTTTTCTATAGCTGTTGTGCAGGCTAATTCTAGCCTCGAAGACCAGAGCCAAGTCTACACGTCGCCATCAGCAATTTACATCGGCGTCTACGATGGACACGGAGGCCCTGAAGCCTCCCGTTTTATTAATCGCCACCTCTTCCCTTATTTACACAGTAATATTGCTATACACAATTCTCTGTTGCTCTGCTTTTTCGGGGTTATTTATGTGTGTGAATGGTCATTTCTTATTTTTATTGTCTATATACATAAGATGATGCTGTTTATCTGGAGATGCATGTGTAATTTTTAATTTTTTATTATTATATTAATTGTGAGTTTGAAGATTATGGATCGATGTATACATGTGACTCTTTAATTTAAAGTATTTTTGTGCTTCTCAAAGGTATGAATTATGGAAATTTATAAGGAAATTTTGAAAAGGGGTTTTAGTTTTTAATCTTAAACTTTTGAGATTTTGTGCCTTCTCATTTTTCTACTGACCCTTTATATTTGTTTCTACGACACAATTTTATTGGTTGAAGAAAACAGACAATTGAGTAACTGTTCAATGAATTGTATAGATCCGATGTATAAATTGGAAGTGATTGAGTTTTGACTTATACTTTAATGAACTATGCAAATCCTTATATGTTATTTTCTATATCTGAAATGTGCTTGACTATTTTCAGAATTTACCAAAGAACATGGAGGGTTATCCGTGGATGTAATAAAGAAGGCATTTAATGCTATAGAAGAGGATTTTACTCGACTAGTGAAGCAATCATTGCCTGTTAGACCACAGATTGTTTCAGTCGGATCATGTTGTCTAGTTGGTGCAATTTCAGACGGTGAACTGTACGTCGCGAATTTAGGAGACTCAAGAGCAGTGCTTGGCAGCAAAAGTTCTGTTGGGAAGAGGAATTCGGTGGTGGCAGAGCGATTGTCTACAGATCACAACGTGTCGTGCGAAAAGGTAAGGAGGGAGGTCGAAGCTCAACATCCTGATGACTCACTTATAGTTGTCAATTGTCGTGGAGTTTGGAGAATCAGGGGCATTATTCAGGTGATTATTTTCATTCTTCTGCTTTGGCTACTACTGACTAATTTGTCTGTTGTGTGATTTTGATTCAGTTCGAACTATTCCTGGGATCTAGATCAGTGGCTTTGAACGGGATTTCTGACTTCCCTCAGTAGCTTTAATCGTCTTATACATTTCTAATTTTGATTGTTCCAAAGTATAAATGGCATGCCCCTGTCTTACTAAAGATGCTAGCACCAGTGTGTTTCTGGTATTGGTATGTGTTATGTCACACATCGCGAACTTTCTCCTTAAGAATGAGTAGTTAGTTGTGCCTTGTTATGTGGAAATTACTGCATATGTTACTTAGATTATTTGCCTGCTCGGTCAATTGAAAAATTATTTGTTTCTTCTTTTACACATTTCGTTCTGTTTTTCTCCGAAAGGTGATTATCTGTTATTCTTTACACAATTTTAATCAGTCACGTTACCTCATTCGTGTATATTCATTTTCTGAAGGGCTACATCTTTGCGCATCCAGGAATCACATGCTCTGCCTCTCTTCCCATTGTCTCATGCAGCCTTCTGCATATGAGATGTCCTTGAAGATATCGTAAGGCAAAGTGTTGTGATTCTGGTGAAATTTTAGCTCTCTGCCTCCGTTTTTGTCCATATTGATCTGGATCGCTATAAATTTGCATGATGCTCATATAACTTTTAGAATCTAGTTTGTTTCTTTCCATAAAATATAGAGGTAAGCATGGTGTCGGTAGAATGGAGCATGTATCTGTTATTAACTATTTCTTTGTTCTCCTCTTTTTGTTTATCTACGTCCTATCAAGATCTCATGTAAGATGCTAAATTGTACATTTATAATTTCCAGGTGTCGAGATCTATTGGCGATGTCTATCTGAAAAAACCAGACTTTAACAGAGACCCCCTTTTCTTACAATTCGGAAATCCTGTTCCTTTGAGGAGACCACTGTTAACAGCTGAACCCTCAATTGTAACTCGGAAGCTGAGGCCACAAGATTTGTTCTTAATCTTTGCCTCAGATGGCCTCTGGGAACATCTTAGTGATGAAGCTGCAGTGGATATTGTATATAAATACCCAAGAGCTGTAAGTTTCTAGTACCCTCTACTTTTATATATATAATTACAGTATAGGAATTAACACGTGGATGCTTTTCCTCTGGCTTTAACCATATATTTCGCCTTTGTCTTGCAAAATCTATAAGTCATTTATAAACGGTTTCATTTTCATCTACGTTCCAATGGATCCACAAGTAATATCCACTTATTCACCACTTATTTTTATTTATTTATAAATTAAACCTTTTATAAATTCTTCCCAAACAGAGGCTTAGTTGTGACATTTGCTTTAAAGACCTCGGGATTTGGATTGCAAGGGTCTTTTATTATTTTCAGTCGCATCTAGTTACTCCACTTGTCGCTTGCTTTCATTATTACGATTCGTTTCTCGTTAAAATTAAAAACATGGTACAAGAATGAAAATTCATGTGCTGGATTAGTTAAAAAACAATGGCAAAGCATCGGTTTTACGTCATGAGACATAACATTGTTAATCTCGTTTAACTTTTGGCTGGTCATTTCTTGAAAGTTTTTGGTCGGATTACACAGAAAGCTTAGCTTGACTTGCTTGTTCTTTGTGCTGAATTTTTTTACAGGGTATAGCGAAGAGATTAGTCGGAGCTGCCATTCACGAGGCGGCAAAGAAGAGGGAGGTGAGATACAAGGACATTAGAAAGATTGAAAAGGGAGTTAGGCGCCATTTCCATGATGATATTACTGTGATTGTGATCTATCTTGACCATGATCATCATAAAAGCCCTAAACACAAGCAAGGGTCTGTTGGCATCATCAGCGCCCCTGTTGACATCTTCTCCTATAATTCAGATGAAGTCGAGGAAAATCCAGTTGACAAGATTTTCCCCAATGAAGAGTCTCGCCATATATTGGCAGTATCCTAAATTGAATTATCCCCGATATGGAATCTCAAAAATCGGTATTTTTGTTTGCAGGTTTCGTGTAAATATAAAATTATAGTTTGATGCTGAGATGAAAAGGCAAGGTTTTTCATGTATATTTTTACTAAAAAATAAACAATTATTTTGTTCTTTGAATGTTAATTTTACTTGGAGTTGAGCTAGAAGATTGCATTTGTGCTACTCGGCGTTGGATCTGTTTTTTCTGTGTCAAGTTTTGCACTCGTTTATGCTTAAGATCATAGACCAGACATAGCATTTGCAGAGCATGTTTTTTTCTTCTCTATTTGCCTCAAGACATCATGCTACCATTTTACAAAGACAAAACCATTCCTCCCGTTGGTTTCGAAGTATAAACTAGATATGAACCTTTCCAATAAAATTTCATCCTCGAACAAAATTTTATTTTTATATTTATTTGATCTATTTCTCTCTCAAACTTTATCGATGATTTGAATGAATTTCTTGATTAATGTAGAAGTTTGTAGCCGCACTTAAAAGCCCTGCATTCTTCCGTTATAAAATATTAAAATTTGAATTAAAATGATTTTTTTTTTGCTTCTGTCTATTTTAGTATTATTTTATTAAATAAAAATAAGTCATATATATGGTTTAAAGTTTGTCTCTCATTAATCACCAGATTTTGAGAGACTTTCACAAAAAAGAAATTAATATGTATTTTTTTTCAATATTCATCTTTCCTTTTCCTTTCTATAAACATTAGAATTATGATTAAAATTTATTTTTTTCTTTTGATTGTATTAGTTTCTATTTTTTTTTTCTCTCTTTTATTGTTTATTTCTATTTTCTATGAAAACATTGTGTTTGAATCTTATTATTTTGGAAAAATGTATTTTGAAACAATAGATTGATGGAAAATGTGTGATTGAAAAAGAAGGAAAAATTATTGATGTAATGAAAAATATTATTTTATTGAAAAATTTTTGATTGAAAATGAGTAGAAGAATGAGATGAAAATTTTAATGTGGCTCAAACATTGGCTAAATTATATTTTTTTCATTTATTTTTCTGAAAAATATCTATTTTTAATTAAATTATAAAATTTTATATAGACTAACTAGGTGCAAGCAACGTGCAATGCACGTTTGCTTAGTTTATATGTAATATTTTTGTTTAGTATTTAATTTGTTATTAATAAAGATGTAATTTTTTTGGTTAATTAAGGGCGTGTCTGGGCGCGCTGTAAGGAGGAAGGAAAATTGATTATGTTACAGTTTTTTTTTTCAAATCTACAGCCCTACAGTGGGAGAATTGGTACAAAATTGCGGCTCCCAACGGCATGAATTGTGTTGCCAACGGCTTGATTTCTGTTCAAAAGCAGAAATAGACACCCTATAAATAATTAATGATGTAATGTTTATGTAATTGATAAATAATTAGAAGTGTGATTTTGATATTGTGATGTAGGTTGGTGAGATTGAAGAAAATAAACAAAAGTAGACAAATTTGGAGAAATGGCTAAATTGTAAGGGACCCAAAGTTCGGGGGCTAAAATGTAAATACTTAAAAGTTGTGCCGAATCTCACGATGAAGATTTGAGAGTGCTCGGAGTCAATAGGATAAAGGAAGATGTCAAGGGGATCAAATTTAGTCAAAAGATGATCACAAATCAATTTCCAACCGAAAAGTTATGCTCCGGTGTTTTAGTCTCATATTGAGACCTATTTTTAGCATAGGAAGTGATCGAATTGGAGAATGATGTCTGAATTAAAGTTGTATCCAGATGAGTTAGCTTTCCAACGCATTTTGCATCGCCTCAATAGGATATCGGAATACAAAGTTATGATAAAAACACTGAAAGAAGGTGCAGCTGCCTGTTTAAAACAAGAAATTCTGTTACATAATCCGTTATATTGAGACATATTTTTGGCATAGAAAGTGATCGAATTGGAGAACGATATCTGAATCAAAGTTGTAGCCAGATGAGTTAGCTTTCCAACTCATTTTGAATTGTCTCCATCGGATATCAGAATACAAAGTTATAATAAAAACACTGAAAGAAAGTGCAGCTGCCTGTTTAAAACAAGAAATTTCGTTACATAGTCCGTTATATTGAGACCTATTTTTGGCATAGAAAGTAATCCAATTGGAGAATGATGTCTGAATCAAAGTTGTAGCCAGATGAGTTAGCTTTCCAATGCATTTTTAATCTCCTCAATCGGATATCGAAATACAAAGTTATGATAAAAACACTAAAGGAAGGTATAGCTGTCTGTTTAAAACAAAAAATTCCGTTACATAGTCCGTTATATTGAGACATATTTTTGACATAGAAAGTGATCGAATTGGAGAATTATGTCTGAATTAAAGTTGTAGCCAGATGGGTTAGCTTTTCAACGAATTTTGAATCGCCTCAATCGAACATCGAAATACAAAATTATGATAAAAACACTGAAAAAATGTGCAGTTGCCTGTTTAAAACAAGAAATTCCGTTACATAATCCATTAAAACAACAAATTCCATCAGTTTTTCCGCTAAACCAACAAATTCCGTTAAATATGCACTTTTTATATATATAAATATTTATAATTAAATTTAAATATATATTTTTTATCTATTTTTTAAAGATATATTATATTAATAATACTAAATATTAAATTTATTTATTATATGTATAATTATTATTTATTTATTTAAGGCATTACATTTTTATTCTTTTTAAAATATTTTTTTATTATATGGGAGGAAAATGAAGGAGAGGAGAAATTGTGAGAACCGCCACCTCGTATGTGATAATTTCACAATATTGCACTAGATCCACATAAATTCTATTTCAAATGAAAGTTTTCAAAAGTCTTTTGAGTTCTACAAGTCTCTAAAAGTTTGTGTTTCGCGCGTTTTCGCTCGCTAACAATTAAAAAGTGAATCAGACGATTGTGTAAGGGACAAACCTCTTGAAACAAAGTCCCAAAAATAGGTGTTTATTGAAAATGAAGATTACAGTTTGGATACGAACAAGATGCCTCCAAGGGGCGCAAGCACACAAGTACAAGGGAATTGAAGTAATTAAAAGTTAATCTAAGAAAAATAAATTACATGTTCTCTGTTTTGAGAGTGAATTTTGTCGGGGTTTCTTCGTTGTCTTCTTCTTTCTTTTATACGTTTGGGCAGTTTTGATCGTTTAGAAACTGCTTGTAACTACCAATTTCTTTCATCATGCTCGGCTGGCTAATAACTACCGTGTGTAACTTCTATCACTACGCCCTCTTCATAACTGCTTGCCATCAACTCTTTCAGATCGTGGAGCGTAATTATGATGTGCTCAAACCGTCTTAGATCGTGACTTTGGATAACAACACACTTCAGTCATTGCTGGGACTTTGGGCGACTCAGCATTCTTGAGCGACCATTGATCTTCTGCTCTGGGCGATTATAGGGTGTTTCATTCGCTCAATATCTGGGCGTCCTGCAGACTTGGGCGACGTCGTACCTTTGTTTTTTGGGCTTTCATCATATTTATTGACATTGTTGGTTGGACTTTTACCCTGATCTCTCTATATGGGCTTCTTCTTTTGATCCATTTCCTCTCTTGGGCCATTTGATTTGGGCTGTCTGTTTTGTGTGTCAATAGTTTGTAAGTTTACAAAAGATTTCTATTAATTCCATACAAATCTCTAAAAAATCTATGAAATCTACAAATGTCATCAATTAAAAAAGTCCATCAAAATCTTCAAAAGTCCCTATTACTTAATATTTTATTACATAAAATGATTGTATTTAAGAAATAAGTCAAAAAATACTTATAATTAAAATTTTCACTTATTCGAAAGAGCCCTTGCAGTTTTTATTTTTCATCGTTTTTCCGCGATAAAATTCTAGCAAACCCGACGGTGATTTGTTTTGGTTGTGAGTATGAGCAAATGCACTTCGGTATCGGAATCAGTATGGAAGGATATCGAGTCTACTAATTCAGGTCCATTAGTTTTTAATTAATTTCCAATTGATCCTTTCGAATTTCATATCCACTTCCATTTTCAATTTTCACTTTTTTCACCACGTTTCTGTTTGTTTTATCGGAATTTTAACTCAATCCCCCGGCGTTGATGGAAAATTATGAAATGGATTCCCCCAGTGACCGATGATCAGCTCTCAGTGTTAGTATCTCTAATTTTTGGTTTGTTCTTTCCTCAAGATCTAGAAATATTTTATTTCTTTCCCGTTGCGTGTTTATTTGTAAGCGAAAGGATGATCAATTATTGTTGATTTATGTCACAGATTGCATTTTCTATTTGGGAAGAACTTGGAGAGAGCAACGCGGATAGTTGATCAAAGGGGTGTCAAGAGGATTTCCGGCGAGCCCAGTGGTCGTTCTATTTTCCAGGTAGATTACGTTTCTTCTTTTTTTATCTTTTTCTTTCCCTCATTATACAAATATTTCTATTTCTCGTCATTTGTCAAAGTTTGGACATTTGTTTCTGTTGGATTTTGATACTCAATAAATCCGGGCTATGACGTTAAATCGGTATTTTAGTTGGATAATATTTCATAGGCCTCGGCCGATGATTGAAATGATATGATGACATCACAATCGGACCAATCGAATCACGTAACCCACTTGGACCATTCGAAGTAGCCTAATTGTATTAGTGTTGCTCATGGCCCAACCCAAACGACTTGGATGGCTTTAAGGTTTAGCCCACTTATCCCTTTGTTATTGGGCCCTGTTTGTTTGACCTAAAAGCTTAAACCCTAAACCTACCTTTAACCTATTTAATGTAAGTTGCTAATCATTCTTAGGGTGTGGAAATTAATTAGAGCAGCCGACCCCTTTGTGAAATTGGAAGAAACCGGTTCCCTTGCTTGTCTAATGCTTCGTGCTCTATTGCTTTGTGCTTCCTTTGAGAAAATCGTTTCTTTCCTTTCACTGCTTTGTCTTTGTGACTACCTTCTTGGCTTTAATTTCTCACCATAGTCCTTTGTGGGCTGAACAATTGGAGCAACCGATTTCGGGTTTGGGAAGGTGTTGTTGTTTGGGATTGATTGGTTTGTATTGTGGTGTCGATTGGTTGATTTACCGAGCTTGGATATTGATCAATCAAGGGAATAAACCTACAAATAGTATTAGAGCGGACTTATCTGAGTCCGTAAATTACGAGAAATATAATTTTAACACTTTAGGGCCACCACTATTCACCCAAAAGTTTCCAGCAACTGTGGCAATCAACCGAGTGACAATTGAACTACGAACGTAGGGGCACAATAGTCCAACTTTTTCTGCGCAACCTGAAACACTAAACCAAAAATATCAGTACGTTTACAAAATCAAAAGGAACAAACTGCCTGAAGAAACCGTCGCCGGAAAACGTCACAAGCGCCCGCACGCGCCACCGCCGGCGGCCGTCACCACCATGCGCAGGTGACCCAGAAACTTCTCGACCTGCACGTTCCACCAGTGGTCACCGTTTTCCCAAATTCTTTCTGGTTTGGCCGGAAATCGAGTTTAAAGGTCCGATTTTTGTGCAAAAAGGGGACAGATTCTTCCTTCTGGTTTTTGCTCGATTTCTGGACCGATTATGGCCGAAAAATCACCACCTAAAGCTCTGATACCATTTGTAGGTTTATTCCCTTGATTGATCAATATCCAGGCTCAGTAAATCAACCAATCGACACCACAATACAAACCAATCGATCCCAAACAACAACACCTTCCCAAACCCGAACTCGGTTGCTCCAATTGTTCAGCCCACAAAGGACCATGGTGAGAAATTAAAGCCAAGAAGGTAGTCACAAAGACAAAGCAGTGAAAGGAAAGAAACGGTTTTCTCAAAGGAAGCACAAAGCAATAGAGCACGAAGCAATAGACAAGAAAGGGAACCGGTTTCTTCCAATTTCACAAAGGGGTCGGCTGCTCTGATTAATTTCCACACCCTAAGAATGATTAGCAACTTACATTAAATAGGTTAAAGGTAGGTTTAGGGTTTAGGCTTTTAGGTCAATCAAACAGGGCCCAATAACAAAGGGATAAGTGGATTGATATGTGCATTGACATGATTTGGAGTGATCTTATTACTTGGTGTAATGTGTTTGCAACAAGAAGTCCCACATCGGTTGGGAGAAGAAAAGAAATCCATCATATAATCCAAGTGGGCTACTCCACCCATTGGTTTTGGGTTGGAACCTCACTTGGACTTGGTGGTGTGGGCTTGGGCTTGGTCAATTTGCTCATTATTTTCCGTACAACTGGTATCAGAGCCCAGGGTCAGAGGAACGCAGTAGAAAGCGTGGTGACGATCGGGCTAAAAATCATTCGCGTTTAAGGTGCCTTGTGTCGAAAGTCTTCCTGACATTGGTGGTCAAGCGGCGGGTCCCGTTTGGTCGAAGGCGACGGTAATAACGGCGGTACAAGATGATTGGCGAATGGATTATCATTTGAGGGGAGGCCACAATGATGTGGTCCTTCGTTTGAGGGGAGGATTGTTGGGAGCAAACAAGAAGTCCCACATCGGTTGGGAGAAGAAAAGAAAAGAAATCCACCATATAATCCAAGTGGGCTACTCCACCCATTGCCAATTGGTTTTGGGTTGAAACCTCACTTGGGCTTGGTGGTGTGGGCTTGAGCTTGGTCAATTTGCTCATTATTTTCCTTACAGTTTCTGAAGTTATTTGAGATGATTTTTCGAGCTTTAAAATCGTGCCATTGTTTTAATTCAGAGCTGGAATTGGCCAAGTGAATTATTTTCTGGCAATTAGGATTTCCCAAAATTTACTTTGGCTATCAGCGTAGAGCAACCATCCCCTTTACTCAATGTTGAGACTGAGTATGAAAAATAGACAGGGATGATTAGAATAATTGTCATCAATGCTGGATCATATTTCCTCCTTTCTTTAAATGCAAAAATGTTAATATTCCAGGTTGTGGGAGAATCACGGAGGAAGGAGGAATATTTATGCTTCCCTGAACACTATTGTTCATGTTATTCATTCTTCTATGACATTGTGAACAGAGGGGAACAGCTTTGTGTAAGATTTGCTTGCTGCTTCTATTATTTTCCATAATTTGAGTGACTTCTTTTGACGCTTATTATGTAGCTTGTATGTTTATGTGTGACCTTTCAGTGTAAGCATCAACTAGCTGCAAGACTGTCGGCCTCGACTGGAGTATGCATTGATGTGAAGGTTTCTGATGAGGAACTTGCATTTTTACTTTCCAAGCTTTGACACCTTTGAAGGACGAGATTTTGCCTGCAGTAACTGAGGTAACTAGAGAAAATTTGGTGAGAGTTGTAATTAGTTTGTATGCATTGATTTCAAGAATTACTTCTACTTACCATTTGAGTTTCAGTGTTGCTGTTCACGCTTGAATTTTTGTTCTTGGCATTTCATCAGTCGAATTGATGGTTTTTGGATGCTTGTACGTGCATATACTTACTGTTACAACGGCATTAAAATATAACTTACTCTTAAATTCCGGCCCGTAAGGTCTAGCGTCCGAGTGATTATAGATCCACAGACCACAAGCTAAGACTTAACGTAGCAATGCAAGCAAGACTCTATTAGTGTCATTACAATCCGCCTCTCCTCCAAGAATTCATATCCACAGTATCCATACTTCCGCTTCATTACTTCATGGTATCAATGTTCTACTCAAAGCAATCCTCTCCACAGCTCGTCCCATCTGCATCGAGAGTCCCATCTCACTTTTAAATGTCTTGTAAGATGAGCGTTCCCCCATTGATTATAAGTCCACGAGTTATAACTTAATTTCGTGGTGTGGAACGCAATTAGACTCCTTACACCTGTTTAATTACGTAGGTCTAGCTCTGTGTTGCTATTCTCAACTGTAGATCTATGTAAAAAGCAACGTTCAAACTTGGTACCCCTGTTTTTTTGGCATTATATATGCCCAACGACTTTTTTTCGTCTGCTTGTTTCTGCATGTTCTGCTTCCTGCGTAGGTAAGGAGCTTGTTGCTTCTCACTTTTATAGGTTGCTCAATTCATCAAATCTTTGTCGAATGAATTTGTCTGAATCTGTATATGTTACAAGTTACTGTTTGTTGGACTTGTATGCATTTATGTAAGATCAAATGAACTTTCACTAAATACTTATTTGTCTATTAATGTTTCTACTTATTCGTTCTTTAGAAGATGATCATGGATTTTGCCGTAGGTTGACATCTAGCGTAAAGATTTGTGAAATCATTGCATGTGGCAAAAAAGGATTCAAACCCAACAAACAAAGTAACTTCGAATCTCTAGTTTTAGAATATAATTGGAAAAGTTTTACTCATGTTGGATATGCCGAGCACAGTGCCTTAACTTTAGTAAGTAGTTTAATCTCAAAGCATCTAGGATTAGTAAATGGAATGGTTATGACAAAATCAGAAAGCACATTGCATCTGTTCGGTTCAGAATAATGAGTTCATACTTGAAAATACGTTGCATCTTCTTCTTCTACAACAAAACAACAAACTAAGCCTTCTTCTGATACCATGTTAGTTTTTGTCTACCATCCCTTTTCTAACATATTCTACCGAGATTTAGAGTTCAAGTCTATGACTGTGAACCTCTTTAAAACTATGCAAACATGTTTGAATCACCTAAATAGCCCTTCCCACTTTGGTTACTGTACTAAATATTATTCAAGCAAAGATCAAACAACATTCGCAGTACCAGTATAAAATTGACAAGCCTATATCAGAGACCATATTTTACATGTTCCATTATACAAAAGCTTCCATCCATTACAATTCCTTTTTTATTCTTAACAAATTTCATAATTAATAACTACATTAAACAGACTGTCATACACCAAGAAAACACAAATATCAAACTGAGGAAGCGAACAAATACAACAAGAAAGCATAGACGAAGATCAAGTTAAGGGACGATCTTGTAAGCTTTCACCTTGTCAATCCATGAAATGAATGAATTCTTAGAATTCCTGAATCCCAGAAAACCGTGCTCCTTGCTCTTGTTCATGGTATTCAAGACACTTTCCGGCATGCCAAGAATAAGATCGGCAAACCACCAAACGCCAACATCCTCCAATTTAGTAGGTGTTAATCCATTCTCCTGCACAATTTCATCCCAAACCTTCCCTTTATCCTTCATCATCTCCTGCAATGTCAGATTCTGCCCCTCCTCAAACTCTCCATATTCCACACCGAATTGCTCAGCCAACACCCTCCAGAAATGTTTCCACTTGAATACATCCCCATTGCTGATATTGAACGCCTCATTCCTAGCATAGGGATCCACTGCCGCCCATATCTGATGCTCAGCAATCAAATCTGCATCAGAACAATCGGAATATCCATCCCACGCAACCTTACTCCCTGTAAACCTCAATGGCACACCCTCGTGCTTACATATAGCAGCATAAACACATAGCGTACCAACTAAGTTCATCATACTAAAAGGAGAAAATCCAAATATAACCCCTGGCCTATGAACCGACCACGTCAATCCCTCCTTCTTTTCCACCTCCGCGAACAGGATATCCTCAAGAGTATAGTAAAAATTTGGGCAATCCAAACGGGGCAAGTCCTCGTGGAAAGGAGGATCATGAGGTTTCATCTTTCCAAAGGATTCAAATGGACCAACGTAATGCTTCCCTCCTGTTTGCAAACAAATGTGCTTCAAATTAGGACAGTTGGGGATAACTGCATCAAGCACATTCTGAAACATTTTGCCATTGGCTTCGCAATTTTCAGCCTCCGTGGATCTATTGGTCCATGTGACATAGAAGATGTGTGTGATATCCGTTAGCGGTGAAAGCTTTGCTTGAGCATCCTCATGATCTGAGATGTCGCATCGGATGTATTGAATTGGATTGTCATCACTCCAAGACGGCTGGGGGCGGCGGGCGACGCCGTAGACCTTCCAGGGGCCGCCGGGGGTGTCGGCGAGCGGGAGAATTTCGGCCAGACTGTTGCCCACGATGCCGGTGACACCGATTACTAGGGCCACGCTTTGGTGTTTGATAGGTGCCTCATCTTCTTCGAATTTTTTCTGTTTCAAGATCAAATCATACAAGAGTTTTAACCGCGAGAAACTACTCCATATCCACACACATAAATAGATACACATACAATCCGTATACTGATGCTGAATATATATGAAATGAATAAACTTACCTTTGCAGCGCCAATAGCTCCGGCCCACCACCAACTCATTTTCAGCAACTGGGGTTGCGAACTCTGTGTGTGAGAGAGAGAGAGAGAGTAGTTTCTCTCACTTTCAAGGTATTGATAAGAGGAAAATGATTAGAGATGAGGTCAAGAAGGTAGATGCCGATATATATTTTTTATTTTTATTTTTTGTTGTTGTCTGATTACAGGATTTGGCTAAGCTTAAAAAGTGTGCTCATAAATAAATAATTTTCGTTTGCGTTATACGACTTATAAATTTAGAGCTTTGCTACTATTACCGGCGGTTGATAACCCCCCCACCGGCCCCCCACTATTGTGAGGGGCCGGTGAGAGGGGTTGTAAACCCCCGGTACAACTATCAATTCCCATAAATTTATTTATTAACAGATCACCCCAACAAAAAATTCTCCCTCTTTTTATTTTATTTTTTGTCATTAACCCACCCATAATCATTTAGCGAGAAAGGTTCCGAACTCCGACCTAAATCAAAATATGTATATTTTATGAGTACCTATGTCGTGTAAAAATCCAGATCGAATTACCAAGGTCAGCTCGAACCTATGACCGCCGTAATTCTAGGAGACATAATGATTACAGATTCCTTACCATACTGTTCAACCACCCAATCCTCCAATCAATAAGCAACACCTAAAAGAAATGACATCAGTACCTGCCATAACTTCTTATCCATAATCAACTCATCATTCTTTGGAATTGCAATAGGGTCGACGTCATGATGATCTGATGAAAACCGACCTCATCAACTAGATAAGCTCCATATTGTGGCTCCATATTGTAGCTGATTTAATTGACAAGACACGAGTCTTATCAATAAGAAGCTCTTTCTCCCAATAAATTGAGATAAATGTTCCCTTCCAAAGGCAGAGCTCGACTTACTTTACAACTTCGATATAAATACTATCATTCTCACTTCTCCTCTTTGTAGAGTGATTAAACACTTGTATTTGAAGATTGTCGTCAATAAAAATGCCTTTCTATTTTAAAGTTGGTCCAAAAATTATCCTTTCAATTTTTGAAGTCAACAATATTTAATTCTCAAAGATGTGATATGATAAACATCATTTTTAACATTAGATTTCAACATATCATAAATGGTACAAGGGTTTTTGTTAACCCAAATATTTGCGAGTGTTAAGGTAAACTAAATAGATTTAGGGTTCATTTAGCATGACTTCTGTTTTTTGTAGAAGCGTTTTTGGAGGAGATTAATTTAAAAAAAAAAAATTGGAAATTAATTTTTAGAAGAATTTTCTATTAAGGAAGTCTTTTAAAGGAAGTCATATTGGATCAATTTTCTATAAAAATTCTTCTAATTAAAAAAAAACTTTCATAAATTAGTCAAATAGATCCAAAATTAACTTTTAAATCTCAAAAGTTTCTTTTGACTTTTTAAAAGTTATGTCAAACGGACTCTTTATCTTGTAATCCCATAATATAAATTATTTTTACTATGCAAAAAATTAAGCAACTTTCAAATTTTGCTTTTATTATTACCTAATAATACCTATCAAATAAGGTTATTTTACTTACCCTGTACAACAGTACGAGTAGCATGGTCCTAGCAAATATTCAAAGGTGGACCATGTTACATGTATCGAATTTTTTTACTTAATCGTTTACCGGACCACATTTTGGGATTTTTTATTTACGCGGGGCCTACGTGTGTGAGAAGGGGTAAACAATTCGGTAGAAAGATTTATGTACAAATATCTTGACCCCTTGAAGGTTGGCACTGACACTTAGGACTGGACTCCACTTTTACCTAAAAAGAACCAACATATCCGCCAAAAGTGGAAGGTATCAGAATCTCATTTCACCTTACACTTTTCATTTTACGAAGGTATGGCATGACCTGTGTTTAACTAGATGAATAATTCTTGGTGTACATAAAATTTAGTACATTGGGGTGTCCAAACTCTCACATAGGGTGGTGGTACATAGGGTTGTCCACACCCAGGGGCGGACGCAGAACTTTATCGTTGGGGGGACACAATCGAACTTGCAAAGAAGTTGAGAGAAATTTTACAATCGAAAATTTACGTCCAAAAAAATCATACCCTTCGTAATTTTACATTTGAAAATTTACATGAGATATGACTTTTTCGGATATAAAATTTCGAAATTTTTTGAAAATTTCCTATTAAAATGATGAAAATTATATTGAGAAATTTGTATCGTAAAAATAATAAATGTTAATGAAATGATTGAATTTTTTTTTATAAAAAAAAAAAGCGAGTTAGACGTCTTTTTAAAAGCTCACGTTTAATGTATTTTTAACTATTTTCAATACATGTTTGAACTATTCGATATGTCCATAATGTAGTTCTTGAAATAAGCTTCGAAATGATATAAGCAATTTGTAGATTCGATTAGCGTACGATCGTCGGAGAATTTTTAAAATTAGTATATTCAAATTTATTTTGATTTTGCCCCTATTTGATAGAGATTAAAATCAAATTGTTAGTAAATTTTGATAAAAATTAAACAGTTATGAATTCCATAAAATATGTTATTAAAATTAATTGTTAACTTTGATTTAGATTAAAATTTAAATTTCAATCGATACCAAACGTGATTTTATAAAAGAAAAAAAAAAGGAATCTCAAAAGTTGGGGAGGGCGGGGGGCACCTGCCCACCCAGGACCCCCCTAGGTCCGCCCATGTCCACACCCTTACATGGGGTAATTTTATGTACATATAGCATGCCCTAAGCTAGATTCATCTTGTATTAGGTTTCACAATCTATACTCATGATTGTGAGTTGAGCTTGTCTAAAAAATCGAAAAATATTTTTTAAGCTCTGTTTGACCCCCTTTGCACTAAAACTCTTTATTTTTCGTACTTATTTTCAATCACACATTCATACGATAAAATATTTTGCATATAAACCCAAAAAAAATTTCATATCAAAAAATCATTATTCAAAACATATTTTTCCCCAATTTCTCTTTATAATGGACATCAAACGGGGGCTAAAGACAACGATTGAATTTTCTGTTTAAATTTCTATTGAGTTTTTCCCTTTTTGATAATTTGGGCGTGTTTAGGAAGTCTCAACTCTTTTATAGAAAGTGAGAAGTGGAGATTTCGACGTTTTGTAGGCTGGAAAATGCTTCTCAATTGGAGATAATATTTCAATTTCGAGAGGTTTGACAAGGGATGTTGCAATACAAGTCGACTTTTCAGAATGGAAGTTTGGATTTCAATCCATGGCCTTATTTATAGGCGTTTTAAGAGCATCTCCAAGAGACTCTCTATTTTTAAAGAGCATATTCTATCATTTGGAGAGTATCTATAAATTTAAAGAGTTAAAATTTTGATGTACTCCAACAAACTCTTTATATTTAACACTTAAATTTACTATTCCCAAAAAATATTTATTATTTTTCTTTATCTTTTATTTTAACTAGTTTTTCTATAGATTATTTTATTGTTTTTCTACATTGAAAATTGAAACTTTTTGAATGCATTTAATTATAGAGAGTGAGTTTGGCTCTCCAAATTTGGAGAGCCAAACCCACTCTCTAAATTAAAATCTTAATTTAAAGAGTCTATTGGAGCATGATTTTACATGTTGACTCTTTAAAATAGAGAGCATCTCATGTTTAAAGAGTCTGTTGGAGATGCTCTAAAGACATTTTGATCCTCTTTGTTAGTTGACATTTTTTTATCAATATGTTGAAAGTTATAATTAGTTCTCATTTACAGTGCTTGATGAAATTGTGATTTGCGTCCAATAATCCATTGTGTGCATGCACGGGTTTAGTGCACAAACCTCCAGGATGATTTTGTCAGAGTTGGCACTAAGGTTTCTGTCCATATCTAATGTAGAACGGAGTTTTTTAGTACTCTTGTTGGACTTGGCTTCCAATCATGTTTCTAACCAAATGTTATAGTTCTATGAATTTTGTTGCTTAGGTAAGCCTCGGTTGTTTAGGCATCTTTTGCACAATAGAACTTCGAAATGGTCGAAGCTCAACCTTAGCACAATGCAAGGGTCTGTCCAGTGGCAATGGTTCACATAGTACTCACGCCCCTGACTTTTATCGCAATGGTCTTAACGAACGTAAATCCTTTATAAGATAAGTATTATACTCTTCTTTTAGAATGGAGTATTTTTGGCATCCAGAATATAAAGAATATGGTGAGGTATCTTGTCGGCCAATTTACATATTGCCCATCTCCTTGAGTACCATAATTAGTTTTGCCGGTACGACAGAAATGTTGTAATCAAGGAGGCTAGCTTTCATCCTCGCTAGAAGGTGATCATTTGGTCACGCTTCTTTATCAGTACAGATAACTTCCGAAATATGTTTCTTGATTGCAGAAGGTTGTGGTTGTACCCTTTCTAACCATCCATTCTACTGTTTTGTGAATTGAACCTTCGAACCAATGGTCGCAAATGGCATTGACTTTAATCGAGTTCGGAAGCGTAAGGGACGCTCGATGGGCATATCAGGTTGCCAATTAGTCCACCTTCTCCTGACGTTTTTGATTCTCCACTCGCATGGTTGTGTTCTCTACTTCGAGTCATTCCAGGCTTTGAGTGTTTTCCTTCATCAACTCGACGAGTTGCGCTAATTCCGTAGTCACGTCTCTTGATAGAACAGTGGATTGACAATGGGCGAAGACTGGATGATCGATGACTGGATAAGCAATAGTTGGATGAACGTTGATAGGGTGAGTGGAGATCAGATGGACGTTAGTCAATATTAAGTCTTCTTGTTGGCTTGCATGACTATTGCCTCCGCATCTTGGTGGATCATTCAACCAGGTTCTTGGTGAGTCATCTCATCCAAACCCTTATTGTCAGAGCCTTCTGTAAGGAGGATTTCTTAGGTTCAAAAATGGTAATAACAAATATAGTCTACACTAAGATTAGATAGCGAGAGTTTCGCTCATTGGTGGGCACCAAATTGTAGACATTAAATTATACAGTTGATAAAATCGAACTGGGAGTCAACGACAACCATGTTGAGGCTCAAACAGAAAGAATCTTTGAAGTATCTTACACAATACCATTGTGGTACCGACCCCATCTCCCAAGGGTCAAGTCAGTAAGTAATTTAGAGAGAGAATTCGTACAAAATGTAAAAGTAAAAATGCTCAAAGATTGTGATTGAGCATACCATGTCACTCGAGAAATGGTATTGTTTATAGAACAAATGTCATAGAAGTCTGGATAATGATCCCTCAAGATATAGATGGTGGGGGATTGTGATCTCTATAGATAAAACTGAAGAGCTATCTAAAGTCATAAACTCGTTTTATCGTATGTTCAGTTGGTTGATTTAAACCTATTGATGAGAAAGGTTGTCTGCTTTGAAACCCTGAGATTATGCTAACTTTGACTAATCAAAATTAATTGTCATTGTGATCAGTGAATGGTGAAAAGCATCAGATTGTTTAATGTCTATATGATGGTAAAAGAAAAATGTATGAAAAAAGAGAAGAGAAAGTCAACTGGGAATGTAGTGCTTTTCTTTTCTCAAATATGGGCCAAATTATTTGAAGTTGGCACGATCCAAGTTTTTGATGTTTCAATCCCAGCTCAGAAATTTAATAAAACAAGTATTGGGCCTGAAATGCCCATGCTGGCCATGTAAAAAGAGACCGGGAAAAATTCACAATTAAAGCATGGGAAAAATTCACTTTCCCTACTTTATCTTTACCCTATTTCAAAAATAACAAAACAACTTTTACATTTCAAAAATCAGATTTTTTGACCTATATATACACATATTTATAAATATTTATTTATTTATTTAAATATATAAAAAGATATAAATAAATAAATAAATATATATATATATAAAAAATTAACCCACCCCCATCACCACCACCCCACCACGCCGGCGACTGCTCCGGCGACCACTCCGGCGACGTCTCCGATTCCGGCGACCGCTCCGGCGCCTATTCCGACGACTGTTCCGATTCCGACGACTCAGGTCACAAGTCACAATCCAGGTCACAACTCAGGTCACAGTTCAATTTACAATTAACCCACCCCTACCTCCACCACCCCCACCTCTCCGGCGATACTCCGGCGACTGCTCCGGGAAATATTCCGGCGACTACTCCGGCGATTGTTCCGGCGAATGCTCCGGTGATCGTTCCGGCGACTGCTCCGATTCCGACGACTCAGGTCACAAGTCACAGTCCAGGTCACAACTCACAACTCAGGTCACAGTTCAATTTACAAGTCACAGCCCAGGTCACAGTTCAATTCACAAGTCACAGCCCAGGTCACAACTCAGGTCACAGGTCACAGCTCAGGTCACAACTCAAGTCACAATTTGTTTATCGGTCACAGATCAAAAATTTTGTAGGTCACAAATTATTTAGAGGTCACAAATAAAAAATTTTGTATGTCACGGTTTATTTCATTAGTCACGTATTATCAAATTATTGGTCACAACTTATTTCTCGGTCACAGATTAATTTTTCAATCACAACTTAATTAATTGTGAGTCACGCCGCCACCACCAACACCACCACCACCAAAAACCATCACCATCAAACATCACCGCCCCCACAAGCACCAAACCTCTCGGCAATAAACCATCATCTAAAAATATCGACATCACCACGACCACTACTACACACCAACAGCACCCACTCCCCATCCTGCCACTAAGCACCAACCACCGCCAATCACAACCAGTAACTACCATCGCGACGAGCATCGCACCGCCAACAGAGAAACTCAAACCACAAAAACCACTTCACAAAAACCACTTCACTTCAAACCACAAAAACTCAGATCTGCCACCGTCAACCACCGTCAGCACCACCACCAACTAAAAACACCGCCACCATTTACAACCACCACCAACTACCCCAACCCATCACTCCAGATTTTCACCACATTTTCCACTACCACTACCACCACCAGCAACGGCACACACGCCCACCACCATCACCGCCCAAACACCCATCGCAAACGACACAACGGATTTACCACCACAAACCGCCGCCTCCGCATCATCTCCAGCACCACCACACAAATTACACAACATCAATCTCCATAGAAATCTGCTAACACACGACTTCAATCACACACGATCTCCATCGAAATCTGCCTCGAATCAAAAATCAGTCGATTTCCATGGGGCAGCGTCGCGACGCTGCTGCGAATTAGGGCAGAGTCAAATCGCCGGTAGCAGCGCCGCGAAGAGAAGGGGAGAAAGAGGTCGTCGAAGAGAAGTCGCCGGCACAACGTGGAGATGGATCGGGAACGAGATAAGGCGCGAGGTGCCATCGCGGTTTGCTGGTGGCGACCTTCCTCCGATGACTACTATTTTGGGGGGAGAGAGGGGGAGGGAGGGAGAAGTGAGAGAAAATGAGGAGAGAAATAGGTGACGGGAAAGAGAGAGAAGTGAATTTAGGGTTTGTTTTTAGATGAAATTAATTGGGATGAAGATTTTATAATTAATATTTAATTATATAATTGTAATCTATATCTATTCAAAAATGTCTGATTTTTGAAACTTAAAACTTGAAATATGATTTTAGAATTAGGATCTCCAAAAGTAGGGAAATAGGTAATTATCACTTAAAGCATTAACTATGCACAATTCAAAAATCAAGTTTTAAATTTAATTAATGCAAAAATCAGATATTTATTTATTTATTAAATATATTTTATAAATTAAATATAATCACAATTATATAATTAATGGTCACAGGTAGATAATCATATGTCACAACTTATTTATTGATCGAGTATTAAATAATTAATTGGTCACATATAAAAAAATTATAGGTCACAATTTATCAATCAATCATATATTTTCAAATTTGTTAGTCACAAATTATCAAATTTTAAGGTGACAGATTATTTTATTGGTCACAGATAAAAAATTATAGGTTACAATTTATCGATCAGTCACGTATTTTCAAATTTGTTGGTCACAAATTATCGAATTTTAAGGTCACGGTTAAACAGTTGGTCACAGGTAACCAAATAGTAGGTCACATACGACCACCACCTACATTGCCGCTGCCGCCGCCACCCCCACAGCACCAGCACCACGGCATCACCACCAACAAAATCGCTGCCACCAGATCCAATCGACCGCTAACAAAAACCATGACAATCAACTCCATCAGATCTCCAGCCACCAACAACTACCACCTCGTCTCCACCACCAGATCCAACATCAACCCCATAACCGTCGCCACCACCACAACATCACCACCAACAAAACCGTCACCACCAGATCTAACAAAAAAAATCCTAAACCCGCCACCACCTCCAACCCCGTCATCGCCGCCAGGTAAGCTACCACCCCCACCAACTAATCATCAAGTCCGCCACCACACAAACACTATCTTACCTCCACACAAAACATCATCCAACGATCAAAGGAAAAAAAAAAAAAAGGGAAATCAAGCAGAGCCACAGGCAGCGACATTCACAGCGTCACCATCTCCAAGTCGTACCATCCCCGTTATCGCGCAAACCATGGACCACAAAAAATCATTAGGGAAACACCACAAATCAGAGAAGATTTAAGATCCCCGCCCCTACACTTTCACGCGCAGAGGCCTCGATCTTTTCATTAAGCAGCACGATACTGCTTAAGTGGTGGCAAGGGCGCGGTTCCCACGGCGGGTGCTCGGAAGACGATGTCTGACAGAGAGAAAGACATGAGAAGGAGATGAAGATCGAGAGGGAGAGTGAGAAGAATGAAATAAAATTAGAGTTTGTAATTGAATTGACTGAAAACATTTAATATATAATTATTATGTAATACATGATTTTTTATTAAATAAAGTTTAGATATGATTTTTGAATTTGTAAATTTAAATGCCTGATTTTATGTAATTTCCTCAAAGCCACCAGGTGATAGCTGGTGCTTGTTTTGTTTACAGCTAATTGGGCCATATATGTAGAACGGGCGGTCCAGCTGGTATTTAAAACGATGAAGCCCGGCAATACACGGACCAAAGGGCCCAAATAGATTTTTCTATTTTTTCGTTTTTAGTAAACCAAATTAAGAAATAAATTACGTTGAACAGTCTACTCTAGTCTTCTATTCACGTCTTGCAGTGATTCAATGCTAGATGACATATTTGATAAGTCGAGGTAGACATAATTAATAAAAAAAAAAAATTAAATATATTAATTACCCTACCCATTAATTCATTATCACGATCAAACTTGATCTTTTACGACTCTTACGCTAGAAGAACTTAAGTCCAAGTCCAAGCTACCCATAAATATTTGCAACTCCAATGTAGGGATGCACGTGGGGTTGGATTGGGCGTGGAGTTCAAGTTCAACCATGAAGACGTAGTAAATGCCCTTACATGGAATTGTGGTGCAGTCTTGAGAGTAGCGAGGAGGGCATGGAAGAGTACAGTAGGGTCATTCATAAATATGCCACCAATCCTAAGAGAGAAACTTCCTCTGCCGACATTTTGTACACTAACATTTACTCGGGAAAATTCATGTTTCCCTGCGTATTTATAGTAAATTTTGGTACATCGTACGGGATAACGCAGTTTGATGAGATTAAAAACGTGATTAGTGTGATAATTTTGTGTGTTACTCATTCCATCTCATTTATATAGACGGGTTTTATTTTTTACATGGATTAAAAAATCTTATTTAATATTATTTAAAAAACAATTTTTACCAAAAACTTTCCTAATTTACCCTATTTAATTATCAACAACCAATAGTAAATTGGTTATAACTAAGCAAATTAAATAAGAGTATATTAAAAAATTAACAAAACAAAACATTGTCAATAAAGAAACGGAACTATATAATTGGAACCAAAAAAAAAAAGGAAAGTCCGCATATTTAAATGAAACGGATGGAGAATCATGTTCAGTTTAACTTATTAAATATATCTATGAGATAACACAGTATGATGAGATTAAAAACGTGATTAGTGTGATAAATTTATGGGTTGCTATGTTCGATTTAGCATACTAAATATACCTATAACAAAGATTGGACGATACGAGAATTGTGAGAAATTTGTGGTCACTTTTCATGTTCAATTTAACGTACTAAAAATATTTTAACACTACTAGTATACTAGAATAATAAAATTGTTGATTTGAGATTATTGAATACGAAACGGAGACATGTGAATTTAATTTTTATTTTTATTTTTATTCAACGCACTAATAACTAAACATACTCTCGAGCGCTAACGTTGTTGTGCAAATTGACAACATTTCCTAAAACTCAAATTGTTCTATTATATAATAAAATTGAGTTAATAAGTGTGAAAAAAGTCAACCAAGATTCCCAATAATTTGAATTTGTGCTCGCTGCATATGGGCGATTCCATCTCTTGATGTATTATATTCTCATAAAGACTCGATTCCTTTGGCTAAACTGCATATGACGCATTAGATTACGACCATAGGGAGGGAATGTAAGGAAGAAATGTTATGAATATAACTACTTTAATTAAAAGTTTAAGCGGTCGAAAGGTGAGAAATATATTTATTTGTATGTTTTATTTTGAACGTGACTCTTGACGTGCAAATCGTATACATTTTTCTATTAGAAATCTATATAATTGTTTTTCGTAAATGGTTTATCATTTTTAATACCTTATTTAAAAGTTTAAAATCGAGCGGTATATTACTAAAAATAATGAACATTGTTAGTAAAGAGGTGGATTGGCCTTAAAAAAAAAACCTTTTTTTTTTGGATTTGCTAAGCTGGGATTTCATTGTTGATTGCATAAAATAATTGTGAGAGTACATATTTGTTGAGAAATATAGTTTATCTATGGGAGTTGAAATATAAGTCAACGTTAGAATCTAAAATTGCCATCCTAGGAAGTAGGTTCGTAGAAGGAACATGGGCCTAATGCTAACAAAAAAATATTAGTTGTCTTTTTTTTTTTTTTACCAAAAAATATACTTGTGTATAATGAAATGTAATAAAACATACCAAAATCGAGGCAATACTCAAGATTAATCACATAGATGTACAATTTTTCAAATATTGTTATGATCGGATCCTAGATAGTGACTAGTGGCAGATTCAGCACCCGACGAGCATCAACGGCCGTGCGTATTGGATTCACTGAAACAATTTTTTTTTTTTTGAAAATAGATAAAAATTTTAGGTTATATCTTGGTAATTCATTTTATTTCAAAACATTTATTATAACTCAATTGATTAGAGCCTTCATATTCAAATTTGAAGTCCTGTGATCAAATTACTTCTATGTCAATTTATTGTGCAATTTTTCTAGTTCTACAATTTTTACCAAAACAAATGCAATAGGGAGATAATTCAAACGTTTGGCTATCATGGCATTCGTTCAATTTTGACACCAAATGTAACAAACTAATATATGTTAAGTTTTAGCGATTTTAATGAAATTAGAAAGATTCAAACATGTGCTTTTCTTTTAAATTATACAAAAATTGGCCACTATGTCATTTGGTGAATATTGTTGATATATATAACAGAATTATATATGTTTGATTTTAGCAAAATAATTTTTATATTTAATTTTTAATATTTTATTGCGCCCGACAGTCAATAGCCGCTCGTGCTCATTTGGATTCCTCGATTTGCCACTGTTAATGTCTGATGTGACCATGTGAGATTAATCATTTTTGATAAAAAGCCAAGAATTTGGTCTCTCTCTCTCTCATATAATGGTCCGATCTTCTTTATAATTCAAACCTTGTTGAGAGTTTCATTAAAGATGAGAAATTGCTGAAACGATAAAATCATTTTTATTCCTTTTTAATATATGGAAGATCCTAGTGTGGTTGAGCAACATGTAATGGAGGCTATATGCATTGATGGAGCAGGTTGGTCCCGAGCTTAGTCGTTAAAAGATATTAAACAATTATTCGATCCAGTAATTGATTGAAAATTGTTTGAATAATATGGGTTTGAAGATGGAAAAGTGCGGTAATAATAAAAAGGCCACTCCACCATTCTTACTGAAAGTGGTGGGTGCAAGTAATGTTAGAGAGGAAACACCACCCGTGTATCCAAGGCCAATGAAATTTGTTGGGACGCTTTTGTCTATATTTATAAAAACGATGATGAAACTATGAACTTCTTGAATTTAGGGTTCGAAAATAAATTTACACGATCTCCCTCCAATAGAGAATTTGAAAATGATCGTGAGTAGGAGATAAATTTATTGTACTCCTTATCTTCGAACGAGATAAATTTTAGTCGTTAACTAAAAATAATAATTAATATATTAAAGATAATTACGTATTTAAAATGATTCAAGTAACCGTAATGCATTAGCATGGTGATAAAATGTAATGAAAAATCACATGTTCTGAGTTTCAGAGCCCGTTTGGTACACATTAAAATGAGAGAATGCATTTTTTTTGAATTGATGTGATGGAGAATATGTGGTGGAAAAAGAAGGAAAAGTTATTGATGTGATGGAAAATATTATTTTATTGAAGAATGTGTAGTTAAAAATGAATAGAAGAATGAGAGTGAAAAAAATAATGTGATCCAAACAGGAACTCAGCTAAAGTCACCAAATGTTGACTTCGTACCTTAACTTTATGGGTTCTACATAATAAAGGAGTCATTAATTCAAAAATTATTGACCGAAGGCGCATAGGTTGAATGTGCTAAGATTCCTCCATATTGTCTATCTGATGTGAGCACAAAATCAATCATTTCATTTGACACATTTTCGTTTTTACTTTTACTTCTCGTAAAAAAAAGTTCACTTTTGAACTCAAATTCAAAAAATAGATTCTTAATTTCAAAAACATTTTTTAACATTTCAAAAGTCTTATCGATTGAGCTCTTATTTTTAAGACATAAATTTCGATAAGTTCAAAAAATCAAGATTATGATTTAGCGGCAAATAATTCAGAGTCTGTCAAAAAAAAATGAAAATTGTGTCCATCAGAAGCTAGTAATCTTGCTATTGAAGGTAGGTTTTCTCATTTACTCCCTCTGAACTTAGATTTTTCAAGGGCACATCTCTAGAAATAAATTCTTTTCATCACATAATAATGCATGAATGTACCAACTACCTCCTGAATGGGGAATTTTGACGTTTCAAGGACACAATCATAATGAGGAAAGTTCCTCTTAAAAAACTGCATTTATTTGCAGTGATGTTTAGGTAAATTAAAGAGAATAGTACCTTTACACTATGTTAACCTAACAAATTAATGTAGACATTGACATAACATAAGTGAATTTGTTTTATTTACCATCAAATGTCACATTAGATTTATGTTTTTAAGATTTTAGACTCGTTGCTCTGTCTTATTCTATTGGCCCGAATGGATGGCTTGCAAACCCTGGCTATTGAGTCATGCGCTCTTTCTCCACACCAGATTGGGTCGTCGCTAAATTTCTTTTGGGTTCGAATAGTAACCACAAACGATAATAAACATTATGTGTATGTTTAGCTAAACTTGAAAAAGTAAAATTACTTTCAAGGAACTTTTATTTTCAAATATGCTTAAATAAATAACTTTATGACTCTTAAGTCAAAATGGTATTCTTTTAAGGTACAAGCATGTATGCTTATAAGCAAACATTTTATGCTTAATTGTAAATTATTCCTGATAATGGTAATGGGGTGGCAAATAGGGTGCAAAAGCAAGTAAGTGGGAAGGGAACAAAGGCGAATAAAGAAGGAAAAAGGAAATAACCGTGTCTGGCAAGGATTTAAAGCATTTTTCCTACCGTTAAAAACAGAATGCTCAGTTAACCTTTGAAAAAATTGGACAAGGCTTCACTCATGTGTCAGAAAAAGATTCACCAAAATGGCAAAATTGTCCTTGCCTACTTTTGTTCACTATTGAAAGAACAAAGCCGTGTGAATGAATTGAGAACAGGAAATGAATTGTGGAAATGACGAGGGCAAATGTGTAAAATGGATGGGAAAAGTGAATAAAATTTCTGATTTCCTGGCAGACGTTTGTCTCCTTTTTTGTTTCGTAACGGTCGTTAAATTGCTTAAAGGCTTTGCCAGACACGCTCAAAGATTGAAATGATTAGAGGACTTCACATGGGCTTTGGAAAACTTTTCCCTCTGCCCTCTGCTACAATCATATTTTCCCTAACGCGCTTTATATTCTCTAAACCAAACCCCACATTATATTCTTATTATATTGGCTTTTTAGCAAAGGATTTTCCAAAAAGATCACTACGAACTTGTTTGATCTAGATTTTTTCAGAATAATTTTTAAAATGTGCGATTAGAAGGCACAAAATTATTTTATTAAAATTGAATTTAGAAAAAATTAAAATTTAAAGAATCTCGGTCAACGGGGACTAGAAGGCACGATGAGCAATGCAAAAAGAAACTGCACCCACATTTCTAAAGCCATTTCCAACTTGCCCTAGATGCTTTTACTGCACATTTGGATGAGATCATAGATAAGGGGATCATCAACTTTGCGCATGTCCGCATATATTCTTCATGTCCACATCTACTTAACAACTTTAACTACGCGGCAATTAATGTCTGAAAGAATAATGCTATTCATCGTTAGTAGATGTGAACTCGAGGCTAGTACATGCTCGTGTTTATCTGATGAATAGCGTTACTTTTCAAGAAAATCAAAATACACAAGTATTATGCTATCATTAAACAGTAACACTGCAAGTCATTAGCATTCAAGAGGATGAGATATACATTTCAGAAATAACCTCAAGGAAGGGAAAGAAAAGATCCTCATCTCTGTATTAAAATATTCATAAGCAATTCAATATCTGATTGGACAGACCTGTTTACATTGATTTTCTTGACATTGATGACAAGAAACCAATTCAACCATAACACCATTCAGACATGAATTTGGTTTGCAATAACTTATCAAAGATTTTCTCTTCCACATTTGCCTTTCCCACTAAGCTACAGAAATTCCATGGGAAAACTTGAAACAATCAAACAACCATGAGAAAAAAAAATAATGGCACACAAATTAAATCTAAAGAACTGAAACACTACCATCAAACCCACAACGTAGCGTTACTCCTTCTAACTGCCGTGTTCGTCTACATTTAGGCAGGAAAGAAGTTAGTAGAATAACAAGAAAAAACAGGTTAATGGTTTTGGCTAATACTAATACTAAAGCTTCACCACCTTCCTCCACCCCTGAGAGTTTAACTAACCATTCCCTTGATCAGTTGCTAGGAAAAACGAGCTCCAACCATCAGTTGAACTCTGTAAGAAGAGTATAATCATTGAGACTCAGCAGGAATCTTTGAATGATTATGCTCTACAATAGTACCAATAAAATTCCCTAATCATCTGAGTTCCTATTTTGTAATTTCTGTTCTGTTAGTCAATAAGAGACTGCCTACCGAGTATGAACAATTGCCATAAGTTGGTCCTACATGGTTAGACTTCCACCTTCCAAATGACACTATCAATGCTCTCATTGTGAGTTCCTTCCAAAGCTGCAACCTTAGCTCGGGATGCTGCAAGGGCAATTGCTGACTTTCCCCTTTCATCCCGAGGGAGTTCACATGCTTCACTGATGGAACCCGATCTCAAGTCGGCTGGTGGAATAAAACAGTCCATTGATAGGCCAGGAATGTTGAATGCGACCTCTTCAATTGTCCAAGCTTCTTCCATCCTTGTTTTCGTATGGCTCATTGCCATCTCTCCAAACCGGAAAAGTGTAACAACAGATCGACCAGAGTGGGCAATCATGATTCCTTCCACGGGACGGTAATCATCTAAGTAAGAATTGATGGTCGTCTCCCAGTATACCGCATCGCCTCCATTAGATTGGATGCGGGTGAGATGTGAATCCTCCATGTGAACAAGAAGGCCCGTCTTCTGGCTGAAGTAGCCAAACAAGACATGCCTTATTATCTCTGCTGGTCCCTCACTCCTGGATCCCAATGTTTGTGGGTCCGCAGACAGCTTCAGAATGAAGCAGTCATCACCATTGATCTTCTTCTCCCCAATGCATATGGCGTTGGCAAACATGCTAGCAGTGGTTCTTGGATCAAGACCCTGCAAAGTACATTACCCCGTCTACACAATATCAGATGGCCAGAATAGAAAATTTTGACAAAAATTGGGCTACAAATGATGAGAACACATCTTCACCTGAAGAGCGCGGCGCAAAGGCCTAACCGGCCCCTTTGCAGTGTGAGCGCCAAGCCAGGGAGTGTGCCTCCAGACGAGTTTGCCATTACAGCCAGCATGAACTTTGCTACCTCCAACTGCAAGCTCCACGTACCACATGTCAGGATTCATCTGCCAGAGAACAAACCCACCAGACTCCGCAGCTCTAGCCACATTCCTGTTCTTCACTACCTTCGTTGCAGTTTCAAACTCCGAAGCTACCATCTTCAATTTTCCCATGGCATAAGCATTCTTAATCGAATTCTGGAGCTTTTGCCCTCCTGACGCAGCAGTATACTGTTGCAATATGTACTGGGCGGAAGAATTTTCCTGCAAAATCAAAAACTCACATCAGACAATAAAATTGAGCATTTCACTGTCTAATAAACAGAAATCTGATAAAACGCATCCTAATTTTCTATAACCATTACAATTTATTTGCTTAAATGTAACCGCCTTGGTTCAGTTTATGAGCAGTTAATTTATAGATATTCATGTAATTTCAGTCAATTGCAACCAACTCTCTCCAAATCATCACAAGTGTAGCAAAATATACTCTCCCAAGAATAATTTAGAATTTGCTTCAACTTTAAACTACTCCAGCATGCTTCACAGAAATATACATACATACACACGTATGTATAATTTATATGCAGGTGAGTGTGCGTGGGGATAGAGAGACGTACAATTGGAGTGTCTTTGATGCTCAGATGAGGCAATGGGTCAGTAGTGCTAACGTGCACCGGGGCGAGGGGGGCACCCAAGACCCCAAGCAATAGCCTCATATCAGAACTCTTGTTGTACCCACTCCCATTGGAACCCGCCGCCCCTCCTGGAACCGAGGGGTTCCGGGTTAACTGCCCGCGAACCCACTGCCCGAGCCCCGACCCGAGCCGCTTCGAATCCCCGATTTCTCCGCCGTCTGGATCCGGACCCTCCATCAACGGCGTTAACGTCTCCCCCACTGGCCTCAGGCTCCCCGATCTCGCTATCACCGTTTCAACATAATTACTGTTACCTCCACTCTTCTTCCTCCGGAGAAGACTCGTTATCGGAGACCTACTCCGACTCGTACTCTTAGCCTGCGACCTCCCCGGCGATAACCCCCTCACAACCTCCTCCTTTAACACCGAGAAAAAACCTTGCTTTTTCTCCATTTTCCCCCAACAAGACACTCAAAACACACACTCAATGCAGTATACAGAAAACCAAAAAAAAAACGTGGTTTCCTTATATCTATAAATACTCTCCTAAACTTCAGAGAGTGAAATACGAGAAATAAGCGAAAGTTGTCAGCATTTTCCAGAAGCCACAAAACAAAAGTATTCGAAAATCCCAAATGTGACTATCAATATAGGAAGGAAATGTGGCGTTTTAGAGGGTGAGAGTTCTGGGCAAAGAGAAAATGTAAATGGGTTATGGGTAGTGTTGGTGTGCTAAACAAGGAGGTTTTCAGTTATTGAAATGTTAAGGGCATGAAGAGCAGTCATGAAAAACGTTGAAAGAAAGTGGCGTTTGTAGAGAGAGAAAATGCTGAGAGAGCGACAGTGTGAAACTGATGGATCATGGTGGCTATAGAGAAGGGTGTGTGCTGCTACTTTATTGACAGTGGGGGCTAAATTTTAGGTTCAGTCCTCAATGTCTAGTGAATTGTAGATTCAGTCCTCTACGTTTTTGTAAATTGCAGATTCAGTCCTCAATGTTAGGTGGTTGGTCGAATTAATTATTTTTTCTTAGCTTAGAACTCCTCAACTCAATGTTAGGTGTTGTACTCTCAGTAACTATTGCTTTGTTCAACCTTCATGAATGTTTTGTACATGACTCAATAACACAGAGAACAATATTTATATATATATTTGGTTTTCTTACTGCTTATGTCATTCAATTTGCGTTACTTAACATTTCATAAGAGTTTGTTGTTAATTTTGCTCCTTTGGTGAAAAAAATATGATATTAAGGTAGATATTGATTTCCAAAATCAATCCAATGTCCTATCAAATTAATAGTTTGCAATTAAAACAAATTGTGTTGATTTTGATACATCGTTTCTTTTAACTTATAGTATTACACTATTTGACTTAATTTACCTAACATGTGATAAGATTTTTGTGTGGATTCTACTTGATTATAGAAGAGAATACAAGATATTGAGATTGATAAGTTGATTTTAGTTCGAAATCAAAATATCCCATCAAATTAATCGTTTTGTAATTGAAACATATTATGCTAATTTTACTAACCCATGTCTTTTAACTTATTATGTCTCTAAACCTAGTAATTTTTTTTAGTTTTATGAAAAATTGAACAAGAAAATTAAGTATGTAGGAAGTAGAAAACTTGACCATCCTACTATTGAAATTTAACAGTATAAACAAATAATTAGATATAAGTAAAGGTGAACAAATAAATCGCTAATTCTCCAAAACGAAACAAAATTAAGATTTTAAGACCATTTGTTTTGGTCCATGCAGCTTAGATTTTGATTGTTAAAAATCGCTAAAAATCCAATTGAATCATTCACCCAGTGGCCAGTTCACTATAAAAAGTTTTTTTTTTTTTTAACAAATATTATTTATTAGTTCCCTTTTATACTTCAAAATTAGTAACTTATTTGCTAGAGGGTTCTTATGGCTTTCTAGGAAAATAAAATTTTATGATATATTCCAAAAAGAATGGGTTTACAAGTTCAAATTTTATTGTTGAGCCTGATGTTGATTTATTTACGAGATAAATATATTTATATTGTAGAATAACGTAATATATGCAAACTGAGGGTGATTGTGATATGACATATTTTATGACGTAAAATGATGAGGCTCAAACAAGAACATTGATTATCCCCAATGCTCCATGTTGTACTGATAACATTTATATTTTAAATATTTTTATTTAATTTTTTATATTGAGATTTCACAACAATATATTTATTCTTTACTTGTTTGTAAGATATTATTTTTACGTGGCTAATATTGTGGTTTGGAATCGAATAGCAAAAAAGGTTAGTTTTGATATTTTCTCATTTGTTTAAAATTGTTTGGTTTAAAAATAATTCAAAAACCGTGTGTGCACCTAAGTGCAGTTCAGAAAAGGTGAGATGAATTTGAGACAAAACACAAATATTGGGGCCTGCAAATGCAATTTTCTCACACTGAGAGGCGTGTTTCGTGCGAATGTGAGAGAGGGAGAGACCTAGAGCTTGTTTGGTAAAAATTTTCATTTTCTACAGTAAATCAATTCTCATTTTCAACTACACATTCTTCAATAAAATAATATTTTCCATCACATCAATACTTTTTTCTTCTTTTTCAACCACACATTTCCCATCATATCACTATTCAAAAATCAATTCTTCCCCCAAAAATCCCTACCAAACACACTCCTAGCTGCTCAACAGCACGCAGAAAAGGAGACCCTACCGTGGGTCCCACCTCCACGTGTTTTATTTGGGTCCATCTGGTATTAAAAGTAGAATAATGATGGGAGTACAGAAGACTTTTTACAGGAGAGTTACAGGATTTTAAACTTGTGCTGACGTGGCAGTTTCCCAAAAAAAAAAAAAATTTGACCGGGCTGACTTCAAGGAGGCAAGTAGGAAAGCGAGGGAAATCATTTATTTCTCCCACAATTTCACACCTCCATTTTCAGCCATTCCAGCCATCTCCTTCACCTCCATTTTCAGCCGTCCACCTCCAGCCGTTCAACTCCATTTCCGGCTGTAAACAGAAATATTGACCGGCTGAAAATACATCCCCATTTTCGGACCGGAAGCTCACTGTTGCGAACAAATTGATCGGCTGCTTTGTCCCAACATTCACCTCCGTCCAGCTCCCATTTTTGTGGATCGGAAGCGAACAAGGAGAATCTGCCGTCGAGCTCCTCTTTTTCTCATGGGTTTTTCTGTAATCAGTCCAAGCTTTAATGGGTATAAAAGCAGGTTTGATAGATCCTCACAGTGACCACCTGTTTCAACTGACATCTGTGGTTGGAATCTTCAACAAACTGGAGCCTTGGTTTGTAACTAAAATGATACCCTTATTGTGTCTATAAATAACAGCAGAAAGCTGGGAAAAGGGCAGCTCACAAAGATGAAGATGTGGAGCTCGTAAATAAAGAAAAAGGAAGGTCTCGGGAATGAAAAATAAGCTCCTGAAAGAATAGCTGTAGAGAGCTTGAGAGAAATAGAATGTTATTTCTCTGAAAAGGGAGCTCTGGAAGGGAGCTCTGGATTGAGAGAATTCTGTACCGTAGAAAATCAGATAGAAAGTGAGGTTGTGAGAAAGGGTAATTTTCTGGGAAAATCAATCTGAAGAAAATCTTTCTGTAATGTTCTGATTTTGTATGGTGAATCACCTGAGATGGTGATGTAATTCAATGTAATTGAATGTTAAGTTTCTTGGTTAAATAAGAAGCTTAAGGAAGAGGTTTTTTCTTCCTGTTAATCATATTCTGTCTCTGTTCTTTTTCTTGCTAATTTTTCATCTGTGCTTCTGTGTTGCTGGTTTTAGTTCCTGCTGTAGCACATCTGTTCTGGTTTCTATTTTTCTGCTAGTTTGCATATGCTCTGCTAATTGAATGAAGTAACAAAAACCCAACACTTGATAATTGGAATGGTGTGTCCGTTGATCCATGTAGCTGGACTATGGTCACTTGTTCAGCTGAAAGTCTTGTTATTGGCCAGTAAGTCAAGTTTTGTGCCAAATCAAAACCAATTCTTTTACTCCATTATGTAACATTTTAGATTCATTTTCAAAGGCCCGAGGTCGACTCCAAATATTGTCCTCACTCCTCTCGTCGATTTCAACAGAATGCTACCGCTGGATATATCGCCGTCGCCGGTAATCCAAGACCCACGAGAGAGTTGAGGCGAGAAGAGCAGGAAGAGGAAATTTAGGTCTTGATTTAACGGGATCCCCTGTTGATTCTCTTTTTGTCCTTTATTTCAATTTCCTTTTTTTTTTAGGTGCCACGTCAACCAAATTTAAAATCCGGTAAGTTGCTTGTAAATGCACTCCTGTACTCCTAGCACGAAATAAAAGATGATTATTCACAATACAATTTTTTATAAATACACTAATTATATATTTTTATTTCACTTCATCTTTTGTTTAATATATTTTTTATATATCAATGACAATTAATTCAAATATCATTTAAATAATTTAAGAAATAAAGTATTGAAATATGTAGCGTTTATTCCGTTTAACACCCATTAAAATTAAAATTTATTTTTCTCTCTTCTTATTAATAATACATTTTTCAATAAAATAATATTATACGAAACTAATTTTTTTTTTCATTTTGAGTAACATATTCCCTTTTCACGTTTAAGGCATGTTTTAAGAAAAACTGTTAAATGCTTAAAATATCCTTCTCTTTATCAACTCAGTTCCATTTAAATATTTTTTTGTTACACTCATAAAAAAAATAAAAAATAAAATGAATCGAAAATTGCAAGGGATATTTTAGACATTTTACAAAAAAAAAAATTCTTTTAAATGGCTAAAAATAGTGAAGAAACAAGGTCTTGCTCAAAATAAATTTCGTTTGATCTTTCTATAATTTTTGAAACTAGAGAGAATACGTACCAAAGACTTATTCTAAAGTGTAGCTTCTTGCATTATAAGTAGAGTAAATAATACAATGATACTCAACTTGTCTTAGGTTTGTAAGAAGATTTGGTATGGACAATTGACATAATTACGATGGACATATAGTTCAAAATATAGTTGTTGGACCATATGTCGAGCCCTAATGTCCTGATTAGAGAGGAATTGATATTTTTGGCCACGTTAAAATGATGATAGCAAATGTTCATTGATCTTTTTCTGATGAAAAATGATGTAGGCAGAAGCACAAAATAAGATATGAACATGTGAATGAAACTCGTTGATTCCAAAGAAACGTCAAGAGTCGACTTATCAATACTCGTTGATTCAATCGTATAGCAAAAACTCATTTCAAATCACGATCTAATTGATTCTACGCACATATAATGCATTGATATTGAGCTAATTGCAATAAATTTCACGTATATCAAGATCAAGAGTTTGGGGATTGGTACTACCCACCACACAAAAAATAAATCAATTTGCAAGACAAATGTTCGTTTAATTCATCGATAGCTGTTATTCTTTGATCCTTATGATCAAATGCTTCTAAATTGTAAATCAATTTCTCTAATAAAAAACTTTACCATTATTTCGTATATATTCTTTAAAACTCATTTTTTTTCAAACTTATTTTCAATAATATATTCTCTTAATAAAATAATTTTGCTCATAGAATCATAACTTTTCCTATTTTTCAATCGTACATTCTAAAAAAAAAAGTTTATTTTCCCAAAATATGTTCTAAAAAAATTATATCAAATAGGTTATCAAAAAGTATGGGAGTTGTTCACCCCTTTTTTGTAATGATTACATGGACGACAAATGTCAAATTCACTCCCGCATTTGCAAACAAATTCTTGCACATTTTGACTAGATATTTTGATGGGACATGATAGCATTTACGGATATGGAAGATGTTTTATTACGCGAGATAATAATGTTCAAGTGCGGACAATATGATCAAAGATAATCACATATAAACAAACAATTATAAATAACTCGACTAAAGTAGAAATAATCTAAATTCAATCAATAAATATCGAGTAAGCAAGAGAGAGGATTGAGTGTAGTTTCAAGTGTTAAATGTCTCATTAGCCTTCAAATGATATAAGTTTTGGGCTTTTATAAGGTCCTGGCTGAAGTGGTAGTCGTGGGATTGCAACCACGTGGCTTTATATATCAAGTTGAAGTCTCACATCACTAAAACGTTACATTAATCATTTTTAAAGATTGACTACGGATCCTCTACTGGAGACAAGGGCTTCAGCGTCGGAAAACTTCGTACTGGAGGTCTTCGGTAAGAGGAACTTCGACTTCTTCTTTGAGGACTTCGGCCAAGAAACAAGAAGGAAGTGGGGGTGCTTTGCTCTTCAACTTCTTTATTTTGACCAAATAGGTCTTCATTGACTTGGCCAGATTCGACTTACATCTTCACGTGGACTATGACATAGTCTCTTGATTAGAGCCTTGGTGATGGGGCACAACATGAGTTAAATTTTTGGATAAAAAGTTACAATTTTGCAGGTGGATTAATCAGTTATTCAATAATTAAATTATATTATAATGCGTAACATAGTTTTACATTTTTTATGAACCTGTCAGGCTGCTTCTTTTTTATTTAGAATTTCAGACAAATTTTGAGAAAAAGTACGCAGAATTTGTTAAAATAAATTAGTCGCACTCATCATCAATCTTTCTTCCTATTTTCTTATGTACGTATATTCAATAACCGACCAAAATTATTTTTATACTACTTTCACTGCATTTTTGGACATTAATATTTAAAAAATGTCTAGCTTGCATAATTTAGATACTTTTCAATAACAATGCGTCAAAAGTGCATATGCGATTTTACCAAAAGCAACCAACTTTATCAAGTAAAGTTACCTTTTTTTAAGGCCATGCTTCCTACACTCTAAAGTCCGGATACGAGAGTACTCGATTTGAAATAGGCTACTATTTAGACACTTTCAACACTCGCACACTTGTCGCTTGACAATCTATCGTTTATCGTGGATACGATAACTGATACATCAAAACAATAACTAATAGTCTAATACTTCAGAAGTGTATAATCTATTATTTAATATGTTTTTTTATTATGAAAATACTCAGAATAAATTAGCTTTATGTATTTATTTTTGAATGCTTGTAAGCTTTACAATTGCCCTGTTTGATAGAAGTTAAAGTTCAGATTTTAATCTAAATCAAAGTTAACAGTTAATTTTATCCACACATTTAATGAAACTCACAGATTTTCAATTACATATTTAATTAATTTTTATCAAAATCTATTAAAATTATGTTTGATGCACATTATTGAGTTGATAATACGTTTTAAATAGTGATTTGATAGAAAATATATAATTAAAAAATAAAGAATTTTTTTGGATTTACGTGTAATATTATTTAATGGAACTCACGGATTTTCAACTACATATTTAATCAATTTTTATCAAAATCTATTAAAGTTCTGATTTAGACCATGTTTGATGCACATTATTGAGTGGATAATGCATTTTAAATAGTGAGTTGATGAAAAATATGTGATTAAAAAATAAGAATTTTTTTTGAATTTTCGTGTAATATTTATTTTATTGAAGAATGTTTAATTGAAAACAAGTTTTGAAAAAATGAATTTTTGTAAGAACGTGAATCAAACAGAGTGTTAATCCCCCACCAAACAGGGGTTATATATCAACTTGGGGTCAACTTATGTTTTCACGTGTCCCGTCAATTATGAACTAGGATGTTTGGTGTATTACGTATCGTATTTCTTTTGATATAATTATTTTGATTTGAATTTATGGTCGTCCTTTAAAAAATTCCATATCTCCACCAATTAATATATATTCAATCAAACAATCTCTTTGATATGATCAATTTAATTATCGAAGTGGGACATGTTTCTTTTTACCAGTTAGAAAAAGATGGACCAAAGTGGGCAAACCGCAATCTTTTTGTTCCTTTGAAACTAAGGATCCATCTCGGTTTAGTATCTTTTATTATGTATAGATATAGATAAAAGGTGGAGGATACTCAATTGTCGATTGAAAGTGATTGTGCCCTAAAATAATAATCACATGCATAGTTCTAAGATTATTAAAGATTTGTAACTCGTGATGCAATGATAAGTATAAACAATTATGTTTTCTAATTGAATTCGATATGAAGTAATTAATGTGATTAAACAGTAAAGGTAAGTGACACTACACTTGAGTGAGCAAAAGATTTATTATGAAATTTTGAGTAACCACAACATAACATCTACAAGTATTACACTAAGTAATTTGAAAGATCACCAAAAAAAAAAAAAAAAAAAAAAAAAAACACCACATAAATCACAAGGATCCCGATACTATAAAATCTCCTATGATTCCACAAATATTATCATCATAGAAAACACGTTTTTGTTTTTAACACTAGAAAAGAGATTATAGCTAGGAGTAGGGGTGACAAAGGGTTGAACTTCTTTGCTCGGTCCGAGGACCATTTAGCCTCGTATTAAGACAAGCTTTGGCTCGAGTTGAGCTCGAAAACTTTTTATGAGACAAGTTGGTTCAACGATGTTGACATATGGCTGACTTTATCCCAAATGTTTTGATCATAACAGACAAGTTAATTTATTTCTAACAATTGAATTTAAATATTCATAGCTATTGCTGCAAAATTAAGCAATTGGAGACAAAAATGTTACTATCAAAAGACTCGAATCGGATGAATAATAAAAATCAAGAGAAACTTAGCATTCACGACAAATCACTCGAGACAAAGAACTCCAATCGAAGATATTAGATTAAAATGTTTGTCTTCATGTGCAAAGGTACAACACTCCATTTCTTAATAATAAATTATTAAAAGCTCAACGAATAAATTTTTTTATGCATGAGAAATATTATTTCATAAAAACACTTGTATAAAAATTATTTTTAACATAATGTAAGTATTTCGAGGTGTTATATCACTTACCTAGAAAAATAAAGTGAAAAATGCCCTTCAAAAGCTTATATTTTTCAAAAATTCAAGAAGGAAAAATCGGACGATACACTATTGATGCAGACGTTTGGTTCGTCCAACACTCACTTTTTTAACCGTTCTGAATTCTGACATATAATGATTACCTTGGTTATCTTGTTCAAATGCGAACATCTGGATTGCTTGTCCGATTACTTGGAATTTTTGGCGTTTTGAACTCTATAAATATTAATTCACTTTAAATTCATTGTGACACTTTTAAGAGAATTTTAGTTAGATATTATTGAGTAAAATCATATTGATCTTACATCTTATTTAATTTTATCAAATCATTTACTTTGAAAAACTTTTGATTGAATCAACTTTGGAAAAACATTTTTCTCATCAAAGTTTTTCTCATCTAATACTTCAGTTTCATTCATTACTATTCATTAAAGTGTTAGGCTATGTATCTCATTGTACTTAATTTGTTTATATCATTTATTTAGAGAAAAATTTAAAATTGTAAAATCATTCCTCTTTAAATTTTTGGATCATATTGAGGTCCCATAAAACTCAATATTATATAAGGATTGGTGCTCTTTATTTTTAAGTTATCGAAAGCGTTGTAAATTGTTGGATTGCACTATAAGTCAATTAATATAGTGAAAATGCATTGCTCATGCTGGAGAATTTGGTAACGGAGGACTTAAATTATTGTTTTGGATCGAACTTCCACAATTATATCGTTTATGTTAGGTCTAAAATATTGTATTGACAATTCTGTGAACAAACTTACCAACCTGAACAATTATAAAAGTTTAGGAACTCAATTGTAAAATTTCATAGTTGGTAGATTAGCATGGGGTTCGGGGTTTCATGTTTAGAATAAGAAGAATTCACACTGATTTTTTGCTAGCTGCTCGCTAGTGTTGTGCTAGAGCGAATGATACAGCAACACCATCGCTCGACCTTCACCTCACCGTCGCTCGAGTGACGATCTCTTGGCTCGAGTGAAAAAAGCTCTTCACTTGAGCGACATGTTTATGCGGCCGACCTAATTTGCGATTTTGAAGAGTTTTACACGACTCATAACACCCAAGCATCCCCAACTATAAATACAGATGTTTCGGACGAATTCTTAGTGGGTTGCTTCATCATGCTTACATTACATAACACATTAACATAATTCATTGATTAATTCATCCACATCATTCTTGAGATTCGGCAACTAAGTTTTCGGAAAACATCAAATTGAAGAATCCAAAATACCTGACTTCCTTAACACTTTGAGGAATGTACTTTCTCAGTGGACTTCAGAAGTTTCTGGAGGTAGAGAAATGTTGGACTACAAGCACAAGTTAAAGAATGAATATGTGATTCCTGAGTATCCACTTAGAAGAGACAATTGCAGAAGATTGTGAGACTGGAATTTACAGTGAATCTTGGAAGATACAGGAGGTAAATCGGGAGATCTAACATGTTGGCTAGATAGCATTTACGGTAGCAGATCGTGAGTCTGGAAGAACAACAGATCTTGGAGATTATAAGAATTACAACAGCGAGAACTAGTGGAATTTGCTAGGCTGGATATGAACTGTAATCCATATTGTCTATAGTGAAGGTAATTGGCTTGGTCTCGAAGTTTTTACCTAGTTGGATTTCTCCGTCATCATTTTGGTGTTCATTCTTTATTACTTTCCATATTACAAATGTGGTATTCAAATATAGAATAACTGAATTGTATGCTTAATCATCTATAAACTGTTAAAAAGTGGCTTGTTGCTTTTAATAGAATAATTCTGTACGTAAGGTCAAACTTAGTTAGTAAACTACGCGTTTTTTAGTTTACATTATCTCTACCATTTTACTTATAGTTATTTCATTTATATTTATTGTTTGTGAATATGAGTTGAGCTCACAAGTCGAGCTCGACTAGTCCTTAGCCAGCTCGATCCATTGGCCCCCAAGCTAGGAGTGAGTACCGGTTTTAAAAGTCTTGATATTTTAAGAATCGAAACTACTTATTAAACTTCAATTATTTTGTAAATAGAACCACTCAGTTCCATATAATTTTTGGAAGGATTCAGTTTCACTATAACAATTTGTTTTAAAAAAAATAAAATAATCCTGTAAGCAGCCAAGGAAATGGTAAGCAAGTTCTAATATTAGTTCATTCAACGGTTGTATTTTTAAACCAAAAAAAGTAAAGAAAGAAAAAAATTATGTATGGGCTCCCACTGATTTTCAAATGTTTCCTTTCCAACTTTCCTAGATCTCCCCCATCAAAGTTTGAGTGGATATAGTGATGTCAACGAGTCGAGCAGAAAAAAAAAAACTCGAGCAGAACTCGAGATTTTTTGGACCGAGCCGAGCCCGTCCAAAAAAATGAGGCTCGGCCCGAGCTAGCTCAGATTTTTTGGTTTTTTTTTTTCCCTAGCTGCTTGCAGGCAGCAAGCTGCCTTCCCAAAATTTTTTTTTTCTTAGCTGCCTGCAGGCAGGTTGCAACCTGGCAGCTGCCGTCCAAAATTTTATTTTTTTAAATTTTATTTTATTAATAGGAGGCTCGGTCGAGCCACGGGCCGGCCCGGGCTCGAGCCGACTCCCCAAAGTACAAGGGCTTTTTCCGAGTCGGGTCCGAGCCGTCCGAGCTTTTTTGCCACCACTAAGTGGACAGCGGTGGTGCCATGGTGGTGACTCCATAGTAGAGTGGGTGGTGACGTGAAATTGAATTTGGGGTTGCACCCGTTTGATGTGTGGTACCTTTGTGTTAGAATTCTGAATTTTCTTCAAGAGAATCTCTCCTTAGTTAACCTCACCAAAGATTAAGGTCGTAGGCAGTGGAAGAATATAAACTTTTGTAATGGATTTTGCTGAAGTGCCCAAAAATTTGACATAGGGGTTGACACCACCCTCACATTTGCATGTGGGTCCCAACCTGAATAAAAAAAAGCCGACCTCCTATATGTGTGTGTTTGGTCATCCTTTATGCCATCCATTATGTTTTTGTAGCAAGACCCATATTCAATTCCTTACTGGGTTTTGGTACCAGCTATTTCATGAATCCGAACCATCCATCAAACTTTCAATATTTTGTAAATGGAATCATTTGGTTCCATGTAATTTTTGAAACTCACTCATAATCGACAGTTTCGATTAAAATGCCTACTTTTTTTTTATAACCATTTCTAAATTACGAAAACGAACGTCATTGATAATTTGATATCGAAAATAAATTTAAAAGCATACGGCCACAATCACTAGCTAGTACTTAGATCATTTTCACATAGATTAAAATGTAGTGCACTGTAAAATATTTTAAGAATTTATTTTTACAAAATATAGAAAATTCTTCACATACTAATATTAAAATTTGGGATTCCATTTTAAAAGGTTAATATAATTAAATGAAGTAGTTTAATGCATTATATGTTGATTATATATTTTGTAATATTTCGATTGTAATTTATCCTTAACATATCATTCAAGATGGCGACTTGATTTGAGCTTATAGATTTTAAAATTTGTGTGCTCACTTTTTAGTGTTAGTTTGATCAAATTATTGGTTACGGTTCAAAGAGCTTCGATACCGTATTAGGAATTAGTGGTTCATATCAAAAGGTCAATGCTATCGAGTGGAGTAGTTCAAGAGATTGTATATTTTATATTGCAATATAAGTTAATCACTTAACATGTTTTAACAAGATATTGACTTGTTTAAATATGCCAGTCTTGTAATTGGCGTGTTCATTTTTTTTAATTTTAATTAGATCGAATTATTGGTTGAAATTTAATGAACTCTGATGCAATATTAAAACTCCAGTTTAATATTAAAATGTCAAATTTATCAATTTTAGAAAAATGAAAGAATTTCAAGGTACTATGTCAACAAATCTAAACCACTAAAAAAAAAGGCGTACTTGAATGCATAACAGATCTCTTAATAGACATTTACGATGATGCATTCTTGACTCACCAACCACATTCCTACTTTACTCCCTTTTCACGTTCAGGACCAGCTTACTACAAATCAACAAAAAGTGGGGTGCCACGGGTGGGGGTAAAATGAAAACGACTCAACACTATGCATTCGTGCAATGTTTTACCTAAATGTCAAGAAGCTTTTATTCATAAAAGTGATACGATTTCAATGAAACATATCAGAAGTTCGGATATAGAGCAAAATCAACATGAATTGTCGTGGTTTTCAAGAATCTAGTTATTTTGAGTCTATTAGTAGTTTTGACGACTTACAAAATAACAAAAAAAAATTCAAATGACCTACTAAATATCTTAAAAGTGAACTTCCCCTGTTTGGTGCACATTTTGTGGTCAAAAATGCATTTTTTTGTTGATGTGATGAGGAATATGTGGTTGAAAAAGAATGAAAAGTTATTGATGTGATAGAAAATATTATTTTATTGAAAATGGGTAGAAGAATGAGAATGAAAAAAATAATGTGAATCAAATAGGAAACATATCTACAAATAAAAAGTTACTTGAAATGAACTTTTTACTTATTTTAAAGTTCATCCAAACATATTAGGCCCTATTCGGGAGGGATTAAAAGTCAATTAAAATTGAAAATATGGTCGTTATTGGATCCCACTCGTCTAATAAAAGTCAACAATAACGACTATATTTTCAATTTTAATTCGATTTTAATCCCTTCCATACAAGGCCTAAGATAAGAGTGGAAACCTTGAGGAGGACTCATCTTTGCATCTTTTACTTTAAAACTAGACTTTTTTGCTTTTCAAGTTGAGGCTGTCTGCAACATTATACTGTAAAGCCTGAATTCCATCTTTCGTGTCGGTTGTCGATCTTCTTCTTTTGTCATTTTCAATAACGACTTGATATTTCAATTAATTATTTTTCATAGTAACGAAAATATAAAATTTGAGAGTATATATAGCAAGTTGACAAGAATATATTTTCGTATTAGTTATCCAGTATTTTTGTAAGTTTTTAAGTGGGTTGTGGATATGACTAGGGTGCTCTTATAATTGTGAATTAATTAATTTTTTTCCATGAGAAATGAAAAATTCAATTGTGTTGAGATACTATTGAGTAAAATAGCATATACAAAATCATTTTTTTTTTCAATTTTAATCTACATTAAATATACCCTCTTCGTATTATTACCGTGTCTCAAATTCGGGAAAAAAAAACTTTCGTCAATATTCATGGAATATGTTAAGGTTTACACTTACTTTCCCTAAAATTCATTTTATTTCCACCCATTTTTCACTATTGCAATCAAACGGACCATTATAGATTTTTTAGCATGAGAAGTGAAATTTCATTTCAAATAGTTAAATTAAGGGAACAATACATAAATAAGGTATTTACTTTCATCCATTTCAAAAATACAGAAACAAGTTTCAAATTTCAAAAATCAGGTTTCTTTAAATTTTTATTTATGAAATAATAATTATTAAATCAATTTATTATTAATATTTAATTCTAATATAATATAATTAACTCATCTCCACCTCCACAACCCCTACATCTCCGGCGACCGTTCCGACGACCGCTTTATTCTGAATACTATTCCGGTTACCGTTCTGCCGCCGCTTTATTCCGACGACTTCTCCGATTCCGACAATTGTTCCAACTCGGGCAAAAATTTTTAGGTCACAATTCAAAATTTTCATAGGTCACAATTTGTTTATCAGTTATAACTTAAAAAATTAAAAGTCACAATTTTTTCATCGATCACAGGTCACAAAATTTATATTGTGACCACCGAATTTTACATTTGTGACCATCGAATTTTATATTCACGGATTATTTCTCCACCACGAATTAAATTTTTTTATAGGTCACAGATTAAAAAAATCAAAATTTTTGCTGGTCACAACTCTGTTACAGTGAGTTATAGTTGCAATTTATAGGTCACAGACACCCACCCACCCACCTGAACTCATCTCATCCCCATCCCGACCAGCGCCACGACCGCCCCCACAGCCACAACCATTGCACACGACCAACAACAAAATCCCAGTCACCAAGTCATCTACAGGGCCGCATCAGCACCACCGTCCTCACCACCTCAATAACAACACCGCTACCACCTGCAAAATCCATCCACAACCCCATCCCAAATCACTGCACAACCACCGCAGCCACACCAGCACCACATCCAACACCACCACCACCACCACCTGTACAAACCATCCCAAATCATTGCTGCGGGCGTTAGCGCACCACAAACCGCTACCACCACCACCACCCAAATCACACCACAAACCGCCACCACAACGCAAACACCACCAGAAAAATGGAATCGAAAAATACAAAACCCACAGCCACACCAACAGTGGCTAAGAATCATACCTAAGATTGTAACAGTGTTCAACGGTGGTGCAGATCCCGACAATGACGTGCAGCCCACCACCGTCCCATACCGGATCACCACCGCACAAAAATAACCCAACCACCACAACACAAAAATAGCCCAATCACCACCGCCGCGATTCAGATTTGGCGGTGAAGGAAGCGGCTGTGATGGCCATTTTTTTCGGGGGAAGAGAGAAAGAGGGAGAAGAGGGGAAAAGAGGAGGAGAATGGAGCTGCCTGAGAAATCGCCATCGCACAACCATTGCACAACAGCGTCGGTTGATGATGGAGCCCAGATAGAATAGACGAGAGGAGAGTGAAGACGAGTGAGGGAGAGGAAGGGAAGAAGCGGCGGCGGCGGCGGCGACATTGATTATAGAGACGGGAGAAGAAATGGGTTAAGAGGAGAGGAGATGTCTTCAATTGATTTAGGGTTTGGTTGGGGGTAGATAGGGTAGGGGAGTATATATAAATTAATTTATTGTAAATAGATATAAAAATAAAAAAATATTTTTAAATTAATAATTAAAACCTGAATTTTGCAATATGAAACTTGAATCGGGATTTATGAAAATGGTAATTTAAAAGTAGGGTTGGGTGTAATTTCCTCTTAAATTAAGTATAGAAACACCATGATTAAAAAAAAAAAAAAAAAACACGTGGGGTGCGGGGTATAGGAACACCTTTGAAGTTTGCACTTACAAATGCATTGTTATTTTGGGCCTAATCTGTCGATACCCTTCTTTGTATTGAACAGGCCTGGTCGTGCTAAATGAGTGCAGCTACGAAGATCAAGTCCAAGCCAAAGCCCAAAACCAAGTCCAACTTCAAGCTCAAGCCCAAAATTTGAATCTTTGAAGCGAAATCATTTGTGAAAAATTAGTCGTCCATGATTCATCTTTTTCGAAAGAGACTAGTGGACTGCGAACCATGCATGTGATGTATTTGTAATTAAGTACTTAATAACATTAATTAAATATTATCAATTTTTTGAACGAGATGTTATATGCTGAATTTTTAAATGTTAACTGATTTATGTAATTATAAATGATTAATTGTGAAAAACAGACAAAACAATCAAGCAATTATAATTGGACGTTCGTATAGAGAATGTGCCTGGGCATGAACGATCCACACTACTTGAATTTTCAAATTTTCTGTATATAAAAGAATAAATTAAGCCCATGTTTGACAATTATTATTTGATTTTTTTATATATATACTCATTTTTAACCACACATTTACACAATATAATAGTGTATGTAAATCCAAAAAATTAGTATTGCCTTCAGTTTGGTTGTGTCCCATTCACTTCTTCTCTCGAATTCTTGGACTTTCACATAAGAGTATTCCCACAGTTCACTAGTAGTAATCTCTTCCAGGTGGGAGAGTCATTTTGCATGGTTGTTTAGACAGTATTTTTGCCTTCAAAACTCAGGACCTTAGGGAACTTTGTGCTCTAAATTTCCACCGAAGCTTTCATGAAAAAATAAAGCTCTTAGGTTACCGAATGATCTCAGCCACAAACCTTCTCCTTCTATTGGCCAACTAAAGTTTCTCCCAAGCAGCTAAATGTGCGTGTTTCTGATTGGATTAGTCTCCCATATGAATGCTATTAGGATTCTCTCGAGCCTGATAGGTGATTTAAGAGGTGAAGGAGGACACTTTCAAGAAGATTGAGACTTTCCCCTGCTGTCAGAAGTTTGTTTTCCCAGCCTAATAATCTGTTTTTGTCCATTCAGAATTGGACGCTTAAAGGACAGGCTGCGAACATAGCCAACCAGGCCATCATCCCTTCATTTACATTTTGGTACTTATGGTTAGAAAGAAATAAAGAAAATTATCCCATGGTGGAAATGAGAGCTAGAAGAGTTCTTAGAATAGTTGAACATCAAGTTCGTATACTAGCAGAAGCCTGTTGTAGCGCATTGTAAGAAACCAGAAATGGGAAGCATGATGTTTAATACTGATGGATGCTTTACAATCTGCAACTACCAGGGGTTTGGTAAAATGTGGGTCGAACTTTGAAGTCGACCCAATGGTTTCCATTCAGCATTTCGGTTCATACATTTACAATCAATAGCAAATTTTATTGATAAATAACTCAACAAAAAACATGGCAATAAATCCAACAGTGCCTACAAGAAACAACAGCAAAATCCCAGAGAATAAGATCTAGGACAATCTACTTCGCAATCAATAACTAAGCATCCTCGGTTATTTCCTAAACAAAAGCTACAAACAATTAACTGACTTATTATACCAACACATGTAGTTATTAGACACACAGAGACAACAAAATAAATATGGGCATGTGAGCACGCTGTACTAAATATTACATAATCATACACGCTGCTTTCTTCCTTGGATTCGTGCAAGCACCCTTTTCCCATGGGGATGGCTGTGAAGCAACTCATAGTGCAGATGAATTAGGTGAATCATAGCATGACGTGTAGCTCCCTGCAAAGTAAATTTAAGAAATAACCATCTGATTTCCATGTCAAGCCTTTAATAATCCTTAAGTACACGATATTTTTAAAATTTTTGACAGCCTCATAATAAATATGGACAATATTATACCTTAGAGATTGCCAGTGCAGACTGAGCAACATAGTTCCCATAAGGATCCTGAAGAACCATCAAGAAAGTTGGACTCCTAATAATCTCATTGACTATCTTCAAAGCTTGATGTTCTTCAGACTCCTTGAGGCATTTTTCGACCACATTGCTTCCATATTTATTCATGGAAAGAGAAGCATAAGCTCCAGCAAGTTGCTCCAATGTCTTTGCTGTAACCTGAGGTATCTTCAGGCACAATATATACTGCACAACATAATTCCTGAAATTGGAGAAGTTAATTACTTTAAAAAATAATTTTCCTGACAATTAAAGAAAGACTTATTCTCAATAAATTTAGGGGCGACTGTGTAAATTCATACCCATAAGGATGTTCTGATAAAACCAAAGCATTTGCGGCTATCTCTCCCACGAGGCGTTCCCATGGTTTTCCATTAGCACGTGCTACACATTGTTGAAGAACACAACATCCACTTTTGTCGGTTGCAATCCCAAGACAGTTATCAGCTACAATATTCAATATATGCTGCGAAATAAGGAATAACTTTGTAAACATTGCATGTTGAATCTCTCTGTCTCGCTGAAAGTACACTTCAAAGAAATATTTATAGCATGTTTAGTAAGGAGTATTGGACTACTGATAAAGAAAAACAATCTAAAAATCTTGTTCATTATCTAGTTCTATCTAATGTTACGAAATGCATAACCTATGGCTTGCAGAGTTCTCCCAATAAATTTTGGGGTAGACTACATTTGTCACTCCATTCGGTAGGAACTTGAAACAACATCTAACATTAATTTGTACAAATTACCAATCCAAAAGAAATCTATGAATCTGTTTGCATTGTAGGTGTACAGACATTTGCTTATAACATTTGAATAAATAGCAGTTAATTCTATATGATAGGTAGCTCCTGTTTGGCCCCATTAAATTAAAATTTATTTTTCTCTCTCTTCTTATCAACTACAAAATAATATTACACGTAAACTTAAAAAATTTTCTTATTTTTTAACTACACATTCTCCAAAAAAATTACTATTCCCCTCATTATAATTTGAAAAAATGGAGCTCAAACAGGGGTGTGGACATACTAAATAGTTTCATCATGTAATTGGCTAACTCGATGTTTATTTATGATTATACTGGCACATTTCAAGAGTAAATGAAGTTCCTTCGAGTAAAACTGGTAGAAATCTGAATTTCTTAACTGATATCATGCATGCCTTCAACTATCCATCCAAAGGGAAACTGGATTTTTAAAGCAAAAAATGTGTAAAGTAGTTTATACGAAATGTCCATTAAGAACAAAATTCCAATAGTTGTTATGTAGCAATTGTTGTCAATTAATTTTACAGATATTAGTGGCGGGAATTTTGATTGTTATTTGCGACGGTATCATAAGCTCGCTCCATGCGAACGTATGCCAATATCAACGACCACTTTTCAAGCTAAAAATCATCAAATTGCGTGCAAACTCAAGCTAACATCAGCTAGCATTTACACTCAACCTCAAACATAAACAAACGAGCACACAAAGTGTGCTAATGCAAAACTGCCAAGCAAGCAAATAGAGCAATTCCACCAGCTAAGCTACATCAGCGAAAAACTTTATTGAAGCACATGTGAATAATAATGATAAATGTGTGAAACATGACTTCACAACAAATGGATAAGGAAACTTTAGAAAGTAATCAATCACATGTTCAATTGTAAAAAATTGTCATGTGTCTCTGAAAGAAAGGGCTTTATTATCTCCACGGCCTCATCAGAAATTTATAAATAGGCATAGTTGGGGAAAAAATATATGCAAATCTAAATTCACTATTTCAAATAGTCATTTCTCTTCTTGCTCTTGTTTTAAGCATAAATTCAGTAAGTTTAGGAAAGAAAAATCCTCCATATGTGAGAGGAATTTGTTAATCTCTGTCAACATTGGTTACATGTTGACCACAACATTTAAGCTGGCTTAAATGAAGCAATACTCGAAAAAAATTTAAGATATGTTTTGGGTAACTCTACAAGACTACTAAACATAAGACAAACGTTATTTCTGTATAACATGTCAAAAGAAGAGAGGTAGATAAAAAGTTACAGTGTGCTAGTAGCTGAAATCTGGGCATGTTTGATTTGGAGGATTTTCCATGGAAATTAGAAATAAAATTCTATCTTTCCCAAAAAGTGTTGTTTGATAATCAAAATTTGCCATGGAAATCATTTTCTTGGTTTGGCTCACACACTTACCAGAAATGGTTTTCCAGGTTACTTTTTTTTTTTTTGTTTGACAATGAAAACAAATTCTATGGACAATTGTAAAAAAAATTTCCCTGGACAATTTCCATAAAAAACAAAGTCAAACGAACACCAAAAAATCCAAAATTTCAACATTGTCCAGGTGAAAATTATACCAATCAAACACGATTAATTGACAATTTTCAGGAAAACAATTCTAGGCAATTCAATTCTTTGGAATTCATTTTCTTTCCACCCAAATTCCACTCTTGCAATCAAACGGATCTAGTTGCTTTAGATTTGCCCGTAGTTTTACTACTAACCAGAAGGAATTATGAAAATGAATTTATGTAATCGACTCCAATAATTTTTGCTTGCCTTTCAAATAAAACCTTAAGCTACCACAAATAATATATTCTATGATGCTAAGGCAATTGAGTCATACCTCATTATCTTCAGTGGAGAAAAAATTCAAGCAATGCTGAATGACATGATGACCATTCACGCTTTTCGTCAATGTAATAGTGATGCGTCTTAAAACGGATACGACCAGGTTCCTTTGCTGTGAGGTTGTGAGATGCTCAAGCAATTTTTGCATTGCCCTAGTTCTGCAAGAGAAAAGAAAATGAACCTAAAATCTTATCTGTCATGTGTTGAAAATTGATCTAGCATTGCGAACATTGAACTTGAAGTAGAATTTTAGAACTTTGCCTACTATTGAATCTTGAACAAGAAATATGAATCCTTCAATTGTACTAATAGATTCTGTATAAATGTATGAGAAAGAATATTCAAGTATGCATGTATTAAACACAGAACTCCCTACACACATTATATAGAATTTACCAAGAGTCTTAGGTTTTGTTCAAGTGGATATGAATAAAGTAGGAAGCTAAGAGAAATTATTCAATAAAAAATTGAGAAAAAAATGCATAAACTTTTTATGTTCTCGATCAGAGCCTATATTCGCTTCCACAAGTATCTTGCACAATCACGTCTAGTGCTGAATATCAAACATGGCTTGTATTTGAGAAAGAAATCTGCAATCATACCCGTGCATATCGAGACATACATCAAGGAGAGAGCGGTCATCACTGGTTACAATTAAAAGTAGCTGATTCATCTGTTGTTCATTGCAGATCTCAAAAAACTTCTGCATCAGATAATTCCCAAACTGATCCACCATCAATTCACGCACATAATCCTTCAACTCAGAGAAAATAAACTGTATTTCTTCAGGATTTCCACCCTCAATCTTCTTCTGCAAGAAACGGCAACCATATTGATCCTTGGCCTCCATGAAAAGTTTGCCCCTCATATTTTCCAAAGAGGGGAAATTTGAGCGAAATGGAGACAGCAAAATCCCTGAATTGTTAGCTTCAATCCCCCACATGGATGCTCCTCTATCCTGGAACTTACTGGTATCAAGCTTGAAACCATTTCTATTCATATTAGGCTGACTTCCATATCTCATTTCATAAGGCAAATGTGACGGAAGCCGTGTAGTAGGGTACCTAATTGTTTCTCCATTCAAATTTAACCCACCATTGTACAAATCATATTCAAAAATTGCCCTCGAATTCAGACCAGAAATTGCATCCAAACCCTCGTCTCCCAATGAGTAATTTCGCGGTTGCGCATACAAGCCCATCTGTCCCTTCACAGCGGATTGAATGCTCATTCCCTGGAAATCGCCAATAGGAAACTGTGGTTTCTCATAGGGAGCCGGTGCAAACCCCACGGCCATCGGCAAATCAACTAGTGAATTCTTTTCTAGGATAGAGCCGCCATAAGACAATAGTTCCGTAGAAGGAAATGGATTGCAGGGCGCTGATAGATTAAGCCGACTGAACTCAGATTCCAGTGGAAAATCATCTGGAAAACTAGGGTTTTCTTGAGCATTAAGATTCGAATAAATATCAAACCTAGGGTAATAAGGATTGATTTCTGCTCGAGGAAGATGAAGAGTCTTGTTTCCAGCCGTTGATGGCGAGAAGCCATTATCCTTAAGTTGATTTTCCGGCATTTGTGGCTTCCACTCCTTCTCGATTTGGAGGAATAGATTGTTAATTATTAGGGTTTTGAAATGGTTTTCTAGAGAGACTATTTTAGTTTAAGATTTTGTATATATCTCGATATCTCTCAAATGAGAGATTTAGTGCGAGAAAATAGCTAAATTTGGTGAGAGAGGAGCGAGAATTAAAGAGACCCGTTTCATCCTCTATCTTCATGCATGCAACTCGTTTAAAGCTTTTGTCTGATTTTCATTATTTTCAAAATACATTTTTTCTCTTTTATTTTTAATCACAAATTTTTCTATAAAATAGTATTACATGTAAATTCAAGATCTTTCTTATTTCTTAACTTAACCATTTGCCATTAAAATACTAGTCTAAAATGTATTTTGGACAAGAAATGAAGTTCAAACAGACGCTAAATTTGCACGAAATTTTGATTTTTATGTTGCTATAGTAAGTTCCTAAGCCTATCGATCAAACTGGATTGGCAGAGTCAGCTTTCTCATGAAGCCACCTGACCGTTGCATAAGGCCCGTACTTATGCAAAAGCCTTAAATTTTTTATTTTATTTTGCCCCTTTTTAAATAATGAATAGTTTTATTAAGAAAAAATTGAGAGTGAAAACATCAAAACAAAATCCAACCTAGCTATCGATAATATTTAACCAACCAACCAAGCCTCACAATCAAAATCAAAAGTTGCTTGTTCTTCCCCATTTTTTTCTATTTATTTTGACTTCTATTCATGATCAAAATTTCAGATTTGTGCGTTCGGTTGCTGTTTTCAATTTTCTAATACTTTTGAAAATTCATTTTTAAAAATAAGTATAACCTTATTTTAGGAGATATTACATCGATAATGTGTATATTATATTCATCAAGAACATACCGTTAATATGCTTGAAATAAAAATATCATTCGACTTACTGAAATCTAATTTGAGAAGACAAATTAGTGAATTTACGACTTCGAATATATGAATATGAATTCATCATTTTTTAATCTTGAACACGTGTCATTCTTTAATTCAAATCTTAGCATGAAATCAAAAGAATATTAGTTAATTTCCGAAATCAAAATACTAAATTAGAATAAAATCGGAAAAAGAAAGATGAGATGTAAGTGATGCGATAGGCCGAGGCAAGTTTTGATTGAGACAGTTTTACGCAACAGTTTTGACTGAGACAGTTTAACAGATTTGTGTTGTATAAAATGTAATCTATTGCGAAATTAAATAAAAATGAACACCAGATGTAACGCGATAAGCCCTTAAGAAAAACATTCACGGACCCCATGCCACAGATAAAATAATTCACTATCAAAGAATAAAAAATATAATAGTTTCACAAAATTAACAAAAACAATCAAATGCAAGTAAACAACTCCTCCCATCGACTTCTTTCTTCTTTTGACTTGTTAAGGAAGTGGAATTAAACCCTCCAATTTTGACTTTATCGTCAGTTCACTCACTACTAGAAAGTGAGGCAATAGAGATGAAAATTTGGCAACGAACGTCTTCCGTTGCTAATACCAACGGATTAACAACAAATTAGCAACGGATTATTATTTTATTATTTTTAAAAATCATATATTAAATTACCGACAGAATTGCCAACGGAAAACTTTCGTTGGTGCAATTTCGTTAATAATCCATTGGTAGTGAGGCAATAGAGACGAAAATTTGGCAATGAACGTCTTCCGTTGCTAATACCAACAGATTAACAACAAATTAGCAACGAATTATTATTTTTTAAAAATTATATATTAAATTATCGACAGAATTGCCAATAGAAGACTTTCGTTGGTAAAATTTTTTTAACTTTTTAGAAAATAAATTAAATAATTTAGTGATAAAATTTCCCAACCGATGATTCCGTTGGAAACAATATAAAAGAGTAAAATAATTACTGATGAAAAAATCTATAGATAAACAGTGAAAGTAAAACTTTAAAAATATTAATAAGTGTTCTTTATGTGATGTTTTATTTAGGTATGAAAGACAAATGTGTTTTCAAAATAGAACTCTTTTAAGTTGTGTCCACGTGGCTATCTCCAATTGGCCGGTTTGTTGTTGCTTGGATTGTGCTCTCTCTCTCTCTCTCTCTCAAATTTTGGACCGTAGATCAGATCCAAGGGTTGTGATTTATTTGAGCCTTGTGTATGTTTTGAGGCTGGGATTCTTGGGACTCCAATCATTCATTCCTGGCGAAAGAGGAGAAAAATGGCTTCTGATTTTTGGGCTCTCTCTGGCGTTATTCTTTCTTCCATAGATTAAGGGTTATTATTGTATAATTCTTGGAATCCCTTTTTTCGCATATGGTAACAGTGCTTGAGTCTGTATAGTTGGCTGGTTTGATTAGTGATTGTTAGAGTGATTTATGCGATAGGGCTTGAGGTTTTTTCTCTGTAGAAATTTTAAGAGATCATGTGTTCAATCTATGACTAGAACGTGATTATGGTCTGATTTTGGTTCATCTTGTAAACTCTCTCTGGAAGGCTTTTTTAAAAAATATTTCGTCTGGCTCCCAGTTACAACTCATCAATTTGTTTTAATGATTTTACAGACATTGGTTTGCCGGAGTCTGCTGCGTGCTTCAGTTTTTGCAGGTTTCGGATATTCAGCAGAATCGAATTGCTGGGAAATTTCCCCCCTTTTGGACGAATATTTCTACATTAACAAAGCTGGATGTTTCAAGTAATTTATTTACGGGTCCCATTCCGAACGAGATTAAAAATTTGTGGAGATTGGAGGAGTTGAAAATGGCAAACAATTCATTAAGTGGTTTGGTTCCCGTAAATATAAAGAAATGTAGTAATTTACAAGGTGTTGATGTTTGGCACTAGAACTGTATATATATATATATATATATATATATATATATATATATATATATATATATATATACAGAAATGATCTAATGAGCACCGGTGCTCATCTTATCCTAAGCACCGATGAGTTGACACATTAATTCATTGGTGGATAAAGATTTTGTGAGTTCCAATCCACCAATGAATTAATGTGCCAACTCATCGGTGCTTAGGATAAGATGAGCACCGGTGCTCATTAGATCATTTCTGTATATATATATATATATATATATATATTATTTATTAATTTTTTTAAAATTTTAATCGGCATTAGCGACGGAAATTGTAACGGAAGTCCGTCGTTGATTAGCGACGGATTCAATCCGTTGATAATTGGTGACGGCAAGTTTGTCGCAAATGTCGTCGTTAAATCAATCCTTGGTAATTTACCGACGAAAATGTTGTTGCTAAATTGTTGCTAAATCAGCGACGGATTTTTTATTCGTAGGTAAAATTACCGGCGGACGATTTACCGACAGATTTATCAAAGGCATGTTTCTGTCGCTAAAGCCTGTTTGCAACGGAAATCAAGGCTTCAGAGACAGAAATTTCCGTCTCTGAAGCCGTATTTTTTTGTAGTGACTATTGTATTTGGCCAGAACCACTACTTGGATTAAGATTCATTAATCTTAACTCACACCAAATAACTTGATATTTGAGTATGATTATATTATTCACGCCCAAGTGTTTTATCTTCAATTACAGTTGAAGAACACGATTTTTGTTTTGCAATATTTCAATGAAATATCAACCGATTAGAATTCACTGGCGATGATCCAAAGACTTCAAAACTTACTATTACAAGTTCGTAGGACATAGGTAAATTTTTCTCAAAGTAATCAAACGTCCCTTAATAATTTTCTATACTTATGTAGAGACTCCTCCAAGGCACGAACATATCTTACCTAAAATATGAAAGTTTTGCACTAACATGTTTGATATGGTCAATAATTAAATTTAAAAAAAATTAATTCGTTAAAACATTATTTCTTTCTTTTAATTATTTGACCAATCAAACTAGTCCAATAAGGTAAATATATATATTTATGTATATATATAGAATATGTTTGATATGATCAATAATTAAATTAAGGAAATTTTGATTTGATAAAATAATATTTCCTTCTTTTAATCATTTGACCAATCAAACATGTCCGAGATTGTGAGCATATGTTCTTCTATATGCTGCTATAAAGTAGGTAAATATTGTACCTCATTTAAGGTTTGGAAATGCTAAAAAATCATAGTCAAGAATCTATTCACCTGTAGTACCCAATCAATCATAACTGACTGACTTGTCTTGTTAGGACTGTATGAGTTGAACATATTTTTGGCACATGTTTTGACATTTAAAAATCATTCTAATTTAAACAAATCAATAAATAAATAATAAGTAAAAATATAAAATATATTTTACTTACATATATTTTTACTTAATTAGTGAGGATTATAAGGCGAGTTTTTACTTCAGTTTTCGATTTTTTGTGGGTTTATTTGCAGTTAATTCAGTTAGTAAGAGATTTTAAAGTGTAGGTGCATTTTCATGTTGCCAAGGGTCAATTAAAAGGTCTTCTTTCTTTCTTCTTCTTCTTCTTCTTCTTTCTCAAAACTATAGGGAAAACGATTTCTACATTCTATGATTTCTGCCAAAGATTGTAAATGAAATGGAAGCAAAACTCACATTTCGTGAAAAACATAGTTGATCGAGTCATTTTTTACTTCGAATTAAATTTCGCCAATTTGAAATGTATGAATTTTTTGGGATTTTATTCAATTTCAAGAAATTAAATCATGGGATTAAGATATTTTCAAATATTTATTTTTTCAATCTTGAAAACGCTTTAAAATATGATGAACTTTCTGACTAGAAGGTTTAAATCAATCAAGAATTAAGCGTGTAAGGGAATTTTTTTTCTCAAGAAGAAAAGAAAATGTACAAAAGGAAAATTTTTACATCATCAGAGTTGATTCTTTTTTCCAAATGTGTATATTGCTTATAAAATACTGTTCCAGTTTAAGTGACTTTTCCGAAAATGAGTTTTTCAAAATTGAAGTAGATAAATCGTATTTTCGATCAGCTATGTCGCAAAAGATATTGAAATAATTAACTATATTGTATGTTGAACATGATTTATTAGATAAACTGGACTAGTGAGATTTAATCAACAATTATTTTTAAAAGCAATGTAATCAACAGTTTTGCATCTCAAAAGCATAATTCTAAAAAGATCGCCTAAGTTTCGTCCATGCTTGAAGTTTGGCCTTACAACCTAACCACGCTTATGCTTTCTTAAAGCTCTTAAAAGCTTGAAATTTGAGATTGTCGTCTAACCACACTTTAACCTTTTTATAGCATTACTCGAAAGAAGAATAATTTTTACATAGAGCTCAAATAGTTCAATACAAGTTCATGAAATGAAAAATTACTCATTGTTGGTGGAGAAGTATTCAATTAAATGATGAAATATTCCCGTAGATATGAGTAATATAGTTTTTTAAACAAAAAAATCTTTAAAATGCCCATCCAAAATTTTTCGTCTCAAGCCACCAAGGTGCTTTGGCCGACTATATCGATCATACTATCAATTTGGCTATAACACTATGTTCAAATTTTGTTTTTATTGACATACAAAAATAAAGCCCAATTAAAATGGTCCAAAAAGTGGAGCCCAATTGAGGAATTTGAGAGATAGGCCCAAATGAGACCATAGTGAAGTATAGTGGAAGCCCATAAATGGAGGACTATCATCGCCTAAGCCTGCAGGACAACCAAAATCTGAGCAAATGAAATGCCTTATTGTCGCTCAAAGCTATAGTCTCATTCTCGCCCAAGCCTTCAAAGACGCCTATGATCTGGGCGAACATAGCGTCCTATTTAAGCGGCGGTTATTGAAGCAATTCTTATCACATTCCACTATCCAAAAATCTCAGTTGCAAGCAGTTAAGGAGAGTAGTAGCAGCAGTTTAAAAACGACAGTTCCTTGACACGTCAGCCATTATGAAGTAAGTGGGTAGTTATAGAGGGACAAGCACTTTATAATCGGTTTCACAAGGAAAACTGGTGAAGGAGTATAAAACAAAAGGAAGACATAGAAAGAAGGACCCCCGAATCAATAACTCTCAAACAGAGAATATGTAATTTTAATTCTTTTCTTATCATCAACTTTTAAATTACTTTGTGTGCTTGTGCCCCTTGGAGGCGTTTTATTTCGTTTTTCATTGTAATCTTCATAAATAAAGCACCACTCGTTGGGACTTTGTTTCAAGAGGTTTGTTCCTTACACAATCGTCTAAATTATCTTTTAATTATTAGCGAGACTCGATAAATCCACGCGGAACAATTTCACACTCCCGGTGGGACATTGGTGTTTGATGATAAGAAAACTGAAGCAATATGCCTCATAAGGATTCTGGTAAAGAACCAGCAAGCCAATGAGTAATCTAGTCTGTGATCGAATGATATGAGGAACAGAAAAATATCCCAGGAACAGAGGGACAGAGTCAAAGCAGTCCCAGTCATTACGAACCAATGACGAAATTGTGTCATCGAACCATGTGTGCATTGCTTGAGGAACTCACACAGGATGCCGTTGAACAAGATGCCATCAAATTAGGGCGAATCACGTTCGAAGCTAAGAAAAAAATGGCAGTGGATGAAAATCCTTTCTCACAGCCACTTAGGGTAAACATGGTGATGATTGATTTCAAAAACAAGTTGCCAAGATTCAAGTTGGTTGTAGATAATGAAGAAGAAGATTTTGGGCCACATCCCAGTGTTTTTGAACGTATCAAATGGAAGGAGCCTAGAGAGGATGGAGGTATCCTGTGTGCGAGATGCAAGGAGAAGTGAGTGCAAATGTAGAAAGACCAGGAATATGAAAACATTACCATTGCCCTGATATTGTACCAAACATCCACCCTGGAGGAGGACGGGGTACATCATTCTATAGAAGACTGTCTTTTGAGAGGCAATTCAGGTCGATAAACAATAGGAGGACATTTAGGCCGCAACCTCGCCAACCAAATGTATGGCATTCATTCCATTATAATGCAGAAAGGGTAATATCTTTCAATGAGATGACCAGAACTCAACAAAGGCTTTTTCAACGGAATTATGGACGAATGGTAAGGCAACAACATGGATTGCCACGTCCTAAATTGCCTAAATTGCTCGAAGTGGCCAACCAAAATGTTCTTGAAGATAGTAAAGAGACCGGTATAGGCGAATCAATGGAAGAGTTCAAAGAAAGTTCTTTCAGGAGATCAAAGTTTGAGCGAGAAAAGAAAGACGAGGAAGATCCAGAGCAAACCCTCACTTTCAGTTCGGTATGTTACCTCCTGTTATGGCTAATAATTATTTACTAGCCAATAAATTAAAAAACAAAGAGAATGAAGAGGAGGAAAATGAGGATAACGAGGAAGAAACAAGTGTGCTGGAATGTGAAGAAGTACAAACATCTCGAGGGGTATATGATGAAAAAGGGGATGATGGTATGACGAACATCGAAGAGGAAATTGACTTGGAAGCAGAGAGAAGAAAGAGAGGAGTGTCACGCAATACTTTGTTCAAACAGCTACATCAGGAAGGTGTTCGCGAGGTAGATCTGTTGGGAGAACCATCTGGGTATCTCTTTGATTACTATGTGTTGTACGGGATACCCAAAAGAAAGAAGAGAGTGTCTCGCTCTGAGAAGTATGGGTCACCTCCAAGAATATTGCCTCTCCCTACATGATGGGTAATAGAAGAAGAAGTACTAGAGGAAAGTAAAAAGGAAATCCAAGAAGCAAAAAACTCAGTGTGAAATATTGCATGTTAACTTATCAAAAAGAGATGATTCAACAGAAGACAAACAGGAAGTGGAAATAGATGCTGCTGAAAAGGTCATATTTGAGAGACCAACCATGAAACTAATTAAACATTTAAGGCCATTGTATGTGAAGGCCTTAGTCAATGGTATATCGATGGCGAAAGTACCCATTGACAATGGAGCAGCCATAAATACCATCCCATCTAGGATGATGAGGAAATTTGCAAAAACAAAAAGCGATATGATCCCAACAGAAGTTATTTTCACAAGTTTTAATGGATGAGCAACTTCAACTGGAGGGGTAATGCCACTGGACATAACCGGAGGAACAACTACTAGGACCATAGTCTTCTTTGTGATAGATGGTCCTACTAGTTACAATGTACTACTAGGAAATGACTGAGTCCATAGGAGTTGTTGCATACCTTCATTGCTCCACCAATGCTTGGTTTTCTGGAATGATAAGGGCAAAGCAGAAGTGGTGCAGGCAGACCATAAACCCTTTGTCGCAGAAGCAAACTCAGTAGAAAGATTCATGTACCTATCAAGGGGGTTCAAGATGGAGAAGAAACTCAGATTATCGTACAGAGTGAAGAGCCACTCTCACTGGATACACTTACTGAAATGTTCAATCAAATGAGACCAAACATAGTGGCCCTAGAAGAGCCAACGATTAGCAAAAAGATAATCAAGGAAACTTAATAAGTTATCAGCAACAAGAACATATGGCATACATTTAGGCCTTCAAAGCCAAGTTAATGGCTTTCAATAAAGAATGTCAAGAGAAGACGAAAGAAGAAGCAGCATTAAAGACGTTGGGAAACAAAATTGGCAGTGTTCAAGTTGGAACAGAATATTGGCCGAGAAGTTAACAAAGTGGATTGTTTAGAAAATGAAGTGCTTGCAAAGAACCTAAACGATGAGATAATGAGGATAAAAAAGCCTGGGCATGCTCGAGCACAAGATCCTTTGAGTAGGGTAAATATTGGCGACGAAGGGGAAGATCACCCAACATTTGTCAGCCAGATGCTTAGTCAAGAGGTTAGTAGTAAATTATTCGCTTTATTAAAAGAGTATAAGGATTGTTTTGCTTGGAAATTTGAATATATGCCTGGTTTATATAAGAATTTGGTAGAACATAAATTATTAACTAAACTAAATTTTAAACAACCTCCTAGGCGTTTTGCCCATAATGTACTTCTTGAAGTAAAGAAAGAAATAGAACAATTTTTAAAAATAGGTTTAATTAGGACAGCCAGATATTTAGAATGGTTATCTAATGTCGTGCCAATATTAAAACAGAATAGTAAATTAAGGGTGTGTATAGATTTTAGAAATTTAAATTTAGCAACACCTAAAGAAGAATATTCAATGCCTATGGTGGATTCTTTAGTAGATTCAACTGTCAGGCACGTAATGTATTCCTTTATGGATGGATATTCAGGATACAACCAAATCTACAAAGTTGAAGAAGATGTACACAAAACTGTCTTTAGATGCCCTAGGGCATTAGGACACTTTGAATGGGTAATTATGTCTTTTGGCCTGAAAATGCAGGGGCAACTTATCAAAGGGCAATGAATTTGATTTTTCACGACATGATAGACAAGTTTGTTGAAATGTATGTAGATAGTAGTCAAGTCTATTAAATAGGAAGACCATTTTGAACAGTTGAAACACTCATTTGAGCGAATGAGACAATACAAACTAAAATTGAATCCGTTGAAATGTGCATTGGGCATTAATGCAGGGCATTTCATTGGTTTTCTAGTGCATGAAAGAGGAATTGTACTCGATAAAAATAAAGCGAAGGCCATTTTAGAGACCAAACCACCTTGTAACAAGAAAGAATTGCAAAGATTTCTACGCTAAATGAACTTTTTAAGACGCTTTATCTCTAATTGTGTAGGGCGAACAAAAACTTCATCGTCTCTTTTAAAACTGAAAAATCAGGACGAATTCGTCTGGAAGGAAGAGTATCAAAATGCTTTTGATAGCCAAAGACATATTTGTCAAATCCGCCAGTGTTAGGACAACCAATGAAGTTGTACGTATCGGTTGAATAAGAATTGATAGCCGGAATGGTCGAGTAAGAAGACCAATTTGGTAAAGAAATACGATTTACTATTTGAGTAGACGGTTAACAAAATGTGAATGTAATTTCTCTACTGTTGAAAAGTTGTGTCTTGCTTTATATTTCACATATACAAAACTAAGGGTTTATTTACGGCATGTAGCTGTTTATTTAGTTTCGAAAGTAAATCTAGTTAAGTATATGTTTTCTCGCCCTATTTTACACCAAAGGATAAGCCTTTAAACTTTAGTATTATCGGAGTTTGAAATACAATACATACCCCAAAATGCAGTAAAAAATAAGCATTGGCTAATTTTTTGGATGATCATCCATGCCTTGACATACCTAAGGAGATTGAATTGGAGATCGATTCATTCAAATTAACACATTGGATTTTGTACTTTGATGGATCAAAAACCTCTAGATGTGCAGGGGTAGAATAAATCCCCTAGGGATTTATTATAAATTTGCTTTCACCTTGGATAGAATGTGTACTAATAATCAAGCCGAATACGAAGCATTGATCGTGGGTTTAAAGCTATAAGTAGATATTTGAATAAAGAATGTAATTATTAGGGGTGATTCTCAATTGGAAATTTACCAATTAATTGGTGATTTTAAATGCCAAAGTGATTCTATCATAAGACAATATGAAATCGCTCAAGAGTTGTTGGAAGACTTTGACCAAGTAGAGTTTCAATATGTTAATAGGATGTATAATGATCTAGCAAACGAATTAGCCCAAATGGCTTCAGGTTATTCAATGGCTCTAAATTTAGAGTCTACATGTGAATATGGAGTGATATTGTCCACAATACAAAGGAGGGCGAGAAGGATTGAAATTCATTGCATACAAGATAGAGATGCAATAGATTGGAGGGCACAAGATTAAAAGATTCTTGAGAGAACTTGACAAAGAGAGCAGTAGGAAAATGAAGTTACACTCATTGAATTACGTATTGATAAATTAGGAGCTATTTAAGAAATGCTCAAATGGTATACTACTAAAATGTGTGAGTTTGCAAGAGGCCAAAACGATTATGGTTGAAGTACATGAAAGGATATGTGGAGCCCATCAAGCTGGCTAAAGGATGAGATGGTTGATTGTTAGGAGTAGATACTTTTAGGCAAAGAGTTGTTTAGCATGCCAAAGCATGGTCCGATACAAAGAGCGCCGCAAGATAAATGACATCCATTATTAAACATTGGCCATTTAAAGGTTGAGCGATATACTTGATACGGAAGATTTATCCCCCATCGTCTAAACAACATACGTTTATAATTGTTGTCACAAACTTTTTCACTAAATGGGTAGAAGCAATACCTTTAAAAGAGATCTTTCAGAAGAGTGTCATAGATTTTACTCGTGACCACATTATTTATAGATTTGGAATTCAACAAACTTTGATGGTGGATCACAGAATTTTCCTGAATGGAGATCAAGTAAAGGAATTCTTGAGCGAGTTTGGAATTAAGTTGGTAAACTCCACACTTTATTTTGGTCAATCTAATGGGCATGTAGAATCTTCTAATAAGATCCTAAAAAATATTATAAAGAAAATGATAAATAAAAATGTCAGAAATTGACACGAATGTTTAAATAAAGTCTTATAGGTTTACAGGACGTCACCACCTTCAATTACCAAGATAAATCATTTTCAACTTACTTATGGATAAGAGTCTATGTTGCCTATGAAAATCAATGTACAGTCAATGAGAGTAGGCTTACAAAATAACTTAGGCGATAGCGAATATGCTGAATCACTAGCACAAAATTTATTGGAATTAGACGAGTTGAAGTTGGACGTCTTGGACTGATTGCAGATTCAAATACGAAGAATGATTAAATTCTATAACAAAAAAGTTATAGAAAAATCTTTTAGCGTAGGCTTGTTTGGTTTGAAAAACAATATTCCCTTTAGATAGTAAAGATCTAAAGTATGATAAATGGTCACTCAGTTGGGAATGACCATATAAAGTGAAAAATGTATTGCCTAATGGAGCCTACCATTTAGAGGCTCCCATTTAGAAGATCTGGATAGTACAAAACATATGAAGTTCATTAACGGTAAATATTTGAAGAAATATGTTCCTTCTATATGGGAAAGTGAATAAATAGAGGCATAAATAATCAGTATTCTTGAGCAATTATTACGAAATAAAACGAGAACGAAATACGTTCAAATAAACTCTTTTAGTATCATATATTTCTTACAAACCATGAGATACAAGATACAAAAAGCTCTATAAGCCGCAGTTGGAAGTAGGTTACCATCGTTCTTCTATCGACTACAAAGAAAAGGGTGAATTAACCTTAATCGCTTTCCTAAATACATTGCTGCAATGACAAGCAAGAAGGCTGAGAAGTACTCTCAGCAAGTAATTGGCTCTTATCTAGAACTCTCTCTGGAGATCATAAATGGAAGAGGTTCTGAGAATACCTTCATCGACCGAATAATATTTCCCATATCTCCAATACCAAAGATAATATCAAGACAGACAGTGAAATCGAGAACATATCAAATGATCCATTTCGTCGAAGGAGAAAATAGTTGATCAATTATTTGAATGTCAAACGATGGCAAGTAAGCTGATTTTGTGGAGAATGAAATGAAGATGACAAATGTGTAACACATACGCATTTATAGAGGCGTGAATGTGAAAAGACGGAATATGAGCGACCACTTACATGCATAGTAACCAAAGTTAAATGGTCTAAAATCTTGAAAAAGAAAGTCGGAATACCAAAATTTTTTATCCATGTGAAGATTTCACGAGGGGAAAGGTACACGAGTTTTGCACAAGGCTAATAATTAAATGCTTGGGGGTGTTGACGATTGAAGTAAACTTCAATTATACCGTTTCTGAATCCATATAAAAGTCATTACACAAGTAAATAAATAATTTATTCCATTAATAACATTGGCTGCCATTACAGTTGAATTAACAGTGGCGGCAGAACAGAATTACAAGTAAAATAAAGGCATTAATGTCTTAAATACAGTTTGCCCCAAGCAGAACGCATCTGTTCCCAAAGTTTCTCCCATTCATCGCTCTGTTCAGAAGAAGCAGTGTATAACTCAGTCATAAACTCCTCGTCAACTTCCGCTTTGTAAAACGCTCGACCAAAGACTTGGTTCGCTCAACTCCTTGGGAAACATCACATCTGTTGGCAATTAATCTAGCCCTGCAATCGTCCATCTTTGCTTGGAGTTCCTTCATCTCTGCAGTTAGGCTTATCATCAAAGAGTTTTCAACCATGACTTCAGATGAGATTTCATTTAGATCAACCCTAGCCTTCTCAATCTCTTGAAGCAAAGACTCTTTTTCAGTTATAGCATGGAGATACTGAGTACTCTTGGCCTTCAACTGCACATTCCTGGTTAGCAAAGATCTTATCTCGGAGTGGATAATCTTCAATGTCAGCTTAAAGTCAGATGAAATGTTAAACGAAGGAAGCTCAAGTGCTTGAGCCATTCTTGCACTCAGAAGCTTGAATTTATCTCTTTGTTTAGCAACACTGGCTTTGCCAATATCTATATCCATGAAAGAAACTTACTCAAGCATTGATTGCTTGAGAACCTTCATATTTTCTTTTGAGATTGCAGCAGATGAAGCAGAGGGACGACTGGTTGGAGAATGATGAAATGTCTTTACTTGATCCCAAAAGATGAACAAGTCTTGGATGGAGCGTAAAGTGGGGGCAGTGACCTGTAAAGAAAAGTGCAAGCATTTAGCATTTTCATTGATATAAATGAAGTGAAGATGGAAGATAAAACAAAGGGTACATCATCAGTACCTTTGGGAAGTTAACGGACATCACTGGTCGACTCAGCCACTTGTGGTGATTTTCCCTTGTCTAGACGAGTAGGCTCTGCCACAACGGGCAAGCCCATAAGAACCTCTGCAAAATTCAAGTAGCAATAAGTCGAAGCCAATAGTATAAACAAGAAAAAGATCATAAGATATGAACTACCTTCCAGTTCAACACATGGGGTCAACGCCCTGGGAAGGTGGCAGCTCTCCAGTTAGTCGTGGTGAAGACTCTGGGACTATGGTTTTCTCTTTAGGCAGATCCCTGCATCAGATGACTTGGATGAAGCTGCTTCAGTAGAAGACGATGGAGCAGGGGCTACTAAAATCAGAGCCTTCGAAGGAGAAGTTGAGCTTTTCTGGAAAAATTTAGGTAAAGTATTAACCTATGATGGATTTTTTTTATGAATAAACAAGCTCAATTATCTTTCTCCCGATGATGAGATGATGAGGGAAGTGTTATCATCATCACCTTGCAAAATTGGCGAAGCTGAAGCTGGCCTTTTGCGGCTGGAAGTGCCTTTAGTTGTAAGTAGATAAATGAGAAATATGTTTAACGCGAGCAGGAGAAATGGGATTCCTGATAGACACATGAGTTGCAAGAATAGGAGAAGGGGAAGAAGTTGCTGGTCGTTCTAGTAGGTGGAAAGCACGGTTGATGTCAGAAGCGAATAGCCTAAGCTTTACAGATGGCCAAAATTGTTCAAAAAGAGGATGAACAGCAAAAGTAGGATGGAAATAGGCTAATGAAAAGCCAGTTGCCAAAAGAGTATTACGGGCATCAATGGCTTGTTCCTTTGTTTTATTAATAGTATGGAAACGATCAATTGGGCTTTTGGAAAAGCAAAGAGGAACTTGTCACGTTTGGCCAAAGCCAAGCTGACGAGAAAAAAATTGGGGACATATATCTCGACCCCAACCTTGGCATTTGTTTCAGTCAAGATATCATGGAATAACATTTTCCCAAGCAAAAATTGGACCCAAATGGGCAAAAAAATCTTCACGTCATCCATAGTAGATAGAGGTTGTACATAATTTAGAATTGAATGAACAGGAAAAGGAAAAAAAGGAAAGGATTGAATCCAAATTATAAAAGAAGGAAAAAACGTCCCTGTTGGACCTATTTCAGGGCTCAATTAGTTGATGGCTAGCCCATAACAGCTAGCACATTGAAGAGGAGTAGATGGAGCACAAAGTTGTGAAAAATATGCTCTCAACCACAATTGAACGAGCCCAAAGGCCCACTACCAGTGGAAGATGCATCATTCTTTAATTGAAAGTGGAGGGAAGCCATGCCTCTATAAAATGTGGCTGAAATAATGAATAGAGATTCAAAGGCCTACAACGCGCTAATTCATGCGCTATGGGTAGATAACTCATAGAGGGCTTCATACTGGGCACACAAAAGACATATTTACAAAGCCAAACTTGAAGAAAGGCCACACGCTCAGCATGGAAAGATTCAGCGCTAAAATTTTTATAAAGTCCTTGCATTCCTGAAGAATAGAACTCAGTAAGTGGTAATCAAAATGCCAGGAAAAATGGTATCGTCTAAGGGCGGAAGGTTTACTAGGGCTCCAACGTCACTCAGAGTAATAGACATTGGGCCGGGGGAAAACAAAAATATTGTACTCAAATGACCAAAAAATCAATACAATTGGAAAAAGCACCGGGTCATAAATTGGGAGATGAAGAGCAATTTCTAAGAAATTAGAAATCCTAGCATGATCAAAAATTGACTTGGTGGGGACATGATTTATCATACATGTATACCATCTACGAAAAATAGTATCAGTTTTGGGTCGAGTGCGAATACCTTTCTCGTGTATTGGCATCAACAGTAGAGAGTTCAGAAAATGAAGTTCTTGAGTACAGGGGAATAGCTGACCCACTGTCGCTTGCCCAACCGATTCAGCATAATTAAATGATGGGCCTAAATAGAATTCCTAAAGGTCAGGGTTGGCTGGTGAAAGAAAAGCTGAATTGATATACGACCTGATGAGAACGTTTTGAAAATCTTCGAAGCTACGGGAGTTATCAGAAGGGCTTTGTGGAGTCGAGATTTACTGCAAAGTACAATTTTTGTAAGGGATTGTAAGAAACGTAGCAGGGAAGCAAGAAGATAAACAGTGATTGCTATAGAGGAAGAGACGCGAAGACGTGGGTATAATGGCGAGATGAAATAGTGTGTCCCTTGGTTTATAAGGGTTACATAGTGTTACAATTAGAAATATAGAAAGTTACCGCCAAATGGAAATAATGATTGAGATTATCCACCTTTTACGAGAATGCAAGCATTGCTAGAAAACACAAATGAAGAATATGGCATAAGAATAATATTTGATATTAATTTTGCCATATTGGAGATAATTATTGACATACAAAAATGAGGTCCAATTAAAATGGTCCAAGAAGTGGAGCCCAATTGAGGAATTTGAGGAATAGGCCCAAATGAGACCATTGTGAAGTATAGTGAAGCCCATAAATGGAGGACTATAATCGCCCAGCCTAGAAGACTCCTAAGATCTGAGCGAATGAAATGCCTTAACGTCGCTCAGAGCTACGGTTTTATTCTCGCCCAAGCCTTCAAAGACGCCCAGATCTGGGAGAACATAGCGTTCTGTTTAAGTGGCGGTTATTAAAGCATTTTTTGAACAGTCTTATCACATTTCACGATCCAAGAATCTCAGTTGCAAGTAGTTAATGAGAGTAGTGGCAGCAGTTAAAAAATGGCAGTTCCTTAACACGTCAATCATTATGAAGTAAGTGGGTAGTTATAGAGCAACGACAGTTTCCCAACGGTTTCACAAGAAAAACCGGTGAATGAGTATAAAAGAAAATGAAGACATAGAAAGAAGGACCCCAAATCAATCACTCTCAAAGAGAGAATATGTAATTTTACTTCTTTTAATTCTTATCGTCAACTTTCAAATTACTTTGTGTGCTTGTGCCCCTTGGAGGCGTTCTGTTTCGTTTTTTATTGTAATCTTCATAAATAAAGCACCACTCATTGGAACTTTGTCTCAAGATATTTGTTCTTTACACAATCGTCTAAATCCTCTTTTAATTGTTAGCGATGCTCGATGAATCAACTCAAAATAGTTTTCTTAATACCAAATAAAATTTTGACACATCAAAATTGTATTGAGGTATCAAAATTTTATAGAAGAGCCAAATACGGTAGATGTCGTCTCATGAACTTGTTAAACTAGTCAAATTATCCCATTTGGTAATTTGTCATTTGAGTTTTAAAAAGTTACAAACATGGTTTAACCCAAGTTTTAAATTGGATAAATATTTGTTTGATGAGAGAGAAAAATAATGTGCTGCAGTACCAAGTCTTTCATTTTGTTACAAACTTAAATCATACCTTACATTTGTACCAACTAGTCACAGCTAAATGTGCGTTGCACTTTATTTTGAAATACTTTATAAACGCTATAAAAATGATATTTGAAAATCAATGAATATAAAAAATAGTTAAAAAAAAAAACTGTTTATGTGAAATGAACTTTTTATATAATTCAATTATTTATTTATGCGTATGATAATAATTAATATTAATACACACACACACACACACAATAATTCACTCAATTAATTCTTCAAGTTTATGCATGTACGCTTTATATATTTTGGATGTTGTTCAATTACTCTTGAAATACTGCAATTCAAATATTCAATTATTCATGTATGTGCATGTATACTAATTAACATTTACTTATTGATATATAAAATTTAACATTAAGTTATCAAATTCATGTACACATGTTTTGGGAGTTATTCAATTATTTTAGAAATAAATAAATTATTCAAATTCATGAACACGTATTTATTTTCAAGATTATTCATTTTATCATTAATTATTCTAGGAGTATATAAATTATGAGTAAGTCTATTGGTACATCACATTATACATCAAGGGATCCATAATGCTGAGCTGGCGACAAATTAACCCAAAATCTCGTTGAACTTAAACAAAAAAAAAAAAAAAAAAAAAAAAACCAAAAACATAACCCTATGTCGCACATTTCCCCTCTCCCCTGTTGAAGCAGAAGATGAGAGAAAACAGGAGGGAAGCCAGCAACAACTCCCAACCCAGTATCTTTCCGGTCTTCGGCTCCTGTGAATGAGAAGAATTTGGGGAACCTTTTTCACATCGATGTGGCGCACCCAAAAACTCAACAATTGACTCGGCCCTTTCTCCTGTAGTAGACGCTGAAAAGAAATTGGGAAACCCAGGCCTCGTACGACGTGAAGGCTTCGACGGAGTGTGGCTTCAAGCATTTCTAAGGGTTTCTTGCTGGAATTTTTTGTATTTTTGCATTTTTTTGTTCGACAACTTCGGCTTACTTAGGATGAGTCGTATTCCAGTAAGCATTGGTTTTCCTTTGCTATTGTAATGAGAGTGTTATGGGGTTATAAGGAAATGGAGAACTTGGAGCAATCCTAAGAATTGTGTGTGAAATGAATATCGTGATTTTGCTAGCAAAGTTTAGTATGTGTATGTTCATGAATAATGCTCTGAGGATGTGTTCTGATTCCCTGCCGTGTTCTCACCACTGCAGTTGGATTTGAAAATGGGTGAAATGGAGAACATGGGTACTTGTCATAGCTGCAGAGATCCTGGCTACAACTTGTTCAATTGTCCAAATAAGGGGAAGGGAAAGTGTCGTGAAGATGAAAGTTGAGTTTAATGATTTGAAGTCTCACATGTAATCGATTAACTCTACTTGTTATTTTTATGTGTCGAAAACAATGTCTATAATTTGCAAGACACGCAGTAGACGATTAAGTAGTAGTCTGTAATTTGCCAAAGTGCTGCACACAAAAACTAGCCATTAATAAATACAATCTCCAATTATTTTGCAGCAATTGACCTTGTCAAGAAAAAAAATTCATAAGCAATTATTACAGCATTAACATTGGACGAAGCCACTCTTCTCTCAGAATTCGACGAAGCCAACACCACCCCCATAATCACCATTGGCTCAACAGCCATTTCTCCATCACAGCTATTTCCTCATCCATCATCTGTTTTCTAGCTCAATACTGATATCTCCATTCGAATGCAATGTGCCACAGCAATTATAGGACATTTCAGGTGGCGAAGAGTCATAGTCATATATGAACAAAGCACAACAGCTTCAACCCGGATTCTAGACTAAAAAAAAAACTTTTTGAGTCACGAAAAACTTTCAATTCTTTTGTTGCATTCAATCTAGCTTTTCCCTCTCTAACCTCTTTATGAGAACCCGAAACCTTCATCCAGAAGAAATGAAGAAACTCAAAAGCAAAAGAAATGAGATTTTTTTACCAATGCATAAACTGGAAGGAAAATCCAATTTATGGATTCGAACACCAACGAAGAAGAACATACATAATCAAAATCGTTCCTTAGCCTGAACAAAAAATCACACTAAGGGGGTTCAAAATAATTGCAGATCTACAAATTATTCAAATCGTTCCTCAGACTAACAAAAAATACACTAAAAATGGTGTTCAAATCGTTCCTCAGCCTGAACAAAATGCTTGCAGCACGCACGTGCTCCACAACAGAATCAATGGCAACACCGTCGTTGAGGGCTTGCAGAGAAGAGACAAAAATCAGTCGCTGAGGGCTTTGAGCTGCGCGATGGCCGTTTCCTTCGTGGTGGTAGAGATGATGCAACCATTGGGGTCCTTCCATTGAGTTGGGCGATGGCAACTTTCTTCGTGGTGGTGGAGATGATGCCACCGTCGGGGTCTTTCTGGAGGCCTTGCACCGGGAGCCAACGATTTGAGGGTTTTGGGATTAAGGGTTTGAATTGTGGAGAAAATGGGGGAGAAGACGGGAAATGGGGGAGGATGGGGAAAAATGTGATGGGATGTTTTGGCTCGGTTTTTTTTTTTTTTTTAATTCAACGAGATATTGAGTCAAAATATCGCCACGTCAGCAGTTATGGATACTCTGATGTAGAAACTAATGTACCAGTAGCAATTCTCATAAATTATTAAAGATCATATAATTTGGGAGTTATTCAGTTATTATAGAAGTAGATAAATTATTCAAGTTCATGTACACTTATTTAATTTCAATATTATTTATTTAATTTATGATATAACACCATTTGTCTAAATGTATATAAATTTTTTTTTTATATTCATTGATTCAAATTAATTAAATTCTATAATGGTTCATGTACACACTCTCTTTGTTTAAATGTATATAAATTATTATTATTTTTATATCTATTAATTCAAATTAATTAAATTTCATGTTGGTTCACTTACACTCCCTTTTTTAAATGTATATACATTATTCTTTTTCAATATTCATTGATTCAAATTAATTAAATTTCATGTTCATTAATCAATTTGATTGTTCTCATTCAATTCAATTATTTATTTGCATTCATGTCAATAATTAATATTCAATTAAATATATATCGAAAAAGGAAAAGTAATGTATTGTTAAAATAATTAAATTGTACTAGGGTTAAAATCGTCCAAAAAATGATTCTTACTTAATACCATATTTAATATATTATAGATTATGGTATCAAATATTTCAGAAATTCTATATTAGCTGACCAAAAATCAAATGTCAAATCAATTTTCGACTAATTTTTAAAGAGTAAAAGCGTTAGTTTATATTCTTTTCATATAAAATAATTAAATAAAAAAATAATCAAATAGTTCAGAGGGGACAGTTCCTTCAAACTCATTAAATCGTATATCTAAATATATTAACTTAGGCAAACTTAGCACAACATAAGGGAATTTCCTAGCAAACCTGTTATTGCTCAGGTCCAGGTCAAAGGCCATCTTCAAGTTTTTCATTTCTTGGGCACAGCGCAAAACATGGTGGTGTTGCGAAACAAGGAAGGTGATATCAGATTAATTCAATATCAAATTATTGGAGAAAATAAGATATTATAACCACAATGTGAAGTAAAGATCACAAGAACAACGTAATTTTGTAGAGAATAGATATTTTATTATAATATTGAGAAAGAATACAAAGATTATATGTTTACAATATTCCTAACTTCTTACTAAATTATAATGAAGAGCCAACAATATATAGAGAACGAATAAGGGATGATCAAACCTTTATAGTAGAGTTGTAATTAAAATAAAATGCAAGAAACAGAGTAGGGAAAAAAATGCCAAAAAGCATTGCGGCACCGCGGGCCTCACAACACTTCTATCAGCGCTAGGGTGCCAACTTCTGATCCGACTTTACACTAGTGGTACCTAGGCATTGCAACAAAGCCTAGGCTCTTGTCTTCATCCCAATTATCTTGCGAGGATTTTTTTTTTCAAGTCCAGCATAAATTAGAACACCCATTGGGCTTACAAATAGAAATTCAACTAGAATTTGTCAAATAGATTTTGAATAGAATTTCACAAGCATTCCAAATAAAATTCTCCTTAACGTGTACTTTAATTAGAACTCTTAGTTATTTTCAATAAAGAATTCAAATTACATCCAAATTCTAATAATCTCCACTTGATACGAATTTCACTGCAATGAAAAAGTTCCAAAAATTCTCCACCTGGAAACAAATTCAACTGTAAGGAATAATGTTGAACACTTCAATGGAAAATATAGACGAATTTCTCCATCAAAATTCCAACTGAAAATATTTTTCACATCTGCTATCCCAACTAAAGACAAAAGTGATATGATGACCACCAAATAAGGCAAAAACAAGCCATGTAACAGAATTATAACTGAATGCATCAAAAGAAGGATTTTGGCTAGAATCAACACTATTAACCGCATTCAAACCATCAACAAAATTGGTAGACCCATGTGGAACCTCATGGTAAAAAAAAGTCTATTTCTAGCAATCGAATACGATGTCACCGTCGATAATGGTGGTTAGACGAATTTACTCATATCTTTAAAACTTAACCGAGACATATTTTTAAAATAAGACCCCAAATTAGACTCCAACGATACAAAAACCAACTCTAAATTTAACTGAATTCTTAAAATATGATAATTACTTGAAAATTTTGTATCACCCTGCAAGATATATAAATGAATTTTCTATGTCCTATTAACACAACACGAGCTCATTTGATAACTTTAAGGATTCTACCTTCAACAATGTGCACGTACTTTTTTTAATTAAGACTACTTAAGGAAATACATTTTTTTCTTTAAATCTAGAACGTGTCTCACCGCATCAAGTGTTCTAACCGTCCCATCAAACATCTTTCTTCTAACCTGATCAATACCAGCTATCCGATAATGTTTATTATTACTGGTCATCACAACGCCTTTTGAAACTTCTTCTTATGTTGAAAACAATTCCCGATTGGGTGATAAATGAAAAGTGCAAGTTGTATAAAAAATTCAAGCCTCATCGGGTTTGGAGTTGTAGTCAGACATAAGTAGAAGCTCTCCATCACTACTAGGATTTTCTGCAATACTTGCTTCTCCTGAAATTTTTGATTGTTGATTTGCAATTGATTTTTATTTATTCTACAACTTATAACAATCGTTTATCAAGTACCATTTTTCTTGTAATAATTACAAATTTTGAAGTTAGATATGGATTTGTCCCTCTAATGACCACCATGAACAATGGACCATCTCCATGATCCCTAAAAGCTACAAGATACATCATCTTCTCATTTGAATATAGAGTATGGTAAACTTCTTCGATAGTGAGAGTTTCAGACTATATAATATCGTATCTCTAAAACATATGTATGAGGTGGACAATGAACACAACAAAATTAATCCTTTTGATATAGGATCTTTCGATTCCTCCGTTGTTTCTCCTCTAGAGTCTAAGTTGTAGGCATCTTGTCAAATCTCAACAACGCGTCGTCCAAATCCGTCTGAACAAGTACTGCTCGCATCTTTACCTAACATAAAGAGATTCTTAAGTTGCGATCTAATTGCAGAATATCATATTTCATTATTGCCATCACAAAAAACTTCGATCTTTTCAAGAATTTCAACACCAAAAGCTTTGATACCAGATTGTTGTGAAAAGCGAAAGATGATGCTAGATTAATTCAATATCAAATTATTGGAGAAAATAAGATATTATAGTCATGATATGAAGTAAAGATCACAAAAAACACAAGAACAGCGTAATTTTGTAGATAATGGAGATTTGTTATAATACCAACAAAAAAAAAATCAAAAATAAGATTTTACAATGTTTCTAACTTCTTACTAAATTATAATAAAAAGCCATTATATATAAGGAACAAATAGAGGACGTCAAACCCCCATGATAGAGTTGTAGTTGAAATAAAATGAAAAAACAGAGTCCAAAAGGAAGTAGGAAAAGAAAAAAACACACCAACCCTGACATTCTAATTTGCTTTACGCTGATGGCACCTAGGCGTTGTAACCCGAAATCTAGGCACCCGTCTCCATCCCAATTATCTTTCAGGATGTTTTTCTTCAAGTTCGACACAAATTTGAACTGTCAATGGGCTTTCAAATAGAAGTTTAACTAGAATTTTCTATATGAACTTCGAATAGGCTTTCAAATAGAATTCGTTTTAACATACCATTTAATTAGATCTCTTAATTATTTTCAACAAAGAAATCAGGTTATACTCAAATTTTAACGGAAAACGTCCAGATCTATAATAGGCCAAGTTCTTTTGGAAGATAGCCAACACTGTCACCATGGTTGAGATCAATGCTGAAAACGGTTAAGATTTGAAGTTCCATATTAAAATATCAACCTTATAAGAGGAATAACCCAAATCTTTATAAATTGATCCAAGTTTTTTATTTTTATTCGATGTGGAATTTTATTCACATGTATCTATAAGATGGTGGCTCGTTTGTGCAGACCAATCTTGAAATCCATGTGCTCAATTTTTTTTAGTCTTAATCGGATCCAATTGCTCATTGGAGCTTAATAAGCTCTAATACCATGTTAAGATTTGATATTCCATCTTAAAAAATCAACCTTATAAGAGGAGTAGCCCAAATCTTTATAAATTTGTCCAAGTTTTTCATTTTTATTCGATGTGAAATTTTATCCCATAACAGAAACGAGACGAATAGAAGAGTTGTCTGGTGCTAGAGCACAATATTCACCGTTATAATTACAAACACCAGATTCGACCCAATTCGCAGTAAGATTTTGGGGGTTTGAGAGAATGGCTTGTTTTAAAGCTTAATGCAATGTATGCATTTCTTAGCCTTGGATTCTCAGAGACAAGTGAATGGTCAACCGTCACTTTCTCTCACGGAAATTGGCTAACAACATAAATTGAAGAATCTTGAAAAAAAAAAGATTTACCAATTTAAAATCTAGGAAAAATATCCTAGGATACAAAAGCACATAAATATAAAAGCAGAACCCATATCAAGATTTTCATTTTATGAATTTTGGGATTGGGATTGTGGCGGTTTGCGGCGGCAAACAAAGGTGACAACTGCAGCAAGAGAGAAGAAGACGACAGCGGAAGCTAACTTTTTCAAATGAGGAAAGTAGCAGTGGTGTCGATGGTTTGCCTACGATTTTGGTGGTGGCGATGCTTGGTGGTGTTTTTGGATTTTGGAAGGTGGGGTCAGGATTGGGATTTTGGGGTTGGGTAGATGATAAATTCTTTTTCTTTTTCTTCTCTTTTTTATATTGAAGTACTTTAATTCTTTTATATTGAAAATATAAATGAACTCTTTTATCATTTAAAAATTAGTCAAAAATTGGTTTGAATTTTGACTTTTGGTCAATTAATAGATGAATTAACAATTTTCATCCATTTGAACTCTAGGTATGAATTTTTTGAAATGTTTGATACCGTGGATGATAAAATCAAGTCTGCAATAAAATGAGAAGTTTGGTATCGTAGCAGCATTTCTCCCTTATTTTTTTTATTTTCTTAATTCTAGGGGTATCCAAAAGTCCCGAACCGCATCGGACAGAACCGAACCTGAACCGAACCGAACCGAACCGAACCGAGCGGTTCTTCATAAATTAAATACCCGAACGGGTACCCGAATCGAGAACCGATGGGTTTGGGTCGAGTCTCGGGTCTAGACCAAGAATCGAAGAACCGAAAAAGAACCGAAACTAAATAATTTTTTTATTTTTTATATTGAATTAATTAAATTATTTTATTTTTTTATACAAATTAGCAAATTAATTGAATAAATCAGATTATTTCATAATTTTAATTTTAAAGCCCAAATCATTTTAAAATCCATTAGCCCATTTTAATTTGAAACAAGTGAATATACTCTATGTAATTTTGCTATAATATTAATATCTATTTTTTGATATTTGTATGCATTGAATTAATCTTATTGGACGGCTAGTTATTTATATATTTTTGAATTGGGCTACATTAATTTGTAAAAGTTACGAATGAAATGTCATTAGTTGTATTTATGTAGTATTGCTGTAAATATTAAAAAAATTTGATTATGATACGGAACCGAACCGACCCGAACCGAACTGAACGAAACCGAACCCGAACGGTTCTATAATTATATTTGGACCCGACGGGTCCATTTATTAAATACCCGAAAGTTTTGGGTCGGTTCGGGTCTCTTCAGAATCGAACCGAACCGACCCACGGACAGCCCTACTTAATTCTACATTTTTTTGATCATAGATAACGCCTCACTTTTAGCCCCTGGTTGGTGGTCTTTTGTTTTTTGAAAAATATTTATTTTGAATAGTGAATTTTTGGAAACATGTGATTAAAAAGTAGAGAAAATTTCAAATTTACGTGTAAAATATTTTATTGTGTGAATGTATAGTTCAAAAGTATATATAAAAAAATTCTAAAAGAGTGAAAGATAAATGGGAGCTTACTTAAGTGTATGTAGTAATAGAATTTGATTGATTTACTTGAACAAGGAAATTTCGCAGATTTATTGAAGAAAGATTTCCGTCATTGATTGGCGAGCATGCCTTCAATTAGTAATACCAATCATTATGAAGTAAATACACATTGGGAAAGAATGCTTGACTACTACATGTACATAATAGTTTAAATAATGATTTAAAGAATAATTCTTATTGTACAATACTTGATTACAACATTGGATGACAACCTCTCACAAAGGGTGGGGCCCGCGATTAAAATAATCACGAGGCCCATTCCCTTGTGAGAGGTTGTCATCCAATGTTTTAATTCAAGTGTTTTACATGTAGCATTCCTTTGATTTGAATACATATAATGTGACAGATATAATTGGGTCGAAATTTCTTCAACTAAATTCAAAAAAAAAAAAAAAAAAAACGTCATAACTCTCTTTTTGACACATTATTTGTATGCAAACCATTATATAATTTCATTATGTATAAATAACATCATTCTAAAAAGTTTCGTATAAGTAAATATTACCGTAGAGATTAAAAGTCACTAATCAGTTGTATAAACTCACAAACAACAAAAGTAATGTACAAGAAAAATAAGAAACAGTAAAAGAACACAAAGTTTTTCGCCCCAAGGCAAGAGGTTCAAAATAAATCCTACTTCCCTTTTGAGCCTCCGCCAATCAGTAGAAATCACTATATAAAACCAAGGATCAAAGCTGGTTCATCGTTACACAAAGGCACTCAGGCAGAATCACTCAAGATCTCCTCAAAATAAAGAAACTCTCAGAAATCGACACTGAATCCACAGAAGGATACAAATCAGCCTTACCACAAGTCACTCAAGAGATGTATACAAGCTAAACCACAATCAATTACAGGAGAATCAGTTTTAGAGTGCAAAAGGAAGAACGGCGTGAACAAAGAATAGAGAGAGTCCAAGAGACTGAACGAATGAGAGAATGAATCGTCCAAAGGATCTCAGACCCTAGTAATAGAGAAGTCTCCAGAAGATTCACCATCCAACGGCAGCTGGGGCGACACTTGGTGACATCTCAACCGTCCAACATTTTAACAAAGAATGCTTCAGCTAAAGATGTTAGGAGCAGAACACGTTTTTACCAAAAACAGAACAGGGGCCACCAAGTTATCCAAATAAACAATCCAGCCCAACAGCATTACTTCAGCCCATTTAATCAGACCAGGCCCAATCATCATTGTGTCATTTCCCCACAATCTCCACCTTAGTACAATGATCCAGGTTATGCATAGTGATTTCTCTCTTATGGCATTATTTGCTCTTATTACCTGATACACAAATCAGCAAGTATCAATGTTTAGAAACTTTAAACAGTCCAAAAACTTGTTTAAAGGCAGCACTTTAGTTCCAACATCAGCAGGATTAAAATGAGTAGAGATTTTCTCAAGTTTTACAATACCTTGTGAGATAACATCTCTAATGAAATGAAATTTCACATCAACATGTTTTGATCTATTATGCAAAACAGGATTCTTACTCAAATATATGGCAGATTGGCTATCAGAAAATAAAACAATATCTTTAATAAAGCCAAATTCATTTAAAAGACCCTTCAGCCAAATACCCTCTTTTATAACATTAGTTGCAGCAATATATTTAGCCTCAGTTGAAGATAATACAACAATTTTCTGTAATTGAGATTTCCAACTAATGCATGAATTACATAAAGTATACACATAAGCAAAAGTAGACTTTTTATGATCTCTGTCGCCTGCATAGTCAGAATCAGTGTAACCCCTCAAGATAGCACCATCAGAATGTTTCATATAATGAATCCCCAAGTCACAAGTTCCTTTAATGTATCTAAGAAGCCATTTCATGGCTTCCCAATGAGTTTCACCAGGATTAGACATGAATCAACTTAACACACTTATAGAAAAGGCCAAATCAGGTCTGGAACAGACCATTAGATACATAACAGACCCTACAGCATTAGAATAAGGCACTCCTGCCATTCTTCTGAACTCGGTTTCAGATTTGGGAGATTGATCACTTGAAAGTTTAAAGTGATTAGCTAAAGGTACACTTACACTTTTAGCATCATTCTTAGAAATTTTTTCTAACAATTTTAAAACATAGGATTTTTGACTTAGACTAAGTATGCCTTCTTTTCTATCCCTTTTAATTTCGATACCTAAAATTTTTCGAATAGGACCCAAGTCCTTCATTTCAAATTTAGATTTCAATTTATTTTTAATGAACTCTATTTCCTTTATGTCATTACTAGCTAGGATCATGTCATCAACATAAAGAAGACGATATAGTGAATTTTTACCACCATTACCTTTACAATAGAGACAAGTATCAAAATTACTTCTGTTAAAACCAAGTCCTAGTACAAAGGTATCAAATCTCTTGTACCATTGTCTTGGAGCTTGTTTTAAACCATATAAGGTTTTTTTAAGAAGGCATACTAGGTCAGAATTTTTATTCATTTCAAAACCTTTAGGTTGTTCCATAAAAATAGTTTTTTCAAGATCTCCATTTAAGAAAGCAGTTTTGACATCCAATTGATCCAATTCCCAATCAAACTGAGCTGCTAAGGCTAATATCACTCTAACAGTTGTAAATTTTACAACTGGAGAAAAGATTTCATTGAAATCTATTCCCTCTTTTTGAGTAAAACCCTTAGCCACTAGTCTAGCTTTGTATCTAATGTCATTCTCACTTTGTTCCCCTCTTTTTATCTTAAAGATCCACTTACAATCCACAACCCTTTTCTCTTTAGGTCTACTAGTCAACACCCATGTTTTATTCTTCTTAAGAGATTCCATCTCTTCTTGCATTGCCTCAAGCCAATGCATGGAATCTTTACTACTAATAGCCTCATTATATGTCACAGGTTCATTCTCAATAAAACTTTGAACAGAAAGTAAAGAAACTTCATCATCAAACCTCACAAGTGGTCTAACCAGTCTTCTTTGCCTATCATGAGCTAATTGGTAATCACCTAAGGTCTGATTAGTCTCTAAATCAGTATCAATCAGTTCAGTCTCATCAGTCCTATAAGGTTCAACATTAGTATCAGTCTTTACCTCTCCAATTTGAATATTAGGTAATTGATTATTATCCTCAATATGCTTTACCTCAATTTTAGACTCTCTCTCTATACTATCAGACTGATTTAAGGGGCTAAAATGCTATCAAATTTTAGACAGGGTAAATCATCCTCATTAAATACCACATTTCTACTCACAATGATTTTATAACCTCTGGTTTCTCTTACCCATAGTCTATACCCTTTTACCCCTTCTCCATAACCCAGGAAGACACACTTAAGAGCCATAGGATCTAATTTTCCTTCATATTGATGAGCAAAGGCAGCACACCCAAACACTCTTAAGTTCCTAAGGTCAATAGGTCTTCCATTCCATATTTCTTCAGGGGTCTTAAAATGTATAGCACTGGCAGGACTCCTATTAATCAGACAACTAGCAGTTTTTGCAGCTTCCCTACAAAAAAGCTTAGGCAGACCAGAACTTAGTAGCATACATCTAACTTTATCAAGTAAAGTTCTATTCATTCTTTCAGCCAAACCATTTTGCTGTGGGGTGTATGCAACTGTTCTGTGTCTCAAAATACCATGCAATTTACACAAATCATCAAACTCATAATTACAAAATTCAAGTCCATTATCAGTCATTAATACTTTTACTCTTTTATCAGTTTGATTTTCAATCAAGGTCTTCCAATTTTTAAAAGCAGTAAAAGTATCAGATTTTGATTTCAACGGAAATATCCAATTCTTTCTTGAAAAATCATCAATGATTAACAGGAAGTATTTAAAACCAGTATGAGTAGGCACATTAGCTGGTCCCCAAAGATCAACATGCATGTATTCAAGAATGGACACATATTTATGCATTCCAGGCAAAAAGGGCAATCTATTATGCTTTCCTAGAATGCAATAGTCACAAAAACTGAGTTTTTCAATGCAGTCATTTCCAAAGGCACCTTGTTTTTTCAAAATCTGTAACCCTTTATCACTAATATGGCCCAATCTCTTGTGCCATATTTGTAACTTATCATTTGAAACAGAAAGTGCTGCTGAAGTGGAATCAAGAAAGTTTTGAGTTTGAAAAATGTAAAGTCCATGTCTCTTGGGAGCTTCCACAATCAAGTGTGAATTCCTCAAGATTTTAATGTAACCCGCATTAATTAGTATATCATATTTAAGGTCATCTAACACACCTAAGGAAATCAGATTTCTTTGTAGGTCAGGAACATATATGGTCTTATCTAAAATAAGCACATTTTTATCCTTTAGCCTTAAGGTGATTGTTCCTATGCCCTTAACTTGACAAGCCATATGATTACCCATTAAAACTTGACCACATTTACATTTTCAAACTCAGAAAACCAATCTTTGTTTGGACACATGTGATAGGTACAGCTAGAGTCAAGAATCCACTCTTGACTAGGCTAATCAGCAACAGCAACATAAACTTCATCAAAAACAGTTTCATTATTGCAGACCAGAGCAGTGTCATTATCACTTTTAGACTTATTTCTATTATCATTAAGCCTTTTGGGACAATCTCTGATAAAATGGTCTTCTTCTTGACAATAAAAACATTTTTTACCTTTGTTTTTCATTTTATCTTTTTGATTCCCTTTCTTCTTGTGTCCAAACTTCTTATTTGCAAAATTGTTTCTAGGATTAAACTTAGACTTAACCATCAAATTCAGGCCACTAGAAATTTCTTTTCTATCAGATTTTAGCTCTAACTTCTTAGTTCTTAGAGCATTAATAATAACCTCAGGAGTTAGAATATCTCTACCATATTCCATTGCACTTTTAACATCTTTATACTTATCACTTATGGAATTTAATAGAACCACAGCCAACTGTCCATTTGAGAGTTTCTCATCACAGCTGGCTAGGTCGCGGGTTAAACGATTGAATCTATCAATATTAGAATCAAGGTCTAGAGATGGATCAAGTTTAAAACCAAAAAAATGTTTTAAAAGGAAGACTTTATTTGGCATAGTTTTATTCAAATAAGTAGTCTCAAGTTTTTTCCAAAGTTCAGCAGCAGTTTTTGTTTCTCCTATTTCTCTAAGCACATTATCAGATAAGTGCAGAAAAATAGAACTTCCAATTTCATCTTGTTCAGTAACTTTACTAGTTTCCAAATCAGTGGGCCAAGATTCATCAATGGCTTTAGCACACTTTTGTTGAAGTAAAAGAGCTTTCATTTTCAGACGCCAGAGACTAAAGTCTCATTTGCCATTAAAAACTTCCAATTCAAATTTAGAAGAAGGCATAATAGAAGATTTGAATGAGTGGCTAAATAAAACAGATCAGGTAGAGCACACCAAAAAATATAAACAATTAGGTAATAATTCAAATGTCACCACTCAAGAGACAAGTAATCGTGAATCATACACCCAGCAAAATGTATATACAATGTACAATGATTCACAAGTTCACACTTCAGTTAAGAACATTCAACAACTCTTGCAACAACTTACAAGAAAGTAGTACAGGTGATCATAGTGATATTATACAGAATTAAAGGACACAGACAGAATTCTGAATCTAGTTTCTTGACTCGAGAAAGGAGGGAAACCCTCAGATTCCAGACAACTCAAGGGTTTCTGGACAAAGGTATTGCCAAGCAGAGTCTTAAACCCTAATATAACAGACTTATTTATGTTCACAATAACAGTATAAGTAACAGATCAGTGCACTTAAACAAAACCAGAACGAACTCACCAAAGGTCCTAAGTAATGGTTTCAAGAAACTAGATCACCATACGAATCAAAAGAGAAAACAGGTTAATGTCTGCACAGATCTAGAGCCAAGAACCTCTGCCTGAAGCTCTGATACCACTGTAGAGATTAAAAGCCACTAATCAGTTGTTTAAACTTACAAACAACAAAAGTAATGCACAAGAAAAATAAGAAACAATAAAAGAACACAAGGTTTTTCACCCCAAGGCAAGAGGTTCGGAATAAATCCTACTTTCATTTTAAGCTTCCGCCAATCAGAAGAAATCACTATATAAAACCAAGGATCAAAGCCAGTTCATCGTTACACAAAGGCACTCAGGCAGAATCACTCAAGATCTCCTCAAAATAAAGAAACCCTCAGAAATCGACACTGAATCCACACAAGGATACAAATCAGTCTTACTACAAGTCACTCAAGAGATGTATACAAGTTAAACCACAATCGATTTACAGGAGAATCAATTTTAGAGTGCAAAAGGAAGAACGGCGTGAACAGAGAACAGAGAGAGTCCAAGAGACTGAATGAATGAGAGAATGAATCGTCCAAAGGATCTCAAACCCTAGTAATAGAAAAGTCTCCAGAAGATTCACCATCCAAGGGCAGCTGGGGCGACACTTGGTGACATCTCAACTGTCCAACGTTTTAACAAAAAACGCCTCAGCTAAAGGTGTTAGGAGCAGAACACGTTTTTACCAAAAACAGAACAGGGGTCACCAAGTTATCCAAATAAACAATTCAGCCCAACAGCATCACTTCAGCCCATTTAATCAGACCAGGCCCAATCATCATTGTGTCATTTCCCCACAATTACAATAAATAATTTTCTTTGCATAAAGTTACACACGCGTTTGTTTGTTTTTTGAAGAAGTAATATAAATAATTAGTTATAAAGAATGTAATATTTTTTATTTATAATTATTAGTTTATTTAACCATAAATTTTTAGATAAATATAATACGTATTAATTAAGAATATTAAATGGTCAAGTGAAAATAGTAAATGCGAAATGAATAGTAAGTTCCTGTTTGGTAGTGATTATTTGAGAAGAAATTTTGTGAAAAATATTTTTTTTTTTTTAAATGTGGGTTTAAAAAGTAAGAAAATAGTTATAAATTCATGTGTATATTTTTAACATTTATTAGATCATTTTTAGTGTTGAAGCTTGTCATAGTTAAATTTATTTTTTCAGGGTTTCTGCAGTCAGCAATGTGATGCAATCAGTTTGACTCTTAAATAAAAAATTACTTCGAAATCCAACCAACCAAATGTTCAATCATTATTAAAATTTAAGATCTGTTTAATTGACCCAAGTTTTTCATGGAAAATGGAAAAGAGATTCCATCTTTCATTTTTTGCATGTTTGATGTACTTTTTTTTTCCAAGCAAATGATTTTCTTGATTTTGTCTCCCACATACCATTTTCCATGATTTAAGGGAGGTGGAAATTAGTTTTCCAGTTTAGCCTTTTAATTTTTTTATTTTTTTAGCAATGAAAACAAATTTTAGACCAAATGGGAAAAAATAAATATCACTTTAATGGACAATTTTTATGAAAAATGAAATCAAACAGATACCAAACTTTCAACATTTTCTAGGTGAAAAATTATATCATCAAACACAATTAATTACAATTCCCAGTAAAACAAATTCTAGATAATTCAATTCCCTATAATTCATTTTCTTTCCATCCAAATTCCACATTTGCAATCAAACGGATCCTAAAAGTAAAATAAGTCCAAATAAAAATTCATCCAAACCCAAACCCACTGTCCACAAACAAAATCTTATTGATTTCAAGAATTATGTTTTTTTATTGGACAATTAAATATATATGAAGTTCCTATAAATTTTCAAGCTATGCGTTATTTTATTCACGGGTCTGCAATAATTAAAATAATTTTAAAAATAGAAAAATAACTTATTACGTTTAGATTCGTGAAGCTTGACATCCAAGCTTTGCAACGCCTTAAGCCTTTTAAAACTTTGGTTTTAAGGTTAAAAGTTTTGCCGTTGTTTCTTTTTTATTTGACACCTATTTCATTCACTGTATTGTCTATCCTAGTACTACAATCTCTTATTTAAAATGTCATCCACTATTGTTGTAAGAATTAGCCACCGTTTAAGTCCCATTTTACAAGAAAATGTATTTTGAAATACTAATTTTGGAGTATGTGGTTTAAAAAAAAAAAAAATGTGTTTTCAATTTACGTGTAAAATTATTTTATGGAAAAATAAGTTGTTGGAAATGGGTTTTCTAAGAAAAGAGTTTTTAAAAAAAAAAAATGGGGGCAAACGTCAAGAATATAAAGGAAAAAAAAGGGTAAATTCTAAGTATGTGTTTGGGAGGGCTTTCCTGAAGCTCAGAAATGCTTCTTAGAGAGAAAAACACTTTTGCTTAAATTATAAATATTTGGTTCAATTTTATTTTTTCTAAAAAATAAAAAGTATTTCAGTTTTATTGGAATCCCCTTGATAAAGAAATCAAACATGCTGTATAGTGAGACCGTCCTCCTCGGGAGATGCCTCAGAACCGGCTCGATTAACATTTCATTCAGGAGTGTTTAATCGAACAGAAATTTAACCTGCTAACAATGAACTGAAAAAGTCCGCTGCTTAAGCACTGGGGGGAGTTTCCCCTTTCGATATGGGAAGCTAAAATCAGCATTAAATTTCAAAATATATTTAGAGCATATCCAATGCAATCATGGATTGTTTAAAAAAAATTTGTCACATAAGTAAATAGCTACAGAAAGAAATACGCAATGTCTATAAGTTCGTCTAGATATAAAAACTCGATTAGAGGAAGTAGAACAACTACATTTAAACTTTCACTGTCTTTCTCTCTCAAGTTTTTTTTTATTTTTTTCTCTTGTATTAAATAAATTTGAGTTACAAACCAAATCTATTGAAGTCGAAATTTGAACTTCCGTTCATTATTTTACTTCATGTAACATAAACTTATCGAGCGTACACACACACAAGTTTTCAACCTAGTCGATCAGGTCGAGTATGAAATCTCGTCCTAACATTAAGATAATTTGGCACGATACTTCCAAATAAAAATGAAATTAATTATTTTATATATTGATGGAAAATGTGTGCTATCAAATTAGTACGATACTTTCAAATTTTCCCCAAGAATTTATTTTCCTCGAAAATGTGGAAAATTTAAAAATTTCTCAAGAAAAATTTGCCTATCAAACACTACAAAAGTTGAAAAATTGATGAAAAATGTGTGCTATCAAATTAGTACAATACTTTCAAATAAAAATGAAATGAATTCACGATCAAATTTGTAACGAATAAATAAAAATTTCTATACAAAATTCCAACGATAAAATAATTCTTTTATTTGTGATCAGATGATTGAACAAAAAAGAGAAAGGACGATTTCATTTCAACTGACATTCAAGGAAACTTTTGATTAAATATGGAATTTTTTTTAATCATTAAAAGGACGATTTCATTTCAACTGACATTCAAGAAAACTTTTGATTAAATATGGAATTTTTTTTAATCATTAAAAGAGGTGAACTTTACTCATTCAATTGTCAAAGTACTTTGAATGAGCTATTAATTACCAATAAAATTATGCTAATCTCAAATCACTCAATCTTATCTTGCCATATTTGCATCCACAAAAGATTTAATGAAATGGATATGACAAGATGATAATGTCAATAATGATGAGGAGTAAATTTACACCTTTGGTTTACAAGAATGTAAAAACTTTTTTGCTTCTTTCCAAATTGATAATGAGATACATTATTTAATTTAACATAAGTCCATGAAATTTACCCAATCTATGTTTGTCGCTACTCAAAAATGGGTTTTTACAATGATAAACACCGTCATAATTAGTACTATAATCACCACACTTACTGATGTTTCATACAGAAGAAGATTGTTTGTTAACTGCCGTGAATTACGTGAAAATTATGAAATTTTAAATGAAAGACCTATCTAGCTAGTGATTAATGGGATAGCGTCCTTATCAATTCTAGCTGTGTGGGTTCATTTGGTTCAGTCAATTTTATTCATTACATTCATTGAATTAAGCCCTTCTTGTGCATGGTATATGGAAATTAAAGATCAAGAAAGGGATTGTGATTTTAAAAGTGGAGACAATTTACACCCCTTAGTAAAGACTATAGCCATAAAGGTATTGTCAATATCATGCCCTATTTTATGAATAATGTTTGTTTCTTTTGTTAAGGCCAATGAGTGAAAAGGAGTTTATGTGATTCCGCTTGTGACACGTAGAGCGTGACCAGCAATTTGACAAACTAAAGTCCAAAACTCTAGCACGAGGATTTTAATTAAAAGGCTCTCAGTTGCAACAAATTTAGGTATATAACCCAAAATACTTTTCATTGCAAAATCATAGATATTAGACTCGATCAGGCATTGATCCGGTCGAAGCACCAAATGATCTTTGACATACGACTTAGTAATCGAACAGGTGGGTTATAGCCTAAAAATTATTTTAAAAAATTTAACGTATAAATTTTTTTGTTGAGACGAAGTCAAAGTTTTTAAAGTTATTTGTTAATAATTTCTTTTATATTTTTAAATTATTATGCTCAAACCACTTATTAGTTATGGATAAAAAATTTATGTGAATTAAATATTCAATTCATCTTAATTAAAAGGGAAAATTGCAACAACAATCCCAAACTTTTCATTTTTTGCAGAATTTACACTAACCTTTATTTTGTGTCAGTAGAGGTTCCAAACCTTTCAAAATATGCACTTCCATCCATTTGACCGTTAGTTGAATAACCAAATTGTTTTTGACCAGTTTTAGTAATGACAAAATGGTAACTTTACATATTTAACCTAAAACAATTAAAAAGAAAAAGAAAACCACTGTCGGCACACGGCCAACATCCTCCTCTGTGCGGCACCACCATAGTAAATCGCCACCACCACAATCAAACCCAATATCTATTTAGTGCACTGGGTATGTATGATTGTGAATCAAATTTCATTTGAAGAAGTATACTGGGTAACTATTTGAAGAAGTGCACTGAGTATCTATTTAGGTCAAATTGGGGAAGATTCATATGTTCATTGGACGCATCATGAAGAGTAAGTGCTTGTGGTGGTTGTCAGTGATCATGGGTAGCACCACCGGTGTCGAAAAAGCCATCTGAAAGTCGTGTAGTGGCTGTGTTGAGTGTGTTCGAAGATGTAGTTTGTTGGTTTTGTTTCCGTGCGTTTAAGGATGATTGATGACCATGGGCAGTGGCGCCTTAATGTGTATAATTACTTGGAATGTTGGGCATGACATGGGTGTTGCTGAAATTGGAGATTTCGGCCATTTTTGGGGGACTTGAGTGCATTTTGACTCAATTTTCCGACAAGTTCAGGTTGGTTCGAGGCAGGGTGTTGGGTGGAAGTTGTAGATGGTGATGAGGGCTCTCTAGTGGTATGAATGTCCAACAGTTTGGGTGGTGGCTGGCCGGAGTTAAAGGTAAAGATGGCATGGGCGTGGGGGTGGGGCATATTTTCTTTTTGTTTTTAGTTTAATTGTTAATAATATTTGGAAAATATATAAAATGCAAAATTATCATTTTCCCTTACTAAAATTGGTTAAAATCAATTTGATCAGTCAACTAACGGACAACCATCCATTTGGACCTCCGATGCATATTTTTTGAAAGGTTTGAGACTTTGCGGCACAAAACAAAGTTTAGGGTAAAGTCTGCAAAAAATGGAAAGGTTTGGGACAGCTGCTACAATTTTCCTTAATTTAAAATTAACGTTTTCTTACATATTAAGTCTAAAACATAATTATTTGGTATTATAAAATAAAGTAAAATGTTAGACTGTAATTTTATACATTATTTTTAATAGGATTATAGCAGAAAACCCCCTAAAAATATTTCAATTTGCGATATACCCCCATACCTATTGGAAATCACATAAAACCCCCATGTTCGAAACATTTTATGCCAAAAAAAAAAACCCCCCATAGCGTCAACATTCGTCAAATTTGCTGTAAAAAAGAGTAAAAAATACCAAAATTTAAAAGGGAAAATTGCAATTTCAATACCCAAACTTTTACTTTTTTTACAAATTAAATCAAATGTTTTATATGTGCCAACCACAATTTCAAATTTTTAAAACTTTATTTTATTTTTAACCTTTGATATTTTGGTATTTTTTACTCTTTTTAACAGCAAATTTGACGAATGTTGACGATATGGGTTTTTTTTTTTTTGGCATAAAATGTTTCAAACATGGGGATTTTCTGCGATTTCCAATAGGTACGAGGTATATCGCAAATTGAAACATTTATAGGGTTTTCTGCTATTAAACTTTTTTAATAAAGCAGTAAATGATTAATGCCTTAGATATAGCTTATTACATAAATAATTAAGTTATTTGTACATTAAGTTTGACACTCTTGTTGATAGTTGGGTGACGTGGCAAAATTGTGATGATTGGATTAAATGTATGAGATGTGAAAGGCGGTGAGAGATTGTGTCGAATATAAATTCAATAAGTTATAGTGTAAACCAAGATATATATGTAACAAGATTGATTATACAAATGACAACAAAGTGTTGTTGGTTCCCGTTGTAGGCCATTCTTATTACACGGAGGTCCAACCCTAGACCTAAAATTCCAAAGAAATTTTTTAAAACAGAGTCAAAACTTGTTAATCTGTCCGACGAGTTTATAAAAAAACTACTGGTTGACCTGCTTTTTTATTCAACCTATTCAAGGACCCTAGTCGACGAGTTTCTTGCCCAATCAGTCGATAGCACTATACAAATTACGACATTGATATTTGATAATATTGTATGAGTTTTCCATCATAATATAGAAAATTTCAAGAAATTATTAATAATATGGATCTTTAGTGGGGGTACTTCTAAAATTGACCAGGTCAAACTGTTTAATTTTTATTTTGACTTTTCAACTCTTTATATCTTTACAGTGACTTATTTGATGGAAAAAAACAAAAACGCCATTAAGTATACAAAACAATTACAAAATATTATTTTGTTTAAATGACAATACTACTCTTTGGTTAACAAATAAAAACCAAACACTCCCTACTTAAAATTTCAAAATCAGCTAACTTTTGTTATCTGTTTATTTCAACACAAATAAAAACTCTCATATTTCATCTGCTTCAACCTTAAAATCTGAAAATTTTATCGAACGCTGAAGCCGGAATTTTTTTTTATATCAATCACTTCGAATCAGCAAGTATATTTACACATATTTAATTTCGTTTTCGTTAAATCTGAATATGTTTTAATCGTTAAATTTATTTCGACGTAGATAGTTAATGTAGATATTTTTTTTAATATATCTATAATTTTTTAAAACATGAAGAAGAAAAAAATTCATCTGCATCTTTCAAACGAAATTGATCTCGTGAAAAACAACCGGATGATTATTTAAACAACCAACTGACTGTTTGTTAAACCAGCTGTTGCGGCTATTAACAGCTGAAACAGTCGGCTATTAACAACCGATCATTTCGGCTGTTTCACCTATTTTTTATTTAAATATATTTTTTATAAGTTCTTGTTAAAAGTTAAATTCGACTATTTATTTTCTTTAAAAAATTCTATTCGTCTTGCAGATATTGTTATAATGCCAATTTATTTCTTTGGTGATTTCGAATTGAATGAGAAAGATCAATGGTATGAATATGGACAAGTGATAAACGTGGTGGTATTTCAATTTCCATAACGGAGAGTACAACATATGCGGGAATGTGCCATGATTTACAAAATCAGCTGAATGTTGACCCTTCTCAGTACAATACGAAACTGAAATTTCAATTCAAAGATGATCCATCTATTCTAATTCCACCTATGAAGGTTACTTGTGATTCAACTGAGATTTCGATTCAATGATATATTTATTTTACACCGATGCTAATAAAAAATTAAATGAATTACGGACAAAAAAGAAACAAAAAAGTTTCTATAAAGTTTTTTAAATTAAAATTGAAATCAATCAAATCAAAAATAAATATTGCTTAATTAAAGGAAAAAAAAGGGAAAATAAAATAAAAAATAATATTTAATTTTGGTAATTATCAATTTAAAATTCTATATATATATATATATATATATGCTAATTCTAAAAAGAATATTTCATTTTAGTAATTATCAATTTCAAATCCTTTATTTAATTATATAAATAAAAAATTCAAACAAAATAAATTATTAAAATTAAATAAAGAATATAAATGTTATTTAATTAAATTTGAAAAAATTAATTATTTGTTTGCAATGAAATTTTAATTAAAAAATTAAAAGGGGAAAAAAGAATTTGCTAATTCGTTAAAAAATAACATTTCATTTGAGTAATTATCAATTTCAAATTATTTATTTAATTATATATAAAGAAATTTAGACAAAAGAAAATTATTAAAATTAAATAAAGAATATAAATATTATTGAATTAAATAAATAATATAAATAATATTTAATTAAATTAACCAAAAAATTTAACTATAAAAAAATTAAATAAAGAAAAAAATATTATTTATTATTGAAAAATTAAATTATTAAAAAATGTTTAAAAAAAGGGAACAATACATAATTCCTATTTTTAAAGTTCACATTTCATAAATAACAAATTTCTTAAAATATTTCAAAAATCAGGTGCCAAATAAATTTATTAAATATTAAATTATAATATATTAAATATTAAATTATAATATAATATATATTAATTATTTACACCACCCCATGACACCTCACCCACCTCATCTCCTCACTACACGTCTACACCACCTCCCTCCATCTCCGGCACCGGTCCGGGCACTGCTCTGGCGACTTCTCCGGCGATCACTCCGGCAACCGTTCCGACGATTTCAAAATTTTCAAAAAATTGAAAATCACACACCCAACCTATGGATTGGTCACAATCGGCCACAAACGGTTATAATCGATCACAATTGGTCACAACGAGTCACAATTAACCGGTTACAATCGGTCACAAACGGTCACAACCGATCACAAACGGGTCAGAAACGGTCACAAACAGGTCACAACCAACACCTCACCACAACAACCAGATCCACCACCACTTGTAACACCACCATCACAACCTATACCACCACCACCATCGCGACCCATCACCGTACCAATAACCAGGCAAATGCCTCCCCACCGCCAAGGTCCCTGTAGACCCTACCACCACCAACATCACCGTCGCTACCACAGCTAGACCCAATCAATACCACCACCATCGTCGTCGAACCACCACCACAACCGCCAAATCCACACAAAACACCACAGCCGCCACCACACAAAACACCACCACCACACAACCACCATCACAGCCACCACCACAAAAACTGTAGACCCACTCCACTCCACGCGGTGCGACCACCATCATCAACACCAATCGCGCCTCCACCACCACTATCCAGTCATCCTCCACAAAAAAAAAAAAAAGATAAGAAAAACGCAACGCCATCAAATCTCATACGACTGAACGACAACCAAGCACGACACTGCACAGCGGATCCGATCAACGTCGCGATGCTTCCCTTGTGAAGACTCGCCGGAGTGAGTGGGTGGGTCTGCTTCACAAATACCGCAGCAAACTCGCGTCAATTCGCTCTCCTTCTGGTCAACGAAATGGATTGAGGGTGATGCCGACGGTGTGGTGCCGGCTGTGTGGTGGTGGAGGAGAGAGAGAGATAGTGAGGAGATAAAATGGGGAATATGTACTGAGATTGGGATTAATCGGGGTGGTGGGGTGGGGGTTATTAGTTTAATTAAAATTTTATTAATTACAATTAATAATCTTATTTACCACCTGAATTTTGAATTGTAAACTTTATCACCTTATTTTTGAATTGTAACCTTGAAAAGAAGGGTTTTGGGTAATTTTCTCTTAAAAAAATGGCTGGGTTGACTGTTAACAGTTGGCCCATTAACAACAATCGATTCATAATAATGACTATGATCGTCAAGGGTATATTCGGCTTTTTATTTGTAAAGGTTATGTTTTAACTTTTTTCTTTTATTTTTTTATTGTATTAATGGGTCAAAGCTACTGTAAAAATATGTTCCAGTCAACAAGTTATTTCCCACTATTTCCTCGTCTTTAGTGTATATATATATCCCAAAAACATTGACAAATTCATGATCGTAGTCATATATTTTGTAAATGTCATTAAAGAAAGATTTTAATCGCATTAAATTACAGGAAAATTAAGTGTTATAATATGACATTGCTATCGAGACGAGGCCGAAGCACAACGAATTAATAACATCATTTAAAAAACCAATTTGTGCAATAAACGTTGAATTAATTATTTTATTCGCAATATTGAGAAAACTCTCCCAGTTTAGTCAAAGTTTATATTCATTTCTTAGGTCCTAAGCTGAACTCTCCCAGGTTCCAAACATGAGAATCGAGAATCCAATGACCCATTCTTTGTTGAAAACAAGATAAAAAAAAGAAATTGAGGTATTAGACAATAATTAGATAGAGATAACATCCTAATAAAAACACTAGTCAATTATCTCATAATTGGGTTACTTAATTGGATAAAAGAAAATATTCATTGAACAAGCCTCAAAATATCACGTCATTTTCACTTTTATTTATTATATATTAACTTGCACCAAACATAACTTAACTTTCAGAGGATGCTCCTTTATCCATTTACCGACATCGTTCTGGGGTCCAATGGGGCAATGATGGACTAAAGTGTACCGAGATGACTCGTGAGTCAAGGAGTTCCATGATTGGTGTAAAGCTAACGCACCTTGGTACCTTGTACTGATTTATAGAAGCACCTCTTGATATAGCATAATCCATCAACTCTTCAAATGTACCACTTTTTACCACTCGTATTTCTAGTGGACCGATTGAATTGTCGGCGACTCGGCATTGTCGGTACACCGAGTTCAGTGACTCTTCCATAACTAGACAACACTGACTTAGCACCTTCTCGTTAGGGAAGTTGGAGGAGTCCTTCACTAGTAACTCCCAATACATCACGTAATGACCAGGAATTGTGTTAGTGTCAGCAAAACTCGTGTACTCTGCCACACTGCTATTAAATTCATGTAAAAGTTGGGATGCATTCTCAACTGCTTTTTGTAGTTCAGCTTCATCAGTCTTGTCTGAGTCAATAGTTAACAAAACATTTCTTCTCCTTACGAAGTGAAATCGTGGTGCTGAATTATAAAATCCAGTAACTCGGAGAATGTCACCAACTCGGTATCGACATAATCCAGCATAAGTTGTGATCACGAGTTCGTATTCTTTGCCAATCTCCACATTAACAAGGTCAACTAGTTTAGAAGCATGCACTGACGAGTTAGGATCGTGGGGCAAGAACTCAAAATAGGCCATGTTAGGCATGATGGTATATGAAACTTGAGATGGCTTGGACATGGGTGTAAGATTGAGCCCAAAGTAACATTCTGAAGAAGCATACATGGTACATGCTAAGGGCAATCCACCACTATAGTAATCAAGAGTTGGAATATATTGCGCCATTGCACCTGTAACAATAACATCAAGATATTTTGTGTTAGGCCAAACTCTAGTGATGATCCCCTTCCAATTTTCCTTTGCACACTCCTTGGCAATGAAATCCGCCAAGTCGGGGTCAGGTCTAAGAACCCGGGCCATGCATTCCTGAATTGAGGGGTCGGTCACTTTTGGGTTGAGTGACCCGGTCCGTATGTCGTGAGTGAGTTGTGGCCAATTGAGTTGAAGGAACCGAATTGCTCGGAGTAAGCCGGAGGCAAACACAGCCCCAACACGGAGGACTTCTTCGCGTTCATAGAGACCGCATAACATTTGAGTGTACATGCTCTGAAATGAGTCAGGACATAGGATTGCTTCATTCGGACTTGTGTAAACATTGTACGGATCGTATGGACGGGTCTTGAAATGCTCACTTTTGTAGTAGCTTGTTAAAACGGGTCGAGCAAGAAGTCCACCAGGAGTTTTTGTCTCGGACTTCACAAACAAAAAGTACAGTCCTTTCCCTTTATCCAAACCCTTCACGTAACTGTTGCACAAACAAAACACGCCATATAAGAAAAGACACCTTTAATTGGGAAAAAAATGGAATTACCAAAGAGAAAACAACTTTAATGACACTTTTGGTGCAGTGTAGGGGACATAAAGGAACTGCAAACAAAATCTTAAATTATTTTATTATTTAATATTATCCAATACTATGCAGTCAACCCTATTAGTTATTACAAATCGGTACTTACAGGTTCATTACAGGCATGAGAAGACTGTAAAGAAGCTGACGACGATCCAATTCTTCTTTGATTGTAGGCATGAGTTTTCTTTCTCCAGCTGAAGTTCCAGAGCTGTAATTAAACGAACAAAAACCCATTTCATCATCATTTTACAAAGTTAATATAATATACATAAAATCTGGGATGAGCTTGATTATTCACCTGGTTAGAAATTCAGATATGGGGTGAGCAGATAAAATTGGAGAACGATCACCATTAGCAATTCTTTGAATCAACGGCTGGAGATCTTCATATGTAATAATTGGGATTATAGATTTGAAAGTATCGCGGTCCATAATTCCATCAATATTGAAACGCTTAAGATATTCAGCCTGAGCATTTTGGTTGAGAATTTCAGCCAAAACTTTCCGTTGAACTGCATCGGCATTTTGAGTCATCTCTTCGATGAACTGAAGTGCCTTTGCATCTTTCTCACATACCGGAGGACCCAACGGCGATGAAAATATTGAATCTCCAGACATTCTAGAGAGAGCAAGAAGTCTTTTAGAGAGAGTATAAGAAGTTTGAGAAGAAGGCGGTGAGAAGTGCACTTGGAGGGAATGGAGAGGATTGACCATTTATATAGAAGAGATGAGGGCATTATTAAAATACCACAAAAAATTATTTATTTAAGGGTCATTTGATACACGTGGAAATAAATTTCAATTCCATACGAGTTGGAAAATAAAAACCTATCAAATCCATAAGAATTCGTTTTCCATAAAAATAAAAATAAAATGCAGCTTAAAGTGGTTGTACATTGAAATTCGATTTTCATTTCCACGTTGTAACCAAACGGTCAAAGTGAAATTCGTTTTTCTCGAATGTGACATTTTTCATGAAAAATATGGCAATCAAACGTGACCTAAATTTTAAATTACGACTCTTGCCATGGTGGGGTCCACATGTAGCAAAGACAAAAAGGAAAATTGTAAGCCAAGTGTTGTAATACCCAAACTATGTGGTGGAGCAGCTTGGTAATGTAAAAACCGGTTGTAGGAGGGCTCCTTTGGGGCCAGGAGTATAAAGCTTGCATGGACACTGGCTTGATTGGGCATAACCCGCGATTTACCTCCGCCCAGAGTTGAGGCACCGGTGATGGGCGGTCCAGGATATAATCTGTTGTAAGCTGGGATACCTGGGTATCAAAAAAAAAAAAAGGGAAAATTGTAATAAACTAAAGGAGTGCGTGGGACATTTTTGAAAATTAAATTGGTGTTTGGTCAAAGGGGGGCAAGGATTGCCAAACACGTCTACTTGGCTGTGTTATAGGGGACAGGTGGACCCCAAAATCCACGTCAGCAAATAAGAATGTGTTGGGTAGTATGGACTATAGTGTGCGTCAGACTACAACGCGGCTGTTTTCTGGTAAAATTGCCGGTCCACGATTACGACTTCCATCGGCCGACGAGGCAACTTCTGCTATACGGCCATACTTGGAGACATGGTATATGACATAGATTCATTCAGTAGCACTACGTAATATTGTTTTGATTTTGGAGGTGTTGACGTGTACCTGCCAAGTTTATGACATTGAGATTGAGGTATGTTCTTATTTAGCTCATGTTTTGTTTTTTTTTTTGTTAAAAAAGAATTATTTATTACATTTTGATAAACGTTAATTGAATATGTGATTGAAAAACAGATAAAAAATTATGGATTTTATGAAATATGTGATTTTTGATTTATCTTAGATTTTTATCATCTTTTAAACTAAACCTGACATGAGGTAGTTTTGAAAATAGTTACTCTATTTCGATACCTTTTGGGACATGATGTGTGTGGTACGTGTGAAAGGAAATATTCTTTAAACTCAAAAGAGACGTGGAGATGTATATCTTTCTCTTAGCTCGTGAAAATTTATATGTTGTTACGAGGATTCTCGACATGTTATGTTGTATGTTAATTTAATGTAAAGTTACGCAAGTAATATAAAACACATACCTACATCTTGTATTTATCTATATTTTTATTTTTTGGGAAATAGTTACTCATTTTTTTGATACCTTTTGGGGGATATTTGAGTGATTGAATGGTATGAGTGGTCTCTCTACATGTGAAATGACAATTCTTTAAAACTTTTATATCATAAGAGACGTGCACACAAACACATTTCTCTCATCTAGTGAAAATTGACATATTATTATGAATGTCTCCACATGTTGTATGTTATTTAGATGTAAAAGTTACATATTTAATATAATACACGTACAGGGACGAAGGCAGGGGACACAATCGAACTTACAAAAAAGTTGGGAGAAATTTTATAATAAAAAATTTACATCCAAAAAAATCATACCCCTTATAATTTTGCATTCGAAAATTTACATGGAATATGACTTTTCCGGATATAAAATTTTGAAATTTTTTGATATCATATCCTATATAAATTTCATAATAAAATAATACAAATTACATTGAGAAATTTTTATCACAACAATAATAAATGTTAATGAAATAATTAATTTTTTTAAAAAAAATGCGAGTTAGACGTCTCTTTTTAAGACGTACGTTTGACGCTTCCTTAACTATTTTCGATATCTGTTTGAATTATGCAATATGCCATAATGTAGTTCTTGAAACGAGTTTTGAGATGATATAAGCGATTTGTAGATTCGACTACCGTACGATCTTTTTAAAGTTAGCATATTATCGAAATTCTCGAAATACTAATTTTAAACCGCCTACTTTGACAAGTCGTAACATTTACTACTATTGACCGTTTCGCACGCCGTTAAGAACATAAAAAATTTGAATGTGAGCACTTCGAAATAGTATTAAGAATGCAATATTTCGATTTCGTTTCACATCTTATAATAATTTCGAAAATTGAAACAAAACATAGGGGTAAAAAGAAGCAAAGCAAAGTATGGGGTCCGCCAGTGTACACGTACCTATGTTTAGTATTTGTCTATATTTCTTATTTCTCTTTTGTCAAATACCTTTTGGAACTTTTATAAGTGATGTGCGTAGTGTAACTAATCCCTTCTACGTGTGAAAGCTCATATTCTTTACACTTGTATATCAAAAGAGACGTGCACACATAGACATTTATCATGAGAAGTCGCAACATGTTGCATTGTATGTTAACTTGATGTAAAAGCTACACAATTAATATAATACACGTACTTATGTCTAATACTTGTATACATTTCCCAAATTTGAAAAATGTTGCTCTTTTTTCATTTACTTTTAGGTATATGATGTGCATGGTACGTTTATATTGTTGTGCTTTGTGCAATTCCTTCTTAGCATTTGCTGGATGAATTTATAGCCTGAAAGGCTATTATAATAATGTGCAAAATGAAGTAAAATAGTACTTCTAAACACGTGGTTACTCATTTCCTGCATAATTCCTGGAATTTGTGTTGGTCCTTCTTTCAAATCCCAAAAAAAGATTGTTGTAAGGGAAAAAAATGAAAAAAAAAATAATAATAATAATGCAAATGAACGTGGAAGGGGTAGTATTATAATGTTTTGAAAATCGATCCAAAATGCAAATAAACACATGATCTGGTTCCACTTAAAATTACTTATGTTTGATAAGTTGAATTGACACAATTGTACGTAATTAATGAAGAGATATAATTATTATAATATTTTGAAAGCCCAGACATCCACCTCGAAAATATGAAAAAGGATTTAAAAAAAATATCAACCCGTAGATAACATTTAAGAGAGAGAGAGAGAGAGAGAGAGAGAGAGAGAGAGCAATTTGAAGTGAATCGGCCGATTTTGAGTTGAACCATATAGTTTGTAGTGTGAACGATTTATTCTCGACGTCTTCTAACGGGTTCTAACTTCTTGATTTTGTACACATAACCAAACTCATTCTTGATTTTTTCAGTTGAACTAGTTGATCTGATCTACCAAGTTGTTTATTAACTCAATTTTGCGAGCACGATTATCATTTATTGACTTGCGGACAGGATGTAAGCAACACGTGATTCAAAAACTAAACAACTTAAATCCACCTTGTATTAAACTGCCTACTTAATTGAATAGTATCAACCACTAATTGAATAGTATTCTTGATTAAATAGCCAATTAAAGTATCACCCACTAATTGAGTAGTTAATATTACAACATCTAAAAATATGCAGCATGACTGATGACATCTTGATTTAATCAAGAAAAAAAATTGTTGGATTAATTTGCTAACTCAACTTTTATAGAAATAGAATTTATTCAATTCAGATGTTTACTATGCCAAAAATGAATCTCAATATTTGGCTAAAAATCTGGAATATAACTTGTATGATTAGAAATTAATTTTTATAATATTTTGATCATATTTCATTCATTTTTGAGTTCTAATTCCATCAAATTGTCTCCTAACAATTTTCAAAGTATCATCTTGTGTCTGAATGAACTATTGGATAATTACAATTTGGTCCTCAAATTTTGGATTTTGCATTGTTCACCAATTTTTGCTTCTTTCTTTCGATTCCTCGTTCGACCATTGAATTTTATCTATATAACATAAAATATAACAATTTAGAATATATTTTGTCAAAATAATTACCAAATATCGATATTTTAGGCCCATGAATAAGTGTATAAAATACAATTATCACCAAACCTTTGAATTTTGAACCCACCTCTTATGAATAGACACTATCCTGTAAAGATTCTGCTGGGTGACTTGCTACAATGCAAGAGGAAATGAAATTTTTTATATGACTTGAACTCTTGTAGAACGACCTTCCAGATATTTATTTTCTAACGTCTTATGTCATATACATGATTAATTTGCCATGAAATTGTTGGATTATTTTGTTTCAACAAGTTACTTATGACTATAAAGAAACATGAATAGCTGCTAAAATTGACATTATACGGGTGGATAAGTCAAATATTAACTCAATTTTCAAAGTAAACCCAAGAGTGGTTACTAGAATTCATATAAAAAAATCACTTAAATTCGAAGTAAATTTTGTAACAATGTACCCCATCACGCACGCCAAGATTTCTTGCTCCACTCGAACACTCCATTTTCTTAAAAAATTCGGATTTATCCTCAGTCAAATGTTAGTTGGGACGATAAAATTATTTCTTTATCTACCAAACCCTTCTAATCAGGTTAGGTTTTCGTAGAAAATTACACAAGACCTCGACTTATCCACAACAACAATTAAATTTTTTCTTTTATATGAATTTAGAGTTGGCTCTATAAAAAAAATAAAAAGTTTTTCTTTTATAAGTTTTTTCTTTTTGGTGAATTTAGAGTTTAACTACATGAATGATTTTTAATCACTTGATCGACTTATCAATAACAACAAAACTTTTCTATGGGCGTCAGTGCTGATTTTTCATGAGTTTAAAATTGAAACATTGATTGTTATTTTGCCAAGGTAGACCCCACCTCTGAAATGGCTAGTCAAAAAAGACGGCCTGATTTTACACGTAATGGCTATGAAATCAATTTTTTTGTTTCAAAAAGCAGGGCCAGACAAGCCCTATATAAAATTGAAGTTGACTCCATAAATAATTTTGAGTTATTCATCTATCACCATATCTAGTTCTAGACTTATCTTCAACAATTAAGCCTTACTTTTTATGAATTTAGAGTTGATTTCACGAAATAATTTTCCTTCACTATAGCTCGACCTCGACTTGTTGAAAACAATTCAAATGCAAAAATAAAAATAGAAGAGGCAAAAAGATCAAATTTTTATGGCTGTTTAAGCATATTTAGTAGTGAACCTATTAGTTAACATTATGTCAATGTCATGGTATTTTGAATTTTTGATTTGTTCAAACATAAGTCTAATGTAACAACAAGTCCATCAAATGTAGATACAGCCACATGGTTACCTAATTATAAATGACAAAATAAAGCATGTCGTGTTAGATTTTGCAAAGGACTAATTATGGATTGCCGTTTTAGATATAAATCTCTCCCCAGTATCTGATTCACTTATAATTTATTTGAAATAGAGAACTCAATAATTCATTCGTAACAGAAGTAAATTCAAAAAGTTTACAAAGTTAAAAATATATTGTATTGTGAAAGTTAAAAGTTTTTTATACTTACATCGAGCATTTATGGCGTTTATGATACAAAGATGGACAACTATTGACTAAGGAAGATGCCCTTCCAAAACAAATTAAAAATGAAAATTATCAATTTAAAAAGGGAACAATATATATTGGTATTCTAATCGATAGTTAAATTTCTCTTACTCATAATTTCTCAAAAAATTATATGCAAGTAACATCGAATAGTTCACAATATTAAAGTTATATTTTTATTATAAAAGTTAAAAGTATATTATATTTGAGATTTTATCTATTATAATTTGGGTGTGATTTGAATTCCTTTGTTGAAGTGTTTGAAATATTGAAAAATTCTAATTGGAGTGCATGTCATGAAAAATTCAAGGTTGAAATACTATTTGAGTCTTATATTAAGTTGAAATTCTATTTTGGATGCCCATTAAGAATTGAAAATTAGTATTAGACTTGAAGAAGAGTTCAGAATGGAGAAAAACATTATTGGAGGCATTTTAGAAACTTTTGGGATGTAACCCAATTGTTTTTTTTTTGACATTCTATTTCATTAACAATTCTACCAAAAGGGTTTGAACATTCCCTACATGTTCCTTATAAATATTAGGCTCTTCTATATAATTTTGTAATGTGAGAAAATAGATTACTAGAATTATAGGATCCATTGTAACTTTCTCTCCTCTCGAGCCAATAAAATATCTTAATTCATTTGCTATATTTTTTTCTTTATTATTCTTTTACTTGTTCTGATACTTTATTATTGTGCCGTATAACTTCAACATCTCAATCTGATGATTTGTTTCACAATAAGTGGTATCAGAGAGATTCTTATATCTTGTTTGTTTCTGTTGATTTATGATTAGCTCTACTTGTTTTGATTATAACAAACAATACATTTATCTTTCAGATATATCTAGTTTCTTGAGTTTTTCATGTATAATTCTTTCTAAACACTCAAAAGCACAAATCATCATCCGTTGAAGACTTGAAAAGAGAATCAAAGAGAACAAGAATCTTGAAGATTAGAATTAAGAAGATATTTATCGAAACTTATGTAAATGTAAACTCATCGATTTTGGCAAATGCATAAAACTCAAACAATTTCTCATTATTCATAAGTTGCATAAGAAATGTTTTAACATAAAAATCATTTTTGAAAATTGAACATATTGATGAAGAAAAAATTTCTTTAAAGGTCACACATTTCGGTCAACCGAAATGTGGACCGGTCGACCAGTTTGATCGACCGAAGTATCAATCGAAACTCCAACGGTTTGATTTTTGCAACAGCTATATCACACTTTCGGTCGACCAAACTTACTCAACCGAAAGTGACTGATTATGTCTTCTTTGCTCTATAAATATTCATCTCTTCTTGCATTCAATTCTAACAACTTATAAGAGATATTTAGAGATCTTACTTATTGAAAATCATTGAGTTTACTTGATTCTACATTCTACTTCATTTACTACAAAGAGTTTCTTGATCAATCAAACATATTTCATCTAATTTATCAAGAACACTATTTTGTAAAGAATTTTTCATAATTTCACATATTCTTTATCCTTGGTAGAAGTTTTCTTTACCAACACTTTGATTTAAGTGTAAACCTCTCTTCATACTTAACTTGCATTATTTGTTAAGAGAGATCATTTGTTTGAAAATTTTGATACAAAAATACAAACTATTTCATTATCAATTATTCATCAAAATTTTCATCATAAACACTTAAGTTTTATTATTTGCTATCTATTGAAGTGTTTTCCTAACTCTCTAAATACTTGACTTGATTATATCATTTGTTAATAGAGTTCTTTCAATTATAAAATTATCATTTATACTTTAGTGGTTTCGATAGCCTTGTGAAAACTCGATTATTATTAAGGAGAAGTGCTCATTATTGTAAGTCACTTAAGGATCGGTACTCCTTATTTGTAAGTTACCATTATAGTGCATTTAGCCTTACTCGTGACGAAGAGTTTGGTAACGGGGACATAGAACACATCGTGTATCGAATTCCATTAAATTCGCTTGTCATTTTTACATTATTGCACTTTACTTTAAATTGCTATTTACATTGTGCTATTTCTACTTAAATGACAATACTTGAATTAAATTATCGAATTTGCATATTTACTTCTCTAATTACACTTTACATTCATATCTTGTGTATTGAATAATTTTGAGACTAATTGTCGAAAAAGTTTCAAAAATCAATTCACCCTCCTTTTGGTTAGTTGGGTTATCAATTGGTATCAGAGTCTAGGTGCACATTTCTATAGATTTTACTATCTTGTGTTATGGCTAGTCTTAATATTGAGGGACATTCTGCAAATTGTCATCCTTTGTTTGATGATGCACATTATAATTATTGGAAAACTAAAATGAAAATTTATATCTAATCAATTGATTATAATGTTTGGGAGGTTATTGAATTTGATCCTCGTAAACTTACTAAGGTAATTAAAGTTGATGGAAAATCGGACTAAATTATTTCAAAACTTAGAGAAGAATATGATGAGGATGATAAAAGAAAATTGTCTTTGAATGCAAAAACAAAAAATCTTCTTTATTGTGCTTTAAATATAAATGAATTTAATTGTATTTGGCATAAATTAGAAATCACAGGCATGGGTACAAATAAAGTGAAAGAAACTAACATAAATCTTTTGTTCAAAAATTTTGAAAACTTCCTTATGAAACAAGATGAACCAATTGCTAGCAAGATTACTCGATTCACCGATATTGTTAATGGCCTTAAAGCCTTTGACCGAAAGTCACTAATGGTGAACTTGTTAGTAAAATTCTTAGGTCTTTCTCAGAAGATTGAGACTCATTGATGATGTTGATAGAGAACACAAAAGATGTCAACACATATCTTTTGGAAGAATTCTATGGAACCTTGATGACTTATGGGCTAAATCATGCCGAAATAAAGGAGAAATCTAGAAAAGCAAAAGAGGAAGAAAAGAGAGATTTTTCAAACCAATGATGATGACTTCTCAAGATTCACTTGAGTTTTTTTTTTTAACACAAAAGATGTCAGCACACCATCACTATGCATTTGTCATTGTTGATGACTTCTCAAGATTCACTTGAGTTTTGTTTTTGAACTTGAATAATAAAGCTTTAAAAGTATTTAAGCATCTTTTTGTAAAAAGGTTCAAAATGAAAAAGAATATTCTATCACAACCATTAGAAGTGATCATTGTGGAGAATTTGATAATGTCGTATTTGATGATTTTTGTAAAGAAAATGGATATGAACATAATTTTTCGACTCCTAGAACTCCTCAACAAAATAGTGTAGTAGAAAGAAAGAATCGTACATTGTAAGAAATAGCTAGGACCATGTTAAATGAAAATAATTTACCCAAATATTTTTGGGCCGAAACCGTTAATACCGCTTGCTACATAATGAATAAAGTTTTGGTAAGTCGAAAGAATACCAAAACTCCATATGAGCTTTGGAAAAATAGAGTTCACAACATTAGTTATTTTAAAATTTTTGGTTGCAAATGTTTTATACTCAACACAAAAGAAAATTTGGGAAAATTTGATTCAAAATCCGATGTTGGAAGTTTTCTTGGATACTTACCTACTAGTAAAGCTTATCGAATTTTTAACAAAAGAACTTTAGTAATGGAAGAATCCGTGCAAGTTATATTTGATGAAACTAATTCTCTTGATCAAGAGAAATGTATTAATGTAGGTTTGAAAATTCTTCTTGAGTAAATGAACATTCAAGATCAAAACAAGGAAGATCCTAAAGATGTTAAAATTAAAGATTTGGAAAAATAAATTTCTCAACAAGGAGAAGGAGAACCTCCCAAAGATCAAGATAATCCAACACTTCCCATTGAATGGAAGTTTGTTCCCTTTCATCCAAAGGAGTTCATAATCGGTGATCCTTCACAATGTGTAAGTACTAGAAATTCTACCAAAAGTTTTCTAAATAATTGCATATTCATTTCTCAAATTGAACTAAAGAATTTCAAAGAAATCGAATTTGATGAGTTTTGGATTCTAGCAATGCAAGAAGAACTAAATCAATTTGAGAGAAATCATGTTTGGGATTTGGTTGATAGACCAAATGATCAAACCGTTATTGGTACGAAATGGGTCTTTCGAAACAAACGAGATGAAAATGATATAATTGTACGTAACAAGGCTAGATTAGTGGCCCAATGTTACAATCAAGAAGAAGGTATAGATTTTGAAGAAACCTTCACACCGATTACTAGATTAGAATCTATTCGCATGCTTCTTGCTTTTGCGCACCATAAAGGTTTTACTCTTTATCAAATGTATGTAAAAAGTGCATTTTTAAATAGCTTTATTCAAGAAGAAGTTTATGTTAAGTAACCTCCTGGTTTTAAAAATCACAAATTTTCGAAAATGTTGAGCAAATTTCTTATCTCAATGGTTTTCAAACGGGAGATGCGGATACTGCACTTTTTATCAAAATAAAAAAGAATGACATGATTGTTGTACAAATTTACGTCGATGACATTATTTTTGGTGCCATTAATATTTCCCTTTGTGAAGAGTTCTCAAAATATATGAGCAAATAATTCGAAATGAGTATGATGGGAGAACTAAAGTTCTTCCTCGAACTTCAAATCAAACAAACTAATGAATGCATCTTCATTAGTCAAACAAAGTACATCATAAATATGCTCAAAAAATTTGATTTTGAAGACTTAAAACCGATGAATACTCCAATGAGTTCATTAATCAAATTGGATAAAGATGAGCACTGCACTTCAATTGGCGTAACAAAATATCGAGGTATGATCAGATCTCTTGTTTATTTAACTGCTAGTAGACCCAATATCATGTTTAGTATTTGTTTATGTGTTAGATTTCAATCTAATCCTAAGGAATCACATCTAAGTGCCTTAAACAAATTTTTAGATATCTATGTGATACTAGAACTTTAGGACTTTGGGCGGGTTGCATAATTGATTAAAAAAGCACAAGTGGAACGTGTCACTTTTGAGGCTTTGCCCTTGTATCATGGTTTAACAAGAAACAAAATTTCGTTGCACTATCAACCGCCAAAGCCGAATAAATCTTGGCCGCTAGTTGTTGTGCTCAAGCTCTTTGGATGAAATAAACCCTTAGTGATTATCATTTAACTTTTGAAAATACTCATATTATGTGTGATAACACCAGTGCTATTAATTTGTCGAAAAATCCCATTTTGTACTCTTCCACTAAACATATTGAAATTCGACATCATTTTCTTAGAGATTATGTGCAAAAAGGTGATATTTATTTAGAATTTGTTAGTACCGATAAACAATTGGTCGACATTCTTATTAAACCTCGAGCTCTCAATAGATTTTCATATATTAGAAGAGGCTTAGGTATTATTGATGAATCTAAGATCTGTGGCTAAATTTTTCCTGTATAGATGATTAAATCGAAATTTCTTGATAAATCCAACTTTACAGCATTTTGGTCGACATATTGATCAACCGAAACATATATTTCGGTCGACCATTAGTCAACCGAAAATAACTGCAGCTCCATGTTTAAAAAACCTGCAGAGTTTCGGTCGACTGAAAATTGGTCCGATCGAACGACATTGTCGCGATTCAGCTCCTTTAAATCTCAATTTTTACTTCCAAATCTTCAATTCAACCCTAAAAATACGAATTTATCTCCTTCTTCTCTCTTCAAAACCTACAAATCTCACTTTTTTCATTCAAAATTTCAACAAATTATCGACATTTATCAAACTTTCCAATCAAATCTCAAGTTTTCACACCATTTTTATCAAGAAATTTTCAACATTTAGGTTTCTAGTTTCAAAACTCGAAAATCTTGATTCTCCCTCAAAAACTCATTACAAACCTTGTTAAAACATTAACTCTCTTCAAAAATTTGGTATCCATATATTTCGTATAATTTTTTTACTCAATTCCTCACCAAAATTTCGAAAATCCAAAAATCTTTCTCACTCTTGGTCGAAAAATTCGAATCAACCATGCCTCCAAAGAAAAAATCAAAGAAGGGTGAAGCAAGCTCGTTGAATGTTGAAGTTAACACGCCCATGTAGTGGTGTCAAATGAGCCGAGCGGCTCGTCGGCTCACCCGCTCGGCTCGTACTGTTCACGCCCACGAGCCGCTCGAGCTCGTCAAAAAACGAGTCCGAGCACGAGCCGAGCGGGCTGGTGGGCGACGAGCCGAGCCGCTCGTGAGACTAGCCCACGAGCCAGGCTCGTCTGGCTCGTCTGGCTCGTCTAAGACGAGCCCAATATTGAAAAAAAAATAAAAATAAAAATAAAAATAAAAATGCTTTGGTGACCAGAACGGTTACTGATTTTTCAGTGACCGTTCCGGTCACTTGGTGACCAAACGGTCACTGAAAAATCAGTGATCGTTTGGTCACTTATTTTTAAAAAAAAATTTTTTTTTTCTACTTTTCTTCAATTCTTCTCCTATAAATACCCAACCCATTACAATATTTTTTTCCCACCAAACTTTCATTCTATACTCTCTACTCTACAATTTACAAATCGTTATCAACAATATCATTCATTTATTCTATAATTCTCTTCTACATTTTTTTACATTATTATCTTCATTTTACAACTCATTTTATACACTAGCCACTAGTACATAATCTTCATTCACTTCTCATTTCTACATTTCTACATTCTATTTCAACAATTCACAAATGGATCCACGAGCATTTGTTGAAAACTTGTTCGGTATGGAAGGCGAAACACCTGCCCAAAATCAATTTGGGAATGAATTTGCCGGTCTCAATGAACTACCAATTCCAGAAGATATTGAAGATTTCGACGTTCGTGAAGCCGATCCAATTGATTTGGATGACGTTGATGTTGATCCTAGTGTTCCTATTGATTTGGAACAAGATGAAGAACCTGCATTAAATATTCCCGATGCAAGAGGGAAGAGAAAGGGGAAGAAGCAGGCAAAATGTTGGGACCATTTCAAATTGGTTAACACTGGTCGTGTGATCGATGGACTTCCAGAAACGAAAGCAGTATGTAAATACTGTCAACAACGACTGGCATGGCAAAAAGGCATTGGAACCACTCACCTCAACCGTCATTACAAAGCATGTGCGGCCAAACATGGGCTTCTTGAACGTGGACAAACGCAACTACAGTTTGGTACTAGTAGAGCCGGTGCTACTACTGCGCCACTTTCTACGTGGATGTATTCGGAGGAGGAAGCACGAAAGGGAATGGTGAAGTTCGTTGCCGCGGCGGAGCTGCCACTAGCAATAGTGGACAACGAACATTTCGTAAACTACGTCAAACAATATCTTCAACCAAATGTACGTTGGGGTAAGTCGAAATACTATTCGTTCTAATACATTGAATATTTTCTTAATGCAAAACAATTATTGATTGGGGATTTAGAAAAATACGGGGGTGTAATATCTTTAACTTCGGATTTATAGAAAGAGATTAATAAGAGAGGTTATATAGCTGCAACTGCACACTATATAGACCCACTTTGGGTTATGCATAAAAAAATTATTGCTTTTAAAATTGTTGAGTATCCTCATAATGCTAACACTATATTTCATGCAATTATGTTAATAACTAAAGAATATAAATGCGAGAGTAAAATTCGTTCTTTTACTTTTGACAATGCTTCTGTAAATAAAGTAATTATCGATAAATTGCATAGAGTACTTCAACCCGATTTTGGTGGTTATTTATTCCATATTCGATGTGTGTGCCATATTTTTAATTTAATTGTACAAGACGGTTTAAAACATGTGAAGGACGAAATTAGTCGAATTAGGAATGCACTTACGTATATCACGATTACACCTAGTAGAAAACAAGCATTTGAAGAATTTTGTGAACAAGTCGGGAACTCTAATACAAAAACTTTTATTACTGACGTAGGTCATAGGTGGAATTCAACTTACTTATTATTAAAATCCTGTGAAGGTTTTGAACCGTTTATCACTGAATTTTATAACAGTAGGCATATTAGAGACGAAGACGATCATATCTTAAATGAATCCGATTGGAATACAGTTTTTAAAATTAAGAAATTTTTGGAAAGTTTTTATACGTCTACGAATATATTGTCTGGTGTTTATTATCCAACTAATTGTATGGTTCTTGAACGTGTTTATATAACTGTTAGGGCTTTTAATAGATATCAAAATGACCCTGATTTTCATGCGTATATATGCTATGGAATTAAAATTTAGAAAATATTGGGAAGAATTACCTATGTTATTTCGTTTAGCATGCGTCATGGACCTCCGATATAATTTATCGGGTACTAAATTTATAACTGACCAAATTTCAAATGCTTTAACTTTTAATATGCATATTACTTATAGGAATTTGGAACAAACGTTAACTGAAATGTATGAATTATATGCTTCAAGAATAGGTACACAAGTTACTCGTGTGCCTACTCTTCCTCCCACTAATATAAACGATGACGACGCTGAAGTAATTAATTTATTAGAAAACATACACTCAATTAGATATGATTCAACTGCATATGCATATGGTTCCTCTAGTAGTAGTATGTGTTCCACTGCATGTACTCAAACTTCGAGTAGTAGTCCAAATGCGTTGCCATCTGAATTAATTGATTACTTTCGTTATACTATGTCTAGTAACAAATCAGTTAAGAAAAGTTCAGAAGATGTAATCGAATTTTGGCGAAATAATGAACGTCGATGGCCAATTGTTTCTGCAATTGCAAAAGATCTACTAACACCTCCGGTTAGCACTGTAACTTCGGAGTTTGCTTTTAGTGCAGGGAAGAGGGTTCTCTCTGATATTCGAAGTCGACTAAAAGAAGATATTTTGGAAGCGTTAATGTGCGTGAAGGATTGGGAAGACGCTAATTATCGAATTCAACATAAATATGTCGAAATTGCATGTAATCAAGTAAGTGATATTTAATTTCAATACATTCATTACAAAATTTTATTTTCATACATTTATAATTTTTTAAAAAAATTGTACACGTAAAAAGTTTTTCGTGTACAATTTTAACTCCGCCTACACGAAATTGAAGTAGCAGGTCCCAAGCCCGGATAAAGGAGGAGGGTTTATCTTTTTTTTTTTTTTTTAAATAAATGTATATTTACTATTTTAAAAATTATAAATGTTTCGACGAGCCCCGATAAATGTTTTGAAAAATATATATTTAAAAAAAAATAGACTTGTAGTACTAGTAGCGTTATTTAAAAAATAAAAAATAAAAAAAATAAAAGGCGAGCCGAGCTGCCGAGCCGATCGCTTTGGGCGAGCTCGGGCACGAGCCGAGCTTGCCCAAAAGGCAACGAGCCGAGCTCAAGCTCGGCTCGTTGCCAACGAGCCACGAGCTCTGCTCGTGCTCGTGCGACAATGGGCCGAGCCGCCTCGGCTCGGCCCATTGACACCACTACGCCCATGCCCCGACCGTTTCACCGATTGCCCCATCCTAATCGATAAGTCCATCGATGTCTTCGATTTTTACCTTCAAGCTCCATCATTTAGGATAGAAGAGTACTTTGAGGGTGTTGGGTAGAAGAATGTTGTCTCAATCTTGGAAAATGCCTACCCTAGATTAATTCGTGAATTTTATCGGAATCTCAATTTTTATTCACAACATGTCACGTGCACTATCAATAAAAGCGTATTACACTTGATAGGGCTACTATTCAAGAAATAATTGGGTTAAAAGACTGTGATAACCATGCTTACGTCCAAAAGTACCCCGTTAGGTTTGACGGCTACAGCGAACTTGAAGCATGTTGTCGTGTCACCGATCGACCATTGACCTCCAAAATGACTTAAATCTAAACCATCTTACCATCCCATACGAAGTCCTTCATCGTGCAATTGCATATATTATCGTCTCTAGGAGTGGTCACTTTGAAAAAGTTCATCATCTTGATTTATTTATTCTTGATTCACTTCTTGTTGGTCGTCAATTGGACTTCTCATACATTTTCTTAAAACATATTAGGCATGTTCACTATTCTTCTCATATCTTAGGTTTACCTAATGGCATGCTATTCGCTAAAATTTTTCAACACTTCAACGTACCATTAGACGATGAGTCCATTCTTCAACCAAAACACACCGACGTCATTAACATTAATACCCTTAAACGCATGAAAATCGTTAAAGGTGACGGACAATGGGTATGTCACACTCAAGGCTTCGACAATGCTTCGATGATATGATTCGGGATAGGCAATCACTTGATCGAGTTTTTGGAGTCCATTTCTCTGAAGGAGAGGAAAGGTAAAGAACTTTACTACACTTGAGTTTGGCAAATTGACTTAATCATAAGGGGAAAAAAAATAAAACATGAACGCTAGAGTTGAATTGACCACCCTACCCATCTCCAGTGGCCAAAGAGACTAAGCGGAATTTGTTTTGCAGACCTTTCAAACAGTTGGCAGGAAGTTCAAACAAATTTCGAGACAAGAAGTAGATTACCAAGATAAAGTAAAAATAGCAAAAACATGGAAATCAATCGACCCGACATATGATAAAAAAAACTCAACTAGCGTACTCACTAAAGTACTATTTTGACCTTAAATCAAATACGGCAGAAATATGACGAAAAGGACTTAAAATTGAAAACAATGCGCAAGGTCATTCAAAAACATTATTTCAATGCACTTCATAGAGGAAAACAATTCTTGCTAGGACACATAAACCAGAACAACAGGCAATGTGCATAGTGTCAGGATAAAAAAAGGTTCCTTTTTGAAATGAAGAATAGCTCTCTCAGGGTACATTATTAACTACTATAGCTCTTCGACAAATTTACTCTTTATTCCTTTTTATTATGCAACATCCAATAGCTTCAACAAATAATTAGATCACGTTTAAAAAAGAAACAGAAATATAACCTACAAAGCAACATTAGGCACCTGCCTTTGGATGTTCATCACCCATTTTTTCCACTCCACCCTATAAATCTAAAATTCCCAATTGACTCACAATTGTCTTATCAAACAAAAAATTTTCAACTAGTTTAACTACTTACCCTCAACTCATCATAATTCTCTAAACAAACCACATTTTCAGAACTCAGTAGGTGGATATAAGAAATTTTTATCCCTATTCTTACGAACATTTGAAGGAAAGATTGTCCCAATTAGGCAATTACAACAGAATAAGACGCACAAAGAAACTATTAGTGATCCTGACAAGTGCGGCAGTAGAAAACGTGGGACAGCTCGCAGCACCCCCAAGTGTTGACTGTCAAGTGAGACGTTAGCCGTACTCCTGCCACCACACTGTGCAGCGGCATCAGTGTCTGCACAGTCTGCACGCACCCAGGTTCCTCCATTGTCCTACATTCACAAACCCCACAAACATAAATCAATACTCAACACCTAGAGTAACAAGTTGAGGATCGCTTTAGATCCTTCAATAACCTGGCAATGAACTAAAGGACAAGACTTAGTTTGTTACTCTTAGTAGTGAGAGGTACTAAATTCCACTCAATTAGAATATTGGAACTAACAGATATTAAACATGGAGTAAATTGTAACCTTTTCTTTTTTTGAAAAAAAAAACTAAAATTTTAAAAAGGAAAATAAACAAAACTCGTACGAACGTTCAACAAAAGAATATATTCAGTAAAAAGCAGCCAAATGGCTCTTTCAATTTAAGATGCTAATAGAATGAGTATACATGAGGAAAAAAAGGCAAAAAAGAAGCAGCTTTCATCGGTGTTGTAAAATCTGTTGGAAAATTGGATTTTATTAATTGGTTTGACCAACTTTTGACCAATTATTTTAGTGGGTCCCGTTAGTTGAAAAAAATATTGTTTTTGACATGTTCTACTTCATGAGTAGATTAATGTAATGTATTTATTTTCTTAAAATCAATTTAAGGTGAATGAGAAATTAAAAGCAAAAGATGACCACTTAAAGTTGAAATATATTAGAATAAAAATTGGTGGAAAACTGGAAAAGTGTTAATCCCATATAGGAAAGTTAGAAGAATATAAATCACTTTATATTATTCAAATTTGAGACTTGAGTTTGGGCCTCAAGGGTACCAATAGTCTTTGAAGGAAAAAGAATATGCATGCTAGTAGGTTGGGCTTGGATTCGGGCCAAGTTGATATATATTTTTGAGGAAATTACACCCACATCTGCTTTTAAATTACCATTTTCATAAATCCTGATTCAAGTTTCACATTACAAAAATCAGGTTTTAAATTAATAATTTAATTTTTTTTTTTTATTTACAATAAATTAATTTATATATACCCCCACCCAATCTACCCCAAACCCTAAAATCATTTTCCCATCCTCTCATCCCTTCCTCCCGTCTCTCTGCGACACCACGCCGCCGCCTCCACCGCCATGCCAAGAATAGGACCCGTGAGTGAAGGCTGGGACCTTCAAATCTCATCACTCATTAGCCAACCTACTTATTTTTCGAAACACCTAACGACAAATTTGTGGCGGATCTGTGGCTCTGTACAGCAGTGGTGGATCGACGATGGTGGTTGCCGCCGAGGACTCTTCTTTCACATCAAATCTGAAGCAGGGTCGGAAGCGGTTGGGTTCTCCGTCTTCTCTCCGGCGTTCGAAGCCAACGGCGTAGATCTTTTATTTCCATCTCCTTTTTTTTTTAGTTTTCAGTTTTGTTATGGCTGATATGTGGTTTTGATATTTTTCGATTCCATTTTTTGGTGTGTTTGCGTTGTGGTGGCGGTTTGTGGTGTGATTTGGGTGGTTTTTGCGGCAGTTTGTGGCTGTGGTTGTGGGGGTGGTCGTGGTGGCGATCTGATTTGGGTGGTTTTTGCGGCGGTTTGTGGCTGTGGGGGTGGTCGTGGCGGCGGTTTGATTTGGGTGGTTTTTGCGGCGGTTTGTGGCTATGGCTGTGGGGGTGGTCGTGGCGACGGTCGGGGGTAGGATGGGATGAGTTGAGTTGAGCGTGGGTGCCTATGACCTATAAATTGTGACTGTGACTCATGAAATAGAGTTGTGACCAGTAAAAATTTGGATTTTTTCAATCTGTGACCTATAAAAAAATTTAATTCGTGGTGAAAAAATAATCTGTGACAATAACATTCGGTGGTCACAATATAAATTTTGTGATTGTGACCAATAAACAAGTTGTGACCAATGAATTCGATAAACTATGACGATTACAAGTTGTGTGACCTAAAAATTAATAATTTGTGACCTGAAAATTATCAATTTGGAAAGGTCGTCGAAGTCGTGGGAATCGGGGCAGTCGCCAGAATAGTTGACGGAACGGTCGCCGGAGAAGAGTGATGATCGGAAAGTCAGTTGGGGTGGGGTAATTATATTATATTATAATTAAATATTTTAATAATAAATTGATTTAATAATTTATTAATTATTAATTAAAATTTTAAAAAACCTGAATTGTGAATTTTCAAACTTGTATTTGGATTTTTGAAATGTGAGAAAGTAAAAACCTGATTTGTGTATTGTTCCTTATATTTTTTAGTAAAATAATATTCGATTTATATTATTTTATTATTATTTAAAATAATAATATATTGAATTTATATTATTATTTTTTCCAATTTTTCTGTGCATAACACGTGGATTCTTCTAGAATGACGGTTGACGGTCTAAACGGTTTTTGTCAGTTGAAGACAAACTTTTCGATTGTTGTGTCTTTCGGACACAACCTTTCAACTTCTATAATTAGACTCCCAAACCCCAATTTTGATTCACTCCAAAATCAATTCTTTTTTTATTCTTCTTCCGAAATTCTTCTTTCGTCCCTGCATCATTCATATTTTGCAATCCAGTCTCGAAAATAATTTTCATGCATTTTAGTCCTCGAATTTATTAGAGAGATCAAAACGTGAGTAGGTTTGTCGGGTCTTGTAATTTGTAGTGTCACTATTACAAGTTGAGGTCGTTGTATCTTGGGAGATGAGTGCCGGAATACCGTCGCACCGATGCGAGGCATTATTGTCTTAAGGAGAAAAAGTCGAACTCTTACCTCGACCATTAACATTTTATGGCATTCAATTTTTTACGACATTATTCTCCCCAAATCATTTACGGTGATATAATTACTTGCCAATTTTCAACAAAATCTTGAGTTTTAGTAGGAAAGAAAACCCATGTGAGTAATTGCCAATTTAAAGAGAAAATGAACGAAAAACAAAAGAAAGTGAGATAAGGATATGAGGCGGACCTAGGATTAGTGAATGAGAGGCGATGAGAGGGAGGAGGACAGAAGTGAGAGAGAGGCGGTGGAGACGAGCGGAAGGTGGAAGCCCTTGCGATGGAGATGAGCGATCTAGAGAGTGATCCACGCCATTCTTTTTGTTTTGCTTCTAGTGGAGAGTGTTGTTCGGGTTTCGATTCTATGCCACAAGCGCACGAGTCGAGAACAAGTAGTAAAAGTGGACCTAAAGAGTCCAAGTCGATCCCTCAGAGAGTGTGGAATTCAATTCGACGTTTATCAATCTTAATTTTAACGACGACACACACACAAATTTAAAAATGCTTGTAAAATTCTAAAGACTACAGTTAGACTAAAAAAAACTAATAAAAAGGCAGATAAAAAAGTAAAAAGGTTTTGGTTTTGAAAAGATGTTGGAATTTATGTTTTGTTTAACCTATACTTCATTAATGTCAATTCATTCACGTGCAAATGCTAATCATCAAAATAAGTAGTCAGACCCGATTTTCCAGTTTTAGCTAATACCCTCTTTCGAGCGAATATTAACCCTAATTAGTCAATTCATACCACATATTTCTATATTGATACAAAATTGACCAATTGCATGATTTTCTGTGAAAATACTCAGCGGATCACATGAGGTAGGTGTATATTTCTACATCACCTAGACGCGCTTGGAACACCAAGCAAACCCATGGTATCAATCATTTCGGTCTAATTAATGCAATCATTGTTCAACAGTCACACATAATTACCTAATAATTTCATCTAGTTGTCAATTAGATGAATCGAACACTTTGATCTATTAAATGCAACTATCTTGCAACAATCACATTAAAATTAATTACAATCATTTAAGCGTCACCAGAAATGATGTAAAACCTAATAATTTCATCTAAGCGTCACCAAAAATGAAATCATTTTAAACATGATGATTGATATACTATTATTTTGATAATCAATGCATAATAAAATTCTAACAAACATATAATCAACATTAATGAAGCATTTGGTTAAGTTCTACCATAAATTCCAACAAAAATACTTAACTCATCATCATAAAATCATAACAAAGAAGATCAACAATATTATACATGCCAAAATATGGAAAATAAATGGAAGAATACAAAAGTATCAAGATACAACCCTTGTTGCCAAGTTTTGAGTCCTTCCCTGATGTTTTTCCATGTTTCTTCAAGCTTAATCCCCTTTGCTATACACTTTTCATCACCAAAATGAGCAAAGATTACAACAACCTAACAAACTAGAAGAAAACTAGAGAAGAAAATGAAGAAAAGCTAGAGAGAAAAAAGATAGAAATTAAACTAATCTATCTATATCCAAAAAAATAAAAAAAAATAAAAACTAATATATTATATTCCAAAAAAAACGTCCCCAGCAACTAGATTTTGTTGGCATAGATATTTTCATTGCTTAGTCATGAAGTTAACCAAAAGATCTAGGGAAAATTGCAACTAAGGTCCCCAAACTTTTGGAAAGTGGCAAAATGGTCCCTCAACTTTGATTTAGTACAGTTTGGTCCTTGATTTTTGACCTTCAGTTCAGTTAGGCCCTCTATACATTGCATGTCAAGTCCTTCATCTTTGTGGCATGTGCAACTTGGTCCCTAACTCACCAATTTGTACACTTTCAGTCCCCTTTTGCACGTTTTCACTCCGTTCTTCGCGAATTCGGGTATCAAGCCTACAAACATACAATTTTACACAATTATGCGTAGAAATCAACTCAATTTAAATTCCAATTAAATGCAAAAAGTGCTAAATAAGTGTGTAAAAACACACTTATCACACCCCCAAACTTGAGCTCTTGCTAGTCTCGAGCAAGATTAACTTCTAACACAATCATGCAAATGCGACAATGATCAACACATTAGATAGCTCGCAAAGAATATCAGAGAGTTTAAAAATTGTCTACCAATTCACAACTATGCTCCAAATAATGCTGTATAAAATCATTTAGCTTATCCGTAGTTCGATCAGTGTAATGTGTGCATAGTCATTCTCAATCATTGTCAAAACTAGAAAACAATCATTAAAATGGAAAAAATTTTGACATTGGTTCCAACCCAACCCTTTGTAGTCAAATGTATCCTTTTACGCTCGTAAGATTCACACTCAGAATAGATATTTTCTTTCATTCTCCCAAAGTGTACATCTAAAGGGTTCTCTCCATTCACTCTTTTCTTTTTCAGCACTCGTTTGGTTGGATCTAACCGGCAATTTCAACATATAAAAATGTGATGATTCTCCACTAATGAATGCGTTACAATCAAGCTTATACTAAGTAAGTCAAACCCACTAGTTATCTACGCCCAAGATCAATCAATTGCACCAAATCAAAGTTTCAACAAAAGCTCAAAATTCGCCTCGCTCCTTTAAGCTTTCTTCTTGACCCCTGTAGCAAACTTTAGGTCGGTAACTCCCCGTTGTTTAGACCAAAGGGTACCAGGTTTTGAAATACCCCAACGGACTTAATAACTCGAGTCAAAAAGACTACGAAGTGAGACATAAGTTTTAACACAGTGCAATATTCTTTTTTAAGCAACAGTACAGCGTAGATTCCTAGCATACGGTCAATACCTAGCTTATACTTGGCAACAGACACTCCACATAATCATTTTATCAACATGCATGGAATCAACACATTTTTCAACAAAATCATTTACCGGCTCAACCACCCCCAAACTTGTTTCACAACATGGTAAAGTAGAGGAAAAATGGGTATAGGTTGATATAATTTTGCAACAATACTCACAACCTAAGTTCTACCAATTCAAAAATTTTCTGTAAAACAATCATTTCCACGTCAAAATAACAATCAATCCTGACTATCTGCTCAATGAAACTCATAATCTCACATGGATAAGCAATTTCTCAGAAAAAATTTTGGCAGCATAACAGCATAATTCGGCAAAAACATAGTTTGTGAATCAATAACAATTCCAACTTCATTCAAATAACAACCGGTAAGGCCATCTAACATGTCAATACAACATCATCGCCAATCAAGCACACAGTAAAGCCGGCAAGGCTCAAATATATCAAACAACACAACATCATCAGCCGGCAAGGCTCAATACCCCCAAACTTAATCAACACATTGCCCTCAATGTGTAAAGAACAAGCGAAAGTAAAATAGAGACTTTCCTGAATTTCATGTGAAAGGTACCAATGCAAGCATCTGGACTCGTGATGCGCTTGAGTAGCTGGGACCAATGACCTTTTTGTACATCAATGTGATCAGGACCTGCAAAAAATCAGAGACATAGTGGAACTGCAAACATAGCCTACAAAAATAGCGGCATTAGTTCACAAATATAATAATAAAAGCAGTAAACACACTAAAAACATAAAATAAAGTAGTAAAAACGTTGGGTTGCCTCCCAACAAGCGCTTGGTTATAGTCGTTAGCTCGATTATAAGACTCGATCATTCAGGTTTATTCAGAAGAACGGCGGACTGTTCTTTGTCAAAGTCATTTCCCAAAAATATAGCTTTAATCTCTGACCATTGACTTTGAAATTCCCGTTTTTGTAGTAAAGCTCAATTGCTCCATGTGGAAAAATTTGTGTGATAGTATAAGGTCCTAACCATCTAGAGCGGAGCTTACCAGGGAATAACCGGAGTCGAGAATTATAAAGAAGAACTTGCTGTCCAACATAAAATTCCCGCTTAACAATGTTCTGATCATGCCATCTCTTTGTCTTTTCTTTGTAGAGACGAGCACTTTCATAAGCATCGAGGTGGATTTCATCAAGTTCATTAAGTTGGAGCAACCTCTTCGCACCAAACAACTTTTCATCAAAGTTTAAAGCTTTTATAGCCCAGTATGCCCGGTGTTCGAGTTCGACAGGTAGATGACATGCTTTTCCAAATAATAAGCGATATGGTGACATACCGATAGGAGTTTTAAAAGCAGTGCGGTATGTCCATAACGCGTCGTCCAATTTCTTGGACCAATCTTTCCGCGAAGCATTCACTGTCAACTCGAGAATTCTCTTTAACTCTCGGTTTGAGATTTCAACTTGGCCACTCGTTTGGGGATGATAGGGTGTAGCCACACGATGCTTTACCCCATACTTGGCCAAAAGTGAGTCTAAAAGGCGATTACAGAAATGTTTGCCTCCGTCACTAATGATCACTCGGGGAGTGCCATAACGAGAAAAAATGTTTTTTTTAAGAAGTTCACGACTACCCGAGAATCATTAGTAGGTAAAGCCACAGCCTCAACCCACTTAGACACATAATCAACGGCCACCAGAATGTAATGGTTTGAAAATGACGATGGAAATGGCCCCATAAAATCAATGCCCCACACATCAAAAATCTCTACCTCTAATAGCGAAGTCAACGGCATCTCAAAGTGTCCACCATATGGAGAAGAATGATATCTATCAAGAATGTTCTCCATTTCATTTTCAGGTACACATCTCCGAATGATCTGATCCGGACCCCTTTTAAACAATAAAGGATCTTCCCAAAAGTAGTGCTTAATATCAGCGAAGAACCTTTTTCGTTGTTGAAATGAAAGCTCAGGGGGTATGATACCACTTGCAAGATAATTGATATGGTCCGCATACCATGGCAAAGCAGATACTTGCAACAATTGCAAAATTTGCAGTAGTTGTTCGTCCGGAAATGCCTCATTAATATCTCCTTCCAATACATTGTCGGGTTGCTCAAGACGAGATAAATGATCAGCTACAACATTTTCAGTTCCCTTTTTATCTCGAATCTCGAGGTCAAACTCCTGAAGAAGGAGTACCCATCTGATCAATCTCGGCTTTGCATCTTTTTTAGCCAACAGATATTTAATAGCCGAATGATCAGTGTAGACGATAACCTTTGAACCAATGAGGTAAGATATGAATTTATCGAACGCAAACACTACTGCAAGCATTCCTTCTCAGTAGTGGCATAGTTCAACTGCGCATCGGTAAGAGTTCTACTAGCATAGTAGATCACATGCAGGATTTTGTCTCGCCTCTGTCCCAAAACTGCACCAATAGCATAATCACTAGCATCGCACATCAGCTCGAATGGAAGATTCCAATCCGGAGCTGCAATGATAGGAGCAGTAATGAGTTTTTCTTTCAAAGCATTGAAAGTAATGAGACATTCTTGAGAGAAATTAAAAGTAATATTCTTCTCAAGTAAAGAGCACAGGGGTTTTGTGATTTTTGAAAAGTCTTTTATGAACCTCCTGTAAAATCCAGCATGTCCAAGAAAACTCCTAATCCCTCTTACAGTGGTAGGTGGGGGCAATTTTTCAATCACTTGAATTTTTGCCTTGTCCACCTCAATTCCTTTCAGGGATATCCGATGGCCAAGAACTATGCCTTCTTGTACCATAAAATGGCATTTTTCCCAGTTTAGTACCAAATTGGTATCTTCACAGCGTTAGAGCACTCTCTCCAGATTATTCAGGCATCCATCAAAAGAACGCCCAAATACCGAGAAATCATCCATGAAGATCTCAATGCATTTCTCGACCATGTCTGAGAAAATTGCCATCATACAGCGTTGGAAAGTTGCGGGTGCATTACAGAGGCCAAAGGGCATTCTCCTGTACGCAAAAGTACCGTACGGGCATGTAAAAGTGGTTTTCTCTTGGTCTTCCGGGGCTATAGGAATTTGATTGTAGCCCGAATAACCATCGAGAAAACAGTAATGTGAATACCCTGCCAACCGCTCTAGCATCTGATCTATGAAAGGAAGAGGAAAATGATCCTTTCTAGTCGCAGTGTTCAACTTGCCGTAGTCTATGCACACTCTCCAACCAGTAACAGGTCGGGTAGGTATCAGTTCATTGTCTTCATTCTCTACCACTGTGATACCTCCCTTCTTTGGAACAACTTGAACAGGACTTACCCAATGACTATCAGAGATGGGATAGATAATGCCTGCATCAAGCCATTTCACAACTTCTGCTCGCACCACTTCCTTCATATTCGGGTTAAGTCGCCTTTGATGCTCAACTGATGGCTTAAAGTCATTCTCCATCAGTATCTTGTGCATACAAAAAGACGGACTAATTCCTTGAATATCAGCAATCGTCCACCCAATGGCTTCCTTATGTTCCCGAAGAACTCGAAGTAGCTTCTTTACTTCTAGCTCACTCAAGGAGTTAGAAATGATAACCGAAAGCGTGGATGATTCACCCAAATAAGCATACCTCAGATGAGGTGGAAGAGTTTTCAATTCAAGTGTAGGTGCTTTTTGGTGTGATGGAAGTGATGGTGGAGAAGTTTTATCCAACTCCTCAACAGATGGGGTTCTTCTGTAAGCATGGGAAGGTGTAGCATTTAAATGATTTTCCATGCTGTCTACCTCTGAACCCCCATCTTCATTATGTGACAAACTCATAAGGCATTTTATCAGATGATCATCAGAACGTTCACATAATGATTCGGCAACCAATTCATCAATAATATTAACTCGAAAGCAATTTTCGGCTACTGACGAGTACTTGACAGATTTCAAGATATTAAATGTAACTTGCTCATCTTGTACCCGTAAGATGAGTTTCCCTTCTTACAGGTCGATCAGAGCTCGACCTGTGGCAAGAAATGGTCGCCATAAAATGATAGGGATATCATGATCTTCCTCCATGTCGAGGATAATGAAGTCAGCTGGAAAGATAAACTTGTTAACTTTCACTAACACATCTTCCACGACACCACGAGGATACGTGATGGAACGATCGGCCAATTGCAAGGATACCGTAGTAGCGTTGACTTCTCCTAATCCCAACTTTCGAAAAATCGACAATGGCATCAAATTAATGCTAGCTCCAAGATCACACAGTGCTTTACTAATATTCAGATCACCAATGACGCATGGAATAGTAAAGCTGCCTTATCTTTGATTTTGGAGGTAACTTGTTGTGGAGGATAACACTACACTCTTCAGTTAACATCACCGTCTCATGCTCCTGAAGCTTCTTTTGTTAGAAAGGATATCTTTCATGAATTTCGCATAGATCGGCATTTGAGCTAGAGCATCAGCAAATGGGATGTTGATGTGTAGTTTCTTAAAGACCTCCAAAAATTTACCAAACTGTACATCCAACTTGTGCTTCTAGAGCCTTTGTGGGAAGGGAATAGGTGGTACATAAGTCTTAACTGGTGTAGGAGCCTTCGATGATGATGGCTCGACTACATCAGTCGTACTCGGTTCAGGATTTCCATTCGGTTCCTGTACAACCTCTTTCTCAGCAGTAGGTGTAGTGGGTCGTACTACCGTGGGATCAGACAACTGTATCCCACTTCTGGTAGTAACAGCTTGTGCCTTCTCTCGAGGATTAGTCTCAGTGTCACTTGGCAAAGCCCCTTGAGGCCTCTCAGAGAGAAGTTTAGCAATTTGGCTCACTTGCCTTTCCAGATTCTTCAAAGAGGCATCATTGCGTTCTTGGTATTGCAACTGATGGTTTGCTAATTTAGCAATTGCCTCTTCCCAACCTTCCTTCTTCTCTTGTGATTTAGGATTCAGTACATTTTGATTGTTCCCATAAGAGAAATTGGGATGATTACGCCAACCAGGGTTATAAGTCTGCGAATAAGGGTTGAACCCGGGACGTTGAAAATTTTGAGTATATGCCAGTTGCTCAGGTGGTCCCGAACTACTGGCAATCAGAGGACAACTAGGACTGGGATGATTAGCTCCACATAAATCACAAACAGGCGGTGATTGTATCATGTGAGCTGAATGCGAGCTGGAAGAGGATGTCGAAAGTCCTTCTACTTTACGTGCTAAGGAGTCGATCTTAGATAAAACTAAGGAATATGCTTCACTGTCTCGAGCTCCACTAACTCCTATTTTAGCACGTCTATCCGGCCACATAGCACTTTGTTCACTCATTACCTCAAATAGATCATACGCCTCTCGGATACTTTTGTTTTGGACAGATCCGTTTGACGATGAGTCAACATTTGAGCGATGAGAAGGAGTTAAACCGGCATAGAAGTATTGGACTTGCTGGACTAAAGTAATCCCATTGTTTGGGCACTTTCTGAGCATGTCCTTGAATCTCTCCCAGGCTTCATGAAAAGTCTCCGAGTCCAGTTGTTGAAAAGTAGTTATATCGTGCTTGAGTTTGGCAACACGAGCAGGTGGAAAGAATTTAGTTGTAAATTTCTGTACCAGTTCTACCCAGCTCGTGATACTCCTCGGCGGTAAAGTGTCAAGCCGCTCTCTCGCCTTGTCTTTCAGAGTGTGCACGAATAACCTCATTCTGATGGCCTCCTCACTCACTCCTTCATAAATGAAATTGCTAACAATTTCCATAAATCGAGCCACGTGAGCATGAGGTTTTCATCTATTCTCCCATAAAATGATATGGTGTTGGAGAACAGATTAATTACATCAGGCCTCAGTTGAAAATTTGGATGCCCAAAAGGAGGATAAATGATTCCTGATTGATTCTCAACTACAGGACGGTTCAGGAAATCCCTAAATAGCATATCTTCCTCGTTAACAACGGGATTCTGGATCCTTCCTGCTTGGTTGACGAAACCAGGCGGAATATCATCCCTCGGGGCATGTTCTGGCTGAATGAGAGGATCAACAGGGATCCCTTGTCGATCCATCTCAATCTGTTGTCTTCTCAACTCGTTCTGTTCATGCAATCTTTTTCGAAAAGTCTCCTCAATTTCTGGATCAAATTCAACTAAATCGAGACTTCGCGAACGATGCATAAAAAGTCAACGAGTTTGGAGTTTTGGAAATTAGAAGACAACCACAGTTTTGGATTTTGAGAGAAAAAATTAAAAAGAACAAAAATAAAATTCGTTAAAATAAAAGACAACTAAACTGACAAATTGATCTAAACACTCCCCGGCAACGGCGCCAAAAACTTGTTCGGGTTTCGATTCTATGCCGCAAGCGCACGGGTCGAGAACAAGTAGTAAAAGTGGACCTAAAGAATCCAAGTCGATCCCTCAGAGAGTGTGGAATTCAATTCGACGTTTATCAATCTTAATTTTAACGACGACACACACACAGATTTAAAAATGCTTGTAAAATTCTAAAAACTACAGTTAGACTAAAAAAAACTAATAAAAAGGCAGATAAAAAAATAAAAAGGTTTTGGTTTTGAAAAGATGTTGGAATTTATGTTTTGTTTAACCTATACTTCATTAATGTCAATTCATTCACGTGCAAATGCTAATCATCAAAATAAGTAGTCAGACCCGATTTTCCAGTTTTAGCTAATACCCTCTTTCGAGCGAATATTAACCCTAATTAGTCAATTCATACCACATATTTCTATGTTGATATAAAATTGACCAATTGCATGATTTTCTGTGAAAATACTCAGCGGATCACATGAGGTAGGTGTATATTTCTACATCACCTAGACGCGCTTTGAACACCAAACAAACCCATGGTATCAATCATTTCGGTCTAATTAATGCAATCATTGTTCAACAGTCACACATAATTACCTAATAATTTCATCTAGTTGTCAATTAGATGAATCGAACACTTTGATCTATTAAATGCAACTATCTTGTAACAATCACATTAAAATTAATTACAATCATTTAAGCGTCACCAGAAATGATGTAAAACCTAATAATTTCATCTAAGCGTCACCAAAAATGAAATCATTTTAAACATGATGATTGATATACTATTATTTTGATAATCAATACATAATAAAATTCTAACAAACATATAATCAACATTAATGAAGCATTTGGTTAAGTTCTACCATAAATTCCAACAAAAATACTTAACTCATCATCATAAAATCATAACAAAGAAGATCAACAATATTATACATGCCAAAATATGGAAAATAAATGGAAGAATACAAAAGTATCAAGATACAACCCTTGTTGCCAAGTTTTGAGTCCTTCCCTGATGTTTTTCCATGTTTCTTCAAGCTTAATCCCCTTTGCTATACACTTTTCATCACCAAAATGAGCAAAGATTACAACAACCTAACAAACTAGAAGAAAACTAGAGAAGAAAATGAAGAAAAGCTAGAGAGAAAAAAGATAGAAACTAAACTAATCTATCTATATCCAAAAAAATAAAAATAAAATAAAAACTAATATATTATATTCCAAAAAAAACGTCCCCAGCAACTAGATTTTGTTGGCATAGATATTTTCATTGCTTAGTCATGAAGTTAACCAAAAGATCTAGGGAAACTTGCAACTAAGGTCCCCAAACTTTTGGAAAGTGGCAAAATGGTCCCTCAACTTTGATTTAGTACAGTTTGGTCCTTATTTTTGACCTTCAGTTCAGTTAAGCCCTCTATACATTGCATGTCAAGTCCTTCATCTTTGTGGCATGTGCAATTTGGTCCCTAACTTCACCAATTTGTACACTTTCAGTCCCCTTTTGCACGTTTTCACTCCGTTCTTCGCGAATTCGGGTATCAAGCCTACAAACATACAATTTTACACAATTATGCGTAGAAATCAACTCAATTTAAATTCCAATTAAATGTAAAAAGTGCTAAATAAGTGTGTAAAAATACACTTATCAAGTGTAAGCAGGGTCTAAAGAAACTCGATTTGTAAGAATTAGCGATGACATGGTTTTTGTAAACGTTTTGAATTAATTCCACCTACGACCACCTTAATTTCTACTTAATGTCACCATGCTCACAAACTTTAAAATCTTTCAAAACCATCACTGAACTTTATATAATATTAGAGTCAAACCCTATGTGGACAAGCGACTTCCAGCCATGTCAAGTTGAATTTTCCTAATGTATTAAAATAAGTAAATACGCAGTCACCGTGTAATTACTTCAAAGCTATATACATCTTATCTCATCTTTCTTTTATTCACATTTTTCCCGCACAATTTTTTTTTAATCTTTATTTACAACCTGAATTCACCAACATTGATTCATAGTGTAAAAGAGGATAAGGGCTACTATATCAAAACCTATAAACAAGGGTTTTCTTGTCCTCTCCTTGGGTCGAAGAATGGCGACAATTGGGAATTACTATATTGTAGATGATTTTGCGATTCTTTATACTTATAATTTGTTTATTATTTTGGTTTGCTTTGTTCATAGTTGATCTCATATTCAATATGGTGGGTTGTTGACATACAAAAAATGAATCTTAATTAAATGGTTCAAGAATTGGAGCCCAATTAGGGAGTTCAAGATATAGGCCCAAATGAGACCATTGTAGAATATATTGGAGGCCCATAAATAAAGTACTATCATTGTCCAAAGCTGCAGGACGCCCAGGATCTGAGAAAATAAAGTGCCTTACTATCGCTCAGAGCGAGGATCCCAGTCTCGCCCAAGCCTTTAAGTCGCTCAAGATTTGAGCGAGTACGATGTCTTGTGATTACTTAAAATGACGGTTATCGAAGCGTTTATGGAGCAACCTTATTACACTCCCAAGAATCTCGATTACAAGAAACAACAAGAGCAATAACAGCAGTTGCAAATGGCGGTTCCTTGACAAGTTAGGCATCGCGAAGAAAGTTGATAGTTATAGAGCCCCAAACAGTTTTACAAGAGAAAATCAGCAAAGAAGTATAAAAAGGAAAAGAAGACATAGAAGAAAAGAGTCCAAATCAATCACTATCAACAGAGAATATGTAATTTCAATTCATTTACTTTCTGTTTGCAAACTTTCTATTTATTTCGTGTGCTTACGCCCCTTGGAGGCGTTTTGTTTCTTTCCAATTGTAATCTTCTTAAATAAAGCACCCCCTTTTTTGGACATTGTCTCAAGAGGTTTGTTCCCTACAGATTCGTCTGAACCTATTTTTAATTGTTAGGGATAACCCGCGTGAAACAATTTAGCACGCCCAGTGGGATAATTGGTGTTTGAGGATACGAAAAGTGAAGTATTATGCCTCATAAGAATTCTGATAAAGAACAAGCAAGCCAAGGAGTAGTCCAATCTGTGATCGAGCGATATGATGAGCAGCAAAGTTCTCCACGAACAGAGAGACAGAGTCAAAGCAGCCAAAGTCGCTACGAGCTAATGACAAAGTTGAGTCCTCGAACCATGTGCCCATTGCTGGGGAAATTCACATAGGATGTCGTTGAACAGGTAAATCTACGAAATATTCACAATATGGAAAGATTTACCCAAAATGAGAATGTAATTATGACTGATAAGTGTGTAAAAACACACTTATTCGACACTTTTCTGGAATAAATTAAAAATGATATTGAGTATATTTCTATGCATAATTGTGTAATTTTCACTTTTGTAGGCTAAAACCCCGATTGGAAGAAGAATGAGGCGAAAAAGGAAGAAAATGGACTAAAAATGGACAAAAAGCTGAAGTTGGGGACTGAAATGCACAAGCCCAAAAGTTGGAGGACTTGAAGTGTAATGTATAAAGGGCCTAACTGAAATGAAGGTCAAAAGTCTAGGGCCAAATTGTACTAAATTAAAGTTGAGGGACTATTTTGCCACTTTCCAAAAGTTGGGGACTTAAATGCAAATTTCCCTAGATCTTTTGGTTATCTTAATGACTAAGCAAACCAAAAATATCTAACCTATTTATACCACTTGCCTGGGACGTGTATTTTGGCATTAGAGTTAGAATATGATAGTTTTTAGTTTTATTATTTTTTAGTTTTGTTTAGTTTTCTCTCTAGTTTTCTTCATATTCTTCCTTTTCTTTTCTTTTCTTTTCTTTTTCTTTTCTTGTGTTCTTGGCTCATTTTGGATGGGAAATTGAAGGGCACAAGGAGATTCCATCAAGCTTTTGGCAATCATTTGGAGAAATCAATTCAAGCTTCATCTAGGGTTTATTCTATACTTTGATTTCTCTATTTTATTTGCCAAAAATTGTAATGAATATGTTCATATATCTCCTTTGTTATTATCTATATAAAATGAGTTAATTATTGTTGTATTGGAATTTATGAATTGAACTTAACCTAGTTGTTTCATTGATTATCGATATATCTACATGTTTAGTGATAAATGCAGTTGTTATCAAAATCATAGTGTATCGATTATCATGTTTAAGATGATTTCATTTTTGTGACGACAAGATGAAATTATTAGGTTTTACATCATTTTTGGTGACGCTTAAATGATTGTAATTAATTTTAATGTGATTGTTGCAAGATAGTTGCATTTAATAGACCAAAGTGTTCTATTCATCTAATTGACAACTAGATGAAATTATTAGGTAATTATTTGTGACTGTTGAACAATGATTGCATTAATTAGACCGAAATGATTGATACCATGGGTTTGCTTGGTGTTCCAGGCGCGTCTAGGTGATGTAGAAATATACACCTACCTCATGTGATCCGCTGAGTATTTTCACAGAAATTCATGCAATTTGTCAACTTTGTATCGACATAGAAATATGTGGTATGAATTGACTAATTAGGGTTAATATTCGCTCGAAAGAGGGTATTAGCTAAAATAGGAGAATCGGGTCTAACTATCGCATTTTGATAATATGCATCGGCACATAATTGGTTCGGATCAATGAAACAATAGGTTAAGCGACATCATAAATTCCAACCACACTTTTCCCTCCGAAATTTGCCAAGACACCTTTATTTTCGTATTTTGTAGATTGTTAGTTTTAAATCTTATTTTTAAATGTGTGTGTGTTTATTTTTGCCGTTAGAATTAAAATCGATTAAAGTTGTGTAATCCAAAGTATACATTCCTCGTGGGATCTACAATCCGGACTCTTTAGGTCCACTTTATTACTTGAACGTGACCCGTACGCTTGCGGTACGATTTTCAGCGAACAATGACAATATGGCCAAACCACTAAACACATTGAATGAGATCATGAATAAGTTAGTGGGCCAAATATGTCAACCAGTTGTACCAATAGGGAATCACTTTCAAACCAGGATGATTGTGAGACATAATTCCTCAGGCTTGAATCCAAGTCAAGGGTTAGAACCACATTTCAGTCCGTCTACTTCAAATCAGGGGTGGTATAGTGCCAACTCGAATGTTGGTAATGGGACGTCAAACCTGGGGGGTAATCCAAATATAAGAGACAATGTCCTAAATAATGGACAAAATACCCCACGTGTTAATGATAGATTAAACACTCAAGCTAACGGTAATAATAGCCTAAACAATGGTACTTTTGTTACCAACCAAGGACCAAATATTAGACCTCAAGTAAATCAATCAATGAACCAACATGTAGGAGTTCCATATGATCACAATGTCATGTTGAGGAATCAAATTATGGAAAAAGTACAGGATTAAATGGCTTTTGGGTACGTCATGTTATTAGGTTGACTTACACAAAGACATATCCTGATTGGGTATATCAGGTATATCCGTGGCCTAGAGGGTACAAAGTACCAGAATTTTTATTATTCACTAGTCTAGGAGAAGTATCTACTCTGGAACATATAGGGCGATTCACATTGCAGAGTGGTGCAGTAAATACTATCTTAAGATGAGGTTGTTTCCTAGTTCGTTAACAGGAGTAGCTTCCTCTTGGTTCATTAATTTGCCAGCAAACTCTGTTCAAACATGGCAACAACTAGAACAATTGTTCCACGCTCAGTTTTATAAGATTGAGTCTGAAGTCACCTTGACAAATTTGGAAAACTTACATCAAATGCCAACGAATGGCAGAAGGTTTCCTTCAGAGGTTCAAAACAGCTAGGAACAAATGTTCTTTACCTATGCTCGAGAAAGAATTCGTCAAAATCGTTTGAGTTTTGACTTGAAAAAGAAATTTCGGGAGAGGGAATTTCCCAATTTTTTCTAACTTAGCGCGAATGTGATTAGGAATGAATGATTGATAAGAGAAAAAGAACAAATGAAGAACTCTGGTAAATGGACTTATTATAGAGACCCAAATGTTGACGTTCATACTATTAACGACAAATATTACAATCAAACTGAAGTATGTTTGACCGAGTTAATTAAGGGAGATGCATATGCCTATCCTATAATGGTCAAACCCAGAGTGTTGGGCAAGAATGAGCCTATAAAAGATGAAAACAAAAAAAGATAGAACGTTTTCATTTGATGTGACCAAAGCTGATCTTATATTTGACAAACTGTATAAGGATAAGCCGATAAACAAATAAAACTGCCAAACCCTGAGCAAATTAAGGGTAAAAAATATTATAAATGACATAATGCATGGTCACATATGACTAATAATTTTCTGGTCTTTCGTCATGTGTTACAGTATGCTATCGAGTCAAAGTTAATCATGTTCGAAGATAAGAAGAAAATGACAGTGGATGAAAATTCTTTCCCACAACCACTTGGGGTGAACATGGTGACGACTGATTTCAAAAATAAGTTACCAACATTCAAATTGGTTATAGATGACAGAGAAGAAGATTCTGGGCCACTTCCCAATGTTTTTGAACATATTAAAGGGAATGAGCTTGGAAAGGACGAAGGCGTCCTGCGTGCAAGATATAAAGGAGAAGTGAGTGCAAACACAGAGAAACCAGGAATATGGCAACGCCACCATCGCCCTGATTTTATCCCAAACACCCAATCTGTTGGAGGGCGAGGTACATCATTCTATAGATAACTGTATTTTGAGAGGCAGTTCAGGTCAATAAGCAATGGGAGAACATTCAGGCTAGAGTCTTGCCAACCAAACGTGTGGCATCCATTCCAGTATAATGCAGGAAGAGTTGTACCTTTCAATGAGATGAATAGAACTCAACGAAGGCTTTTTCAACGAAATTATGGACGAATGATGAGGCAACAACAAGGACTGCCACGTCCTAAGGTACCTAAACTGCTCAAAGTGGCTAATCAGAATGTTCTCAAAGATAGTAAAGAAACTGGTACAGGTGAATCAATGGAAGAATTACTAGAAAGTTTTTCCGGAAGATCAAAGTTTGAGCGAGAGAAAAAAGATGAGGAAGATCCAGAGCAGCTCCTCACTATTCAGTTCGGTACATTACCTCCTATCATGGCTGATAACTATTTATTAACCAATGAATTCAAAAACAAAGAAAATAAAGAGAAAGAAATGAAGGATAATGAGGATGAAGCTTGTGTGCTAGAATGTGAAGAAGGCCAAACATCTCGAGGGGTATATGATGAAGAAGATGATGATGGTATGATGGATATCGAAGAAGAAATTGACTTGGAAGCAGAGAGAAGAAAGAGGGGAGTGTCGCGTAATATGTTATTGAAACAGCAACATCGGGAAGGTGTTCACGAAGTGGATTTGTTGGGAGAACATTTGGGCGTTCCTTTGATTACTATGTGTTGTGTAGGACACCTAAAAGGAAGAAGAGAGTGCATCACTCTGAGAAGTATGGGTTACCTCCAAGAATATTGTCTTCCCCTACAGGATGGGTAACCGAAAAATAACATTAGAAGAATGTAGAAAGGAAATCCAGGAAATAGAAGCTCAGTGCGAAATATTGCATGTTGATTTATCACAAGGAATTAATGCAATGGAAGAGAAACGGGAAGTTGAAATAGATGCAGCTGAAAAGGTCATCTTCAAGAGACCAGCCATAAAGTTAACTAAACACTTGAGCTCATTGTACGTGAAGGCCTTAGTCAATGGAATACCTGTGGTGAAAGTGTTCATTGATAATGGAGCAGCCATAAATACCATCACGTCCAGGATGATGAGAAAATTTGCAAAGATAGAAAGTGATATGATCACAACGGAAGTCATTCTCACAAGATTCAACGGGAGAGCAACTTCGGCTAAATGAGTGATGCTACTGGACAAAACCATGAGGACAACTATTAGGACCACAGTCTTCTTTGTAATAGATGGTCCAACTAGTTACAATGTGCTACTAGGAAGGGATTGGATTCATGGGAGTTGTTGCATACTTTTATCGCTCCACCAGTGCCTAATTTTCTGGAATGACAAGGGTGAAGCAGACATTGTGCAGACCGACCATAGACCCTTTGTCGCAGAAGCAAACTCGGTGGAAAGATTCATGTATGAAAGAAATTATGGACCTGTCAAGTTGGTTCAAGATAGAGAAGAGACTCAGATTGTCGCACATAGTGAAGAACCATTTTCAGTAGATACACTTACTGAAATGTTCAATCAAATGAGGCCAAACACAGTGATTCTGGAAGAGCCAGTGATTGGCAAAAAGGTAACTAAGGAAATTTAATGAGTTGCAAGCAACAAGCACAAATGGCCGATATTCGAGCCTTCAAAGCCAGGTTAATGACTTTCAATAAAGAATGTAAAGACAAGATGAGAAAAGAAACAACATTGAAGATGTTGGGTGACAAATTAGCATTGTTCGAGTTAGAGCAGAATATTAGCCGAGAAGTTAATAAGGTGGATTTCTTAGAAGAGGAAGTGTTTACAAGGAACTTGGATGATGAAGTAATGAGGATCACAAAATCTGGGCACGCTCAAGCACAAGACCCCTTGGTTAAGGTGAATATTGGCGACGAATGGGAAGACCGTCCAACATTTGTCAGCCAGTGCTATTGAAAGAATATAAGGATTGTTTTAGGAATATGAACATATGTCTAGTTTAGATAGAAATTTGGTAAAACATAGATTACCAACTAAGCCAAATTTTAAACCTCATACGTAACCTTCTGGACGTTTTGTCTATAATGTACTTCATGAAGTTAAGAAAGAGATAGAGTGATTGTTAAAATCAGATTTTATTAGGACAGTCATATGTCGAATGGTTGTCTAATATTGTACCAGTGTTAAAAAAGAATGGTAAGTTAAGGGTGTGCATAGATTTTAGAAATTTAAACTTAGCAACGCCCAAAGATGAATATCCAATACCTACGGTAGACTCTTCAGTAGATTCAACTGCCGGACATGTGATGTATTCTTTTATAGATGGATATTCAGGATACAACCAAATTTACATAGCTGAAGAAGATTATACACAAAACTGCCTTTAGATGCCTTGGGGCTTTAGGATTCTTTGAATGGGTAGTTATGTCTTTCAACCTGAAAAATGCAGGGGAAACTTATCAAAGGGCGATGAACTTGATTTTCATGCTATGATAGGCAAGTTTGTTGAAGTATATGTAGACGATATAGTGGTCAAATCTAGAGGAAGACCATTTTGAACAACTAAAACACTCATTTGAGCGATGAGGCAATACAAACTAATGTTGAATCCTTTGAAATGTGCATTGGTGTTAATGTGAGAAACTTCTTTGGTTTTCTAGTACACAAAAGAGTGATTGAACTCGATAAGAATAAAACGAAGACCATTTTTGAGGCCAAACCACCTAACAACAAAAAAGAATTACAAAGATTTCTAGGTCAAGTAAATTTTTTAAGACGCTTTATCTCTAATTGTGTAGGGCAAACGAAAACTTTTTCGCCTCTTTTAAATCTGAAAAATCAGGACGAATTCGTTTGGAAAGAAGAGTATCAAAAGACTTTTGAAAACCTGAAGACATATCTATCAAGTCCACCAGTATTGGTGTCACCAATCCAAGGATGGCCAATGAAAGTATACGTATTGGCTGGACAAGAATCGATAGCTGGAATGGTCGCGCAAGAAGACCAATTTGGCGAAGAAAAGAGCGATTTACTATTTGAGTATACGATTAACAAAATGTGAATGTAACTACTTTGCTATTGAAAAATTATGTCTTACTTTTTATTTCACAAACAAAATTAAGGGCTTATCTATGGCCTATAACCGTCTATTTAGTTTCTAAAGTAAATTTAGTTAAGTATATGTTTTCTTGCCCTCTTTTACACCAAATGATAAGCCTTTGGCACTGTCGAAATTTGAATTACAATAGATAACCTAAAAGGCAGTAAAAAATCAAGCATTGGTTAAGTTTTTGGCCGATCATCCATGCCTTGACATGCCTAAAGAAATCGAGTTAGAGATTGATTCGTTTGAAATAAAACCATGAATTTTATACTTTGACGGATCAAAGACTTCTAGAGGTGTTGGGGTAGGAATAGCATTAACAAATCCTTTGAGGATTTGTTACAAATTCTCTTTTACTTTGGATAGAATGTGTACCAATAATCAAGCTAAATACGAAGCGTTAATCGTGGGTGTAGATCTGTTAGTAGATATGAGAATAAAGAATGTGATTATTAGGGGCAATTCTCAATTGGTAATTCACCAATTAATTGGTGATTTTAAATGCCAAAGTAATTCCGTCGTAAGTCAATATGAAATCGCCCAAAAATTATTGAAAGAATTTGACCAAGTAGAGTTTCAATATATTAATAGGATATATAATGATATAGCAAATGAATTAACCCAAATGGCTTCGGGTTATTCAAAAGCTTTAAATTTGGAATCTACTTGTAAGTATGGAATAATATTGTCTGTAGTACAAAGGAGTGCTAGAAGGATTGGAGTTCATTGCATACAAGATGTAGATGCAATAGATTGGAGAGTAGAGATTAAAATGTTCTTCAAAGAACAGAATAAGCAAAGTAGTAGGAAAATGAAGTTACGTTCATTGAATTATGTATTGATAAATGAAGAGCTATTCAAGAAATGCTCAGATGGTCTACCACTAAAATGTGTGAGTTTGCAAGAGGTGAAAACGATAATGTCTGAAGTGCATGAAGGAATATGTGAAGCCCATCAAGCTGACCAAAGGATGAGATGGTTGATTATTAGAAGTGGATACTTCTGGCCCCAAAATGGGAGAATCATGCGTTCAGTATGCAAAGAGTTGTTTAGCAAGTCAAAAGCATGGTCCGATACAAAGAGCGTCAGCAAAAGAAATGATACACATTATTAAATCTTGACCGTTCAAAGGTTGGGCAATAAATTTGATAGAGAAGATTTATCCCCCATCGTCCAGACAACATGCATTTGTAATAGTTACAACAGATTTTTTCACTAAATGGGTATAAGTAATACCTTTAAAGGAGATCTCTCAGAAAAGTGTCATAGATTTTATTCTTGATCACATTATTTATAGATTTGGGATTCCACAAATTTTGATGGTGGATCACGGAACTTCCCTGAATGGAGATCAAGTGAAAGAGTTCTTGAGTGAGTTTGGAGTTAAGTTAGTAAACTCCACACCTTATTATGCTCAATCTAATGGACATGCAGAATTTTCTAATAAGATTCTAAAAAATATCATAAGGAAAATGATAAATGAAAATTCCAGAAATTATCACGAGTGTTTAAATAAAACCTTATGGGCTTATAGGACGTTGCCTCGTTCAAGTACCAATATTACTTATTTTCAACTTACTTACGGACATGAGGCTGTTTTGCCTATGGAAATTAAGGTGCAATCGATCAGAGTGTGTTTGCAACACAAGTTAAGTAATGGTGAGTATGCTGAGTCATTAGCTCAAAACCAATTGGAGTTGGACGAATTAAAGTTGGACGTCCTAGATAGATTGCGAGTTCAAAAATAAAGAATGACTAAATTTTATAACAAAAACGTTATAGTCAAATCTTTTAGTTTGAGCAAATTGTTTGGAAAACAATACTCCCTTTGGATAGCAAAGATCCAAAATACAACAAATGTTCATCCAGTTGGGAAGGGCCATATAAAGTAAAAAACATATTGCCCAATGGAGTCTATCATTTGGAAGATTTAGATGGCACTAAGCACGTGAGATATATAACGGCAAATACTTAAAAAAGTATGTTCCTTTCTTATGGGAAAGTGAACAAATAAAGGCATAAATAAATAGCATTGTTGAGCGATCATGACTAAATAGAACAAGAACGAAATACGTTCAAATAAACTCTTTTATTGTCAAATATTCTTTACAAGTCATGAGATACAAAATATAAGATACTATATAAGTTGCAATTGGGAGCAGATTGTCATCATTTTTCTATCAAATCACAAAGAAGAGGGTGAACTGGCCTTAACCGTCTTCCTAATTGCATTGCTGCAATGGCAGACAAGAAGGCTGAGAAGCACTCTTAGCAAGCAAGTGGCCTGAGAAGCACTCGCAAATCGCCTTCCATCAAGAACTCCCTCTGGAGAATATAAATGGAGGCGCTGAGAATATCTTCATTGGCCAAAGAATATTTCTTATATCTCCTATACCAAAGGTAACATCAAGACAAACAGCAAAATGGATAACAAATCAAATGATCCATTCCTGTTGAATTATTTGAAAATGTCAAACGATGGCAAGTAAGCTTATTTGGTGGAGGATGAAGATGAAGATAACAAATGTGTGACACATACGCATTTATAGATGTGTAAAGGTGAAAAGACGGAATATGAATGGCCATTTACACGCATAGTAACCGAAATTAAATGGCCCAAAACCTTGGAAAAGAAGATTGGAATATCAAAAGTTTCCGTGTAAAAATTCCATGAGGAGAAATGTACACGAGTTCATCATAAGGTAATTAAATGCTTGGGGGGTTGACGATTGAAGAAGACGTCAATTAATAAGCAAATAAATAAAATAGTCATTTCATTAATGACATTGGCTGCCATTACATTCAAAATTAACAGTAGCTGGCAGTACAAAATTATAAAGAAAATAAAGGCATCAATGTCTTAATTACAATTCGCCCCAAGCTGAACGCATTTGTTTCCTAAGTTTCCCCAACTCCTCGTTCTGCTTAGAAGAAATAGCAGACATCTCAATTGCAACATCCTTATCAACCTCCAGCTTTATATAACGCTCAACCAAAGACTTGGTTTGCTCAATTCCTTAGGAAGCAATACGCTTTTGGCAGCCAATCTAGCCCTGCAGTCGTCCATCTTTGCTTGAATTTCCTTCATCTCTGCAGCCAAGCTTATCATCAAGGAATCTTCAACCAAAACTTCAGAGGAGATTTCGTTTAATTCGACCTTGACTCTGTCAATCTCTTGAAGCAAAGATTCCTTTTCAGATACAGCATGAAGATACTGAGTACTCTGGCCTTCAACTTGACCTTTTTGGCTAACAAAGAGCCGATTTCAAAATGAATAATCTTCACCGTCGCCTTAAAGTTAGATGAGATGTTGAGCAACGGAAGTTTAAGTGCTTGCGCCAGTTTCATACTCAAAAGCTCAAATTTATCTCTTTGTTTAGCAGCACCGACTTTGCCGATATCCAAGTCCATAAAAGAAACATACTCAAGCACTGATTGCTTGAGAGTCTTCATATTTTCTTTCGAGAAAGCAGATGATGAAGCAGAAGGACGACTAGTTAAAGAAGGGTGAGATGTCATTACTTGTTCCCAAGAAGTGAACAAGTCCTGGATGGAACGCACGATGACATCAGTATTCTATAAAGGACATGCAAGCATTCAACATTTCATTGCAGTAAATAAAATAAAGATGAAAAATGTAATACATGTTACCTCATTAGCAATTTTGGAAAGTTCAAACACATCATTGATTGACTCAGCTACCTGTGGAAACTTTCCTTTATCTAGACTAGCGATCTTTACCACAACGGGCAGATCTATGGAAACCTCTGCAGAATTCAAGAAGCAACACAACCAAGGGAAAAGACATTAAGATATATATTACCTTCCGGTTCGATATATCGGAGGTTAACGCCCTGGGAAGATGGCAGCTCTCCAACTAGCTGTGGTAAAGACTCTGGGACTATGGATTTCTCTTTAAGTAGAGTTCCTGTATCAGATGACTTGGATGAAGCAGCTTCAACAGAAGGCGATGGAGCAGGGGCTGCTAGAGCCAGAACCTTGGATGGGGAAATTGAACTTTTCTGAAAGTTCCAGTAAAACATTAGCCTATGAAAAATTATTTTGTGCATAAATAAACAGGCTCAAATACCTTTCTCCTGACGACGAAAAGAGCATCATCATCATCATATGGAAAAACTGGTGAAGATGGGGCTAGCCATTTACGGCTGGAAGCACCTATGGATGCACTAGCTCGAGCAGGAGGGGAAGAGATGGAAGGGCCAAATGTTTAGTGCGAATAGGTGAATAAGGGTTCCTGATAGACACAGGGGTGGCCAAAATAAGAGAAGTAGAGGAAGCCTCTGGCCAATCCAGTAAATGGAAGACATGATTAGCATCAGTAGTGAAAAGCCTGCGTCTCACTGATGGCCAAAGTTGATCAAAGAGCGGATGAGTGACAGTAGTGAGATTGAAAGGAGCTAAAGAAAGATCTTTGGCCAAAAGAATATTACGAGCATCAATGGCTTGTGCCTCGATTTTATTATAGTATGGAAACGCTCTGTTAAATTTCTAGAATAACATGGAGGAATAGACCATGTTTGGCCAAAACCAAGAGGTGAGCAAAAAATTGGGGAGCATATATCTCAACACCTGCCTTGACATTTGTTCCAGTTACTATGTCATGGAACAGTTCTCTCACAATCAAGAATTGTGCCCAAATGCACAAGAAAGTCCTCACTTCAGCCAGAGTAGAAGGAGGTCGCACATAAATAGGAACTTGGTGAATAGAAAAAAGAAAAAAAGAAGGCGTTGAATTTAAATTGTAAAAGAATGTGAAAACGTTCCTATTAGACATATTTACAGGGCTTAATTAATAGATGAATAGCCCAAAACAATTGAGCAATCGAGGAGGGGATGGTGGAATACCAAGCTGTGGAAAATATGCTCTCAACCACAATTGGGCGAGCCAAAGGGTTCCACTGCCAATGGGAGATGCATCATTCTTTAATTGAAATTAAAGGGAAGACATGCCTCTATAAAAGCCGGCTAAAAAGAATGAACATAAATTCAAAGACCTGCCACGCGCCAACAGATGCGCTATGGACAGATAACTCATGAAAGGTTTCAGGTTGGGGACACAAAGAACATATTTACAAAGTCAGACCTGAAGAAAGGCCACACGCTCAACGTGAGAAGGCTCAGAACTAGAAGCAGTATAAAGGCCTTGGGGCAACACCGGTAATCAAAATGCCAGGAAAAATGGTGTCGCCCATAGGTGAAAGGTTTACTAGGGCTCCAACATCCCTCAGGGTAATAGACATTGGACCAATGGGAAAAATGAAAGTATTGTACTCAGAAGACTAAAAACTCATAGCAATAGGGAAAATCACTGGGTCCTAAATTGGGGGATGGAGAGTAATTTCTAATAAGTCTGAAATCTTAGCACGATCAAAAATTGCTTTGGTGGGGTCGTAATTCACCATACGTGCATGCCATTTACGAAAACTACCATCAGTTTTAGGCTAAGTGCGAATACCTTTTTTCGCGAATTGGCTTCAACGGTAGTGTTTCGCGCGGGTTCGCTCGCTAACAATTAAAAGGGGATCAAACGATAGGGTAAGGGACAAACCTTTTGGAACAAAGTCCCAAAAAGGGGGTGTTTATTGAATATGAAGATTACAAGCTTGGACGTGGACAAGATACCTCCAAGGGACGCAAGCACACAAGTGCAAGGGAATCGAAATTAATTAAAACTAAATCTAATAAAAGGAAATTACATATTCTCTGTTTGAGAGTCAATTTTGTCGGGGCTATCTCATTATCTTCTTCTTTCTTTTATACTGCTTAGACGGCTTTCAACTGCTTAAAAACTGCTTGAAACCACCCATTTTCTTCATCATGGCCAATGTGTTAAAACTACCGTTCATAAATTATCACCGCACGACTCCATATTCTTGAGGTTCTTAGATCATGGATGTACTTAAACCGCTTGAAGTCGTTGCCTTGGATGGTGGCAGGACGTTATTTCCACTGGGGCCTTTGGGTAACTTAAACCGTTTGGGCGATGACGGATTTATACCTTTGGGCGACTGCATGGTCTTTTACTCGCTCAGCCTCTGAGCGTTCTGCAGGCTTGGGCGATAGCATTGCTTTTGCTTCGTGGGCTTTTATGTCACTTGCCCACACTTTTATTCAGGCTCTCATACTGGACCTTCAATTGGGCTCCGCTCTTCAGATACTGGGACCTCGATTGGGCCTTGCTCTTTTGGGTCTTCTGCTTGGGCTGCACCTTTTGTGTGTCAACAATTACCCCCCAATATGACAGAATTAATACCGATTATTAATTTTGCCATATTCACTTTCGCGCTTTTCTAGCACCATTTGAATTTTTCCAAGAATTCCAACCATCGTTTCTCTTTGTCTGGAACGGCGCGACGTTACAACTCTCGTAGTCCCAAGAATCGTGCCGCTTCATCGCACCATTAAACCACGTCTTCATGCCTTGCGTCTTTTCCCCACTATTTTTATTGTTCACCGCTTTACTTCTCTTCATCATTTCTCGAGTAAATCCAAGTAAACTCACATCCTGCATTCTATGACGACTTCTCAAACTCACTCGGAGGATCCCTTTAGTTTCGATGATTTCCAAAACCTCCTCACCAGGCCGTATGTAAACCCTTCTTACCTTGCACCGGCCAATCCAGACTTGAATGAGTTTTATCTTGGTCAAATTTCAATGACGCTACATCCATAGAGAAAACGGCAGTGGGTCAAGTGTTTCCTTGTGTGGAGAATCTCCCTTTCCAGGATTCGTTACCATTGAAGCCCATCCAAGAGCGAGGTATTCGTACTTGGCCTAAAACTGATTCTTCTTTTCGTCTTTGGCATGCATAACTAGTGAAACATGGTCCCACAAAAGCACTTTTTGACCGTGCACGGATTTCTGATTTGCTGGAGATTACCCTCTATCCCCCAATCTACGATTCAGTGCTTTTTCCAATTGCACTGAGTTTTTGGTCCTCAGAATACAATACTTTTGTCTTTCCTCTTGGCCCGATGTCTATTACCCTGAGGGACGTAGGGGCTTTAGTAAATCTTCCACCCCTGGGCGATACCATATTCCCTGGTATCTTGGTTACTGGCGCTGCTCCGAAGTTTGATAAGTCAGTTACTGAATCTTATTCGAGCATGCAAAGCCTTTATACTCCTTCCATTTCAGAGCCCAACCATGCAGAGCGTGTAGCCTTCCTTCACGTTTGGCTATGTAAATATGTCCTCTGTGTCCCAAGTCTGAAGCCTTCTACGAGCTATCTACCCATATCGCATGAATTAGCACGTGGCCGACCCCTGAATTTATGTTCATTTTTCCTGGCTGCCCTTTATAGAGGCATGGCCTCCCTCCAATTCCAACTAAAGAATGGTGCTTCCCCTACAGGCAGTGGGCCTCTCTGGTTGGCTCAATTATGGTTGAGGGCGTATTTCCCGCAACTTGGCGCTGTACCTTCTCCTCCTAGGTCGGTTGCCTGCTATGGGTTATTCATTCATCGATTGGCTCCTGTAAATATGCCTGCCAGGGATGTCTTCACTTTCTTTTATAATTTGAATTTGATCCCTTCATTCTTTCCTTTCTCTGCCCACCAAACTCCTATTTTTGTTCATCCTCCCTCCACCATGGATGAAGCGAATACTTCTTTGTCTATGTGGGTTGAATTCTTGGTTGGGAAAAAATTGTTTCATGACATCTTGACGGGGACAAATGCCAAAGCTGGAGTTGAAGTATATGCTCCTCATTTCTTTGCCCGTCAGCTGGGTTTTGGCCAAACTTGGCCCGTCCCTCTTTGTTATTCTCAGAATATCACAGAGCGCTTCTACCTTATTAGTAAAGCCGAGGTTGGGGCTATCGATGCTCGTAATAAACGCTTGACCGTTGGTTTTTCTTTCGTTCCTTTCAGTCCTACTGCTGTTACGCATCCTCTCTTTGACCAACTGTGGCCGTCTGTGAAGCGTAGGCTTTTTTCGGTCAATGCTACTCGCGCCTTTCATTCGTTGGATCGCTCAAATATTCCTTCTTCCCCTGTTCTTGCTATTCCCTTGTCTATCAAAGGCCCTTCGAAATCACCTTCAGCCTCCCGCAGACGTTCAATCCTCTGTCCGTTCCTCCAACTGCCCCGGTTGTTGCTGCCAAAGGTACCTCCAGCCGAAAACGGCCAGCCACGGCTTCTCCAATTTCGCAGGACAACATCAAAGATGAAGGTGGCAAAGATGCTGATGTTCCCCTCATCCATAAAAGAAAGGTAATGATTTTGTTTGTCTGTGAGCTATCGACTTTCGTAAACTGATGCTTCCTCTCCATTTCATTTGATGGTGTCAGAAAAACTTAACTTCTCCTTTAGAAACCTTGGCTACAACCTCTCCTGCTCCAATTCCTGCTGTCATCACCGTCTCGACAGAATCATCTGCTGAAGGGGTTCCATCTGAAGAGCAGCCCTTGGTGCTAGACATTTCATCACAGTCCCCGGAGGAGTTGTAGACTTCCCAGGACATCCGTCGTCCAATTACTAAACCAACGGGTAGGGCATCTTTCAACATTTTCACTCTATTTGTTGACTTACCAATCTTTAACTTGTTTTCCCTTGTGTATACCGGGTCACTCTACAGATCTGCCCGTTGCAACAAGCTCGTCTTATTCGGGGAAAGGGAAGTCCTCTCGAATGGTGGAGCCAATTGATGATGATCTTGGGCCTCCGAAGGTCGCCGCTGAGGTAGCTCAACTTTCTTCCTTCACCCTTCGCTTTACTTGTTTTGTTGTGGTGACATTTTTAACATAGGCATTTTCTCAGTGTACCAATGCCGTTGTGCGCTCCATCCAGGACTTGTTTTCCTCTTGGGAACAAGTGGAGACGCCCTGCCCTTCTTCTTCTGACTCCTCAGAGGCACACATGGAAACTCTCAGACAATCAATGCTTGAGTATGTTGCCTTCATGGATATGGATGTTTGTACGGCTAGTGCGGCCACACAGACGGATAAATTTGACCTCTTAGGTTCGAAGTTGTCACAAGCACTCACGCTTCCATTGCTCAATGTTTTCCCTAAATTCAAGGCTACATTGAGGGCCATTCATTCTGAAGTCCTTTCTTTGTTGGCTAGAAGTGCTGAATTGAGGGTCAAAAGTACTCAGTATATTCGTGCTTCCTCCGAAAAGGAATCTTTACTTCAAGAGATCAACCAAGCCAAAATTGGATTGAATGATATTTCTTCTGAGATTAAGGCTGAAGATTCCCTGATGATGACGTTGGCCGCGGAGATAAAGGAGTTTCAGGCAAGGATGGATGATTACAAAGCTAGAATGGCTGTCAAAGAGTGTAATGCTTCCCAAGAGGTAGAATGGACCAAGTCCTTGGTCGAGCGTTATCATCAGCTAAGAGTTGACCCCGAGGTTGTGACCGATGTAAGTACTGCGTCCTTAAGGCAAGATGAGGATTGGGCTAAGCTTCGTGAACAGGTGCGATCTGCTTGGGGTGAATTGTAATTGAGACATTTGATGTCTTTTCTTTGAAGTTTGACGGCTCGATCATTCATTGTAACAGCAGTATTTTTGTCTTTATTGAATAATCGCTTTTATATGTTCGTGCGTTAATTGACGTTTCTTTTTAAATCGTCAACCTCCCAAGCAATGGATCAGTTTAACGCTAACATTCATGCATATCGATCCTCTCACCTTTCAGACTTTTGGGCCATTTAATGTAGGTGGCTTTTGATATTCTGACTTTTCGCATTCGTCCATTATAAATGCGTTCATGTTCCACACTCATCGTCATCCTCATATCTCATCCCTTTCTTCCACCAACTAAACTACTGCCATCATTTTGGGATTTCGCATGATCGACCCTTCGTTCCCTTTCCTGTTAATGACGGAGCCGTCTTAACCCTTTCTTGGTATGGGAGATATAGGAAACGCATATTGGCTAACAAAATTCTTCCCATCGTCTCCGTGTTCTACAAAGGATTCAATTATGGAAGGCGATTTGAGGGTGTTTTGCAAGCCATTTTTGCTTGCTAAGAGTGTTTCTCAGTTTCTTCATCAACCATTGCAGCAATGCATTTAGGAAGGCGGCCGAGCCCAATCTACAATTTTCACCGTTTTTCTTGGCGGATTGTAATAGTTTGCCCCTGATTGTTTTTTGTAGGGATTCTTATATTTTTGTACTTCGCAGATGTAACCAACACTTACTTAATAAAATTTCGCTTGAATGTAATTCGTTCTTTGTCTTATCTGGCTATCATCGCTTTTTATATGCTTAAACTTTTGCCTGTTCGTCTTCCCATAAGGAAGGGATATATTTCTTCAAATATTTGCCGTTGATGAACCTCATGTGATTGTTACTGTCTAAATTCTCTAAATGGTAGGCTCCATTAGGCAACACGCTTTTCACCATGTACGGTCCCTCCCAATTTGGTGACCATTTACCGTACTTTGGGTCCTTGCTGTCCAACGGAAGTATTGTTTTCCAAACTAAATCGCCTAAACTGAAAGACTTGGCTACGACCTTCTTGTTGTAGAACTTAGCGATCTTTTGTTTCTGAATTTGCAGTCTATCTAGGACGTCTAACCTTAACTCGTCCAACTCCAACAGATTTTGGATAAGTAACTCTGCACGTTCGCTGTCGCCCAAATCATTTTGTGAACATACTCTCATTGACTGGACGTTGATTTCCATGGATAACACCGCGTCTTGCCCGTACGTTAGTTGAAAAAGAGTGACTTTAGTGCTTGTGCGTGGCGACATTCTATAGGCCCACAAAGCTTGATTCAAACATTCGTGCCAATTTCTGACATTCTCATTTATCATCTTTCTTACAATGTTCTTTAGAATTTTGTTAGATGATTCAGCTTGACCATTGGATTGGGCGTAATAAGGCGTGGAATTTACTAACTTGATCCCAAATTCGTTCAGATATTCTTTCACTTGATCACCATTCATGGAAGTCCCATGATCCACCATCAGGGTTTGGGGGATGCCAAATCTGTAGATGATGTGATCACGGATGAACTCTATGACATTCTTCTGAGATATTTCTTTTAAATGTATTGCCTCTACCCACTTAGTGAAGAAATCCGTTGCTACTATAATGAACATGTGCTGCTTGGACGATGGTGGGTAAATCTTCCCTATTAAGTCTATCGCCCAGCCTCTGAACGGCCATGGCTTAATGATTGGTGCCATCTCCCTTGCTGGCGCCCTCTGAATTGGCCCGTGTTTTTGACATGCTAAACAACCTTTTGCATGTTGGAAGCACATTTCCCCCATTTTAGGCCAAAAATATCCATTCCTAATAATTAACCACCTCATTTTTTGACCAGCTTGGAGGGCTCCACAGATTCCTTCATGTGTTTCAGCCATAATTACCTTGACTTCTTGTAAACTCATGCATTTCAACAAAATCCCATCCGAACGTTTCTTAAGTAATTCGCATTCGATCAATGTGTAATTTAGCGACCGTAGCTTTATCTTTCTATCATTCTTCCTCCATGGTTCTTTCAAAAACTCCTTTATTTCCACCCTCTAATCCATTGCCTCTCCTTCTTGTATACAATGAATTCCGATTCTATTTGCCCTCCTTTGCACAACAGGCAATATTGTTCCGTATTCACAAGTAGGTTCCATACTTAAAATTTTTAAGTAACCTGAGGCAGTTTGAGCTAGTTCGTTTGCTATGTCATTGTATATCCTGTTGACATATTGAAGTTCTACTTGGTCAAACTCCTCTAACAATTCTTGAGCGACCTTGTACTGGCTTATGACGGATTCACTTTGACATCTGAAATCACCAGTAAGTTGGTAAATTACCAGTTGGGAATCGCCCCTAATAGTCACATTTTTCACCTCCATTTCAATCAACAACTCTAGGCCGACAATCAATGCTTCGTATTCGGCCTGATTATTGGTGCACATTCTGCCCAATGTGAAAGCGAATTTGTAACAAACCCCTAAAGGATTTATCAAGGCTATTCCTACCCCTGCACCTTTGGAAGTTTTTGATCCGTCGAAATATAGGATCCATGGTTTTAACTCAAATGAGTCTATTTCCAATTTAATTTCTTCAGGCATATCGAGGCACGGGTGATCGGCCAAGAAATTAGCTAACGCTTGATTTTTTACTGCCTTCTGTGGTATATATTGTATCTCAAATTCGGATAGTGCCAAAGTCCAAATGCCTATCCTTTGGTGTAAGGTAGGGCGAGAAAACATGTACTTTACTAAATTTACCTTGAAAATTAAATAAACTGTTACAGGCCGTAGGTAGGCCCTTAATTTGGTACATGTGAAATATAAAGCGAGACATAATTTTTCAATGGCAGAATAATTATATTTACATTTTGTCAATCGCCTACTCAAATAATATATTGCCCTTTCTTCACCAAATTGGTCTTCTTGCGCGACCATTCCAGCTATCGATTCTTGTTCGGCCGATATATATACCTTCATTGGCCGTCCTTAGATAGGTGACACCAACACTGGCGGATTAGATAAATACACCTTCAAACTATCAAAAGCCTTTTGATGTTCTTCCTTCCAGACGAGTTCGTCCTGGTTTTTCAATTTCAGTAGAGGCGAAAAAGCTTTTATTCGCCCTGCACAATTAGAGATAAAACGTCTTAAGAAATTTACTTGACCCAGAAATCGTTGCAATTCTTTCTTTTTGCTAGGCGATTTGGCCTCAAAAATGGCCTTTGCTTTATTCTTATCAAGTTCGATTCCCCTTTGGTGTACCAAAAAGCCGAGGAAATTACCGGCATTGACACCAAACGCACATTTCAAAGGGTTCAACTTCAACTTATATTGTCTCATTCGCTCAAATGAGCGTTTCAATTGTTCGAAATGATCTTCCTCTTTAACAGATTTGACAACAATATCATCCACATACACTTTAACAAACTTGCATATCATATCATGAAAAATTAGATTCATTGCCCTTTGATAAGTTGCTCCAGCATTTTTTAGGCCGAAAGGCATAACTACCCATTCGTAACACCCCAAGGCCCCTGGACATCTAAAGGCAGTATTGTGTATGTCTTCTTCAGCTATATATATTTGGTTATATCCTGAATATATCCTGAATATCCATCCATGAAGGAATACATGACGTGTTCGGCAGTGGAATCAACTAAAGAATCTACTGTAGGCATGGGGTACTCATCTTTAGGTGTTGCTAAATTCAGATTTCTAAAATCTATGCACACCCTTAATTTACCGTTCTTTTTTAATACTGGCACGATATTGGATAACCATTCAACATACCTATCCGTCCTAATGAAGCCTGCCCTTAGTAATCGCTCAATCTCTTTCTTAATTTCAGGTAACACGTTAGGGGCAAAGCATCTAGGAGGCTGTTTATGGGGCTTAAAATTTAACTTAGTTGGCAATCTATGTTCCACTAAATTTTTATCTAAACCAGGCATGTGCTCATATTCCCAGGCAAAACAATCTTTATACTCTTTTAATAAAGCGATTAAAGCTGTACTAACCTCTTGACTGAGCATCTGGCTGATGAACGTTGGGCGATCTTCTCCCACGTCGCCAATGTTTACTTTGACCAAAGGATCTTGTGCTTGAGCGTTCCCAGGCTTGATGATTCTCATCACTTCGCCATCCATGTCCCTTGTAGGCATTTCTTCTTCTAGGCAATCCACCTTGTTGATTTCTTGGTCAACACTTTGCTCCAAACTGAATACTGCCAACTTGTTTTCCAATGTTTTCAATGCTACCTCTTTTTTGGTTTTCTCTTGACATTCTTTATTGAAAGCCACTAATCTGGCTCTGAAGGCCTGGATCTCGGCCACATGCTCTTTCGGTCGCCCACTCATCAGAATTCTTCGATTGTCCTTTTGCCAATCACTGGCTCTTCTAGGACCACTATATTTGGCCTCATTTGACTGAACATCTCAGCGAGTGCATCTACCAAAAATGGTTCTTCACTCTGTTCGACGACCTGAGTTTCATTTCCATCCTGGATTATTCTGACAGGTCCATAGTTTCCCTCGTACATGAATCTTTCCACTGAGTTAGCTTCTGCAACAAAAGGCCTATGATCTGCTTGTACCACTTCTGCTTTACCTTGGTCATTCCAGAATACTAAACACTGGTGGAGCGATGATGGTATACAGCGACTTCCATGGATCCAATCTCGCCCTAGAAGTATATTGTAACTAGTAGGACCATCAATAATAAAGAAGACTGTAGTCCTAGTAGTCGTTCCCACCGTTATATCTAGTGGCATCACTCCTTTGGCCGAAGTTGCTCCCCCATTAAAGCTTGTAAGAATGACCTATGTTGGGATCATGTCATCTTCTGTCTTTGCGAATTTCCTCATCATCCTTAATGGGATAGTATTTATGGCTGCCCCATTGTCAATGAGCACCTTCACCACTGGTATGCCATTGACTAAAGCCCTCACGTAAAGTGGCCTTAAATGCTTAGTTAGTTTCATAGTGGGTTTTCTGAAGACGACTTTTTCTGCTGCATCAATTTCTACTTCCTGTTTGTCTCCTGTCGACCTATCCCTTTGAGATGCACCAACTTGCAACACCTTGGGCTGGATACTTGCTAGTTGGGCACTATCTTCATTCTCCGGTGTTTCTCCCATAACTACCCAACCTGTTGGGGGAGGTAATATCCTTGGAGGAGATCTGTACTTTTCAGACCGAGGTACCCTTTTCTTCCTTTTGGGTGTTCCATATAACACGTAGTAGTCGAAAGAACGCCCAGATGGTTCTCCCAACAAGTCTACTTCACGGACTCCTTCCCGATGCAATTGCTTCAGCAGAGTGTTGCGCGATACTCCTCTCTTTCTCCTTTCTTCTTCTAGATCAATTTCTTCCTCAATATCAGTCATCCCATCATCCTCTTCGCTTTGTATTTCTTGAGATAACTGACCCTCTTCACACTCCAGCACACACGCTTCTTCCTCATTTCTTTCTTCTTTATCCTTATTCTTGAATTCGTTGGCCAACAGATAGTTATTAGCCATTACTGGAGGTAAAGTACCAAACTGGATAGTAAGGGGTGGTTCTGTATCGTCTTCGTCTCCTTTGCTTCGATCAAACTTCGACCTCCCAGAAGAACTTTCTGGCATTTCTCCCATTGACTCCCCAGTGCCAGTTTCTTCACTATCCTCAAGAGCATTTTGATTAGCTCTTTCTAGTACTCTTGGTGCTTTAGGACGTGGCTTTTCTTGTTGTTGTCTCATCATTCGTCCATAATTCCGCTGGAATCTTCTTTGTTGAGTCCTGGTCATCTCATTAAAAGGCACAACACGTCTCGCATTATGCTGATATGAGTACCACACATTAGGCTGGCAAGGCTGTGGTTTGAATGATCTCATATACCTTACTGGCTTGAACTGCCTTCCCGGAGGCGGTTCTCTATAGAACGATGTTCCCTGCCTCTTGTTTGGATCAAACCCAGGGCGATGGTGATTCTGCCACACTTCTGGTCTCCAAGTATTTGTTCTCACTTCCCCTTTACACCTGGCACACAAAATTTCCTCATCCTTCATGGGTTCTTTTCCTCTGATGCGTTCAAACACACTGGCATGTTTCTCTGGGTCTTCTTCATCGTCGATAACCAACTTGAATCTTGGCAACTTATTTTTAAGATTGGTCGTCGTCACCATATTCACTTCAAGTGGCTGTGGGAAAGGATTTTCGTCCACTGCCATTTTCTTTTTGTCTTCGAACGTGATTCGTCCTGACTCAATAGCATCCTGTAAAACATGACGGAAAACCAAGCAATAATTAGTCATGTGTGACCATGCATTGTGCCATTTACAATATTTTTTACCCTTGATTTGCTCAGGGCTTGGCAATTTATGATTATCGCTCAACTTTATCTGTTTATCCTTATACAATTTGTCAAATATGAGGTCAGCCTTAGTTACATCGAACGAGAACGTTCTATTCTTCTTATTTTCTCCTTCCATAGGCTCATTGCTGGCTAAGTCTCTAGGTTTAGCCATTATGGGGCAAGTATACGCGTCCCCTTTGGTTAGTTCGGCCAAACATATTTCAGTTTGATCGTAAAATTCATCATTTATGGCATGGATGCCAAAGTTTGGGTCTTTATAGTAAGTCTCTTTACTAGAATTTTTCACTTGCTCTTCCTCTTTTATCAAACGTTCGTACCTAATCACGTTCGCGCTGAGTTGGAACAAATCAGGGAATTCCCTATCTTGGAATTTTTTCTTTAAGTCAAAACTTAAACAGCTCTGAGCAATTTTGACAAATTCTTTTTCGGGCAAGGGTACAAAACATTTACTCCTAGCTGTTTTGAACCTTTGAAGGAAGCCTTCTGCCCATTCATTTGGCATTTGACGTAAATTCGCCAAATCGACCAGTGTAACCTCAGACTCTGTTTTGTAAAACTGAGCATGGAACAACTGTTCCATTTGTTGCCATGTCTGAACGGAATTTGCTGGCAAATTGATAAACCATGAAAAGGCTACTCCTGTTAAAGAACTAGGGAATAGTCTCATCTTATGGTAATCGGTCACTTCACCACTCTGTAATGTGAATCGTCCTATGTGTTCTAGAGTAGATACTTCTCCTAAACCAGTGAACAACGAGAATTCAGGCACTTTATATCCTCTAGGCCATGGATATACCTGGTCTACCCAATCAGGATATGGCTTAGTGTAAGTCGGCCTGATAACAGGACGCACCCCAACAGCCATTTGATCTTGTACTATTTCTGCAATTTGATTTCTCAACAGCACATTTGGATCATATGGGACTCCTATGGGTTGATTTACCTGTTGGTTCACTTGAGTCGGCCTGAAATTTGGTCCTTGATTGGCATGGAAAGTGCCATTGTTTAGACCATTATACCAATTATACTGAGTATTTCCCCCCTCATTAACACGGGGTAAATCATGACCGTTATTCGGCATATTATCTTTTATGTTCAAATTACCCCCCAGGTTAGTAGTCGCGTAACCACCATTTAAATTTGGCATTCCATTAGCCCCCTTATTTGAGGTGGAAGGGCCAAAAAACGCTTCTAAACCTGGGTTCAAACCAGGGGAGTTGTGTGGTGAAGTATGTCCCATAATCGTCATGGTTTGGAAATGATTTCCCACTGGTATGGCTGGTTGACATACTTGGCCTACTAATTTGCTCATAAGATCATTCAAAACACTTAACTGTTTGGCCATGTTGTCATAGTAAACGTTTCTGTTCTGGGTAAATTTTTCCATATCATGGGCATTTCGTAAATTTACCTGTTCAACGACATCTTGTGTGAGTTCTCCAAGCAATGCACGCATGGTTCGAGGACTCAATTCTGTCATTGGTTCATAACGACTGTGACTGCTCGGAGTCTGTCCTTCTGTCTGAAGATACGGTTGTTGCTCCTCGTACCGCTCGATCACATACTGGACTACTCCGTGACTTGCTGGTGCTTTATCGGGATTTTTATGAGGCATAATGTTTCCTTTTTGTATCTTCAAACACCAACTGTCCCACTGGGCGTGCCAAATTGTTTCGCGTGGGTTCGCTCGCTAACAATTAAAAGGGGATCAGACGATTGTGTAAGGGACAAACCTCTTGGAACAAAGTCCCAAAAAGGGGGTGTTTATTGAATATGAAGATTACAAGTTTGGACGTGGACAAGATACATCCAAGGGGCGCAAGCACACAAGTACAATGGAATCGAAATTAATTAAAACTAAATCTAATAAAAGGAAATTACATATTCTCTGTTTGAGAGTCAATTTTGTTGGGGCTATCTCATTATCTTCTTCTTTCTTTTATACTGCTTAGACGGCCTTCAACTGCTTAAGAACTGCTTGAAACCACCCATTTTCTTCATCATGGCCAATGTGTTAAAACTACCGTTCATAACTTATCACCGCACAGATATTCTTGAGGTTCTTAGATCATGGATGTACTTAAACCGCTTGAAGCCGTTGCCTTGGATGGTGGCAGGACGTTATTTCCACTAGGGCCTTTGGGTAACTTAAACCGTTTGGGCGATGACGGATTTATACCTTTGGGCGACTGCAGGGTCTTTTACTCGCTCAGCCTCTGAGCGTTCTGCAGGCTTGGGCGATAGCATTGCTTTTGCTTCGTAGGCTTTTATGTCACTTGCCCACACTTTTATTCAGGCTCTCATACTGGACCTTCAGTTGGGCTCCGCTCTTCAGATACTGGAACCTCGATTGGGCCTTGCTCTTTTGGGCCTTCTGCTTGGGTTGCACCTTTTGTGTGTCAACAGGTAGAGAGTTCAGGAAATGAGGGTTTTTAGTGTAAGGGAACAGCTGACTCACCGTCGCTTGCCCAATAGATTCAGTATCATTAAACGACGTACCTAGGTAGAATTCATCACGGTCAGGGTGGGCTTGCGAAAGAAGTTTTGGATTTACATATGGTCTGGTAAGGAGGTTTTGGAAATCCCCGAAATTGAGGGAGTTATCAGAAGGAGTCTGTGAAGTCGCCATGTGCAATGAAATGCGGTAGTTGTGGAGATTTCTTGAGAAACGTAGCAAGGAAGCAAGATAATGAACATTGACCTTTATAGAGAAACATGATGTAAAGACGTGAATAAAGTGGAGCGACGAAGTGGCGTGTCTTTTGGGTTATAGGGGTGTAACGTTACATTTTTATTTTAGGTTGTATGAGGGTTACCGCTAAACGGAAATAATGATTGAAATTATCTGCCATTTTGAGGAATTTCAAGTATTTTCGGAAAATACAAATGAAAAATATGACAAAAATTAATAATCGATATTAATTATGTCATATTGGGGGAGGGGGGGGGGGGTAATTGTTGATATACAAAAAATAAAGCTCAATTAAATGGTCCAAGAATTGTAGCCCAGTTAGAAAGTTCAAGTTATAGGCCCAAATGAGACCATTGTAGAATATATTGGAGGCCCATAAATAAAGTATTATCATCCCCCAAGCCTGCAGGACGCCCATGATCTGAGCGAATGAAGCGTCTTACTGTCGCCCAGAGCGAGGATCCCAGTCTCGCCCAAACCTCCAAGTCGCTCAAGATTTGAGCAAGTATGATGTCTTGTGTTACTTAAAACGACGGTTATCGAAGCGGTTATGGAGCAACCTTATCACATCCTACGATCCAAGAATTTCGGTTACAAGCGGTTAAACAACATGGGTCTTTATAAATTTTTAGGTCATTTGCTTATTTTATATAAATAACCTATATGAAACTGTTGAAAATGCTCATTTTGCCCAAACAATTAGGGAAATTTGCAATATAGGTCCCAAATCTTTCAAAATTGTACAATTGGATTCTAAACCTTTAAATTATAGTAATTACATCCCGAATCTTTTAAGATCGTACGATAGAAGGTCATCTGGACAATATCCATTCAAAAATCTGTCAATTGACGAAAATTTAAGCATTTGATCATAATTTGACCAATTTTACAATGTTCAAAATGATCTCATAACATTTTATTAATTAAGAAAGGGGCAATTTGCAACGGATGTAGCAGATCTTTCAAAAATGCATAGCAAGTTCTCGAATATTTAATAAATGTGCACCGAAAGGATTTCTAACGATTTTCATCTCAAAAATCAATCAGTTGATCAAAAGTCAATCAAATTACCATAATTTGACCGATTTTAAAATGAAAAAACAAAAAAAAAAAATTTAACATTTAATTAATTAAAAAATTTTGATGAAAATTTATGATCAAACATATATTGACCCAAAGTACTAGGGCTGTCCGTGGGTCGGTTCGGTTCGGTTCTGAAGATACCCGGACCGACCCAAAACTTTCGGGTATTTAATAAATGGATCCGTCGGGTCCAAATATAATTATGGAACCGTTCGGGTTCTGTTCGGGTCGGTTCGGTTTCGTCCGGTTCCGTACCATAATCAATTTTTTTAATATTTACAGCAACACTACATAAAATACAACTAATGACATTTCATTCGTAACTTTTACAAATTAACGTAGCCAAATTTAAAAACATATAAATAACTAGCCGTCCAATAAGATTAATTCAATGCATACAAATATCAAAAAGTAGATATTAATATTACAACAAAACTACGTAAAGTATATTCATTTGCTTCAAATTAAAATGGGCTAATATGTTTTAAAAATTATTTGAGTTTTAAAATTAAAATTATGAAATAATCTGATTTATTTAATTAATTAGCTAATTTGTATAAAAAAATAAAATAATTTAATTAATTCAATATAAAAAATAAAAAAATTATTTAGTTTCGGTTCTTATTCGGTTCTTCGGTTCTTGGTCTAGACCCAAGACCCGACCCAAACCCATCGGTTCTCGATTCGGGTACCCGTTCGGGTATTTAATTTATAAAGAACCGCTCGGTTCGGTCCGGAACTTTTGGACACCCATATAAAGTACAACGAAATCCCACAAAACATAGCATTGGCCTTTTTTTTTTTCTTTTTTCATTTTTTATGCTTTAACTCTACTTTATACTTTCACGAAATAAATTTGAGTTATATTTTCCCCCTAAATTTCTACTTTTTGTAGGATTTGTTTGAATCTTATTTTTTGAGAAAATATACTTTATAGTAGCTTCTTTTTTTTTTTTTTTTTTTGAAAATTTGAGATTAAAAAATTAGGAAAAAGTTGAATTTACGTATAAAATTATATTATGCTCCGTTTGATACACCATATTTTCCATGGATTTATTTCCATTTTCCAACTTTTGTAGTGTTTGATACGCAAAATTTTCCCAGAAAAATGTTTTTCAACTTTCCAAATTTTCCACCTTTTAGATGAAAATAAATTCTTAATGTTTTGGTTGGTAAATATTTTTCAAGTTTTTTTTTGGCAAATTGAAAAAAATTAGACACAATGATAAAAAAAAAAACAATTTCAATTCAAAACAAAGCCAAACGAATGATATTCGGTATGATAATTTTTTTTCATTTTTTTTGGGCAATTGGAACAAATTTTAGACCCAATGGTAGAAAAAATATCACTTTAATCAACAATTTTCATAAAAAAAGAAGCCAAACAGACACCAAACTTTCAACATTTTTCATGAAAAATTATACCAATTAAACACAATTAATTACAATTCCCAATAAAACAATTTTTAAGCAAATCAATTCCTTGTAAAACATTTTCTTTCCACCAATTTTCCACATTTGTAATCAAACGGACCTTATTGAGAGAACGTGCGATTAAAAATAAATTTTTACAAAATGAATTACAACAAGGACTTAGCCCAAACTTGATAATCATTATTTTAAAGCTCTTTTTCAATCACATATTTATAATTTTGTGCGTAAAATTTTTTCCTACTTTTTAACCATATATTCTTTTAAAAATCACTATACAAAATATTATTTTTCTAAAATAATGGTTATCAAATAGGAGGTTTGTTTCATTAATAAGAAATTGTCTACATTTGATTATACACAAAACTTTCATTTTAAGCATTCATTGCTGCCCTCTTTCCAATTTTCCATCAATTTTCTGTTCTGCCATGTTTGATAGGCCATATTTTTCGGGGAAGTAGGAAAATATTTTCCACTTTTCACTTTTTTGACTGTTTGATAGGCGAAATTTTCTATGAAAAATATTTTCCGGATTTTCCCCACACGTGTGCAATTTCCGGGTTTTTGATGAAAATGTTTTCCCGCATTTTTGGTGGGAAAATATTTTCCCGATTGGTTGGAAATTTTTTCTTTTGGGCAATGGAAACAAATGTCGTAACTAATGGTAAATTTTTTTTTTCAATTTAATGGACAATTTTCATGTAAAACAAAGTCAAACGAACACTAAACTTTGATGAAAAAAATGATTTTTTAGGAAACAATTTTTTTTCCTTTTTTTTTTACTTTTTGGCAATAGAAACAAATTTTATAACCAATTGTGAAAAAAAAATATCATTTTAATGGACAATTTCCATGTAAAACAAAGTCAAACGAATAGAAGATTTAAAAATTTTTCGGGTGGAAAATTATACCAATCAAACACACTTGAAATCATTTTTCTTGCAAAATATTTTCTAGGCAAATCTTTTCCTTGTAATATATTTTCTTTTCACTCATTTTCCACCGTTGCAATCAAACGCACCCTTACATTAATTTTTGCGGTTCCAGCAATTCGACTAAAATCGTGTGGAATATACCATTCAAGACCGCAAAAACGTTGTTTCGGCTTTGACACTGTCTCACTCATTCACAGTTGACCAAGGAAAAATCGCTTAGTAGCAGAAGTGTATCACAAGGAAGAATGAGAGGAATTGCAGAGGAAAATCGGAGGTCTTTAAGCAATTAATCGGAGAATATGGAATTGGATAGCGACGACAGGGAGCTGAAAGCCGCCGGAGCAGAGCTACTCGACGGCGGCCGCTTTGGACTTAGCATTCGCGGTTGGGAAATAGAATCTCGGAAGCTTCCAATTCTCAACTCTTCACTTCTCCAACAGTATATTCTCTCCTCCCCTCATTTACTTCTTTGCGCAAATTTGTATTATTTCAATGTAGCGTCTTGAAAATTGTAGCAATTAGTTTGCTTTTGTTTGAGAAGCAATTACTAAGTGAGATAAGGTTCCGGATCAAGAACTTAAGTTATACCTCATTTATAGTGAATTTGACATTTATGCCAATCAGTTGGAGCAGTGATTTGTGGTTATGGGTTTAGTTTAAAGTCCTTTTTTTTTTTTTTGGGAAAATTGCTAAGCTGCAGGGATGGGGAAAGCAAGGTTGTGGTACTAAAAGGATTAGGGTTTAGGTGCTGGCACTGAGGCAAGGGTGTGCTCCAGTCATATTAAGTTCTACCGTTGTGGGTTTTTAGTACTTGTTCCAGTTTCCAATATTATGTGGGTCGTATCCTTCCTAATCATTGTTATTGCCATTTTAATATACTGTACTTTGTGAAACGCTAAACATAATGATTAGGAGGGAGCATATCCACAGCACGGAGAAAGGATTGGAGTTGATTAGGTTGTATTGCCAACTCTGTTGAATGCAATTTGTATATCAAAATACGAAAATGAAGGAAAATAGGCTTCATGGTTGGGAAATTCCCGTAGCAACTGTAATTGATGCTACATTGGTCGCCCAGTTTTCTACTTTCTGTTGGAGGATATTGTAATGAAGAAATAGAGGTTATGAGCTTTAAGTGCTTCCTCTCCAAAGAGTAGGCAGAACTTTTATTTATGTCATCTAAACTTGGTCAGAGAAAATATCTAATATTTTGGTGTTATTAGATGTATTTTAATTGGTTGGTCAAGTTAGATTATGCCTATGGAAGTTGAACCGAAGGCAGTCTCTAAGTCATGTGCACCTGCTACTCATAGGACATGCTTGAAGAAAATTGTTCTGAAAGGAAATCTTTTCAATTGGACGGTAGTGTAGGACAATCCAAAGCTGGTAGGTCAATGTTGACTGTGTTATGCCAAGTGCATTTAGGCAATAAAGGGGTACTTTACTGCTTCATTAAACATGTAGTATGGGTTTTCAAGTGTTGCAGAGGATTTAAGTACATATACGGATTTTGGTTGAATACTAATGCTTGTGTTGGAGCAGATGCTGGTAGAACTGTTGTATTGTTTTATGTTCTTTTGGGGTCTTCTTGTTAAATATGTACACTGTTCTGTATCTTGGAGAAACTTAATAATTAATTGCCTACATCCTCTTTGTCTATAGGTGGGAACAGAAGCTTCAGACATCCCACTTTCCAGAGATGATTTTTGGGGAAAGTTCTTTGGTTCTTAAGCACGTGAATAGTGGCATTAAAATTCATTTTAATGCATTTGATGCTCTCCTTGGTTGGAAGCAGGAGTCATTACCACCAGTGGAAGTTCCTGCAGCTGCACAATGGAAATTTAGAAGGTAAGTATACACCATATCTCTATTACTGATTCCTTAATTAATCTTCCATTCACCTCTGTATAATTATGAACTGTAAGATTCTTTCCTTAAAACTCTCAGATGGATGCATATAGTTAATAGAGATCCCTCAATTTACAAGGTTTGGGCTATTTTTGGTGCTAATTTAGACAAACCATCCATTTGTTTTATCAATTTTGGCTGCCTTATCATTTAGTTAATGAGGAAAATAGTGAAGCTTCGGGTAGATTGACAGACTACTTTAGGTTAAAATTAAGATTTCGTAGAGTTGTTTCAGATTTGGTCATATGGCAGATCTACTTCCAAGGCAATTTATTTGATATTGATGGAGTGATATAGGAAAGAAGAAGGATCTTTGGCTGTTTATATTAATTTAGAATAAGAGAATAGTAGAAAATGGGAAATTGATATTGTTCAGGATATGTATGAGAGGATTATGTCCATACTGAGAACCAGTGCAAAAACTCAACAAATTCTTATTATAGTACAGTTGCATGAATGAATGTACAGCTTTAATTCCATATTAATATGTTTTATTTATGATGGATGAGGAATAAGAAGATGCAATATGAGGTGAGGTTCTATGCTATATATTCTTGCATTTGATATTCTTTTGGTAGACAAGAAGAATTAGTTATAAAGGAGAGTTGTGGATTAAGTATCTAGATATAAAATAGATCAAAATTAGTTGAAGTAAGCTCAAGTACATGAAGTGTTAATTTATTCAACGAAGAATTTCATGCAAAAGGACATGTAAGCATCAGAGTCAGAGGTAGAAGTTACCTAAAAAATGAATAATTTCGGTGCTTGTTCGTTTATTCATAAAGAAAGAGATACTGATAAGATCACATTTTAAGACATGTTCAACTCATGAGAAAACATCACAAAAAATGTCTTTAGTTTTTCTAATATCGAACATGTCAAAAAAATAGGGAAGTGGTCTGGGCACATAACTGACATATCTAAAACTCTACTATGATCAAATTTTGTTTTGAAAAACGGTTACTCGTTTTCTATAACGTAAATATACGACAAGTATATGATGTCAAGTTTTTAATATAAAGATTAAGTACGGATGTCAAACCCACATGGACTGAAATTCAATTTATAATAATTATGTAATCTCTATTTTATCTAGACAATCGAATTATGAAATCAATGGTTTTGAACTAATTGTGAATCTTGTGACGAATTCAACTAATGAATGCAACTTTTAAGAAATAAATCAATATAAGAAAGTCTAGGGTTATGATTTCACATAACTATCAACTATGTTTCTTAATTGTGTAATTATTTGTAATCAAATTTTCTAAGTTCATAAGCAAGAATCTTAATTTAATTCTACTCACACCTCGAGTAAAAACTATTTCTAGAATTCAATTCCAATATCTCTATTCCGAATTTTAAGCTCTTGGTTCTTATGTAGAGCATGCTTAAAAAATTTATATTTTCTTTCGAAACCTATAAAATCTAAATTTTGTTATTCTGAGATTACACCTAAATTTCTTTCTCCAGTGTCGAAATCTAAAGTATAAAATCATTCAATCAGTGGCTAATTAATTGAAAATATGGAGAATAAACAACACAAATAAACATAATGAAAAATTTCAAAGAAATAACTAAATAAAAGTAAAACATAATCTCAAATTGATTACATCAAACCTTTAGTTCATGATAGATGAAAGAGGCATAATCAATTCAAAAATAATAATAAAAAAAATGGAGAAGAAAGGAATTAAAAACTGGTTTGGAGCTTGAATTCTTCTTCTTCTTGTTGCCTCTTTACTTTTGATTGATCTCTTGCTTCTTGCCTTGTTGAATTCCTTTAAAGTAGTTTTTAGAGTTGTATTTATATTAACTTGAAGTCTTGGAAGAGTTGGGAACGAATTGGGCTTTAAAAGAAACCTAAATAAAATAAAACTCCTCTGTCGCCGAGTGGTGCCTCGGCGTCGCGATTTCTCTTTTCTCCCGAGCTTGGGCGCTGGGGCGCTACTGCGGCACCTATTATCTGTAAAAAATAGCACTATGCATTTTTCGTTATTTTTATCATAATGTATCAAGGCTATTTAAAATGCGTTGGAAAGATAGCTGAAAGAGCTACAACTTTACTAGAAATCGCTCTTTTTCAATTCGAACGTTTACTGTGTCAAAAACGGGTCTTAATCTCCGGTTAAAAATCTAGAACATATTTTTGCGGTTGAAAATGTATTTGTGAAAACATTTTGATCTTATTTCACACATTTTTGACTTTTAATTGCATCCGATTGACTCCTAACAATCGTCAATAATCGTTTAGTGGCCCTAACCAACTATTGAAGAGTTGTAATTGAGTCCTCAAACTTTGGATTTCACCTTTTTTTTTTTTTTGTCGTTATTCACTTCTTTCTTTCAATTTAGCGTCTAATAATCGAGTTTCATCAAATTAATGGCAACTTCTCCTAGATTAATGCTTACATCACTTTTCTCCGAGTTTTGCATTATTCACACCAATTCATCTAACCTATAAAATAACACGAAAACACAAATCAAAACGTTCTAAATTTCTCAAAAACAACTAAAATATCAAGTTTAAGTGGCATCAAAACAATGAGTGAAACTCATTCATCAGACACCTAGATTATACTATGAAAATCACTGCGGATCATGCAATACTAGATGAGATCTTAGATCTTTTTCATGTATTGTTCCATACTTCCTTGACAAGAGTTGTATGAACTTGCTTAGTCCTTATAATGGATGAATTCACCTCATGTTTTTTCATATGCTATAAGGCACATGGTGTGTTGTTCTATTCCCTCTTGAAATTGTAGAAATTTCATTAAGTAATTTATTATGTTCCTTATTTTTCTGTATGGAAGGGAGAGTGGCATGAATATCAAAATAATAGCTATATTGTGTCATCTTCTCTCTCCTGGTATTCCTCACTCTCATTCTTTTTATATCCTAAATTCTGCAGCAAACCTGACCGTCAGGTGATACTAGACTATGACTATACCTTTACAACTCCATACTGTGGAAGTGAAAGTATTGAGACGATTGATAAGGTGTGTGCTCTTTCTCTTATGCATCTGAGATGTACCCAAAGCTGAGAGGCTTCTCCATTCCAATATTCCTCGAGTGTTGTTATGAGTGATACGATGACACCAATTGGTCTTGTCTAGTCACAACTTTTTGTTTAGATTCCTTTTTTTCCTATGTTCTGCAATTGGCAACCCCTTGCAATTAGTGATGAGTCTCGTATACACTTTTATTACAAATAGTGAGAAACTTTGATTGTCCATTTTCTCTGAATATAGAGGGTATTTACTTTGCTTTAGTGCTGTTTATTATTAAATTCCTAAAATTATTCTTGATGTTACCTTCATTAGCCTGGAAGAGGAGCTCGTTGGGAAGTCTGCAAAGAGAAAATTGACATGGTGGCCTTGGCATCAAAAGAGCCTATTCTTTTCTATGATGAGGTTTGTGATAAAATAATAGGTGACATCTGGAGCTTTTTAGTAACACATCTTTAACTGTCTTTTCCCCCCTGCTCTATTTCTTTACAACGGCATAAATATAAAATTTAACACCTTGACAGGTCATCTGTGTCTCACTCTTGACAGTTAAAGTGGTAAACACTGATCTTTGCTTTGATTAATGCCCCTTTTTTTCTGGATGGTCTAGATCTAATTATGTTTGTCACGATTTTGTAGAGAGTCATGCCCAGTGGCTGGTTTCTTCTCTTGCGTTTTTGGGTGAGTCTCTTATAAATAATAACTCCTCATAATAAGTTCTTTTGGTGAGTCAATATTATTCGCTGAAAGGTCGTTCAAAACTGAATTATTAAACTTGCACTTCTTTGTTCGGTTTCTTTCTGTTTTCTCTCTTGAATTTATCTTCAGTTAGAGGGTTTGTACTTTGAGAAAACATTCAGAATTTAAGGATGGTTCCTTGAACCATTTTTGTCGCTGGGTATTTATAGTTAGATGTCTTCTTGTAGCTCAGAGTTGATGGGGTGCTCATGAGATTAAGGGACACTCGTATGCATTGCGTTTTTGGGGAGAGTTCCTTGCCCATTATTCTCGAAGAAAGCTGCTGGAGAGAAGCCACATTTCAAGCCTTTTCATTGGTACGCATTTTCTCTGTCCCTCTCCCACCTCACCCCACCGATCGAGGAGAGAAAAGACAGTACATGGGGAAATTCTTATACCGTTCTGATTAGCTATGTGATAATTATATTTTTCCAAGTTCATGTATTTGTTCATAAATCCTAGGGAGTTGAATGAGATTTCATATTTATTTGTGCGCCATGGTAGCATATATATTTTTGGTCATATCCTGTGTGCGCTACCACCTAGTCAAAAATTTTGAGAGTTTTTCGGTTACATATAACAACCTGTTACTAACCAGCAAACTGGCCCCTTTTAAGGAGAACTGGTGACTCTGATTGGTTGAACTGGATTGAACCAGTTCACGAAATAGACACGATCATGCTGCTATGCATGTCATCCGGCTATTTATGCTAATATTCGTAAAACTACAACTTTACCTGTTATATAAGAAAACTACAATGATGAAGAAAAATATATCGACCATTTGTTAGTGACTTCCGATTAATTTTTAATCACTTACAATTTACACCTATAAGAAATTAAAAAGTTTCCGTCACAGTGCACAGTATATGAAGATTTAGGGTGTGTTTGAGCCACATTATTTTGGAAGAATGTATTTTGAAATAGTAGATTGATGGAGAATGTATGGTTGAAAAAGAAGGAAAAGTTATTGATGTGATGAAAAATATTATTTTATTGAAAAATGTGTGGTTGAAAATGAGTAGAAGAATGAGAATGAAAATTTAATGTGACTCAAACATGGGCTTAATATTCCAGTGACCATGTACCAAAACTAGAAAGGAACCAAAAAAAAAATGATTGCTAGTTTTTAATATTAAGGAGCTATTTTATTAGTTTTTTTAATGCTAAACAGCTATAATAAAAATGAGTAGTGGATCTCATAAAATGTGTGAATAATAAGTGGACAATAGTTGTGAATGTGTGGTTAAGATTAATATTTGACTTTGACTTGAAATTATAATGATTATTTAAAATAAATCTAATAACTAAAAAAGAAAAAAGTTCATAATTTATCTCTGGTGTTCAAACATGAAATTTCTGAACTTCGTATGGTGGTTTTATCACTGACTTAGTGACCTGTTGCCTTGCTTGGGTAGAGTAGAGTCAAGTTGGATAGATATGTTATGAATAGTCAATCCTCTTCACGAGTTAACTTATTGGAAGTTGAAATAGGGCCTGGTTGGATGACAGTGCATTTAGTTCACATTCTCTACTTCCATCACCTTGGATGACAAATGTCTGTATCTTGGATAGTTTGAAGTAGGCATATCAAATTAATTCTTGATATATGATCATTCTTTGTATTAAATCTTGTTTTCTTCTTCGAGAATGACTCATTTCTCTCAATAATCTGGTGCAGAAAGGATATCCTACTGATTCTGCTTCATATAATGATCCTGGTATGATCAGCCAAAGGCTCCCAATCATCTTGCACAAGACTCAAAAGCTTTCAATCACATAGATCATGTAAGCTTTAATAAATTCTTGATATTATTTATTTGAAGAAACCGATAACTCATCTTGTTGAAGAAAAGCTAAAAGAGTTGACTTATAATTGTGAGTATTGTTTTCATAATTGTAGAAACCTTAATTAATCTTTGCGGGGAAGGAAATAGGAAAAAAATTGTGTTCTTTATACTGTGAACCCTACAACCCTAGCTTGCAATTTCTTGTTCTTTCCTCTCATGTCCGATTGGTTACAATGTTGAGTAATCTCTGTTAATGAAAGCAAATTGCAGTGCCTTTAATGCGTATGAGTAAATATGTCAAGACTAAATTTAAATAAAAGAATGTGTACCATCTTTATCGGTTTAAACTTTTAGTTGGGGGTGAGTAAACATGGTGTCAAAGTAGGTTCTGAGTCCAAATCTCACTACCCTTCACTTAAAGAAAATGATGCATTGAAAGTAAGGTCTACACGTGAAGGGTGTATCTGTGCATATTCTTTTGATGATTACTAGATCAAGAACACGAAATTCCGACAACATTCTTGATGATGGATATTGCTCAGGAAGTGCTCACCACCAAATACCAGCACCGCCATTCACTCTCATTATGTTGCCGCACAACACCACAACTCCGATCAGCTCCCACTATGGCTCACCGCCTTCTTGTTGGCATCACCCTTCTACCGATATCTGCTGTACACCATTTTTACAACCTGTATCTACTGTGCACCTTCCCTCCCCATCTAAATTAAACCCAACATTTGGTTGTGGTTTAACTACAGTAAGTATCAGAAGTACAAATTGGTTAGCTGACCATCATCCCAAATCAGCTCATAAGACTATAGTTTGGATTCATAAGGGTATGTTTGACACACGGTGATATTGCGAATACATTTTTCGTGCTTAAACTTGAAAAAGAAATCGAAGACTGATATTGTCATTACTTGTACCCAACTTCAATAAAATGATAGGCTACATATATCATGCGATCCATCAACAACAATATAATTTTTTATTTTTATTTTTGGTTTTAATACATGGAGGAGGGGGGATGGGTAGGTGAGGATCGAACCTCCACCTCTTACTTGGAAACTTCCCCTGGTGCAATTAGACCCAAGTGGTATTGGCTACCAATAGCATTATCGAGAGAAGCAGTACAAAATATTTCATAATATTGAAACTTGGACTTTTATTATTTAAACTGCCATCGTTAATGAAATACACTATAGTTATTTGCATAATGCTATTCTATTTCTAGCATTTGCTAGGTATCAAGGGCAAATCAACCTCGTCGCACCACTCAATACACCGCGTCTCATAATATGAACTATTTATGTCATTAGGCAAGTAGGTCAGCCATACTTGTGCTCCTAGTCTCCATTTCAACACGCTGCCCTCCATCTCCTTGTTCAATCTCCACCCAACACCCTCCTTATATTCCTCGCCCGAGAAAATCAAACCACCAGTTTTAGTGAATGCCCGGCTGCCTCCGGTGTAACGTTTTCGAAATTGAACGCCACCACCATTCGATGGCTTCCACGAGGCAATTTCGACTCCCGTGGTGTTGTCGCATAAAATTGCATCAAATGTAGCTGCATTTCCTTCCACATCTTGGTCCCACCTCCAATTTCTCATTTTTGTCCTTGATGCCATAGTTGCCATCGTCTTCACCGTTGGAACTTTTGATTTTCCGTAAGTACCCTTCAAACTCTTTTGCATTTCCATGTCTCTTTCCATTTTGTCAGTTGACCGGCCCAAGCTTAGCCCGCCCACATAGCTTGCACCCACTTCTGGCCCAACCCAAACCCGGACTCTTGATGGAAAATACTTCTCTTCCATCCAATCACCATCCTGATCATTTTTCTTAAATCCTAGTTTCACCACATGGAAGCGCAGGTTGTCGACACGTGCCTTCACTTGGATAAATCCGTCGCTGAATCCGACTGTATATTCCAATTGAATCACAGCCTCAAGCTGCTGGTGTGCTAGTGCATACTTCAGCACAGATTCTTTGGCTTCAATAATAGCTGGGAACTGATTTTTACGTCCATTATTACTGCATTGCAACTGCATGGATTTCACCGGAGAGTAGCCTTTCAGAATCCAGAGCCCATGAGACTCCATGGCATATGAAAATCCAAGATTATGAGATGGCAATGGGGCCAAAGACTGTAATCCAACCTCAAAATCACTTGAAACCAACCATTTTGCTGCTATGTATCCAAAAGTACGCATGAAGCAAATTTCCACGTCGGTTCCTACAGTAACGAAGAAATTACGAAGAACAGGACCGGCTTTACGTGAGAAAGTTTCGAGGTTTGGAGCAAGCAATGAATGGAAATACAGGGAGCCAACCTCTGATGGTGCATCGCATGCACATAGCCAGAAAAAGGTGGGCAAGGAAGATGAAGTTGAAGAAATTCGAGAAAGATTCCGGTGAGTGAGAGTCTAGAATCCATGAAACTGGCTCGGGTTTTAGCTTTCGGAGCTGTGAACGAGGGCAAGTGCTATCATGTGCGGTGGGGGAACGGGATACGATCTCTTGAAGGAGTTGGAGTATTAGAGGCAAGAATGGCTTGTCTGAAGCCAAGGGACAAATATCAGAAGCCCAGATGACTATCTCTCCTGCACTAGAAGAGTTAGACTCGAGAAAGCGTATAGAGAAAGTGAGGAACGATTCCGACTCAGATCCAAATTTTCGCTCTGCTCTGAGTTCAATAGTTTGCACTGAATTGTTCTTGAGTAGGGTAGGTTTGGAAGCTGCAAGTAGGAAAGTTTGAGGTGAGTTTGACTCACTCCACTCGTCCGAGTTGGGGAGTTCACATATCCATGACCATATATCCATATTTTCTTGGTGTAATGTCTCTCTCTCTCTTAAGGATTTTATTGTTTACGATTCTTGAATATGCAGAAGAGTGCTAGGATTTATAGAGAGAATGAGTGATGGTAAGGTTGCCAACTTGAAATAAGTTTTGTGGGTTCAAAGGAATCGAACTTTGTGGTTATGGATGAGACTTGTATGTACTATTGGATTCTGAGGTTTTGGTCATTGGATGCATTAATTGCTTAGATAATACCAACATTCAAGGCTTATTTTTCTTCGGGAATTAACGTATTTATTCCCCTTTTAATATATTTTGGAGCATTTGAGAAAAATCACAAATTCAGGTCCCCCAGCCAATTTTTCTTATTGTCTTTCTTAATTTGTATGATGCAAATTTGCAAGAAATTAAGTACAGATGAATAGGGAAGTGTGGTTTTTCGGAATTGTGGACCAAATCGTTCACAAGGTCCCTCTTCGATGTAGTTTGGAGGTATTGACATTTAAGACAACGGATTTATGGGATTTTTCGTAGTTTTGGACGAAAACATACACATCCCTATCTTCCATGGTTTTCTCGAGATTAAGTATTTGCCTGGCTCCTAATTATTTGATCGATAAATTTACCTTTGTGCATTTGGATTTAAAGAAAATGTTTGCATGTTTCGTGCAAAATTAAAAAAAGGATGTCATTTTCCTTTCAATTTTATAATTGACGATGATGTGTGGAAATTTTACGTTAAATGAAAGGAAGTCCCATCATGGTGACATTGTTGCATGAAGTTACAATAGCGGTTGATCAGTTTTGTTTAGGTTGGGTGATTGGTTCTGCTGTGCTAATGTGCTCGCGGCTTACGATGTTACACGTTCTACAAGACAATAATAAGTGATTAATGAACTCGTGAACCATTGACTCTACTTACCTATGATGCATCTTTAGCCGCTAATTTTTTTCTTCCAATAGTTAATTATTCTAACTTTTATTGAAAATGAAGCTCTTGGGCCACATTATTTTTTTCATTCTCATTCTTCTATTCATTTTCAACTATACATTTTTCAATAAAATAATATTTTTCATCACATCAATAACTTTTTCTTCTTTTTCACCACATATTTTCCATCACATCACTTCAAAAAAATGCATTCTCTCATTTTAATGTGTACCAAACGGGCTCGAAGTGTTGCTTTTCATAATAATTTCCAGAGTCAAATTATTTAAGTCGAGCATGCATGAAAGTGTTTTTAAGTGTTTATAAGTTGTAGGTTCTGTGAAATATGTAAATAATAGATGTGTATTACGTTATGAATTCTATGAAATGTGTTGATAAAAAATAAGTTGGATTGTGGCTCGATGCTTGGCTTAATGTTAAAATGACTCAAGAACATAATTATATTGAAGAATTGCTCCAAGGTTCTTTCGGGTCTATAGTTGTATCGACTTTGCGAACATGCATCCTTGGGTCTCGCGATGCATAAGATTAGAATGATAGATCAATATACTTGTTTGGATAAAATGACAATGAAAATGAGTAGCTTGTTTAACGAAATGTGTTCATGATAAGTGAATGGTAATTGTTAAAGTGTGTTAAAGTAATGTTTGACTTTGATTTCAAACTATGAGATTATAATTTTATTTAAATTAGGAAATTACTTTTTTAACATCAATAATAATTTTAATACGATATGCAAAAATGTGGTGTTTAGAAAAAAAAAAAAAAGATAAAAAAATTTAAAGTCACAAAAAATTTTAAAAAGATGTTTATCTCTTCTTTTCCTTTTTTCTTTATCATGAGAATAAACAACAAAACTAAGCCCCTGTTTGGCCCCCATTTTTTGGGGTTGAAAATTTGTAGAATAGTGATTGATGGGAGAATGTGTGGTGGAAAAGTTTTAGATTTGTGTGTAATATTATTTTATTGATGAATGTGTGATTGAGATGAAGAGAGAGAAAAAATTAATGTAATAGAATGAGAAAAAATGGGGCTCAAACGGGGGCTAAGTAAAACTAAATAAAAACTATGTACATGTACTAGCAAAGACTGCTCCTGTCAGATCTGCCAAATAAAAAAAAATGGAGAGGGAGGGGTCGAGGGGAGGTTCAATCTTCTTGAATTAAAAAAAAAGTAATAATATACTTAGAATTGTCAGATAACGAATAGAAAAATGTGAAATTTTCAAAAAAAAAAAAAAAATTATCATACATTACTCTTTTGTTTGCAGAGTGATCCACCCAACTATTCCATTATCTTACCCTGCAAAATCTCAATATTGAGTATCGAACTTAAGAAACAACAATCGTCAACTACTGCTCTATTAGGTTTTGCGTAATCTCAGCATCTTTTAAAAAAAGTTATAGCCTCGAACATGTTTCAATCACTGCATTTCTCAAACTTCTGTCCCTAACAAGTTAATTACAGAGTTTTGAATTTCTAAATTTATTCTCGTAATTTAGCAATCTTCATGGCATGTTTCAAACTCTCTTTCAACCATATATAAAAGAAAATATGCATGTATAACGTGTCGGTGGTATCCACTGGTAATGTGTTTTAGGCTGCGCCATGCAACGCAGTACCGATCCATTCTCAATTGCTTTGGAAATTGTGAATGCAGATTCATACTTATATGGCTATGTTTCACGGGTTGCCTTTCTTCTTAGCACAGAAAGTGACACCGTGCGACAGTAGTCTGTTCCGCTAGACTGCCTTTCGCCTTTTCTCGGTCGTTTCGGGATGAAAGTAAAATTGATCACAATTTGAAGAAAGCTTACAACATGAAATTGAAATGCATTTAAATAAACTTGATCATTGATTGCTTGAGCTGAATATTACAATAGACAAAAGCAGGAAATTATAATGGCTAGTGCTGGGGGCGAACACTAAAAAGCTTGAAAGATGTTTGAAATACTAATACCCCCTATAATAGACTTAACAACAAAAACCCGAATGACGGGAGTAGACGTTAAAAAGTCGAGGAATCATACTAAACTTTTCTAATTTCCAACTATTTTACAATTAAATGAAATATTTACAATGTGCAGCCGAAGTTGGGCAAACTACGGCTGCGATAGGGTCACGGGGCTTAGGTAAAGATGCAGTCCGTGACACTCTCCCCCATTTGCTTTGGTGACGTCCTCGGAGCCATTGATTGTTCTTCTCGTTGTTGCATCCGCTCCATTTGACCAAGTACTCTTGAAGATATTTCCTAGAAGCTGAATGGTCAAAAATCTTTTCGGCAACCTTCGTTTCTGATCTTTTCAATTTAAACACTGGTCGCTTCAGTTCTGCAGACTTCTTGTATTGTTTCTGATCGATATCCGCAGTATGAGGGAGTAACAGTTGCTGGCCTGTAGTAATCTCAAAAGGACTCTTATTGGAAGAAGAGATCTCTTGAGCGTTGAAACACATCAGGGTCACATTCGAAAGTTTTACCCAATTTTCACGCGAAGCAGAGATAAAGTGCCGAAAATAGTCTTCCAGCATAGAATTGAAGCGCTATGTCTGTTCGTCTGATTGTGGGTGAAAACTAGAATTCATGCTCAAAATTGAACCAAGAAGTTTGAACAACTCGGTCCAAAATATGCTAGTAAATCGAGAATCCCGATCACTGACGATGTTCTTAAGCAGTTTCCAGTACTTGACATTATGTTTGAGGAAGAGTTGAGCTGTCTCTTCGGTTGATACATACTTGGGCGCTGTGGTAAAGGTTGTATCTTTAGATAAACGGTCCACCTTGACCGTGATAGTGCCAAAATCTCCAAATTTTGGCAATCCACCAATGTAGTCCATCGATCCACTCTCGACTGGTCTATTCGGGATGGAAAGGGGCTCCAGTAAGCCTGTCTTTTTCTGATGATCTGTCATATCTTACTGACGAACAAGACAAGTTCTCACATAACTTGCAATGTTGTCCCGCCTCTGAGGCTAGTAGTATGCACGTTGCAGTAGTGCAGAAGTGCACTCCACGATAGTCTCACTTTCCAACACTTCTCCCACATGTTTTCGAAACTCTTCAAGTTCCGGCTGAGCCATACAGTCGGTGCCTTAGTGGGAGGTTTGGCACCCAAAACAAGTTCAATCCCACGATCAATTGCCTTCCTTGGTGGAAATCTCTTTGGTAACTCATTCGGCTTGATGTCCTCAAATTCCTTAACAAGCCTTCTGACAGGTTTTGGAATTGGATCAGTCACCTCTTCAATCTCTTCCAATCGAAGAGTACACAAAAATGAGGGTTCATTCCTCTTGAAACCCTTACTATATTGCATGGCCGAAATACCCTTCTCGCCTGCCTTCACAACTTGTGTGGGGATAACGCATGGTTTACTCCCCATCATTACTAATAAGTCAGAATGCGGCAACACTGCTGTTCTCGTGTCCCGAAGAAATTCCAATCACAAAATGAGCTTGAAATCATCCATCTGAACTGTCGACAAATTCGTCCTTCCCTCGAAGTGACCTACTTTGATCGACACAGATTTCGCTACTCCCGCTATCGGTTGAGCAAGCGGAGTTGATTGCTTTGACTTTTCCCTTACCTCTTTCTAGAACAAGTCCGAGCCGCTCTACTTTGGTACTTGCAACATAGTTGTGGGTAACACTGGTATCTATCATAGCTCTGATTGGCTTTCCATTGATCTTCACATCAATGTACATCAGGCCTTTCGCCCTACAAGTGCAAGATTTCGATTCCTCCATCTTCGACTCTTTCGAGTGACCATCGTCCCTTTTCGTAACTCGATACAATAGTGTATTGCACCGATGTGAGAATGCACCAACTACATCCTCTTCCTCTTTGGAGTCGGTCTCGTCACTTGCTTTGATTTGGTCCTGCCACTTGCTAGTTGGCAATATGCATTCACCATCCGTTTCTGAGGATACTGTCACGCGTTTTATACAACGTGAAAATGCCGCAAGTGTATAGTGTCAAGTTTTGTAATATAGTGATGAAATAGAGATTTTCGAACCCACAGGGATTGATGTATGATTTCTAATGAGTACTATAATTATGTAGTTTCTACTTTATTTGGACAAGCAAATTGGAATGATGTTGTGATTTTTATCTAATAATGACAAACTGAAATTGACAATTAAACAAATGTAAAATTCAACGAAGTTATCAGATTATAAAATTCTAGGGAATGATTTCATCGCACTATCGACCATGTTTTTCAACCTAAATTTGCTAACTCAATCAGATTTCTCTTAATTTATAGGCAAGAACCTTAATTTAATTCTATCCCCCCTCTCGAGTGCCGGTTTGAATTTATTTCTACAATTTAATTCCAATATCTCTATTCCGAATTAAATATATAGAAATTATAAAGCACGTGGTTCTTAATTCAAAACAAGCCTCAAAGATCCGTACTTTCTCTCGAAATCTACGAAACCTAGGTTATGTTGTTCTATGATCACGCCTAAATTTCCCTCTCTCAAGTGCCGAAATTCACGCATCAAATCATTCAACTATTGGCCAAGTAATTGAATGCATTAAATTCAAACATCATAAATAAATAACCAGAAAAATCCAAAAGAGTTTAAATATTAAGGAATCAAAACATGTTTCAAGAGGATTACATCAAACCCTAGATCTAAAGTATTAGTTCATAGTAAAAACAATTGACAACATGAGATTGATTATAGAAAACATGGAAAAGAAAACAAGGATGTAGAAATACTATTCGTGGCCGCTTGATTTCTTTCCCAAAGTGTGTCAATCGCCCCTTCTTTGAATGAATTCTTCAAGAATTTTGCTTCCGTTTTTCTTGCTCTCTCTAGCCGTCCAAGAACCCCTAATTAGGTCTTCCACCTTGTATTTATAGCCTCAATACATATGAACACGGATTGGAGTTGGATTGGGCTAGATTTCTTTTTAAAAAATTCATTTTTTCATTAACCCGCAGGCGGCGCCTAGGCGCCCAGATTAGGCGCCTTGGCGCCTGGCATTCTGTTGAATTTTTCTCTCCTGGGCGCCAGTGATGGCGCCTTGGCGCCCGGTTCGCTGAAACTCAGTTTACGCTTTTTCAGTATTTTTAACATAACTCTTTCTCCTGATATCCGATTGAAATTATTCAAGATGCATTAAAAAGCTAACTCAAAGGGCTACAACTTTACTTCAAACATCATTCTCCAATTCGATCGTTTACTATGTCAAAAATGAGTCCCAATATGAAACTACAAATCCGGAGCAAAACTTTTCAGTTGGAATTTGATTTGTGATCATCTTTTGACTAAATTTGACCCCTTTGACATCTTTTCTCATCCAATTGGCTCCGAGCACTCTCAAATCTTCATCGTGGGGTTCGGCATAACTTTTAAGTATTTGTACTTTAGTCACCGAACTTTGGATCTCTTACAATTTAGTCCTTTCCTTTCCAACTTTTGTTTATTTCCTTCAACTTCACCAACCTATCTCACAACATCAAAACACACATAAAAACACTCTAAAACTTTCTCAAATGTAACAAAATAATGCATTAAGTGGCATAAATGTCATGAGTGTGGAGCACTCATCAGACACATAAAAAGCATTTCAATTTAGGACTGGCACCAGATCTGCCCTCCTTTGCTTTTCCTTGGTTCCAATTATTATTCTGATAGTTGCCTTGATAGGCTCCTCCCCGATTCTGAGAGTAACGCTCTCTCCCATTTGAGCTCGAGTTAGGTCTATGAGGTCTATTTCCACCTCCGATAGACTGACTATTTCTCGAATATCGATCCTCTCTCGATTCTGGTTGATAGTCACTCAAACATTCGACAGCTCACATAGCTGCGCTTAAATCAGTGACCTTCTATCTCTGAAGTTCCGTGCATGTCCACGGTTCCAACCCTTCCATGAAGGTGAATAGCTTGTCTCTTTCGACATGTCTCGAATATTCAGCATATGCCCGGAAAAGGCTTTCACATACTCCCTGATGGAGCTTGTATGTTTCAGTTCTCGCAGCGCACGTCGTGCCTGATAGTCCACATTCTCTGGGAAAAACTGAGATCTGATTGCTTCCTTGAGGAGATCCCAAGAATCTATTCGGACCCTGTTGGCCTGAATATCAGCATACTTTGTTCGTCACCATAGTTTTGCATCTCCACCTAGATACATGGTAGTTGTAGTAACCTTTCTTGCTTTGTCTTGAATCGAAGTCGCAAGAAAGTATTGTTCCATATCGAACAAGAAGTTCTCAACTTCTTTAACATCGCGTGTCCCTCCGTAGGTACACGGTTCTGGAATTCTGAGCCTATGCATAGACTCTTGCACGGTGGCTTGCCCATTGCCAAACGCGCGTTGAAGAACTACTAGTTGAGCTCTCAACGTTTCCACTTCCTCCTGCAGATCAGGTATGCTAGAAACAGCTTCAATCATAGCTGCACAAGCTTCTTGGCATTCATCCAGTTGGATGCGTACTTCCCGAGTTTCCGTCTCTGCCACCTCGACCTTTTCTCCGAGGCCCTCCATGGCCAAACACAACCTAGTGTTTGTCACCTCAAGCGCCTCCAAGCGCTGTTTCGTGTTCCTCTTTTGAAGATCTACCACCTCTGTGGTGTTCGATTCCATTGGATCCATAGCTTTCTTATCGAGGGTCTTGAGCCGCAGCTCTGATACCAACTTTCACGGGTTACCTTTCTTCTTAGCACAGAAAGTGACACCGTGCGGCAATAGTCTGCTCCGCTAGACTACCTTCCGCCTTTTCTCGGTTGTTTCGGGACGAAAGTAAAATTGATCACAATTTAAAGAAAGCTTACAGCATGAAATTGAAATGCATTGAAATAAACTTGATCATTGATTGCTTGAAAGCTGAATATTACAATAGACGAAAGCAAGAAATTACAATGGTTAGTGCAGGGGGCGAACACTAGAAAACTTGAAAGATGTTTGAAAGATTAATACCTCCTATAATAGATTTAGCAACAAAAACCCGAATGACGGGAGTAGACGTTAAAAAGCCGAGGAATCATACTAAACTTTTCTAATTTCCAACTATTTTACAATTAAATGAAATATTTACAATGTGCAGCCGAAGTTGGACAAACTGCGGCTGCGATAGGGTCACGGGGCTTATGTAAAGCTACATTTCGTGACACTATGACTTGCTAAGCTTTAGGTCTTCATAAACCGAGTCTTGTGTGTAGGAAAACTATGGTTTGATAAATTTATAAGTAATTATAAACTTAGTGAAATATGTCATTATTTGCACGAACATCATCAACTTCAACTAAACTTGTTAATTCGTGCGAAAACACAATTGAACTTATAAAGTATTGTTACGTAATATGCAACTTCGTTAAAATTGCACTTCAAGAGCATGTCGTGATAAAAAGCTAAAGAAGAGTCCGCGTTAGAAACTTTTTGCGTTCCTTTATATTTTGTGGCAATAAACGTTATCTTAGTGATGAATTTTTTTACAGATTTTTGTGTACTATATGCGTTGCTTTGACAAATTTTTTAATAAAAGAATTAGTAAATTTTGATGAAATATGATTGAAAAATTAATAAATTTTATGAAATATGTAATTAAAATTAAAGTTTTATCAGGTAAATAGCTCTAATTTGGATAGTATGTATTTGTTTTAGGGGTCCGAACCATCTCTTAGGCCATGTTTGATTGCAACGAATTACATGGAAAATATCATATCCGAAAAAAACGAATTTCACTTTAACCGTTTTATCGCAACGTGAAAATGGAAATCGAATTCCAAGGTACAATCACTTTATGTTGCATTTTCTTTATTTTCATGGAAAATGAATTCCTATGGACTTGATGAATTTTTATTTTCTAACTAATATGTAATTAGAATTCCTTCCATCTTTGTCTATCAAACGGACCGTTACTATATAGCACGGTTTTCTCGGGTATGGTGGTGGGGTTTTGAAGACTTGGCAGTGATGACAAAACCAAAGCCTGCCTTCCTGTAACTCCCATAACTCCATTCCAAGACGTAGAGAGAGAGAGAGAGAGAGAGAGAGAGAGAGAGAGAGAGAGAGAGAGAGAGAGAGAGAGAGAGAGAGAGAGAGAGAGAGCAAGCGAGCAAGCGAGCAAACGTAGCTTAAACTGTCCTGTTCTCTGATATTAACTCGAAACAAGAAGCTAAAGGTTCCGTTGTTTACTCCCATAAAACCCCATTCTTCTTCTACCCAATATCCCACCCCACCCCAACCCACCCCCATACACTGATACACACACATTACCCAATCTTCTGTGTATATCAATGGCGGCTACTGGTAGTGATGGGTTTGAGGATGAATGTTTCAATTTCACTTCAATTTTTTCATATGATAATCCTCCGACAATGTTGTGTTTTGGAGATTATGGCAAAGAATGTGATTTGAAGATTGTGGAGAATTCTGCTAAAATGGCTGAAAAATCTGGAGTTACATGCAGTGATTCATCCTCCACTTCTTCAACAAATTACACACTACCAAAATCCAAGAAAAGAAATGGGTTGGGGAGTGCAGAATCCATTCTGAACTCCGGCGTTAATTCCAGAGCTCCTGCAGAAATCCAGAAATACTGTAAGAAAACTAAGTCGACAAACTCAACTGTCTCTGGCCATGCGAAGGTCAGTCAAGACTAAGAATTGCATGTTAAGGGAATACTAAATTTAAATACATAAATGTATTGCGTTGCTTAAATGCTTAAAATTTTACAAGTTTTGGCTAAATATAGGAAAAGAAAGAGAAGCTTGGTGAAAGAATCACTGCGTTGCAGCAACTCGTGTCACCCTTTGGCAAGGTTTGATTCATTTTATCAATTTACAAATATTTTAACTAGTTTAATTACATTTTTCTCTTTACCCTTCCTTTTACACAAATCAAATTGTGTAAATACATATTTGGAAATTGATGGTACAGACAGATACAGCATCAGTGCTTCATGAAGCAATGTGTTACGTAAGGTTTCTGCAGGATCAGGTTCAGGTTCTATGTTCTCCTTACATGCACTCTCTGCCTGTAAGTATTTCTTATCTCCCCTCAAATATGCATATACCGTGTTTGGTACAGTCTAGTACTATATGGCCGTAGATTGGATGATAATTGACAAGAATTTTACTTGTTTTGATTTTACTGTTGAATATGGTCTGTATTATAACGAAATTGTGCAGCGTGGTACAGGAACAACATCGGAGCAACAATATGTTATAGAATCATGTCTAGCCATCAATTATGTAAATTGTACATAGCAGACTTTATATGATAAAATGAATTCGTTCTACGTATATAATGATATCATTTGTTAATTGGATTCCATCTAATTTTCAATTTTATGCAATATATCCAGTTCATTTTACATGATAAAAACAAGAGTTTAGAAATTAGTAATTTTGAGGAAAAAAAAAAGTCTAAAGTTCTATCAATGAGCTGCATTACAGAGGAAATTTTACAAGGGTAATGCTACATGTACACACACACTTTTACACAATCTTTTACACCTCTCTCACATGGAGGGGGGTCCACGATTATTTTATTATGTGTGGGCCCCCTTCCATGTGAGAGAGGTGTAAAAGATTGTGTAAAAAATTGTGTACACTTAGCATTATTCATTTTACAATGGATTGACCCCACCAGTAGTTTTCATAATTTTTTAGTTTGAGATTGGAAATCAAAGTCTGATAATGCCACCTGTTGATAAGATAATGAATTTGAGTGATAACTTTAAAACCAAAAATCAAACGTACCAACCTTACAAAAAATTGAATAGAGTAACGGCAAGGAAATGAGTAATAAAATACCAACGAAAAAATAATGACAAAGTAATGTCAAATGAAATGGAAGCAAAGTAAGGCAAGAGTTCAACTCTCTGTCTTTAAGTCAATTTTTTTGCCCCGTCTCGGTGCCTACAGATGAAGACAATCAACTCCCAAGATACAACGACTATCTCCTTGTGTTTGTAACACTTTAAAATAGAAGAACAATGAACCTAAGATTGGTTTTTGTACTCCATCTAGAATGAAAAGGAAAACAGATTTTTATGCAGAGTTTTGGTTAGGAAAAGATGAATTTAATGTTATGAGTGCATATTATTGAGATGAAGTAATGAACATCCCATGTGTCTTATTTATAAAAAAAGAGAGGTTGTGAGTAAAGAGACACGCCTCAAAACTCAGCAATCTTTGCCAATGGTCACAGCTTTTGCTATCGCTCGCATGTTGCCCTTGCGTCGCTTGAGCGTCAAAAATAGAGCCTCCGTCGCTCGCATGTCGCTCGAGCGACAGCCTTACCGTTCGAGCGCTAGGCAAGCGACAGAGTTTGACAATTTTCCAGCCACTTTTCCTCTCATTTCTTTCAACTTTAGACTGCAATTTCTCATTCATCCGGAATTGCATTTGTTATTCCAAATGTACGACAACGATCTACTCGATGAGTAGAACAAGTTAGTCTATTTATTTTCATAATTTGACTATCGAATTAAGTCCGAATATTTGGTCGAAATTGACACAAAAGTCACTCTACCTTGGTTTGATACTTAACCAATTCCAATTTCCAACACCTACAAGAGAGGCTACCTAACTGGCCGCTTTTAAAATTTGTAGAATGGGATTTTTCAAGGCAAAAATGTTGTAGAATGTATATTAATGGAGCCTTGTTGGAATTGAAATTGATTTCCAGTTCCAAGCTTATCTTTTCATATTAATGCCGCTAAATTATAATTCTAGTGAGAATAGGAATTCAATACTATCTATTTAATTGATCATTGCACTGTTTTCTTGAAAGAAAACGCAAGAATGACACCGTTTTTGCATATTCTACACAATAAATCATAAGTAGCCAAATTTTTTTCCATCTTGTTAGCTGACAATAGTTTTGGACATGCAGGAGGACAAAGAAATGATGGGGGAGAGTGAAACCGAAACAAGAAATGATCTAAGAAGCAAAGGGCTGTGTCTGGTTCCTGTTGAGTTAACCCTACATGTAGCAGACTCCAATGGAGCTGATTTCTGGTCGTCTTCTACGGTGAACAATAACGTTTTGTCAAACTAAAGACTCGTCTCTTCAACTTTCTCTCTCTAAGTTGGAAATGGCCAAGGTTTTTGCTGAAAAATTTGCCTTTTGACAATACAAGAAAAAAAGAATTTTGGGTCGTTTGTGGAAATCCTTTATGTTCCCCATTCTGATCTGTTTATTACTAAATGTGTAATGGAAAATGAATGGTGAAATATGGAGTGAAAGTCATGAAAAAAGAAAAGGAATGGTGAATATGTGAAAGCTCAGTGTTGTGAAATGTTTGTGTAAATGGTATATAGGAGGAGAAAAGGAACTTAGGTGAAAGTTTTTTCATCCTAGTTTCTGGGTAGAGAGAGAAATTGGTGGAGGGGTTTAAACTTTAAAGAACACAAATGTTGATTATGTCTATTTACTTTTTGTGCTGTTGGAATGTTCAAACTTGAAAGTATCCTGTGTTTGCATTTTATCGAAGGCGTCTTTTTATAATGCATTTTCATTCAAGCAAATGAAATACAAATATTGCCAGGCGGACTAGACTATACTAGAAAAAGCTAATATATATGATAGTAGAGTCGATAGCTTAGTTAATGTCTTAGAACATGAAACTATGCGGTAAGAGCCACGAGGTATGATGTTGGTTTTTTCTCCGTTAGTACAAGAGGCTCCAAGGGCTTAAAATATGAAGGTATGATATTGATTTTTTCTCAAGTACAAGACACTCTTAAGGGCTTAAAAAACGTGTACATTCAAGTACGTACGATCTTTTGTATATAAGCTTTGTAATTTTCTTGTCAAATTCGGATGATAGGGAAAAATATAAGGAGGTAGGGATGGAGGGAGTTTATGCACACATCTGGTAACAATTTCATCTTCAAATTTTATCAGATTTTGACCATTTGAATCAGACAGAAAAAGTGGCTGAATCAATTGTTATTTTTAATATAAAAAGGTAAAATAGGTATTGTGAGTAAAATTCAAAAATTGATTTGACTATAATACGCTTGACATTGTATTAAAAAGTTAAAAGGGGACACAATGCAAAAAATCGATTTTTGGGTGAAATGAGGCAAGGCCTATGTATCCTACATCATATCCTACATAAATAAAAGACTCACTTGGTGGTTACTATTTATAAACCGAGCCAAATGACTTTATGGCTCGACTTGGCTAGGCTAAGCTTGTTTTTTTTTTTATACGTTTGATTCAATATTTTATGTTACAAATATTCATTTTAAGCGATTTAAAAGTTGTTGGAAATGTTGAAGTGCAACCATGATAAATATATGATCGATAAATTTTAAATATCAATAATAATTTTACATTAATTGTGAAACGTAAAGTCATGATTGTTTATATTTATTTTCAATCTCAATCTCATTCTAATGTCTTTTTATCGAACTTTATTTTCCTACAATTTTTCGTTTGATTCGATATTTTACGATATGATTATCCATTTGGATCGATTTAAATTTTTTTTTTTTAAAAAAATTAAAATGTAATAATAATAAATATATTGTCGATTAAGTTTAAATATAAAAATTATCTTAAATTATTAAACGTAAAATCATAATCGTTAATTTTTCTTTTCACCACACCCTCAACTCCCATACTCTCACTAATTTCTCTCAATTGCATTTTTCTTCAATTTTTACGGTTAAAAGGGGTAAATTTATGGTATCAAAATGGATATTGAAGGAATTCAATGATTTTCAAAAGAATCTTCCTATATCATGCAGTGTTGATAGACAAGCAACTTCTATGAAGTTGATTATTTTGATTTTTTTAAAGATAAATTTAATGTACAGTATCATTAGAACATGATGAAAAGATATTCGATGGAATTTATGAAGTTAGGTGATTGTTTGTCATTCTTTTTGCCTCTATGATGGAAGTTTTTGTTGTATTGTGGTTTTAATACTGATAGAGATCCTTGATTTGTCTTAAATTTTACACTGTATTATCATTAATTAATTAGTCTTGACTACATACGTCTTACATAGGGTCTTGGAAAAGAAATTAAATACTTGTACAATTGATACATGTAATTGGAGATTTTATGAGCACGAGATGAAGGAGACGTAATGCTTTGCCTCAATAGGTAGAAAAATGAGGGATATGTTGAACTTCATTATCTCTTTAGTAGGGTATCAATACTTAATCATCTATACCCTGTCTTTTTTTTAAAAGAACAGAGAGACTTTTCAAACGTAAAATCTAGAAAATAAGCTTTGAATCAAATTTATTAATATTATTTTTGTCACATATCATCATTTCAAGTGTTTTAAGTTTAATGTAACTAATGTTTAAGACAAATAATTATTTTTTTTATATTTACGTTATCATATAGTCAACTATACTATGGTTCGTGCATTGCACGTGCGTCTTACTAGTTTCATAAAAAAATGTGAGTGTTGATTTGACTGGCAAATGTCTTAGGAGAGACCATGAACTTGACCTCATAATTAGTGCTTGTTTGTCTACCATTATTGTGATGAAAATGGTGTAATGAATAGTATTTTTTTGGAGATTGTATGGTTAAAATTGAAAGAAATTTTATCGGTTTATGTGTAGAATATTTTATTATTTGAATGTGTGGTGGAGATTGATTACTGTAGAAAACAATGTTTTGAAAAATGATAGACAAACAGGGGCTTAGCTTGTAGTCAACTTAGGAGCTTGAACCTCTACCACCATGGTCAGTCGTCAATTTATTATCGAGCTCGGTAAAAAAGGCTTTCAAGAGTATAGAAATATTTTGACTCAAATCAAAACTTGATATTTTGAACCTAGCAATACACCTAGGAATATGGTGAATCACGCAATATCAAACGTAATGACTCCTACTAATAGTTGGGAGAAACTTAGGCCTCGTTTGATTGGTAAAAATTTTCATGGAACTAGAAATTTTTTTTTCGTTTTTCATCTTTTGCGCTGTTTGATAGCCTTGTGTGGGAGGGATTAAAATCAGATTAAAATTGAAAATATAGCCGTTATTGTTGACTTTTATTAGACGAGTGGGACCCAATAACGGCTATATTTTCAATTTTAATTGGCTTTTAATCCCTCCCGAACGGGGCCTAAATTTTCCACGGAAAATATTTCCTCCGCCCCCCCCCCTCCCTCCCCGCCACAACAGCATTTTCCATATTTTTAGTGAAAATATTTTCCCACTTTTTTTGTGGGAAAATTTTTTCCAGCCGACTGCTCAATTTTTCACTTTAATGGACAATTTTCATATAAAATAAGTCAAACGAACACTAAATTTTGATAAAAAAAAATTATTTTTTATGAAACAATTTTTTTTTTTAACTTTTTGGCAATGGAAACAAATTTTATAACCACTTGTGAAAAAAATATCACTTTCATGAACAATTTCCATATAAAACAAAGCCAAACGAATAGAAAATTTAAAAATTTTCCGAGTAGAAAATTATACCAATAAAACACATTTGAAATCACTTTCCCTGCAAAACATTTTTTAGGCAAATCCTTTTCCTGTAAAACATTTTCTTTCCACCAATTTTCCACATTTACAATCAAACGCACCCTTAGCATAAAACATATGGTTGTCTAGCATTGTGTCAATGGTAATTTGCTAAAAGAAAGGTCCACACAAACTTTTGTTTGTTCGATAAGATTGAGGACATGTTCCCCTTAAGCTTAGAATTCAGGGGATTGTCGAACAAACTTTGATAGAAGTTTTTTAGAAAAAATTGATGAAACGTGAGGTTGAAAACTAAAAAAAATGGTTTTCATGAAATGTGTCGTTAAAATTGAAATTTGATCCGTCGTAAAGTTAATTAACATAAATTTATCAATCAAAGAACTACATTACTTTTTCTCCCAACCTTCTCCAGAGTAATTTGTTTGCTTAAGAATTTACTTTTGTACGTCTTTACCTACTTTTATAAAAAAGTACTTCCATACTTTTAAGTATGTTCTTTAAATTCATTTTTTTCAAATTCATTTTGAACTATGCATTCTCGTAATAAAATAATTTTGTACGTAAACTAATGACTTTTCCGTACTTTAACCATACATTCTTTAAAAGTATCATTTTTCACCAGATCTATTCGAAAAAATCTAAATCAAACTACCCTTAATGAGACATGCACAAACTCATTCAAGTTTGATAAGATCTATAGGTTCTTAAAACATATAGAATTGTCTGTGGACCCATAAAATATGTGGTTGAAATTAATTATTAACTTTGACTTACATTAAAATCTAGATTTTAATCACCAAACAGGGGCTTAATCTTTTTAGATTGAAAGGTATATGAGCTAAAAAGACACTACATATGACGTGGAATTTTTGAGTTTTTTCACGATATTCTCACCATTCTCTGAATGTGTTAAGTTCTTCTCTTGTGTACATTAAGCTGGGGATATACGGATGTAGTATACTTATTCATCATTAATAATGTTATACAAACTTTCAAATTAAGATTTACAGTGTACTCAAAGATAACAACAAAAAATGTTATAAGAAAAACATGTTTCATTCCTTCGATTACAAATACACTTCCAAAGGTATCAAAGCGAAGTGAATATCAAAAGGAGCTCAGACTCAAAATTGTACCCGTCTCTATGGCCACTCAAACCCCCAACACCGGACCCTAAAGCATCCCTTTATCAATTAAAGGAAGCCACAAGAGTCACTCATATACTCTCTTTCAAATACACTTAGTAGTTAGTGTACAGATTTCACAAAGAATTTAGAAGAATCGACTTCCAATTGAAGGTTTGAAAGAAGAAGATATCAAAGAAAATGGAAGAATCTAGAAACCAACCCAAACAACAAAATGCAGAAGATTAACCTAATAGGGCGACTGATAGGTGTATTTATACCCTCATTACCAACCATAATCCAAAGGTCCAAGGCTTCTCAAAAGGACATTGTTGGCATCACATCCCAACAAATAAAACACTTCACTTAGATTTGTTTAATTAAAATGAAAAACATCATTTATGTTCAATTAGGGTGCGAAAAACATGCGAGAAGATAAAAATACACATGACAAAAAAAATAAAAGATGAGAATTATTCTACAATTCTAATATACTTCACTTGTGTCTTTTAAGCGTGTTCACATGTTGTGTTTATTTTACACTTGACTCATATTTATAAGCTATTTATAAATATTCTAGCGCTTTTTATAAACACATTTCGAGGGATCTATAAGTCTTATTTATTTGTCAATCACTAATTTTTTTTTATCTCTTTATAATTTAAATCATTTATAAATACTTTCCAAACATGCTAAACTTTTGTTTGGAAATAATTTATAAAACGATTTAATTTATAAATACGTAGAATTAAATAATGAATAAGTATATATTACTTGCAGGTCCATTAAAATGTATATTCAAAAATAAAGTTTGACTAATTCATAAAAAATTATAAATTATGGGCATACCACAATTTCATTAGTGTACTTCATAAAAAAAGAAGAAAAAAGAAAAAAGGAATTCATTAGTGTACATGCTTAACTCTGCATTGTAAGTAAAAAAAAAAATAAAATTTCCACACCAGTGCCTTGTCATGAATTATTAGACAACGCTTGTTAATAAAAAAAAAAAAACGAAAAGTTAAAAATATAACCCGACCCATTGCCGGATCACCCATCACTATTAGGTCATCAATTCCACCAGTTTGACCTAAAATCGCAAATATGAGCATGCAATTCGGCAAAGCATTGTGTTGCCTAAATACTGAGCGACTTTAGAGCTCGATTGAGCCCCATTTTTTTTTTTTTAAGAATGAATTTTGAAATTATGGATTGATGGAGAATGTGCAGTTAAAAAATAAGGAAAATTTTTGAATTTATATTTAATATTATTTTAATGAAAAATATGTAGTTGAAAAGAAAAGAGAAAATAATATATTTTGAAAATAACGGAAATCAAACAAGGGGAGTAATGCTATTCATTACAACTAGTGTTAAGTGCTGGTCTATGTGAAATATATTCATTTAAATGTAAAGTCAAATAATTCATTTAATTCAATCTAGTTCTCGTTTGATGTATTTTTAAATAGTATTTTTGAAAAATGTGTGTTTAAAAATGAAGAAATTTTTTTTATTTACGTATAATATTATTTTATTAGAAAATGTGCAGTAGAAAATAAATTTTTTAAAAATAATTTTTTTCATAAAATGAAGCTTGAGCATGGCGTGCTCGGTAGAGATTAAATCGAATTAAAATTAAAAAATTAGCCGTTATTGTTAACTTTTATTAGATGAGTGAGATCCTTTAACGACAATTTTTTCAATTTTAATTGAATTTTAATCACTCTCAAATATGCTCAAAGTGTAGCTACATAAACTGATGTCCTAGCACCCGTGGTGCACCGCATAGCACCGTAACCTAGAGAACTGCAGGCAATCTCGTCCCGCTCCCGCAAATGGTCGATCGGTGGTTAAATATAAATTCGAAATCAAGAAAATTTCCATCATTTCAAATGCTTTCTCTGCAAGTTTCTTAAATATTTTTCAAATCTCCAACATCTCAAAATTCAATTGCATTTTCGTAAGCAGTTCAATTTATTAGTAATTCGTGAAGATGAGTTTCGATTCGACTCGCTCCGGGAACTCAGTTTCGAATTCGAAACGGAGCTTCAATTCAATTTCTTCAAATCCTTATAACAAAACCAGTAGCAGTGGTGCTAAAAGTACGAATACTGATAAGAAGAAGAAGAAGACGAACCAGAAAACCCTGGGCATGGCTTGGGGAGCCAATTCTCGCTCTTCCTCTCGCTCCGCCTTCCGTAATTCTCCCTTCTCCGATTTCGGCAGGTCCGTCCCTCTTCTCTCCACGTGTGTGTGTGTTGTGTGTATTAGTGTTGAGCAGGTTTCTAGCTTCTTAGAAGTTGCTTTTTATAGAAGTTTAGAAAGTAATTTAAGAAGTTGTATTGATAATTAACTGTAGGTTTCGTTGATTTTAAATGGAAATTCCAATAAATATAAACATGAAATCTCAACGGCACGGGCTACTTGATATCTTGATAATATGGATTTCTGCATGAGTTTAGGAATTGATGTTTATGAACAAGGTTGCACGTAATTTTTCATTGAGAACTTAGGTTGCGGATGTTTTGCGGAAAAATAATACGGACATGAGGTATGCCTCGTAGTTTTAAGGGAACCAGGAATTTGTTTCTTGTTGATGCTTTCTGAGAATTTTTGGTGTTTAAAGAGTTTGTCAGTATTTGGCAATTACCTGATTTTCAGTTGATTCGACTCTATGGTCTATGAACTTACAATGCATTGTTACTTCCACAGTACTGGTTCGCTATTTTATTGTTTGTGTTATGATGAATATGCTAAAATGGATGGAGAAAATTCTAAATTATATTTACTTTGCACTATGTTATGTATGTCCTTTGCTGCATTTGCTTCTTTAGGTAATGTCTCTAGTCATGTTACTGAATCTTTCATATTCTGCTTGCATGATACTTGCAGGTGTACAATAGTGTCATTTGTTCATCAAATATAATTTTTGATTTTAAGATAATATGTTAAATTGGTCTTTCTTCCTAATCCTCTTTCATTTATTTTATTTTCTTTTTCGATGTAAGTCTCTTTTCATTATTTTTTCAATTGTTCTTTCTCCTAATCCTCTTTTAGTTATTTTCTTTTTGTTTTGGATGTAAGTCTCTTTTCTTATTCGTTTGGTAGTTATGAATATATAATATTTTTAGTTTTTTGATTGTTTTTGTCTACTTGGGTGTAGTTACATGGTTTTGAAGAATAAAAAACTACACGAACAGTTTGATGCCGAGGCTTCAAGCTCTTCTCAAAGTGGTTCTGCTTCTGGGAAATCTATATTTCACGGGGTTTCGATTTTTGTGGATGGATATACCGTCCCGTCTAGTCAGGTTTGATTTGTACTCTGATATTTTATGGGCTTCTGTTTTCATTATATAGATGTATTGGATTGCTTAACCTTGTTTTGTTTGGATTCAGACAGTCAATTGTATTGCATATGTTCATGCAATTCAAGAATTTTAATTAAAGTTAAGAAGAACACTCAAGTTTGAAACTACAAATTTTCTGAAGATTAAAACTAAGCATAGGAGTTGTTTTAGACGTTCCTATTTATCTTTAGACGCTCCTTTTTTTTAAAAAAAGTCATTACTTCTCTTATTATATTCCATATTAGGAATGTAGACATTTTTTATTTATTTTTTACTTTTTTTGCAGGAGCTTCGAGGCTACATGTTAAAGTATGGAGGACGATTCGAGAATTATTTTTCAAGGCATCGTGTTACTCATATAATCTGCAGTAATCTCCCTGACAGTAAAATCAAGAATTTGAGGTTCATCTTGTCTTTGCATGTCAAACTGATGCATTGATGTTTTTGGTACTTAACAAATTTCTGTTTGTGAATTTGATACAGGTCATTCAGTGGTGGGCTTCCAGTAGTTAAACCCACCTGGGTTCAAGATTCAGTTGCTGCTAATAAACTTTTGAGTTGTACGTCATATTTAGAATTGATTCTTTAGTTTAAATTTAGGTTCATTTCACGGTACTCACAATCAACTTCTGAAATTCGTTTTTGTAATGAATGTTTCTTCTAAATCTATGAATTGTAAATGTGTGAGGAAACCTGAGAAAGAACTCATTATTAGTAGTTTTTCCTTTTTTAATAGCAATAGAGAAGGAATTGGAAAGAAAGTAATTCAAAGATTAAATACATTTTGATCTACTATCATTTCTGTTCTTTAAATTTGTAGGTTTGTCAGCATTCATGACCTTAGTTACCTGGAATACCATTTTAGCAGATTATGAATTGATATCATTTTCCTAGACATGATATGCCATCATCTCAGGGTACATAGTATATCTTCCCACTCATTTTCTCTCACCAGCTTATCTGTTTGGACTGAACTGTAACAAGAGGTGTAATACTTTTAAGTCGTTATGACAACGAGCTAGCTTATGGTATAACTTGAACTTCTCAAAAAATATTGAAGTGATTAATTAAACACAGGTGTCAAATTGCTCCCGAGTCCTAACCTCCTTCCTGGGACAAAGATATATCCAAGTAATAGTTAAAATAGGTTTAGAACACCTGCCGTAGGATTTCACTGCTTCTGTATATTTGTAGATCTGCTGATTTGCTTTTCATACTAGGGAAAATTTTTAAAAGATTGCGAGTAAAAATTTGAGTGGCATCCATCAAAGTCACTCTGGTTGTTTGGTTTGCCTGTAGGGATCCCTTATCAACTCGATCAGCTTGCAAGTGAAATTCATAACCAACCAAAACTATCTGCTTTCTTTCCTCTGAAAAACATCCGAGATTCTGATGATGTAGCCCTAAATCTTGGCAATCAAGAAATTTCTGAAACTGAGAATTCATCATTGGAGTATGGGACTTTGATGGTTGCCAATTGTCCCGAACAGTGTGATTCTACAGAACAAGTGGACCAATGCGGTCCAGAATTTGATGGCCTTTTGCACGTGGGCCCTACCGAAATGATACTAGAAGAGCCTGCTTGTAGTGTAGGAAGCCATTGTGAACCGAAAGGTGCTGAACTCTGTGATATTTCCATGTTAGATGGGATGGATACAGGATTTGAACCCAAGTCTATTAGTTCTTTTCAGGCTTCTGCTTCAGTTTGCAGTTGCATCCCTGATGATCATAATTTTAAAGAATCGTCAAGTTCAAGAATCAGTTTAGCATCTAATCAGCCTCATTCAACTCTTGTAGATCCTGATTTTGTTGAAAATTATTTTAAGGTAAGAACTTTGAAATTTTACAAATTCTTTTCTGGCATGTGTTTTGGTTCTATGATTCCAACGTATCAGTACTCTGAAATAGTGATTTCTTTTGAGATGTATGCATAATTTAAATTAAGAAGCCATCATCAAGCTTCAGAATTGTATGTATGTCTTTTACTCTCTTTGAAACCATTACAGGAAAAGGAATAATGCCTTGGTTGAAAATGTGTTCCTGTTGGGGTGTTTGAACGCTCTTCTGCTTTTGTATTTTTACCTTTCTGGATCTCGGTACATTTTTTATGGTGAAATGCTACGCTAATCAACTTCAAAATAAGTTTTTGGAATTTAAAAGCAATGGAGTTAAATTGTTTCATGGGATTATAGTTGCAGGGCTGGAGTGCTGAACGGTTTATAATAAAGACGAGGACTTGATGATCAATATACATGTATAGAACTATACTCAGACGGTGTTTTCTTTATTTTTCAATACACAGTTTTATGATCATCAGGGCTGGTTAGCACCAAAGCAATGATAACATCTTATATAGCCAGGCATACTTGGTGTGGTTTCTGGTAAAAAATTGAATTTACCGGGAACAGTTTCCATTGCAAGTTGTCTTCCGTACTGGTTAATATCTCAATGCTTCACTAACATTGTTAGATTCACTTCATTATCGGTTTGGATCATTAAGATGAAAAACAATGCAATGGGGGATCGTTAGTACACATCTCCAAGGATGGCCACAAGAAGAGTTTAACATATAATCTCCTCTTATTCATTTCTTATTCTTTTTTAGAATTCTTGTTCTACTTTTGAGTTTGTCAGGTTTAGTGTATTGGATTTTATTTTATTTTTAAAATTTTGGACTATCTGTAATATTCTCTTTCTGCACAACCTACTATGATTTTCTTTAGTCTAACATGTATTTTATTGTTAAACTTATAATTTTACCTGCTATTTCATTTGATTTTCATTCTTTATTAGGCTTATTTCTCTTAGTTGCACTTATATTTGGGTTAAACTTATCTTAGTTTCTAGTATTTAACTTTAGTATCCAATCAGTCCCACATCTGAGGAAATGTTCTGTATTTATTTTCCATGTTAGTATTATGATTCATTTAAATGTTTGTTGATATTGCTTCAATTTATTTGAATGTCAAAATGTAATATATTAGCCATTTTAAATTTATTGGAGAATACAGACACACTGTCCATGACTGCTTGGCTGCAAACTATCTAATCTAATATTATTAAAATCTTTCAACTTTTCTGTTTTAAGTATATGCTCTACTGCGATCCATTCACAAATGTACCCTGATTAACTTTTGGATGTTCTAGAGCTCTAGGTTGCATTTTATTGGAACTTGGAGAAATCGGTACCGGAAGCGTTTTCCCACCTCATCTGATGGGTTTAGAGACAAAAGTTCTTGTCTCAACGCCTCTGCAGTGGTTCACAAGACTGCCATAATACATGTTGACATGGTAATTGTGATCGTTTTCACATGGATTCTTTACCCCCCTCCCCCCAGTGACCCTAGAAAATCTCATATATCTCTTTTTATAAAGGTTTTTTGATTGAAGAATATAACGATGATTGAAAATATTCTATTCCAGGATTGCTTCTTCGTAGCAGTGGTCATCAAAAACCGTCCAGAATTACAAGACAAACCTGTTGCTGTTTGCCATTCAGATAGTCCCCGCGGAACTGCTGAAATATCATCTGCCAATTATCCTGCTCGAGATTATGGTGAGGCTTGTGTCCTGAAACTATATTTTTGTTTTAGTTTCATATGCATTTTGTGACTAGTATGCTTCTAGGAATCAAGGCTGGAATGTTTGTTAAAGATGCCAAGGCACGTTGTCCTCATCTTGTAATTGTTCATTATGATTTTGGAGCTTATGAGAAGGTATCCATTCAACTTTCTTGCTTTAATTCTATAATTTTTGCTTAGGCATGATATTTATTTGTTCCTACTATTTCTTCATATATGTCATTTTGCATAGCCATCATTTGGTGTTGTTTGATTTCTTGGTTTACAGGTGGCAGATCAATTTTATGACATTTTGCATAAGCATTGCAACAAAGTGCAGGTCTGCAATTGAAAATGCATTTCAAAGCTATATTGTGTTTCTGTTTTTCAGTTTTGAAATTGTGAGTTTATCTAAATGCAGGCTGTCAGTTGTGATGAAGCATTTCTTGATGTCACTGACTCGAGTGTGGAGGATCCCCAGCTTTTAGCTTCAGTAATCAGAAAAGAGATTTTAGACACTACAGGATGCACTGCAAGTGCAGGGATTGCAGGAAATATGCTTATGGCCCGTCTTGCTACAAAAACTGCAAAACCGGATGGCCAATGTTACATTCCTCCTGAGAAGGTCTGCCCCTCTGTTATAGATGAAGGGGTTTTTTTTCTTAAATCCGCCACCATATATCATTTTCATCGTTCCATTTGCCTATATTTTCTCCTGGTGTTTAATTAGTTTTTACTTGGAGCGCTCTTATCTTCATGTTCTGGTTTGCCTTCTGGTCTTGGTATTCTATTTGTGCTGCCTCGTTGACAATGTTAATTTATGTCTTTTTCTTTTGAGAGAGGTGGGGTTGGGGGATGGGGATCCCATATTATTTCTGCTGATGTTCATGGTCAGTTGCGAAGTGAATTAAGTATTGCTATCCACTGTTTCCTCAAGCAGGTAGTAACTTTGGCATTATATCTTGCAAACATGAATTAATAATCCTTAAGTAATTCAGTTTCTGTATGGTGCTTTTTTTTTTTTTAATATAAACAAATCCCACGTGGCCATCCTTGCATTGAGAAGTATAGAAATTTCTGGTGGTGTCCAACTTTTTGTGGCATGTGATTTTTTGCAAAATTGTCGAAGTTGAAATTAATACAATTAGAACCATCTTTCTGTGATACATTAAAAGTTTTTATGATGATATGATACCTTTCAGTCCAACTTCTCTCATGTTTTACTCCAAAATTCATCAATATAACTTTGGTTGGGGGGCCAGGTGGTGAGCTCCCACTGCTTTTACTGAAATAGAACTGTTTGGAATTTTGTAATTCAATTATTTGCTGTTTTTGAGTCCCTGTTTTCCTTGTCGTCATTTGAACTATTAAGGATTTTTTTTTTTTTATGATGTCCTCGTTTGATTCCCATTATTTTCAAAATACGCCCCTGTTTGGGGCACATTATTCAAGTGGAAAATAGAAAAAAAGGACTGTTATTTTCAAATGTGGGCCCCAGTTGTGAGATAAATAGTCAAAAATGGTGGCCGGCAATGGTTGGAAATTTTCTAAATATATAGAATTAATGCTGAACAAACAGGGTCTACATTTCTCTCTCTTCTTTTCAACCACACATTCTTCAATAAAATAATATTACACTCAAATCCAAAACTTCTCTTTATTTTTTAACCACACATTCTCCATCAATCTATTATTTCAAAATGCATTCTAAGCCAAAAATGTGGCTCGAACAAGCACTATATATCTCTTGCTAATTAAGTTTTGTTGAGATCTTTTTGCCTCTTCTTTAGATGTACGAGTTGTTAAACTTTATTGGAAACCATGTATCATGATTCAAACTTGCCTATTGTTTCTTGGTGATGCTAAAATTTAATCCAGATGCATGCTTACATGTTAATCTACTTACAATACTCGGAGTTGGAACATTATTTCTTTTCTATTACTTGTTTGCTGCTATTTTCTGCTCCTCATGTCAAAGAAGTGTGCTAAAAAAGGTTATAGAATGAAATTCAAAAAACTGAAAAGGAAGATGATGAAGGATACTGATGTTTGAGATCAACTTCAATCCATATCACTGATTATGTCTAGTTGAGTTTTCAGGTGGATGATTATTTACGTGCACTTCCAGTCAGAGCACTTCCTGGAATTGGTCATGTTTTGGCAGAGAAGTTGAAAAAAGGGCAAATTGAAACTTGTGGACAGTTGCGCATAATATCTAAGGTAAACTTTTGTTTTAGATGGATCATGATGTCATTGGTTGGTGCATTAATACAGTTTCGACAACTCCTGGGCACAAACTCAACTGAAGTATCAAATAACTAATGCTCCATTTGGCAAAATGTTGTAAATCATTATATATAGTTAAACTTTATTTTCAACCAAGCATTCCAATAGACCCACAAATATTGTACACTTATCCATCACTCATTTCTATCTATTTATAAATTAAAGTTATTTTCAAAAAAGACTTAAGTTTTCTACATCGAGCATTTGGCTAATTATGGGATGTGCCACTTTGGATCTTGGCAGGCTTTAATGCTTAACTATTTTGCCTGTTTGCTTTAATTTTTTAATGTGCCTTCATTCTCTTTCTCTACCTGCTAATATAGGATCTGAAGTGACTTTTACATGTCTGCAGTTGTGTGTGTGTGTGTGTGTGTGTCTATTTTTGAATTTTACTTGCTACTACTAAAGAAAAATATAATATTCAAAGAACTAGTTTTTTAGGACAACATTTAATTTTAGATTTCGTCTTTGTGATATTTCCAGGAATCTCTTCAGAAGGATTTCGGTGTGAAAACTGGAGATATGCTCTGGAATTATAGTAGAGGGATCGACAATCGACACGTTGGAGTGATTAAGGTCGGTAACCAATATCTTTATTTTGCTCCTTCTAGGATTGTACTACAGCATGCTTTCAGTCTTGTCTAATATTATCAGAGGTTCAAGCTACATCCACTTGTGAAGTAGTCTTGTAAACCTGAAGGCATTCAGTATTTTTCTTATGCAGTTCAACTAACATTCTGATATTGCTATGTTAGTGAGGTCTGTCATGTATAGTTGGTGTGAGTACTACGTAGTGCTTTGTTAGTGGGTTAGTCCCTGGCTTCAGAATGTTAGTGAAGCCGGCATAATATGCTATTCTGATCTAAGATGCGTGACGTATGGATGTGAGAAGTTATTGGATATAATATAGAGAAATGAGAGCAAGTTGTTCCTTTTGAATGCTACAGGAAGGTCATAAGTGTCATTCTCTGTTTGATAGAATAGGCTGACCTGCTTATACTTTCCATTCATCAAAGCACGTGGCACAGAGCAGACAACAATCATTTCTTAGACTAGGCAAACGTGCTTGTACTTTTCATAGTCACATGGCACTTGCTTTGGTTATGTAAAGCTTAATATATGAAGCCTACCTATACTTGGATTTTGCCCTTTTTGCAGGAAAGCAAATCTATAGGTGCTGAAGTGAACTGGGGTGTAAGGTTCAAAAATACAAATGATGTCAGTAGTCTATTGTGGAATTGATTTTCTTTTACCTTTCTGCAAAGTATTAATATTTAATTGTGCTTTTGATTTCAGGCTCAACGTTTCTTGACAAACCTGTGCAAGGAGGTTTCACTGCGATTGCAGGGATGTGGAGTGTTAGGTCGCTCTTTTACCCTGAAGGTTTGGCCATATGTTATTGAAAGTTCTTATGACAAGTGACATTGTGGTGCCTGTATGCTGATACTTTGTTGTTACTGAAAATTTCTGAAATTTAACACATTGAAGAAAAATTACGTTGCTTTGAACAATGGCATTATGTAGATAAAGAAGAGACGAAGTGATGCTGGCGAGCCAATAAAGTATATGGGCCATGGAGACTGCGAGAACCTTAGCCATTCCATTACGGTATATAACATTACTACATCAACATTTTTTTTTTCTGGATCCATGGTATGACGTTACCATTCTTTTATGTATAAAAGCATTCTTGAATGACAGATTCCGATGGCCACGGACGAACTGGATGTGATTCAGAGGACAACCACTCAGCTTTTTGGATATTTTCAAATAGGTAGTTTGGGCTCACTGAACTTTTGCCTTTTATCACGCTTTTAAGATAATTGGCTATTTGCAGACCTTTGTTTTGGGACTGAGTGCACTGAATTAGCGTATGCCTGCAAATTGGTTTGAAGATGGAAGCTTTAACAATAAGCTTCTAACTTGTTCTTACCAGAAATACAACCGTTATGTTTCTTCCACTTAATGGTAGGCTCAGTTTAAATTGACAAAGCCATTCGAAGAATTTCCCTTTTGTCCTTTATTCATTTGCTTCTTCCAGATATTGATAGATTTATTGTATCTTTAAATGATATAGCTAAATGACTTTTTCATCTGGGTCGTTCTTTTTTGTTAATTTTCTTCTCCTGGGATGGCAAGTTTTAGTGCTCATTGGCAGATTTTTAAATATCCACGTATTGTGTACATGGACATTGAATTCCAAAATGCCATTTAGCCCTTGTTTGCCCCCCATTATATCACATTCCATTACATTAATTTTTTCTCTCTCTTCATCTCAACCATCCATTCATCAAATAAAATAATAATACACACAAATCAAAAATTTTTCAACCACACATCTCCCATCAATCACTATTCTAAAAATTATCTACCCCCAAAAATTTAAATTAATGGGGGGCAAACAGGGGCTTAATCAAGTATCTCCTTTCCCTGACAAGGAGATTCATCTCTCAAAAAGCCAAGTAGGAACGTTCCGTGCTTCTTGAATACTTTGGTATCATGTGTAATAATGCATTCTTCTCTTCAAATTTGTTGATCTGTTTTATTATTATTATTACTTTTTTAAATTCTTTCAGTGATTTACATTTTTACGAAACTATCATCTTGCTGTTATATGTATTTCTTGATTTCTTACTTTTCTAATCCTCGAGAGATTTTGTTTGGTTGTATAAACTATAATGTCTCTTTCCCCTACTTAGCAGTAGGATGACCATATACTTTATCTTTGAATTGTTTGATATTTTCTTTCTTTTTTTTTTTTTGGACATTTTGTTATTTTTAGATTTTTCTATTTTGAAATTCAATTTTAGAAATTTCTTTTGAAGTAGTGGTACAGAAGTTGTTATGGAGTGGATCGTGTTTAACTGTAAGGGGCATATTACTTTTATAATTTGTTCCATACATAATATGACAATGTTGGTGCAGATGTTAAAGATATCAGAGGAATGGGCTTGCAGGTTTCTAAACTCGAAAACACAAATAATGGCAAGCTAGGTTTGTGTTTTATGATTATTAGCTCTCTATAATATTCTTGGAAGAATCCTAAGTGTTTCAACTATTTATTGTTGGTTTCTAGATTTGATATATAACATTTTTGCAATTTCCTTTGTTATTTCAATAGTGCTTTCAGTTTTATCGACTGATCTGATTTACTTTTTTCCTGAAGTCCACCAGAGGAATTCAATTCTATCCTGGCTTGTTTCCACTTCAACAAAGGACACAGATCAAGAGAAAGTTACTAGTCTCACCAAGAACAATGATATAGGTATTATAAACACGTGTTATATTTTGTTATTTCAAATTTTCTTTCGGACATGGAATTGTGCAACAGAGTTTAGTCGCACTATATAGCTTCGAGGTTTACTTTTTTAGGTGTTTGACATGGTTATGAAACTTGTGCATGATTATATTGGCTAAAGATAATATGTGTTGAAATTATCCACTCATTCACCTCGCCCCCCTTAATTTTGTTAGTGTTGCATCTGCAAATAAGTTTAGCATGGACTACAGTAACGTCTGTGGTTTCTGTTTGTTACATAAATTGCACTCTTGTTGGCCATTCCCTTTAAATCCTGGATTGAGTTCAGCTTTAGAGTTTGAAAGAGTTTTCGACTTCCTTTTTTTATCCATTACTTATATCAACTCTGTTGCCATGATATTCTCTAGGTTTCTGTAGAAACTCTGAGCTTACTTTTTTTTGACAAGGGACTAAAATGTCAATACTTCTTGACTTGATTTCTAAATTTAGCTTTAAAATCCATGTAGAAACAATAGACCATGTTTGATAGAAATTAAAATCCAGATTTTAATATAAGTAAAGGTCAATAATTAATTTTAACCACACATTTTATAGGGTCCACAACTTTTCAATCACACATTTCATCAATTTTTATCAAATTCTACTAAAAATTTGATTTTAATCCCCACCAAACAGAGGTAGAAAATTTCCATATTTTATTTGTATAAAAATGTTAGGTCTTGACTTAAACTGAACAGTAGCAGTTTTACTTGTGTTACAGTTGGGAAACTGAATGTTGAAGGAGATCGAGGTCAGTTGTGCTCCAATCATGCTGGACCATCTGTCCGAAGTGATGCTAGCTTGTCTGCTGGTGTAAGTGGCATTAGGCAGGGTGTGATTCTCCCTCCTCTACATGATCTTGATGTGGGAGTTATAGTCTCTCTTCCACCTGATGTCGTTGCAGAAATTAATGACATGTATGGTGGGGAGTTAACAAGTTTCATTTCCAAGTATAAAAGTGACAGGAATATGTCTACTACGTCAGTTGATAGTTTTGAGGGTAAATTTTAAACCTTTTCTCTCTTTAAAAGTGGATTTTCTTCTCCTTGTCAAATGTCTCATGAGGAACTGTTGCATTCTGATTAGGGGTAACTTCTGAGGAAAAGGAATGCCGTCCCTCTCATCTGGTCCAATCTAATAAATTCTCCTTTGACATTAAGGTACTGCTCCTACTCATGGTCTATGTAGCTTGTGCACAGCCACACTTAACTAAAGGATCTGAAATAAATCAATATCCCAGGGAAATAAAGTATAAATTAAACAAATTTTTGTGCTTAAAATTTGTTGATTATGCGATTTCCCATTCATGCAATGCTATAAACATAGAAAGTGGTCTGTTAGGCGTTGGAGAAGAGCTAGTCAAAAGGTGCTTGAATCATTTTTCTTTGGAGTAGTAACTGATTTCTGGAGGGTTTTAGTCAAGTAATGGGCTTGCACTTTCTCTACAAGAAGATAGCTATTTAGAAAGCTAAAAAATGTAGTGAATATCTTACATTTACTTTAGCATCCTATCATATAATTCACTTCCTACACTGGATCAATCCAGTAAACTAGTAATCTTATTTATTTTGTAATAACTGGGTGCATGATTGTAAATGAATTGATGAGATCACATTTTAAGGTGGATGGATTTAGTATGAGGATCTAGCAGGATCGGCTGCTTCTAACTTTTCCCCTCCTTTTCCTTTCACTTGCATGCACTGGGCTTCAATTTATCTAGTTAATACTAGTAGGTCACCATAAAACCCTGCTGATGCCAGCATGTATGTCGTGACATTGTATTTCACATTTGGATATGATTGTTATTTTTCATCAGTTATTTTGCTATTCTTAGTAACTTAACCAGTTCTTACATACTGCAGTTGTTTGATTGTCGTTGTTTCCAGTTGCTATGCTCCTTCAAGGAACCTCTCATTCAATTGCTTTTTGTGAAAATGTTCTAAAAATCTGTTTTTGTCATCAAAAGACATTGATATGGTATCTTAGTCAATACTAGCTATTATATCCTTGTGATCACCTTGTATCGGTCTTTTTATAAAAATCTATAACATTCTGATACTTGGAAGGACCTGTGAAATGTATCAGTCTCTTTAATATGTATCATCACCTATATATTTAGTGTTTCTTAGTTATATTTTCTTAAGGCGGAGGTCAATTAAGGTAGAGATATAATCCCGCAGCACTTCACCAATTCATCTGTGAAATAAAATATAGATAAGAGGATTTCCTAATATAATAGATTATTTTTTTACTTTCTTCAGTTTATGGTGATAATTTTCTGCGCTTTTGTTTGGAAAAACAGTGTGGTGATGAGGGAACCCCCATTCGACCTTTTTCTGCTTCAGTTTCTGAAAATATTGCCGTAATGCCCTCATCTCTGAGTCAGGTAGATCGCTCGGTGTTGCAACAACTTCCTCAAGAGTTGAGGGAAGACATACTTGAGTTTCTTCCTGCACACAGGAGACTAGAATCTGTGCCAGATGCTTTGCTGAATCCAACTGAGAATCAGACTGGATGTACTCAATTTGTTTCAGCTAATGAGCTTTGGATTGGAAATCCTCCTCTGTGGGTTGACAAGTTCAAAGTCAGCTGCTGTGGGATGTTGAACATTTTTTCTGAGATGTATTATAGATCAGGACATTGCCATTTGTCTTCTATACTTCAGCGGCTTTTCTCTGAGAAGCGTGTTCCTCTGGATGTGGGCACTGATGAATGGGACGATGCTGTTAGTTGCTTGTGTGAGCTTGTTAAGCAATATTTAGAACTCAAAATTCAAACAGATATTGAGGAGGTTTATGTTTGTATCTGCCTTTTAAGAAGGTATGTACATGATACAAATTTTTATTTTTACAGAAGTGCACTTGTGATGATATTGTTTTATATGTGTGATTTTCTCCGTTTGCATTTTCTTGAGAATAGTATACATGGATACCACTATATAGACCTGAACGAGGCAAGAGTGACTAGCCCATTTGTCATGTTTTGGAAAAGTAGGACATATGTAGAGTTAATATTTTGATGTATATTGTCCAAAAGCGTCGTTTAATTTGATAAAAGCAAAAACTTTTTCCACATTAAACATGGTGATGGAGATCCATAAAGTTATGTTGGAAGGCTTCTCAAAGAACAGACATGTATTATTGTATTTCGAGGCAAAAGAATAAGTATGAGTAATTTTAAACTCTTTTCTAAGAGATTTTAAGCATAACTAGGTTTTATGGTTTTTTTATTATGCGGACTATGAACTGAATATAAGGTTATTGAAATTTCCTCTTCTTGATCTTCTTTCTTCTCTATCTCTTTTCATCTCTTCACTTCTCCCCTCTTGTGCCCTTACTTTTTGTTCTTGTGTTCTATATGCTTTGATAGATCCATTGGTGTCAAAGCTTGCTTCACTTCTCTAACCAAATCTCAATCTAGGCTAATGTTAGTGTTTCTAGTCAAAAGAACAATGTGCTGTTTAGGTATTTTTGTCAAAAGAAAAGAAAAAGGAAAAAGAAACTGGCCAGATGGAGTGTTGGACAAAAAACACTTTTGGCCTGGCGAAGTGTCACAGATTTATACAAGCCAGATTGAGTGTGACAAAATTTGACATTGCTTTCTCTACCTTATATTTTCCTAATGTTCTAGTACTATAGCATGGAAGATTGTTTAATCATTTACGTGTTCTTGAAAACTTATTTATGTTTTGTACTGTGTTATTTTCTTATTTGCCAAGGTTTAATGTTGTTATACACCAAGATACGGTTGATTGATAGGACTTATTTTTTTCTCTATCAGGTTAACTAAGAGGTCGAAATTTTTTGGACTAGTTTGTGACAACATACTTCCTCATCTTCAGGTTTCTTTGTCTTGGCCAATATCATGAACTCCCATGTCTTCCTGCTTTCCCCTCTTCCCATATCCTTCTTTATCCTGTTTTTATCTTTTGAGGATGGGAAGGATATTTTGCTGTCTCCCTTTGAATTATTTTTAATTTTGTTTGTATTATTCTTGTGGATTCAATTCTTCAGGCATCTGTTGGCGAAAATTATGGAGGAACTCTTAATGTCTCTTCTGTCAAGGATTAGTGTATTTAACGTGGTCCTAAATTTCATTGCCTTTGGATTTATGATACCATCCCGTAGTTGAAAGTACAATGATCATGGGGATTACATTCTATTCTAGCAACTGGAATCTAGCCATGACACCTGATGTTGTAGGTGAGTCATTACTGTGAAGGTACTTTCTGCATGATGGTCCTGTTAGCGATGTTTGAAACCTTCGAGGGGTAGCCTTTAGTTCTCCCAGTATTAGCATTTATTGGAGTTGGATCAGTATTGAGACGTCATATTTGTTTGGTATGGTTTCTGATGTAGCAGCTCAAAGCTGACAGAGCAGTTGGACCAAAGTGGCTGCCAGGATTCTAGATTTTTGCTTGCCATCCTTTGATGTGATGTTTTCTGACATTTCTTCACATTCTAAACTGGACATAATGACAGAATATTTGATCGTCTAAGGAGCACAGGACTAATATTGAAGATAATTCTGAAGTTCATGAAATTAATTTGGATTTATAGCTGTCATATACTAATTCCTGTAAATGTTTAATAATTTATCTTTTATTATTTTTGGATTGATATTCATTGTTGGGTGGCTACCAATGCCTGAGACATTTTTGTGCAGGTCAATCAGGATTCTACTGAAATAGTATAGCTGTTGGGCACCCAAAAAAAATCTGGAGCTGCTATTTAATTCTTGGAGTTCTGCGTCCAACATGTTTGAGGTACATATTCTGTACTTGCTTTGCCTGGATGATTATCTGTAGTTATGCAAAGATGAAGTTAAATCAAAAGAATGTGTCTATCTATGGACATTTTTTGGTAAAAATTACCTAAACTTTCTAATTCTGAACATGGCCCATGGGACAATGCGTGCTGGGTTGGCCCGTGCCATCCGAGTATTGGAGCCCGACACATTTTGACGTCTATGTAGGAGGAAACAAAATTTAAGCACTTAAACTTTGTCTTCACCAACATGTGCTTGTCAAAACTAACTTAATTTAAAACTTTAAATTTTACAACTTGAACAGGTATAGCAGATAATGTGAGGCTGAAGACTGGTTATGCACCAAGTCATTGGAGGAAAGCCGGGCAATGAGACAGTGGGGATCAAGGTTACGATGTGACTTCATTATTCTTGAATTATTGCAACAGTACTCTCAAAACTGGGTTTGTAGCACAACTCAGCAAGAAGATGAGAAATGGTTACTTTGCTGAGCTTCTGGGCAAGACAGTAGCACAGCTCTGGACTGGAAGGACTATAAAGCTAAATATAATAACTAAGTGGACTACAAATCTAGATATAAATATTTGGGCATTGTACTTCCAGTAATTATATGAAGAATAATTTCATGCCCTTGTGCTAGAGTGCAGTAATGTGAATAAAAAAATATACTCTTATCAAAATTTCTCAACAATTCTTCTTTTCTACACGGAATTGTGAAGACGTGATTTTACTTGTGCGGCCAATTTATTTTTCTCATTTTTCATTAAACAACTGAGGTTTAATTTTTTTTTCAATAATGATGATAGCGAGATTTAATCTACTAAAATTTTTATTTGTACCATATTTAGTGACCATTCCGTCTCAAAAACCTCATCAAGCATAGAAACCTGCGAGGTTTAGTGCTTTTTCTTCCCCCCCCCCCCCCCCCCAAACACCCACTAGCAACTCTTATCGATAATTTTTTATTATCAATTTTTTCGTTTCTTTTTTTTTTTGAAAAATCTAAACACTAAATTTGCGAGGGAAAACTTGTTTCATCCTTAAATTGAGATGATGTTGAAAGGGATTCATGAATCTAGAAAATGGACTTTAGAGAGGTTTTATTGGACTTTGCCATTTGTACAATTACATCCTTTTTTGACATTGTGATTATTGTCAAAAATTGTTTGGGTTGAAAAATAAGTTTATTTTTAAACTGGCAAATCACAATTTTCCACATGAATGAATGTAAGCAATGGTGTATACCAAAATGTGCCATGTGAATGAATGTAAATAATGGTGTATACCAAAATGTCCATCAAGCATGATTAAGTTTTATTTGTATATCTAAAGATTTAGGACAAGAGACACAAAGATACACTTTCAACATACGTGTCAAGTCTACCTACCTGAGTGAAGGACTGAGGTAGTCGAATAACTTATTTTAATTAAGAGTATATATTTGATATTTCACGCTTTGTTGCAAGAATCATGCTACATCGATAGAATATATTTGACATTGGACTCTTTAAAAAACAGTCAATTTTTGAACCCAATCATCTATTGTCACACGGCACCTGTCAAATAGGTGGGTAAAATCATCTGACAAAATGGCTTAACTCTTGTTAAAAGGGAAAGAAAATTCAATCATGCTAGAAGTATAAAAAATCTTGACAAAAAACTTTTGACATACAACATGACGTAATTGATTGAAAGATGGAAAGAGAGAAAAAAAACAATCCACAGCGTCATCGATAGGAATTCTGTCAAGAATTCCTTGTACTTGTGACTTTTTCCAAGAAAATTTAGATCCTTGAATATAACCTATTAAAAAACGAGTTTACCGAGCATCTATGCATGCATATTTTATGTCTATGAAATTTTTTTTAGGGATAATTGCAGCAGTGGTACCAAATCTTTCATTTAGTAGCAGATTTTCTTCAGACTTTTTATTTGTGCCAACTCACGGTACTAAACCTTTCAAAATGTCGCAACTAAAGTCCAATGGATGGTTTCTGTTATTTTGACCGTTTGTTGACCAAATAATTGATCTTGACAAAAAAATTTACTAATTTTAAAAGATTAAAATGATAACTTTCCATTTTTTACAATAAAATAAATAAATTAAATAATTAAAATTGAAACCAAAAACTCAGCTTCTTCTCCATTTTTTTTTTACTTTTGAAGAGTAAATCTGTACATAATTTAACACTCTAAACAAAAATATGTAATTACTTCTGTATGATTTTATTGTTATTCTGAAACGAAATGCAATTCAGCCATTTAAATATTACAAAATTGTTCGAATCAATTAATACAAAATATTTTCTTGAAGAATATTTGTTGCTTTGAAAGAAGTATAATTTTATATTTATTAATATTCTTAAGAATACCATGCGATTATTTTATTAAGAATCACAACATTTCAATGTAAATATTGTATTGATTATGGAGAATTGCAATTTTAATTAAGTTGCTTCTAAAGAAGTGATAGCTTATTTATATCAATATTCCCTAAGAATATTATTTTGAGACTTCAGAAGAGTTAATATTGTGTGATATGAAGGGATAAGCTTATTAGTGTTAGTAATTTGTTCTTCACTAAATAAAAGAGAAACCTATCACATTTTTAATAGTGTTTCTGATGGCCATTTGATAAATATTGTATTTAATCACAAGTTCAATAACTTTTATATTGTAGTGTTTGATATGTCCATTCAGACCATCACTAGATCAAAATGATACGAAAAAAAAAAATTTAATGGACATTTAACGAAAAATCAAAAGATTATTCAACCAAAAAAATTTCTACATGATATTTGTTTTCTTTATTATTGGTAATTAATCATCACTAGCTAAATATGGACTAAATTTCCTATATTATTGAAAATTAGTTAGGGTCATATATGGGTCACATCCTCAACGTTGACCATGTAGATATTATGTGTATCATTGCATGGTATTTACAATCTGAAATTTGTGAAATTACTGCTCAAATTATGATAATAATTTTCAGATTATACAAACAAGATAAGTGTATCTTATTAATGCTAGTGATCTTAAATCTCAACTTTTTAACAAATGATAGTTGATATATCAATAAATGATTTAACACTATTATTTGTTAAATGTCTCCAATTAATTTAATTGAGAATAAAATAATTCTCATTTTGTTTAGGGAATGCCAACATTATAGTTATCCCTATTATAATTAGCTCATGATCAAAGCTTGATTTTTTCATCTGATTATTTGATAGTGCAATATATGTGCAATTAATCTATCACATTGCACTGAGATGAAAATTAGAGAATGTTGAGAATAAATGCGTAATTCGAACCCTTATCTCAAATGAATGATATTTTATAATGCGGTAAAAACGATTGTCAATTTGATTATACAATTTTCTCAGCATTAAAGTAAGAAATTAAGAAGTTGAAAATAATATACAAATAAATCATTATCTAAATCTTAGTAAAAGATAATTCGAACAAGAAGTTCAAATGATTATTTAGATGCATTACTAATCAAAGAGATCAATAATATCTCACACCAGCTTTAAATTCTCCAACTCAAATTAACATATTAGTTAATATTATATTTGAAAATACTTTTGAACATGATGTATTACATCATATTATGAATCACGAAGAATCAAAATAAAATGGCACTATCATATTAAAATTGAATTTATTAGAGAAACTTGAAATTTCTGAATGCGATCATAGTAAAATTGAACTTACTAGAGAAAATTGAAATTTATAAATCTACAGTCTCAACACCTAAAGGCGTATGCTTATAATGAAAATGAAAAAAGTAAAATCGTAATATGAAATGTACGACTCTTTACGTAATGAATTTTCCTAAAACTTGTATAAATAGATTAGTTATCCTATGGTGGATGTAATAACAAGTCTCTACCATAATAGCATGACAATGCATAAAATTTGATATGTATATAATAAATGTGATTATAGTCAACTTATCATATATAATACTATTTTTGAAAAATTTAATTTGCCTAAAACATAATTCAGGTAATATTATCATGATGGGAGTAAATACGTGTTGCACTCTTTTTCCCTTCACCAATGTTTTTTTCATTGGATTTTCCTGACAATATTTTTAATGAGACACCTTTTATAGCGTGCTTAAAAGAATAATGTACTTTTTTTTTCTTCATTAGAAATTTTTCCCACAAGGTTTTCTTAATAAGGTTTTAATGAAGCATATTCTTTGTATATTAAATGTCCATAACCTCAAAGATATTTACCCTCAAAATAATATTCTAATATGTATGAGATTTTCACAAAGATCGACAAGAGCTATTTTTCGAATCATCATTTTACTATAGTTATCAAACGTTGATATTATCTCATATGAAGACAGTGTCATTTGAAGATTACACAAGATAACATGAGACATACTTTATAAAAAATTGCAATATTAAATACATTGACGTACAAGACAATGATGAATTGATACAAGAATTAAAATCGGTGAAGCAGATGTGCTCTTTTTTCTTAACTCAAATTTTTTCCCATTGGGTTTTATTGAAAAAGTTTTAACAAGTCAAAAATTTTGTATTGTGTCATTCAAGAAGAACTGTTGTAATTTGTAAATGATAAGTCTATTAGTGAACGACAATTGTATATTTGCAATCCTAGAAATTAATACTGTTGTTTCCCTATAAATATTGAATTCTGAATATAACACGCATAAAAGTTTACTAACTCTCTAATCTATTATCTTTTCTCTTTAGTTTATCACATATTTATTTCATTATTTTCTTTATTATTTCTTGTAGCTTAAGTTATTTAAGGTCAATTATGTCCTTTGTAGGTTTAGGATTTTTTTTTTCCTATTAAACCTTTGAGGAAATTAGTTGAGATAGACTTATCAAACATAAGTATTGTGAAAATAGACCCCCAAAAATAATTCTTTGGAAAATGACCTTTGACCAATAGTTTTTCCAAAAATACCCTCTTACATAGGATTCGCAAACAAAGCTACTATAAAAATATAGAAACTTCAATCATGTCCCCCAAAAATTTATGAACCTAGAATTTTTGATAGATTTAATTCTAGGTATTATTTAATATATTATTTCATCAAGTATCCTTTAATTATAAATGAGGAAACCTGAATTTAATAAGATGTGTAATGCATATAAAATGTTAAGATATAGATTAATTATTAGATTTTATATCCGTCTCATAAATCATAAATTAACAAAGGAACATATAATAGAATATTTAGAAAATATTAAGAATGTTTAAAGATTTCAAAAATCTCTTAAAAACCTACTAAGAAATAGGTCGTAATTCCGCACGCCCACTCTAAAAATGGTATCTGAGCCATGTTACGAACTTAAAATAATGATGAATATAATTGACGAATAAAATATAATTGAAAATTTTTTGAAAAAAGTTGAAAAATATAAGAAACTCAGTTATCCTTATTTACCTAAAAATAGTACAAATGAAAATTTTGAGGATATATACAAAAGATTGGAAAATCTAGAATATAATATACAAATAGAAAATGTTCTTTTAAATAAAAATCTTAAAAGATAAAGGAAAAATCATGAGATAAAACAATATATGATTACAGATGTTGAAGAATTTGAACAAAAATTTTTAGAATTCACTAGTGAAGAATATAATAAATATAAAAAATATTTAGAAGAGTTAACTGAAAAAATGGAAAATACAAAAATGAACACTAATTCATCAACTAATCATAATATAAAAACAGAATTTAGCAGTGATGAAGAATATGAATATACTTATGGTACATCAATATCTAATAAAGATGGTGTTAATCAATATAGAAGAACATAGAAAAAATACACTGGAAATATGAGAAAACAATCCACAAAAGAAATAACTCCAATGAAATCTTATAATGAACCAATCCATACAACAGTGATATGGTTAGATTTTGATTGTGTAGATAAAGATAAAATCATTGAAATATGGATGAAAAATATAGAATTAGCTATACAATTTAATAAATGAGAAACATATACAGCCTTTGGATTTATAGAACATACATTCAGAGGAATTGTATCTGAATGATGGAGAAAGCTACCAGACAATATAAAAAGAAGAATAAAATACGAAAAAAATACAACTGAATCATTAGATAACAGTAATACTTTGAATGAGCAAATTATACAAGAAATATTAAGAAGGTTTGAAAGAGCTCTGAGAACAAAATTCTTAGGACATAGATTCACAGTTGATGAAGAAACTAGAAAGCAAGAAGAATATAATGAAGAGATGATAACAATGAAAAATTTGAAGATATGTGATATGTGTGAGGTAGAAAGATACACATGTAAATTCGAAGAGATATACTATAAATTAAACCAATGAGATTATCAAGAAAATAAACATATACTATGGTCTTATTTTATGAAGTTACCATTCCCATGAGGAATAAAATTATTAAAAGAATAACCTTTTGGAGAAGAAGATGATGTGAATAAAGATAGTCTTATATGTAGAATTGAATTTACAAAAAGAATGGTAAACATATGGTGTAGAGAAGGTTTAGAAAGTAAGAAAGCATACAAGATGAGAAGAAACTCTTTGTGTTGCTACAAAGATATAGAATAAATTGAACAAATTGGATGTCACAAAAATAAATATAAGCCATATAAGAAATATAAAAGAAAATTCAAAAACTAAAATAAGTTTAAAAAAAGATTTTTTAAACCACATAAAAAATATTTCAAGAAAAAAATTGGACTAAAAAGCTTAAACCAAAATATATTAAGAAATATAGATGTTTTATCTACATTGAAGAAAGACACATTGCCCTTCAAAGTCCTAAAAAGAAAGATAAACAGAATATAAAAACTCTTAAAATCTATGAAGAATTCCAAAATGATAGTGATATAGAGCCAATTAAATACATCATCTTCAAAAGAAAATTCTGAAGAGATAGTATATATGAATCAAGAGATACAATAAATAGATCAGGAAATAGAAGTAGAAACAATTGAGAAAGTTAAAGACTCAGTAGAAGGTATAAACCAGGAAATCACCTTTGATGCTAGAAAGTATAAAGGGATAATTAAGAAGATATTAAACTTGCAAGAAAAACATGTATTCCATCAAGGATTCTTAGGAATACCGCCAGAGTAAATAAAATTATGGTAAGTATGAACTATAAAGAAATATCTATCAATATAGAAGATACAATGGGAAAAGCGAGGATTCCCATAATCACAAAAGAATGGGTAAGACAAAAGTTATCCAAAATTCCAGAAAATATAAGAAGCAAGCTAAATTGTATTGAAATAGGAGGAATCCAAATCATGGTAAAATGATTATTTAGAGAATGTATGAATATATCAATAGAAATATATTGTATGGACAATAAAATCTTACAAGACCCTATAGATGCTCTATTAGGAACTGTTGTAGGAAATCTAGTTTACCAGAAGATAATATTCACGGTAAAACCAAACTATACGGTTTCACTAATTGATGAAAATATTGACCAAAGTTTCAATTTATATTATAGAATTGGAAACTTGAAAATGTTTCGAAAAAGTAAGGCTATTAGTATTAGCATAAAATCAATTATTGCTTTTAGTACTAGCCAACACAACAATCTAAGAAAGATAACTGATAATATCATCATACATAAAGACTTTGAAAAATTATCTCAATATATAGCTCCCAGAAAATATCAACATGAAGTGAAAATACCAGAACAAATAATGCTTGATTTTTACAAACAAGCAAGAGAAATCAATTTGAAGGGAAATTGATAAGAAGAAATAGTGTCAGTCCAGAAGGAGATAATCTTATTACAAGATTCCCCTCCAGACAAAACTCTAGGGTAAGCCAACTTAGGAAACTAAGTATTGTTGAACCATCAAATTCGCAATATTACATCAAGACAAGATATGTTAATCAAGAAGGATATAAGAAGAATCTTCTTGTCCTTATAGATATTGGAGCAGATATAAATCGTGTAAATGCTAAATTTGTTAGACATTTATTAGATTTTGAGTTATTAGAACCATATATATTCAAGGATTATTTGAGAAATAATCTTGAAATAAGAAAATATTTGAAATTCCATCTTATATTTGTAGGAGAGGATCATAAAAAATATACTAAAGAAATAATCCTATATAAAGATGAATTATATGGAGTGAATCGTTCACCTATACTATTAGGGATGAACTTCTTTAAAAAATTTAGTCCTGATAAAATTTGTCAATGATATTTGAAGATAACAGTTGATGTTAATTCAATCATAATATCAAGAATAGATGAAAATATGAAATCGTTGTTATCACCGAAAGAGTAATTAATACTAATCTCATTAGTCCATATATTGAAATAACACTCAATAAAAGAAGTTATTGCAGAATTAAATTTCACGCTTATCTAGATACATGGAGTACAATAGGCTTATGCTTACCAAATGTACTACCATCTAAATACTGGAAATACAATTCGAAGAAGGTTGTCACTGCTACAACAGCATGTGGAAACAAGGTAATATATAGCATATATGCTACACATGTACCTTTTCTAATATCCTTTAGAGAAATATTTGTTGATACAATATATATGTCAATCACAATTGGATGTGATATTTTAGTAGGACAAAATTTCCTACTAAAATATGCACCATTTACGCAATATATCGACAGATATATGTTCACAACTTCTTGTGCACATAAGATATTTACATAAAAAATAGCTAAAACTATTAGTATAGTATATAAAGAAATTAATCATCAGAGCTCCTCAACTCGGTGTGGTAGATGTTGGAGTACAAAAAAAATTAAACCAATTACAGTTTTGAAAATGATAACAGAAAATAAGTTTAAAAAATTGAAAAAAGAAATTTTTAAAACCTATTCAGAAAATCTATTAGAAAAATGGAACAGAAATAAAATAAAGGCAAAGATAAAACTAATCAATCCAGATACTATAGTAAGGGTCAAAACCAATTAGATATAGTGTGGAAGACCAAAAGGAATTTAAGGACTAAATAAAAAAATTACTAGAGACTAAATTGATTAGACCTAATAAAAGTTCACATAACAGCTTAGCCTTTATGGTCAGAAAATATAGTGAGATAAAAAGAAGAAAAACCAGGATGGTGATAAATTATAAAAAGTTAAACGAAGTTACTAAATTTGATTGATATTACTTGCCTAATAAGAACACCCTTATTGAACAAGTACAAAACAAGAAGATAATTTCAAAATTAGATTGTAAGTCAGGTTTTTTACAAATCGTACTTATAGAAGAAAGCAAACCACTAACTGCATTTAGTACCCCCCCCCCCCCTCCCCCCAAAGTTCTTTAGGACAATATGAATGGAATGTAATGCAATTTGAGTTGAAAAATGCACCGCAGATATTTCAAAGAAGAATGTATGAGATAATTAAATCAATCACTCATTTCTGCATTGCTTATATAGATGATTTACTTATTCATTCAAATGATATGAATGAACATATTGAATATTTTGAGAAATTTTGTTATATTATGAAAAAATATGGTATAACCCTTTCTCAAAAGAAAGTTGAGATAGTTAAAATAGAGATAGTATTTTTGAGATTATTTGTAAAAGAAGGAGAATTGCAATTGCAATCTCATATTGGTGAAAAACTTTAAAAATTTCATAAAAAAAATCAAAGATAAAAAACAATTACAAAGTTTCATTGGTATATTAAATTATGCTGAAAGATTTATTGAGAATTGTGCTGAGTTAAAAAAACTATTTTCTTCCAAAATTAAGAAAGAATGTAATATGGTCTTGGGAAGAACAAGATTACGAAAATATAAGAAAGGTAAAAAAGGAATTAAGGATTTTGCCTAAACTTGTAATTCCACAAAATGAAGATTTATTTATCCTTGAAACTGATTCATCAGATAATTATTGGGGTGCAGTATTAAATGTTAAAAAGGATAATAAAGAATATAAATGTGAAAAGAATTGTTCTCGTCCTGAAATACTTGCAGGCTACACATCAGGAACATTCAAAGAAGTTGAAACAAGATATGAGATGAATAGGAAAGAACTCATTGCTGTAAAGCGAGGAGTACAAAAATATGAAGATTATTTATTGCCAAAAAAGTTCTTAATTAGAACTGATAACACTCAAGTTAAAGCGTTTCTAAAAAATAACGTTGATCCATCTATTGCCAATAGATATATTATCAGAATTCAAATTTGATTTTCTTATTTCAAATTTGATATTGAGCATATAAAAGGTGAAGCTGACTTTCTTCTCGATTATTTTAGCAGAGATGAAGCTAGAACAATTAAGGACGAAAGTCCAGATACTTGAGATAAAAATTTCCTACTTGAAAACACAAATTCAAAATATACAAGATAGTCTTCGGGACAAAATGAATATAGCCCTTTAGGTAAATGTTACTTGTGCCAAGTCTAGTATCCATCCACATGGACCAGTGAATACTAGCGCTCTTCCCTAGGATAAAGGAAAAGAGAAGAAGGTAATAAGAACCCCTTTACAGGGAATATATTACTGGTAAAGAAGATATGAAAATTCCCATCAGGGAAGATACTCAAGATTTCAAAAACAGCGAATGTAGCTCTTCATCGAGCCAAACTTTACCTAAGCTAACTAGTGAAAAAATTAATCAAAAGAATATTGTTAAGATATGCCATGCAGCAAAAATACCCAAAAAAGATAATAATGAAAACGTAATATTCTTTATTGTTATTTTTAATATCCTATCCGATTGGTACTTTGAGATATGAAAGTGGGTGAAAACTCTCCACTATGAAAAATATAACAAGATAAATTTTTATCCAGGAGCACCAGCCAACTATATACGAAATTTTTTTGAATTAGGAAATATACTCTGTATATATCCTAGTAAAGATCTCAGAGATATAGCCCAACTTCCAATTGATGTTAGGAAAGTCGCAAAAAGATATACTGAAATTGTCAAAAATTCTAATATATATATATATATATATATATATATATATATATATCATCAGGTTCCACACAGCAATCATGGAATAAGATCATGTTCTTGAATATATGCAGCCACCATTCCATGTTATTAAAATGAGATTTACAAATCAACATTATTTACCAACCAGTCAAAAGGTTGTTAAAAATGGCTAACAAGATATCATAAATATGATTCCCTATAGAAGAGCAAAAGGGTATAAAGAGATATTTGAACATGTAACTCAATTGATTACTAAGAAAGAAAACAAATGGATCTATTCGTCCGAAGACCATATAATTTATTCCTGTTACAGATTGTAATTAGTAGTTGGCTAATTAGCTTAATTCTAGGTTTTCCTAATTTGTATAATTTCCTAAGATAGTTTCCTAGGTTGTGTATATATACGTGTATTATCTTTACCAATGATTAAGAAGAAAGTATTCTATTATTTTCTCTCGTCATTCTAATTCACATGGTATCAGAGCTTAGCAAATAAATCTCTACCTCGGTCCCAAACGAGTGGTCACTATTGGAATTCCAACGAGTTCACAGTAGCGCAGTTGTGGTTGCCTCTTGCATCGTCCAGTACAGTCGGTAATTGGGCTCTTCGTTTATGGCCCATTTAGGGCTGGGTTTTGGTCGGCAGGGCGAGCTCTTCATCTCTCCAGCTCCTGTATGTTGAATTTCGTTCGATCCTCTCAGTTTCTGTAAGTCTCGATCAGTTTCTATCGATCTCTATGCGTGAGAAATTATGTTGCCTTGCCTGTCGACGTCCTCAATTATTGCGCCGATAATCTGTGATCTTGGTGGCCGGCGATTTCCCATTTGAGAGTTTGGTAGCATCGGTTCGTAATCCAGTTGGGCTGTGTAACTCCAGTATTTGATTTGGTGTTTGATTTGGGCTGTTGGGTAATTAAATTGGCCCTGAAATATTTGGTGGATTGGGCTATCTGTGGATTGGGTCAAGAATAGTTATTTGGGCTCAATTTGTGAATTCTGTGTGTTGAACCAGAGGTTGTTATTGAGCTATCTGTGGATTGGGTCAAGAATAGTTATTTGGGCTCAATTTGTGAATTCCGTGTGTTGAGCCAGAGGTTGTTATTGAGCTTGTTGGGCCTTCTTGCATTGCTACTTCGAAATTATGGATGAGAAGAAATCCATTATTGCGTCGGATATGGTAACTGTGATGTTGAAAATCTCAGACCATAAACTGAACGGCTCGAATTATTTGGACTGGAGCAAGACCGTTCGACTTTATCTACGGAGTATTGACAAAGATACTCATTTGACTGAAGATCCTCCCAGAGATGATTCAAATCAGACTTGGCTTAGAGAGGATACTCGCTTATTCCTGAAAAATTCGAAATTCCATTGATGGTGAGGTAATTGGCTTGATCAATCACTGTGAGTTTGTCAAAGAATTGATGGATTATTTGGATTTCCTGTATTCTGGTGAAGGGAACCTTTCTCGCATGTTTGAGGTGTGCAAAGCATTTTACCATGCAAACAAACAAGATAGGGACATTCAGGTAAACCAAATGCGTATCTTATTCCCTCATCCTCCAAATGGGTCATTGATTCTGGTACCACAGATATGACAGGTAATTCTGGTCTATTTTCTACTTTTAAGTCACACACTTCCACTTCTACCGTTACTTTAGCCGATGGGTCATCATCTTGTGTTCTAGGGTCTGGCACAATTACTCCTACCCCTCTGCTTCCTCTGTCATCTGTCTTACATTTACCTAACCTGTCCTTTAATTTGATCTCTGTAAGCCAGCTCACTCACAATCTTAATTGTTGCATCTCATTTTTCCCCGATCATTGATTATTTCAGGATCTTATGACGAAGCAGACTATTGGTAAAGGACATGAGTCTAGAGGCCTCTACATTCTGGACAGACCCATAGCTAAATTTGTTGCTTGCTCTGGTGTAACATCTCCCTTCGAGGCACACTGTAGCTTGGATCATCCATCACTTCCTTTGCTTAAGAAGCTTTGTCCATAGTTTAGTAAGGTGTCTTCATTAGATTGTGAGTCGTGTCACTTTACAAAACACCATCGTTTTAGTTCGAGTCCAAGAGTCAATAACCGTGCTAGTGTTCTTTTCAAATTAGTTCATTCTGATATTTGGGGTCCTTGTCGTATTTTGTCTAAATCGAGATTTAAGTATTTTGTTACTTTTGTGGATGATTACTTTTGTGTAACCTGGTTATATTTAATGAAGATTCGTTTCGAGTTGTTCTCTATTTTTGGTGCGTTTTGTGTTGAGATTAAAACTCAATTTAATGTTTCGATCCGTACTTTGCGAAATGATAATGCCAAAGAATAACGTCAGTTTTATTTCAGTCTTATATGGTTCATAATGGAATACTCCATGAAACATCTTGTGTTGATACTCCACCTCAAAATGGAGTGGCCGAAAGGAAGAACATACATCTTCTTGAAACTGTACGAGTTTTATTATTTCAAATGAATGTCCCTAAGACTTTTTAGACCGATGCCGCCTCTACAGCATGTTTTCTGATTAATCGCATGCCATTATCTGTTCTTTGTGGTGAGATCCCTTACAAAATCCATTTTCCCAGTAAGTCACTTTTCCTGTTGCACCTAAGATATTTGGTAGCACTTGTTTTGTTCGGGATGTTCATCCTTATGTAACCAAATTAGATCCCAAGTCTTTGAAGTGTATCTTTCTTGGTTATTCTCGTCTTCAGAAAGGTTATAGATGTTATTGTCCTCTTCTTAACAAATATCTTGTTTCCGTTGACGTTACCTTTATGGAAGACATGCCTTATTTTCCGTCTTTTCCTCATCTCGCACATTCAGGAGAGGATGATAATGATGATCTGTTAGTATATTCTATCACATCCTCTGAACCTGTCTTGGCACCAGCTCCTGTCAGGCCTCCTATTAGTCAAGTCTACTCCAGGTGCAATCTTCCTGATTCATGTCCCACACCTGCTCATTCGTTATCAGATCCAGTCTCAAACGATGATCTCCATATTGCATTACGCAAAGGTAAATGCCAATGTACTTATCCTATTTCTTCTGTTGTTTCTTATAATTGTTTATCTCTTTCTCTTCTTCCTTTATTGCATTCCTTGATTCTATCTCTATTTCTAACACCGTTCATGAAGCTATATCTCATCCTGGTTGGCATCATTCCATGATAGAGGAAATGAATGTTTTGGATGACAACGGTACTTGGAATTTGGTCGATTTACCTTCAGGAAAACGGGCTATTGGGTGCAAATAGGTGTTCACAGTTAAGGTGAATCTGGATGGGTCCGTTGCTCGACTAAAGGCTCGCATGTCGCTAAAGGGTATGCTCAAACCTATGGGTGGACTATTCTGACACTTTTTTCCCAGTGGCTAAATTGACATATGTTCGGTTGTTTATTTCTATGGCGGTTGCTAAACATTGGCCTTTGTATCAACTAGATATCAAGAATGATTTTCTTCATGGTGATCTTCAGGATGAAGTGTATATGGAGCAACCTCCTGGTTTTGTTGCTCAGGGGGAGTCTGAGCGAGTTTGTTGTCTTAGAAATTCTCTGTATGGTCTGAAACAGAGTCCTCGTGCTTGGTTTGGAAAATTTAGTTAGGCTATTGAAAATTTTGGTATGATGAAAAGCAAGTCTGACCATTCTGTGTTCTACAAACAATCGGCAGCTGGTATCATTCTTTTAGTTGTGTATGTGGATGATATTGTCATTACTGGAAGTAATACTACGGGAATCTCATATCTTAAGTCTTTTTCATACTCAGTTTCACACAAATGTCTTTGGGATGCTACAGTATTTCTTGGTGTCGAAGGGCTGTAAGCAAAAACCGCCAAACCGGAAAACCGAACCGAAACCGCATTTTAGAAACCGTTGGTTTGGTGCCACGTGGACCCGTCACGAAATGGTTTTGAAGCAAACCAAACCGGTCAAAAGCGGTTTGGTTTAGGTTTGAGAAATTTAATTGCGGTTTAAAACCAAACCGGACCGGTGAAAAAATATATAAAAATAAAAAAATAAAAAATGATTTTTTTTTTTTGAAAATTCATCCAAATTTGTAAAATTCAATAATTTTGTCATTTGTGGTATTTTTGTCAATTTATAATTTTTTATTACACCTCACCCAACTCTCAACCCGACCCGCCTAGCCTAATTAAAAAAAGAAAATGGGCTCACACGACTAGCCTAACTGAAAAAAAGAAAATGGGCTCAAGCCTCAAACTCAAAGCCTGGACTCAAAGGCTCAAACACATTAAAAAAGAAACCCAAATGAACCTATCGGCTATTGAAATTGAATTGAAGAAAAAACAACCCTAATTTTCCAATTTCCCTTCCTCTCTCTCGAGATTGCCACTCGCCGCTCGCCAATCTCCCGGTCGCCCGCTTGCTGCTCACCCGTTCTCCCATCGTTCTCCCATCGTCGACACCTTCTAGTTTCCTTACATCGTCGACACCTTCCATTTTCCAGTGACGGTCGCTGTACTTGTTCGCGATTCTTGGTAGCTTGGTAAGTTGTCGATTTCCTTCAAGAACTTGTGGGTTTTCTATTGAAATTCAAAGTTTCCATGTCCCTATGTGATTTTAGTCCCACATTGCATTTTTCGGTTTGTCTCTGTAAAACTTTCCATGTCCATTTTTATCCCTGTTTACATATTGATTCTTGAAAATACAATAAAATTCCCAAATTATGGAACTATATGTCTGTGTGAATTGATTCTTGAAAGCTTCGTGATCTTGATTCTTGAAATGAACATGGAAATGAACTGCTCTCTGCTCCAGCAAGCTTTCATGTCCCTGGCTCCCTGCGTGTAAAATTTAAATAATTTTCAGTAATCTTTTGTTGTACAGAATCACAAATATGAATCATATTGACCTTTCTGAAGAAGAAAATTATGTTGAGCCAAATGAAGTTATTGATAGTGTAGAAGTTGATCAAAATGCAGATTCCACTAAGGGAAAAAAAGGAGCTAAAAGATCTGATGTTTGGGATCATTTTAAACTACATGATGAAAAGGCAGAGTGTATTTACTGTGGGCAACTGTATATGGCAACAAAAATGCGGGGACTAGTACATTGCGAAACCATATTGAGTGCTTATGCAAGAAATATCCATATAGGGTTCCGGATAAAAAGCAAAAGACTATGGGTTATTACACTAAATCTAAAAATGATGATGTTTTAGAGAGCATTAGTAGTTCTGGACAAGTTGTTAGGTTCACTCAAAAAGGGACTAGAGAAATGATTGCTAAGTACTTCTTATTGGCTGAGTTACCATTTAGACATGTGCAAGATGAAGGTTTTCAATTATATACAAAGTATTTCTTTCCAACGTTTGAATTTCCTTTAAGAGTTACAGTGGAAAAAGATATATATCAATTGTTCCTTAATGAAAAGAAGAAATTGTAGAAAGAATTGAGTACACATAGGGTTTGCTTAACTACAGATTGTTGGACATCGATACAAAATATTAGTTACATGTGTTTGACTGCTCATTGGGTTGATGATGATTGGATCCTTCAAAAACGTATTATAAGCTTCATTCAAGTCTCTAGTCATAAGGGTAATATGCTGGCTAAGGAGCTGATCTCTTGTCTTCATGATTGGGGAATTAAAAAGATTTTTTGTATAACTGTCGATAACGCCTCTTCTAATGATGTTGCAATATCGAAATTGAAAGAGAGTTTTCAGGAGCATAAACATGGTCTAATTCTTGATGGAGAAATGCTTCATATGAGGTGTTGTGCCCATATTCTTAATCTCATTGTTTGTGATGGTTTAAAAGAAATTAGTAGTTCTATTTCATCAATTCGCAATGCTGTGAGGTATACTAGGTCTTCCCCGGAGCGATTGAAAAGGTTCAGGGAGAGTTACAAGGAGGTTAATATCGAGTCTCGAGCTTTGTTGTGTTTGGATGTGACTACTAGATGGAATTCTACATATCTGATGTTAGACAGTGCAATGAAATTTAGAAAGGCATTTGGTGCTTTAGAAAGTGATGCAAATTATACAAAATACTTTGATGAAGAGAAAAGAGGCGATGAAAGAAGTGGTTCACCCAAGCCATTTGATTGGGATCAAGGACAAATTTTTTTGAAGTTTCTTAAATCATTCTATGATATGACATTGAAAGTTAGTGGCTCTTTATATGTAACATCTAACACTTTTTTTCAGGAGATTTGTGAAATTCACGGAGAGTTGAATGAATTAACTAAAGATCCCAATAGTTTAATGGGAAAAATGGCTATTAGCATGCGAAGAAAATATGATAAGTATTGGGGCAATCATGAAAAATTTAATGATTTGTTATTCATAGCAACAGTTCTTGACCCGAGATGCAAATTGGAAGTGCTTAAAATTGGCTTTGAAATCATATATAATGAAGAAATTACTAAGAAGATGTTAGCAAAAGTAGAAAATACAATTCATATGTTATATAACTTCTACAAGGAAATGATGTCTCCAAGCCTTCCACCATCAAATGAGACGTCTCAAACTGGTAGTCAAAGTCAACCACAACCTGTTTTGGGTATTTCTAAACCCATCCCTTCAATCTTTAAAGAGAGATTTAATCGGGATGCTAGGTCGGAGAAAAATGATTTGGTAGATTACTTGTCCGACCGATGTGAAGATTTGACTGAGGAGCCATTCAACATTTTATTGTGGTGGAAAATAAATGCTCCTAAGTATAAGTTTGTCTCCCAAATTGCCAAAGACGTATTAGCGATTCAAATTTCGACAGTTGCTTCTGAGTCTGCCTTCTCAACTGGAGGTCGGGTACTTGATTCCTTTAGGAGTTCATTAGGTGCAAGGATGGTTGAGGCTTGTATATGCGGAAAGAATTGGTTGCAAACTAAGAAGGAACTTATAGTGTTGCGCCAATATTTAGATGAAGTGGAGGCATTGGATGATTCAATGAAAGTTGTGGCAGGTGATTTATATTTTCTATTGTCATATTTTTAAAGATCCTCTTATCTATTTAGTATCTAATACTATGATGATGTAATGAATGCATTTGTTTGACTATGCAGACGATGAATCATATGTGACAACAATTGATGTTTGAGTATATGTGAGAAACTGAGTTTGTAACAATATACAATGGCAAGCTTGTGTGATTGATTTATTATTGTTGTTCGTTATTCTCTTTGTTTAATCAGTAGCTTTTTTTTTCAGATATGATGATCACGAGGTCTTGTTGGACATCAGTACGTTTTGTGGGTATTATATTTAGTTTAGTAGACTTGTATTGTAATGTTATCGTAATGTCTTATCTTAAAATGTAAAAAGGGCGAACAAGTCCCTATGTTTTAGTTTATTGTGATTTTATTTTGATTTCGTTGGTATTTAAATTTATAGTAGATAAATTTAGTTTGTTTTAGATTTATTGCTAGTAACGTACAAATATATATTGAACTAATGGCATAAAAGTAGACATGCAAAAATATATACGCGAAACCGGCGGTTTAAAACCGGACCAAACCGTTAGGTTTAGGTTTGAGTTTTTTTCAAACCGTTCAAAATAGTTTGGTTTAGGTTTGAGTTTTTCCCAAACCGGTTTAAACGGTTTGGTTTGAAAATTTGTTAAAAACTGCAAAAACCGGACCGCTTACACCCCTAAGTCGAAGTCACAAGGAGTAAGAAAGGGATATTCTTATCTCAAAGAAAATATGTCATTGACTTATTAACTGAAACGGGAAAATTGGGGACGAAGCCTTATAGTGCTCCAATGACTCCAAACATGCACTTACATGAGATGGAGAATGAATTGAAGATCCTGAGAGATATAGGAGGTTGGTTGGAAAGTTGAATTATCTTACGGTGACTTGTCCAGATATTGCATCTTCTGTCAGTGTTGTTAGTCAGTTTATGTCATCCCCAACAGTTCATCATTGGGCAGCGCTAGAACAGATTTTGTGCTATTTGAAAGGAGCACCCGACGAGGTATCTTATATGCAAATCATGGACACACTCGTATTGGATGTTTTTCAGATGCAGATTGGGCGAGTTCCAAAGTAGATAAAAGATCCACATCAGATTATTGTGTTTTTGTTAGAGGAAATTTGGTCTCATGGAAGAGTAAGAAGCAAAATGTTGTGTCAAGATCGAGTGCAGAGGCAAAATATAGGTCTATAGCACAATCCGTGTGTAAGATAATGTGGATATGTCAACTATTGACTGAAATCGATCTTAAAATTTTAGTACCAGCAAAATTATGGTGTGATAATCAAGTTGCCCTTCATATTGCATCTAATCCAGTGTTTCATGAACGAACTAAGCATATTGAAATTTATTGTCATTCTGTTTATGAGAAAAGCCAGGAAGGTTTGATCTCTACCGGGTATGTGAAAACTGGAGAACAATTAGGAGATAT